>OX376309.1:20911635-22161635 GCA_947369205.1 Cantharis rufa
CCCCCTTTTTATTGCACCCATTCAAATATTTTCCGCAATATGCTAATACAAGAAACTAGTTAGGTATGTTGGAGAAAATATACATATCAGGAATTTTTGTGGTTATTTCTTTGTAAAATGTGTTTCAGCTCCGTTTCCTTTGGTTTTATTTGTTTCTTCATTGGAGAAGTCGTTAAACTTAAAGTTTAATTTAATGTTCTTTATTTTACTGCAGCAGCAATTCATGTTTATCAATTCCTTTTAATATTTTACAGGTGCATACTGACAGAAGGTAATTTATCGTGAAATTCAATTTTGATGAGATTATTTTTGTATAACATTTGACCTCTTAATTAAAAATATGCTACTAATTTCCAACTACATTATCCATTTTGGTACAGCAAAAGCCTTAAATCCATTTAATTTTTTTAAATGGCAAATAACCATTATTAGTATTTGTACTGCTCATCTACAATTTATCATACAAAATTGTTTCTTAGTTTCATTATTGCCTTAATGTTAGGTTACGAGCCGATGATTTTTTAATTCATACCACCGAGGCTGTAATCGACTTTTGCAAACGATACACGAGCAGCAATAAAATGACTGACTTATTGCCCTAACTATCTTTCTTCAGGTATTTTAAATAGTAAATAAATATAAAGCTTTCCTTAAAAGTTGAATTTTATAGCTTATTTTTCAATCTTGTTTTTTTTTTCAGGAAAATTATATTCTGAAGTTCATAAACGCAATGGGAAAATATTAGACAATCTCGATTTGGATGAAAACCATCGAACGTTTGTTGTCAAAGCGGTACTTCCTGCCCTGGAATGTAAGGACTTTGCAAATACTATTCGTAGAATTAGCTCAGGCGGCGCTAATCCTAGTTTAGAGTTCAGTCATTATCAGGTTAGTAAAATATATCAATATTTCAATTGACCTAGAATTTAATCCCACACGAAATTTTGTACTTTTCACAATTTTTCCTGATTTTTATTAAAGCTTTTTATTTTAATTTTAGATTGTCAGCACAGATTTTTCCAAATTAGAATTATCTGACGATAGTGACGAAGAGGAAGAAGAAATTGAACTAGAAACAAGAACCCAAAAACTTCAAAAACTCACTCGCCGACGAAAAGGTTTACCCATTTTTGAACAAATTGTTCTACATGCCGAGAAACAAAGAACATTAAAAAAGTAATCAATATAAACCAAATTAAAATCACCAATTTCTTTGTTAAATCCTATACATTGATCTAAAACTAAATTTTTATTTTTAGATTTACTTTGTATTTGTTAATAAAAATTATTTTCATCTTTCAGTATTTTTATATTGTGTTTTAATTTCTATCTCAACTACCAGTAATTACAACCCACAGAAGATGCAGTATTTCTACCCACACCGAGGTAATTTTTATAAATTTATCCTGAGTGAGAATGCATTTCTAATAGATTAAAGAAACAGCTGAAAACATTTGGTTAAATTGTGGATCCCATCAATAATTATAATTCGAAACGACGTAAAATTCTCTTTGCCGCAGGGGTCTATTGTTTTAATTACGCCGCTCTACTTTTTAAAAGTTTTCTAGAGAATTATTATAGGCAAATCTGAGGAAACACCGTCGACAATTTTTTTTTAATTCAAGGTCAAGCTTATTAGCGAAACCAATTTTATAACGACTATAGCTAGAATTTAAAAGGGAAACGCAAGAAAAACCTGAATTTAATTTCAAGCTATTTACCAAGTATAAACACGAACCTACAACTTAACGTGAAATTCGAACCACATCACGATTAATTTGGCAACAACTGGGAAGCAAATAGTATAATTTCTGGAGCAGATGCTAGACAAGTGTTTAGTTATTTAAAAACCTCTTGGCTACTTACATCAGTTTGGGCAATTATTATTTGTTTTTAATTTCTCTACTTGAAGCAGACCCAATTCTGTGATGCCAATTCATTTACTAACTGCATATAACTTGATAACAATTGCAAAATTACAAGAAGACTGTTAGGCATACAATTCGATTGATGCTTTTGTAGAAGTCCTATATTTTAAAAACGACATTGATAGAAATCAAAGAGAACAATTAGACTTGCAGTCGTCATGATCCTTCCAAAGATACATAGATACTGTGCAGTTCTAATGCAACATTTATCGCAGAAAACGACATAAACGGCTAAGAATTCTCTCAGAATCAGATATAATTGACAGATACTAGCTAAAACGTGGATAACATCGAAACGCGTCGTTGTGTAATATATTTGATCCAATCACTGTTTTAGCTACTATCTGTCAGTTATATCTGATTCTGGAAACATCCTTGGCTGTTTTGTGATGACAGTTGTATGGTAGTATTTTTAGATAGATTATAATGACCAACTATATTTCTGACTAATTCTGGAATCGCCACAGGTAGGTACGATATGGTCCGCTTAATTATGCCTAAGTAAATGCCATTTTTTTATTTATGTTTTTCTCATAGGTCTGTAATCTGTTCGTATGGATAGCACAAAATACTTACATATATAAAGTACATTTTAATCAAATTTGGCACTTAATTAAAGCTTTTGATAGCTTTATTAACTGAAATTTCCAGAGATGTTCTAAAGAATGTCGACGTTTCATTCCATTGCTTATGAAGTGTCTTCTGCCAAAGAGGAGAACCAGCTTTGAGCCCATGGTTTGTTTTACCCGTAGTTCGTCAAATTCTAGACGCCCGTGTTTCTTTTCTTTACTCATTCTCTTCTTCTGGTTTACATCCACCTCACAACGTCTTGTACGTTAGTCCTGTCTCTAACGCTTTTGTTGGACTGCCTGTATGACCATTTTATCCCAATTAATTTTTGTAATATTTTCATTTCCGTTCTTACTTTTTTTACATCCAAGATAATTCAATAATTTAATCTGTCATCATAAAGGGGAGAAATAAATATTTAGGCTATTTATTATGTTACCTGGAGCCTGTAGCTCCAGGCCAAAATCACCTTTAGCACGTGAAATATTTAGGGGATGTAGTAAGAAAAAAGTTATTTAGGAGAGAATGGACAACGACATCATGTCCGACTCGAGAAATGCAACATTATTCCGTTGGTATTGACAGGTATGTAGTCTGAAAAAATGTTAACTACGCAGATAATCGAATGGGCATCAAATCTGGGAAGGAAGAATTGTCGTACGATGAATTGATCGCGAGGAATTGATGGTATATTGTTTAACCGGTCCCATTATACTACCAGGGTAAGTGAATTCAGAGAGTTAACCGCAAACCATAATTTTTTTCACTAATTCTCTAATCTAATCTCTCTACAGTTTGTTTTATCAAATAAATTATTTATAAAAAATTAAACTTGAAATAACGACTCAATGAAAGCTTCTAAGAGGAGCAATAATTAACCCTCGTGGTTCTTTACAGCAAATTGACAGTTTAACCTCATTTATGTATATACATAGATCTTAAATTTCTTTAATAATATAATTATTGAGCATTTGCTAGTCTAGTCATGCAGTTGGATTGTTGACTTCCTGATGGTCGATAGAATTTCAATCTGGCATGAAAGATATCAGATATTATGAATTTATATTTTAATAGTAAATTAATTTAAAATTTTACTGGTTTTTATTATTACAGGACAGATTGCGCCTACGCGATTTAAATATGTATTTGTTACTTATATTGTGCGTCTAAGAAACTGAAATGTATCAGAAGAGTAAAAATGGCACCACATCATAAATCATTTCGGAGCAACCGAGGATAGAACTCGTTAATCCAACTCCGTAACTAATACACAAAAGTAGTGTACAATTGAAGAATTGTAATTTATATTTAGTTACAACTACAATTAACGATTTATCGGTTACACATCGCACTAATAATCTAAGACACGGTGTAATCCCGTAAGTCAAATATAAGAAAATTGTACTTTAGTAATGAAAGTCGTTAGAATTAATTTAATTAACAGTATTAGTTAAAAATAATTATTGGTGATCGTGTAATGACATAAATTATAATTTATAGGTTTAATTTGTTCAATCCTATTTAATCTCGTTCATCGAAATTACTACTTCAAGATTTTTTGTTTGTTTATATACACACATGTAAGTAAAAGTCTGCAATAAAAAAGATGATAATGGTTTTCTAAGCAATCAACTTTGAAATATTGGCCTGGAATAATTGTAATTCTGGTTAGTCGAATATAAATAAACGGATTAATGAAAAAATTAACTGATCAATGGGCGATCAGAAAATGATCTCACTTAGTGAGCTAGCAAAGGGTTAATGCTAAGAAAAACTTTGGATTGGTTAATGAAAAAAGTATCTATTTAAAAGAATTTCTACTTGACTGAAAACCCCTAAATTTGATATTGGGCTTTTAAAATGCAGGATTATTAATCCACATTCATACTGCTGACTTTCTGAAGTTAATATTCGGAAAAGAGTCAAAAAGACCCCATGAATACAGTTCGAAATAACTGCACCTACTTTCAAAATAAAAGAAAAAAGAAGACTTACCAGGTTCTTTGATTGTATGTTAAAGCACCCCTATCCCCAAAATTTTGTTTCCTCCGTCTTTTAGACGAAGTTACACCACAGTCCAGTGGTATGACGAAAAACCTACATCGGTAGACTACGGAGCTACGGTTATAATAATATATAAACTCCTAATTATTAATTAGGTGTAACTTTTTTGTTTTATGTTTTATGTAACAATTAATTTTATGGCATAAAACTGTAAACTTACAAAATGATAATATAAATTATAACCGTAAGTTTAAATGCTCACAAAACAAAACTCACATTTTAAAAGATGAAGATTTTTGAAAAGTAAAAAATCAAAATCCAAAAAAGTTTTGAAATTGCTCAGATTATTTCGTTGGAAATACATTCAATTGCACTATATTGTAGTGATCTGGAAGTTATCGGAAGGCAGAAGTTTCTATGGAAAAGTATTCTGTACCTCATGAAATAAATGGATTGTGAAAACTTCAAAGACGTGGTCAGTCAGGAATGGAGGTCATAATATATTTCTTTTCTATTTATAAGACAAACAAAATAAAGAAAAGAAAGCACCTAGAATTACAACGCAACCGTTGTTTGTATATTACTACTTATTACAATCCCAAAACACTAATAATCAGGTACTACATTCAATAAAACTTAACAAGTCCAAATTCGTGAATAAAGTACCGCAAATTCTTGATAATTATTGGGTAACCTTGAATTTCAACAATAAACTAGTTTCGTGTATTTTTTTATTAGTAAATTATCTCATCTGGACAATAATAATCCCAGTTTCGTTCTTAAAACGTGTCGTGTTTTAAAATTAAAATTAACCAACCAAAAAGCAAAATAGTAATATCGATTTATCAAATTCAATTTTTGTTAGGATAATCAAAATTTACTAGAAGTAGGTCTTTTTAGCTTTCAGAAAATCTGTCTACCGTATAAACCACAATTAAGGTTGCCTGTAAAAAACCTTTAAAGTGTATTTAGCATCATTACAAAGATATAAAAATGTTGGAATGTATTTTCACCAAAACAATTTTTCTCAAATAAAATTCAATTAAATCTCTCTCGACTTTACTTTTATTATTGTTCTACAGTACATTATTTATAATGCATATACTTATTATTAATCATTTGTAAGTTTTTCAATTCTAAATCTCCAAAAGTAGTCATAAGCAGGCTGTTCCAAATCATTTCGGAAAAAAAGTGAATCCTTAGGCAATTCTTACAAAATATTTTATATGTGGGTACATTGTACATACCTACTATAAAAGTTGATCCTGTTTTATTTTTAACAACGCCAATCAACAACACCTCAGCCGGACCGACGGCTTTACATGCCCTCCGAAGCACGAAAACGTTCGTGTCAGCAGCTGATCGTGCTAATTGTCGGTCCAATGATAGCCTTTAGTTGGCTAGGGCTATCTAATTTAATGGAAATTTTTTAAATTTAATTATAATTAGATATATGTATTTATCTGGCGATTATCAATAAGCATGAAACGCGAGTTCTACACCAGTATAAATAACTTCAAGAACAAGATTTACGATTCACATTAAAATTAAAACTTTTAGCTCTACATGGAATACGAACCACGGCACAAATAATTTGGCAGTAATTGGACATCGATTCTGTGATCCTGCGGTCAACATTTCGATTACCTGTTTATTCTTTAATTTAACGCTTATTCTTAAACGTTCGTTGTAAGACATTCTGTAAAAGTGCGATATTATAATTTATTAATTACAGAGTGCTATGGAAAATGTAACTATGTAGACTTAATGCAAGTCGTAAAAATTTTTTTATGACATCCGCAATTAACTTGATGATTTATGCTCCCGAAGTGTATAATAATTTTCATGTGTTGCGGTAGCATTGCAAAATCTCTTATATTGTACAAAACAGAGTCATTAGTAAAACATTAATAACATTGCAGAAATACCATTCTTAAACGATTTAATTCATGTAAGATAGGAATTTAATCTTCTTGTGTATTAAACGCGCCGCAGTTTGATTGAACCTTTATTTATTAGCGCGCTCGAGCTGCAGTCAAAGAAATTTTTTAATGCTATTGTACATTAAATATATGTAAATTAATTATCCGATGATATTATATGTTATATAAAGGAAAATCTGGAAAAATCTAGAAAATCTTAGAAAATTCTGTAGATTGATTTTCGAAAAGTGGATAAGCCTTTTTTGCTCTTAAGTTGCAGTAAGCCGAGAAAATCCAAGGAAAACCTTATAAAGCGAGAGAAGTTTTACGTTAACAGATTGGATGGTGTTTATGATTAATCATTTTTACAAGCATTTGATGTTTGCTTTTATGGAGTAACATCACAACCAAAATTCAGCTCATTGTGAATAACTTCCTATTTTGCAATTTGACTGGACTAAATGTGCAGTTGCATTTTGATGGTAAAGTATCAAATGAATGGTATAACTTGGTTGCTCAAGTTGTACGGCCTAAAGGCCGCACTGACGAGTCACTTTTTCGTAACCTTCCAATTTTTTGGGTTGCCAGAAAGACATCGATTTTTATATATGCTATACCTATATATACTACAGTAGCAGTCATGGAAATTGCATCGATGAATATTTCCGAATTAAAATAACAATTCCCAATGACATTTTAATAACCGTACACAATACGCACGCAAAGCTATCTAATACACCAGAGATTGTGCCCAAAAAAGTGTTATTAAACTTATAAGTTTCAAACCGGAAATTTAATTTTTAAAAATCTGAGATTTCTGATTTAAAATTCAATAACATATTTTCCTATTTTGAACACAATCAATTATGTGCTGGGGGGTATTCCAGACCCCCCGATTTAATAAACCTAGCTTTGTGATTATGTTAAAAAAGTGTATTTTTTAGATAAATAGAATATACAGGTAATATACTTAGAAATCTATTTTGTTAATTCGGGAATAATTCCCAATGCAATTTCTATGATCGCTACTGTATATATGATATATTATATAGTATGATATGGTACATGATTATATACTATCATGGATCTAATACGATAATCTGGTTCAAAAGTGTTAGGACGCAAATTACAAATATAAACATTAAAATTTAAGATAATCCAAAAATTCAGCTTAAACATTCCCAAATCTTAGTACAATTATTCAATTGATTGTTTCCATAAGGTTAGTTAATTGTGTGTTTTTATGTTATACAAGTGTTTTTGACATAATTTGCTAATTCGTACAAATGATACTACCGCAGCTGTTACAGCCGAAACATCTTTTTTATTGGTTTTAGTCGAAACATTTGCCCTAAACGACAAAAGATCATTATACTAATACGTCTCTGGTGAAAGATGCTCGAATTAGGCAATATGGATCTCTAATCTCATCCCTGCGACCGCCCGCACTCAAGACTTATGGATTTAGAAAAACAGAGTCTCTGAGCCCACGCACTTGCTAAAAACGTGAATTTGAAAATAATGGATATAATTACCAAAATCCAATTTTAAATAAATGTATGACATTCTGTTGCGGGGTATACAATAACCAAAGTTATTTGCCAGAAAGCCAAATAACCAAAGTTATTGTAGAATTCTATAGGTTTTTATTAAAGTTTTTATTATTTTTATTATTTTATTTATTTTTATAGGATATTAAAATTAAACGATTAAACTCAGGATCAACATATATTTTTCTTTAATTTCGGTTAAAATAAAATTTCTAGTTTTATCAATTTATCAAAATTACTAATAAATTATAAAGCAAATATTACTTGTTAACTCGACATTTCGGAAAATAAATTTACTATATTTGTTTGATATTTTCTTTTATAGTAATTCTGTTGACGGTACGTGTGCTCGACGCAAATAGTTGCAGCACTGTGTTGTAGAGGGCGAAGCGGACCGCAATTAACTACAGTGACTTTATAGAGACAGTGGCGACAAACGATATCCGACTTTTGATTGGCTACAATGTTTTTGCTTATATATAGCTTAAGGCAAAATAAAAATTAATTTATTTACGTTATTGGTGCATTTTATTAACATGAGAAATGAAAAATCTTTAAATTTAAAGCATAGGCCATTCTAGAGCATATATTTTTTGCTTGAATTTGCAACATCCTGGGCCGAATAAGGGGATGTTGCAACATCCTGGACCGATTTAGGGGCTCATGTCGTTACTGTCTCTATAAAGTCACTGTACAATTGACTTCCAACCGTGCAAATGCTAACGTCAGATCATAAATTGGATTACATGAATTATAGCAAAAGTTAACTTAAAATTTCGGCGGCTTCAGAAATGTTTTTAAAAAATAAAATAAAAACTGGCTTTCGGGATTATTGGACAGGAGCTCATTCAAAATAAAACCACTTGTTTAACAGGTCGACGTTTCGCTTAACTTTATTGTAAGCCTCCTCAGGACTAAAACATGCTAATTAATGGTGTACAAATCAAATGTTAAATTATCTTACCCAATCAAACAGAAGTTTGGCTGTTCAAATTAGCATATCTCCGCAATGTGTTAACATGGGTGGCAAGTAACAATCGCAAAACAGTACACAAACGTAAAACAAATAATTGCATAAATAAAATCATTAAAAGGTCAAAAAACCAGTCAATAAATTAAACAAATTACCAAAAATCACAATAAATATTTAAATTCTGCAACTATAAATAGACATCTTGCAAGTAAACTTATCTAGTCCTTCAGATAATATAAGATTGAGCCAAGAATGATTATTACAATAACATGAATTAAACTATTTTATTTTATTTTAGAATGTCGCTATAGATAACGCTCAGCTTCTGCACATCTTCCCTAAAATTTACACTGTTATTTTCCTTCTTTATATGAAACATCTCGCTGATTAGTCTCTTGATATAATTGCTTTCTCGGTCCAATATTTCAGTTCTCTCGAAATCAAATGTATGTCCAAGATTGTAATGGTGTTGGACCAATGCTGATGTCTGCATTTTACTCTGAGCCTCCCTTGTTACATTTTCGATCTTCTTACAATCATTTTCGTGCTGGTAAAGTCTACTTTTAAGCCATTGCTTGGTTTGCCCTACATATGTTTTTAAAAAATTTCGTGTACTCAGCGATCCCGTCTATCTAGATCTTTAATTTTTAAGTACAAGCAGCCTTCGGGAATGGTTTTACCCTCCAACGATCCATCCGTGTTCCGGCTCTGTTCACCATTATATATTTACGATTTTCCAAACTTCTGCGAAAGACAGACAAAGCGCGAATTTTACGCTGATGATACCACGTATTAAAGTAGGTTTTTCCGCCCCCAGCCCATCATAAACCGACTAAAAACAACTCTGGATGACCTTGAGAAGTAGTTCTTAACATGGCAGATACTGTTTCTTAAGTGACCGAGTTGAGAGGAAACAGCAGCTGATCTCCACTTCTTTACAGGGCCGGATAATGGGTGCAATGGAGCCGCCGCACCCAGCGCTAAACTTTAAAAGGCGCCAAAATTGAACGTTTTTTAAATGTGCATTGTGATTCCAAGGTATTGCATTTTTTCTTTGATTGTAATATTCTATATGATATTATATTAGCATTAAAGGCGCCATTTGCCCAATCTGCACCCGGCGCTGAAATAGCTTGATCCGGCCCTACTTCTTTAAAACGCATTTTTTTGTATTTTTGTGACTTTAATCGTCTCTAGAAACAGAACTACTCTTGACCACCACCCTAAACCTGTTTGGAACCTGGATACCTTTGATAGACTCCTCCAAATACTTGGGGATCATCCTGGACAAGAATCCGATTAAGGATACAAAACAATAATCTATCCAATCCAAGTTGCACATGGCACAGCTACGAACAACACAAAACATTGCGATCAGGCGAATCATGAAGGCCCCCTGGTTTGTCACAAACGAGCGGCTGCAAGAAATCGCAAATATGGAGTCCACAACAACAAAGGATCCTCTGACAACTCACTAATCTGAGAAATGAGAAATTAAATGAGAAATTTAATTATAAATTGTCGAAGATTCCTTGGGGTATAAGAAGCCCAGGATGATCTTGCAGCCCCAAGAATCCTAATTGACATTATTGGATTACTTATACTGATTTCAAGTACCCACAGTATCAAAATAAAAATTTCCATAAAAGGGACATTTTTAACTTTTAGAAATATTTGTCTAAATTAGAAACTTTTAATTTTTCTTCACTAATTTTGCGATTTTCATTACTTAAGACCTCAGAAGACTTCTCAGAAAATATTCAGTAAAATACAATTTTCTTAATAGTCAACCGGTCGCGTTAATATTTATAACACGAACGGTCGTGTATGTATAAAATTTACACAATTAGATTCCTTCTGCACTAGATTTTTATCTGAGCGACACATATTTCTCGGACCTGGGTGCATTCCATTAGGAACTCCCTGCTGTTCATTGCACAGTATGATATTTTTACACAGTGAGTCAGAATTTGCAAAAATTTATTTTGGTTTTTTTTGGAGTGTAATGAATCCAAGTTTTATCAAAAGATAATTGCCGGAAAAATCATTGGAACGTGGCACCCATATTTCCGAAAAATTATTTATGTGTAAATGGTCTCGTATTTTAAAACATCGATCATTTGCCACTATTTTGTGGATTGGTTTGATTATTCCAGTGCAATTAATGTTCTTAAAGGAATGCACATGAGTTCGAGCCAAATATATCTAATTGTGTAAATTTTACATACACTCGATTGGTGAGGAGGGTCTTTCTGAACGTCTAGCCAGTTTTCATAAGCACGGATTTGTAATGCAAATGCTAATAATAATTACAATAACCGGCGCCTAGTGCGTTTACAAATACAAAAATAGAATTCCTGACTTTTAGATTCGCTTTATCGTGCAATTAGCCATTTAACGGTAATTTACGTGAAGCACTAATTTGAGATAATTTAGTAGTACGTCTGTGAAATAATTTGCCATAAAATTTCCGAGATACCTACTTTACTATTTTGTTAATACGTTATTGATTATTATTACACAGCCTACAATAAATTAATAAAAAATACATTTAAGTTTGATTGATCGGTTTTGGAATTTTAATAGGCGTTACATTTTCGTGCGATAAGGTGAGACGCTAATTAAATGACTGCATGATGTTTTTATTCTCAGACCAAATATCTTAATTATCCAAATGAAGTACCCATCTCGACCAATGTGGGTTTAACTGTGCACCAAGCAATTGTTTATATTATACAAAACAGTAACACTAGAAAGTTGTTGCAAATGTTAGCAATTAAAACTGTGAATTTGGTTTAACGTAAACACAAGTATTTCTACTACTAATTTGTAATCACCTTGTAGTTTTCATTTAAGCGTATCTTGATATTATTACATCTTTAAAGTTATTTAAACGTAGAACAATAAACAATAAAACAATGTAGTTAATGATTTGAAATAACAAAGCCGTAAATAACTAGAAATTAATTTCTCCTCTTCTATTAGTTGTCTATAAAATCTCATACTTAATTTTAATATTATTTAAAAAGCGAAAACTCATTTATTTCAATGGAAAATTAATGCACCATTTAAAATATCTTGTCATGAAATAAGAAGAATGGAATCTAAATTTTTCCGCATGCTGAACTTTCTGCTCTTGAAATTACAATAGCTATAGGTATACTTTACTGGGTAGCTCCATCAAGAACCAACATAGATCAAACCGGTTGTATATAAACAATTTTAATTTTATATAAAAAAATGTGTAAATAAGCTGAAACTATAATCTCAATTAGGTACTACACATTAATGTATTAATTTAATATAAATTTATTTTATTATTGTTATTACTTTAAACTGTGTTAATGTTGCTCGTTCGTTAATGTTTCAATCCACTTTTCAAGTACCTTGTACCAACAAAAAATAAATTAATATGCAAATGCCTGCACGATAATCAATCAATAAAAATTAGGTTTCCTTTTATTGATTATTCGTCGGAAGTTATTGGTTTCATTATCTATCATCAGTGGCTATGTTGAAGTTTTTTCTAAAAGTTCTCTATTTATCATGCGGATGTTATATGTCAGTAATTACCTTAAGAAAAGATTTTTAATTTCGACACCTTCAAGCAGCTCTAAAAGGTAAAACATGTTTCTTCAATCGCAAATATCTTAATTTATCGCAAGACATGCATGATCCATACATCCAAAGGATTTGCATCTCACAGCATATATGTATTTCTATACTATTTCACTCTCAGCTACTTTTAATTACATTCTTAGATTCGACATTTAAATTTCTACAGAGAGAAAAGTGCGTCAAAACCTATCAAAACAGTAACGTATAAAAAACAGTTTGAAGTTTGTAGTTTTCGCCGAAAGAGATTAAGCTGTAACTTTTAATGTGGAATACAATTACCAACAAGTTTGAAACTATCTATTTTAGCATAGACAGAAGATATACCAATTAACAAACCTTTCAAAGTTTTTATACTAAAATTTGCATTTTACAGTTTTTACGCTTAGGATGCATGATCCATTAAATAAAATGTGATTGTGTCGTGTTTTGAAGTATACAACAACAAACACCACTTTGCAACAATTTTTAATTTTAATTTAAAAAATTGTAAACCTTTGCATTAAATTGACCAGTTACCGTTACATTGAGATGTTCACAAGTACTACAATGCAAGCACATTTGCAAGCAAGCTTTTACACAAATTAGATCATTTCAAGAATGACTAATTAATTTATTACTCATTAACCACTTGATTTATTTCGTGCCAATGTTAAAAATAAAATTAGTTTACTTTCAAGTTGTGATAAATGTAAATTTATTATATTATTTAATAATAAACCAAAGAAACTCATGATAACTCAATGGTGCCATAAACTTGATTACTTTAAATACTTATAACGCGTTGTGGATTTTCTAACATGCTCCGAATGCGTTATGGGTAAATTTATTTGCGTTATTTCGGCCAAGGAAGGGCCATAATGTTGCCTTGGAACCTAATAATATTTAAAGAATCACTACATGTAAAATAATTATTTTAGTAAAAAAATATTATACGGTATGACAACTAGGCAAGTTCAGGAGTACAGACAGACAACGGGAGCTCTAAAGTAGAATTTTGAAATAGTACAATATGCACCAAGGGAATAAAGTAACCTTTTTGGCCTGAGGGTAAAAGATTGCTTGCACGAGGCGTCCGCCAAGGGCAATAATTACCCTGTAATCATTTTTTTTACAATATAAATGTATTATTTTTTACATTTACAATGTAAATGTAAAAAAAATGATTGAAAATACATGACAGCTTTTTTACTTGCCATTTTTACTCATAGCGACTTTATTATTACCCTAGGGCAAAAAAGAGCCACTTTACACTCGCAAATCCGGGTGTAAAGTGAGTACTTTACTCCCGGCAAAAATGTTATTATTTTTAAATTTAATTTTGCAGCCAAAATTTATGATGATTTATTTTATTCTGAAAAATAAATTTACCCAAAATTTATGTGATTTATTAGCCTATCTAAATAAGTGACCGGACACTTCGCTCCTGAACTTCCTAGAACCAACTAAATGCTATTAGATACTGAATAAAATGGAAAACAAAGCTGTTATTTTTACAAAAATCATTGAAACAAAATTAAGTGGGATCCCTTTTACAATTTGAATTTCTTTTGAACCTTTTATTATAATGTATATTTTGCTTAAAGGGGGAAACCCTTATAAATTTTTTCAAAAATATTTATTTTTATTTCACGAATCGATAGTTAAACATCTTAAGAATATTCCCTAAATATTTTGTTGTCATATTATGAATAACTTCAATGTTATGGCCGGAGAACTGAGTGACCAGCGATAAGGTACCAGACTGATTTGTCTTTGCCCGAAACTTTTAACGAAACAACATTTTCGCAATTTGCGGCAGTGATTAAAAAAAAGTATTTATCCAATTCACTTCAACCAAATATTTTTAGACACAGAATTACAAAACCTTGTCGAAGAACCTCCATTATAAATAAAAAAAATTTTGCAACCATTTTTTGCATAAAAATGTTCAATGAAGGGAATTTCAGGTTCATTATTCATAGTTTGGGTGAGAAGTCTTAGTCTACATAAAAATGTTCGCTGAAAATCCGATCTTTTCTTTCTGAGCCCCGCCATTTTTACAATATTCAACTTTTTTAACTTTTTCTTGGTTTATCGACAGCGTACTTTCATAAAGAATGCAATGGGGTTTGAAATTTTTGTTTTAAATAAAAAACAAAAAACTACAGCTGCCGCAATTTGATATCGCAGGAAAAATTCGTTCAAGAACAATTGATTGCAGTCAGCTGAAAAATAATTATTTTCGATTAAAAAAAAATGTCTTTCAATTCTTTGAATGTCTAATAAAATAGCTTCCAAAGTTGAAAACGATTGGTTAAGTAGTTGCTTCATAAAAAAATCCCGAAATTCCTCGTCATTTTCGACCGTTTATATGGGTTTCCCCCCTTAAAAAGAGCAATAATTATTATTGAAAAACAAAAATTTTGGAAATTATTTCATCTTTTTGGATTTAGTAAATTTAGTAGCGCTTTGTAGTTTGTTTTTGGGGGTTAAAGTATAATATTCCATTAATAAATATTATTCTGAGTTATTAACAATTAAGGTGGCGTTCTATCTGCTTCCCGCACCTGCCGCTACTGCTTTTTACGATATTTTCCAAAAACGTAATTTAAAAAATTTTTAATTTTGGTTTTAGACCCCCCTGTCATACCCCCTTAGTATTCAGCAACATAGCGAATCAACATGTAGAAAGGTTCAGTGGTTTATTTTCGGTATTCAATGTGCACGTTATTACTTGTATTAACTATTAGCTGCTTGTAGTATTTGATACCCACCAGACCCCCCAGTGCGTACTGCCACGATTTAGAGACAAAAGACAACAATATTTACTAGAAAGGCGATAAAAGTTTCCATTTCATAAAGTCAATCATAGAATAATTTCCCTAACCCCCTAAAAATGCAAAAATAGTTAAGTGTAAACTGTCCTCCGAGCAAAAAGATAGTCACTAATCTCAGTAATACAAACTACATGGTGGTGCAACAAGAAAATAATTAATTAAATTTATTTATTAAAAGCATATTACTATGTATCTGTTAATAGTTGCTCAAAATATTTTATTTTATTTTAATTTTAATTTATTGCATATTGAAAATATTTCGAAAATTAATTTGCTTCATATTCACACATTAATGTAGCGTAATGCGATTTTTGTAATTTTTAAAGTCCTCTTCCCCCACGTAAGGGTCCTTTAAATAACTAATACCCTATAGATGTCTAGATTTTAGAGTGGATCCGAGATTTGCCGTAGTTCCGCATTCTCCGCTCCGCTCCGGGCCGTTTTGACCAACGCCATTCAAAAAACGATATTTTTTTTCTGAATTAAATCTTTATTTTTAATTGGTATTAGTGTCGGAGATTTATGAGAATAATATAGTAAGTCTCAGATAGTTTGAGAGGAAGTTTACATTTTATGGTCAAGTTTGGAGGGTAATTTATAATTCCCCTTTTTCCCCATTCAATATAGCGGACCCTGAAAATAATCATAATTCAGATGTAACAAAGGAAAGGCGATTTTTAAAGAGAATTTTAAACAAATTTTCAAACTACATATCACTGTGAATATTTGAACAAAAATAACCGCAGAGGTTGTTATATTTGTTAACTTTTGTGCTACAGATACCGGGTTTTCACTATTGTTCTTAGAAATGATTCTTGTATTGTTTTTTATTAAAAATTCATTTTTTTAGTTTACACCTTCTTTCAACAATGTTCAAGTTCAGCAAGACAGTCGGGTTGCATGAAACCTGCATCCTTAAGAAGTTCAAACTGGATTCGCAAAATTGAGATTAGAGATGACCTCAGATTAACTCCTAACCACCAAAAAAACTACAGGGAGTTTTAAATTCGCTACCTGAAAGAAATAGTGGAAGAATTGAAAAACAGTTCTCGAAGAAAACAACTCTCTATTAAGAGATAGTAATAAGCTATTGAAGGAGAAATTGAAGCTAGTTATGGACGTTGGGATGCATGACGCAGCTCGAGTGAAATCAGCGACTCTATGTGGATTAACTGTTAGTTGATTTAGTTGTTAGTTGCGCAACATTTCTCAGAAACTGATATTAGTGTAGTATTTTTGTAGTAAATATGTTATGCTTCACATTCGTTCAATATTTTTTTATTCCTATGAGAAGTTTCATATTCTAAATTGTCATCCTCTTCGTCATAAGAAATTATCTTAGTGATCAACTTAATTTTTTCTTTTATATATCATCTTCCAGGTCTTCTGATAAAACTTGCAAAGTCTAAAATAACAAAAGAAAGTATTCTCTAACATAAAGTAAAGACATGTAACACTTCTATGGTTCAGGGTCCACATTAAGCAGAAGGTTAGCTATGTATGTGATGAGCTGCAGTTGCTGAGTGTTCTTAATGTTGGCAGCATCTGTCATGGCACTTTGAGCGATTACGGAACAAAGATTTTTACTTAAAAGAAGTCATTTCAAATGTAAGCAAAATTCTGTTGATATCCGTTATTCCAACGAAAATCATCATCATTGATAGTTATGACATCAATCGTCGGATGTAAACCTTCTTTAATTTATGCTGTCCTGATCTAATCAGATGGTTAGGATATATCGCCTGAGCAGTAAACTACCGATAGATCAAAAGCATAATTGAGTAAAGACCAAGAACCGCATAAAAATACTCTTTTTTTATTTTGAATATTAGCATAGCGCATATTACTAATCTATTGCTTTAGTATTCATTACATTACATCAAGAGTTCTTGCTTATGTTGTCCGAGGTTGTTATAAGAATTTGATAGACAACTGTAACTATTGACATGGAACGGTTTCAGGAAATAATTTATTACCCGATGTTTATTTATTTATACAAATAGTAATTGAAGAAGTAGATATGTATTTGCATACCTACTTTAAATTCTATGCTACTTATAGCTTTACAATATGTTACTTGGTAAATAAAAAAATATTGATAATACAATATTTACTTTTTTAAATTAAAGTGTACTTGCGGTGGTGACACCCCACTAGAGGGCGCTTTCCCCGCCATTGTTTAAAATTTTAACTACTTTTTGGCGATTTTTTCGTAATACCTAATTATTATATGTGGCCCTATCATATGATTTTATTTAAAAATCAAAAATTGTATGTCTCAAAAATCGATATTATCGGCGATAAATATTTGATTTTGAATATAAAATGGTCAATTCTTTTTAACGGTCCCTATACATTATATTTTCTGAAATAGTAAATCAATGCTTTTGAAGGGGATTCACAACTATAATGTTCCCATTAATACCGTACAGCGTCGTAAATGTAGATATAATATCCATTGACTATTGTGCTACAATGTAGAAATGACCGGGGGTCATTTTAAGAGTTAGCCTGTATATTATGGCACTGATGTGAACACAGTAAAGATAGATACGTGTGTACCAACCATTGCATTGATATTCGTAATTATATTGCTTGTGGGCACGATTAATTTCTAATTTAAGTTTCTTCTTATTTTTTATTGCAATAAAAAATGTAATTAATTTTCTTTTGCTATTTATGCCTCATCACCGAGAAATGTAAAATAATAAAACCTTTGCAGAAAGCATTCATCCAATCAATTTAAATTTTAATAATTCCCATTGTTATCGAAGATTAATCAAATCAATAATCAGCAAAAACTATTACGTAGTAGCGGATCAAGTGCAAGATTTCCTACATTATTTGCGCCGCGATTAGAATTTTACGTTAAACTATTTTAAGTCTATATAACAGTTGGTATTGGATTTATCCCTAGTTAAAGTTAAAATATTTCACGCTAGGAGAGATTCTAATTGACAACACGTCTTGACAGTGTAATATATTTAATCATGCTAAATAAGTCGTTAGGAACGGTCTGTAAATGAAGTTATGTGAAATACGTCACAGATGAGTTAACCAATTACATCGTGGGTAGAAGTTATGCATTGTAAATTTGTTTCTAATAAAAAATATAAATAACATAAAAAAAATAATGTTTTTTGTTAAACGTTCCAAGCCGGCAAATTAAAACAAACAAATCCATAAAAACAAACTGTAATTTTTTAATATTAAAAATAAATCCACACTCAATATATTTCAGAGTTGTATTTTTTAGTAATTGTTTGCATACAATTAATTATTTTTGTTAAAAAAAGTTTAAATGAACTTTTGTTTAATTTATCATTTTGGTATGAACATATAGAAATATTATTCTCGCTCGAATATTTTATTTGGAAATCTGGAAATGTGAAAATTTACATTGATATCGTCAGCGTGTAAGTACATCCCATTATTATACTTGATACTAATGTTCTGCTGTACAAAATAATAATAATTATTATTATTGTAATCGATGGTTGTGATTTAAATAGTGAAACTCGATATTAACCATATCAATATTTTAGAAAAATTTTGTTCGTGGCCTGGTGATACCATGAAAACTTTTTCATTTCACTTCATTTTTAAAAATTTCAAAATATATTTTTATTTTTAAAATGTGTGATTTTTTGGGTTTTCTAAAATGTTGATATAAATATTATTATTAGTATCGAATGTTTCTCAGATTTTATTATTAAGTACAATAAATATAAGTATATTGAACTTGAGCAAAATCATCCGTCAACTCAATTTTTAGTAAGT
The DNA here is from genome assembly GCA_947369205.1 of Cantharis rufa. Taxonomy (NCBI): domain Eukaryota; kingdom Metazoa; phylum Arthropoda; class Insecta; order Coleoptera; family Cantharidae; genus Cantharis; species Cantharis rufa. The sequence goes on from OX376309.1 coordinate 20,930,797, forward strand.
CCCTTACTAGGTTTTTCGATTGTACAGTATCATAGAATTATATAACTATATTTCGAATAGAATGAAATCATTCTATTCCTAGTCGCCCCGAATACTTTGCAATGATTCAGTTGTAATTGATTATTTATAGAATACATATATGTTCGATTTTTTTTTTAATATTATCGTAAACCACCTACATTATTTGAAACAAATTCAACTTTGAAAGTATTTTCTTCTATTATTATTATTATATCGCAAAAGAAAGTTAAACAGTACTATTACAGTTGTTCTGATTAATGGTAATTTGATGCAGTTGTAGGTAGCAGGTAGATCCGTAGGCATTACCATTACTAAAAATTCGAATCTCAATTTATTTGAAATTTTCGTTTTATGTTATATAGACATAGTCAAGTTGATATCCCCAGACTTACAGTTTTTGATATTTTAGAAAATGCTTCTACACTAGTTTATATCTTTGCCACTGAATTTTATCCAGAGTACAGCAGCGGTCATGGAAATTGCATTGGGAATTATTCCCGAATTAAAAAAATAGATTTCTAAATATATTACCTATAGTCTTAAGGCGGTATTCTAGCCTAGAAATTTGAAAAAATCGAAATTTTTTTTATATTTCCGAAGTTTAGATATTCAAGAATATGCCCTTAAAAGGATTTTTCAAAATTACGATTATTTAACGAGTTATTCCTGCGGATGAATTCCCCCATAAAACCTTATTAGTTATTATATTAACAAGTAAGTTCTACTGAACCGATTTATTTCAAATTTAGTGTGAATATTATTTATACATCCCTCTATGACATCAACCTAACTAAAGTTGAAAATTTTGAATTTTACTATTTAAAAAAAATTTGGAATTGTTATAAAAAACCCTGCAAAAATTTTTTTTTTTAAACGGCCGCCATTTTGTCTAAATAAATTTTTTTGACTTGTCCAAGGGTCACACCAGAGCGGCAACTTTACTAATTAAGAATCCGTTGGATTTTTTTTGTTTCAGATGACCAGAAGGATTGCACGATTATTATATTATATTGATTATATTGCAAAAAATATAAAAATGTGCTTACGAATTTCAGACACTATTGCGAATCCGATTTTCACCTCCCCCAATATTTTAAGCAGTGGTAAAATCAGCCTGAAGTTGGAAAAACTCAAAAAAACTTCAGTAAGTGTCTGTTTTGTAGTTTGTTAGACAATGCAATTGAAGCGCAGCACTGCTCATTAGGTATTGCACTTGTCGCTGACGCCGACCGTAACTGCTCCGTGTTACTGCTTCTAACAAAATACTGGTACCATACTTAATATACGACACCTGCCACTTTTTTTTTGAATTAATAAGTAATTAACTAGAATGGCAAAAGAAGAAGTTACTTGTTATGCTCTTTGGTGAACACTAAGCAAAAACTGCAGTTTTTGAGAAGAAGAAGAAAGAGAAAGAAAATTACTCGTAAGCGTAAATACGCATAAACTGGAATACTTCGGATATATTGTGAGAAGTAGTCAGCGATCTTAATTTATTTAATTTAAAATTTAAAGAAACATGTGCTTTTCTAAAAAAAATTAATGTGTATCGTTTTTGTTACAAATTTCCTCACAAATAAGATCCATATTAAGAGAATTGTCTCAGAAATCGTAAAAACCAAAAAGTTGAATTCTTTTAAATTTATATAACAAACAAAAAAAAAAGAAAAGTTGGAATCATTAGAGAATTTGATTCCCTACCTAAAAGATTTCTATAGTTCCAGTAGATTTTTACATTACCAACCAACTATCTCTCGCAATAAAAAATATGCAAAATATTTTGGTTGATTTTTAACATACAGCTGGCCGCTGGCCCTCTATATACACATCTTTTTTCGTAATATAATATACTACTTATTTAAGTAGTTATTACTCAACAGTAATAATATAGCCCGTTACTATAATAAATAGTAGTAGAAGAGTATAATAGTTATAATAATAGTAACTACTACTATTCTAATAAAAATACAATAGAATTTTTACAGTGTGTAAGATTTCTTTTATGTAATCCTGAATATATGGAAACAAATTGACCATGAAAATATGAATTCTGGTACGACAATATTTCAGTATTGGCAGTATTTACCAGTATAGATTGCTGAATTTTAATTCTGTTTGTTTATTCATTAAATAAATCCTGGAAAATTATTTTTTTACAAATTAATGGTAAACCGGATACTACCGATAAAGTAATTATGAGATATCTCCATATTTCTTTAAGGAAATATTTTTACCGTACCCCTTATTTTTTGCAAGCAAGAGACTCCTAAATATGAATTATAAATATTAAAATTCAAAATTTTAAAATTGCTTCCAAACTTTTTTGTCCAATCCAAATGATCCAAACACGGCCAAATAAAATTCAAATTAATAATAAAAAATTTACTCACAGCAAATCAAAACTTTAATTAACAAAATAATCAGCAAATCTCAACAAGTGACTCAAACGTCAAAGCAAACGGCAAGAAACCCATGTTACAACAAATTTCCGTACCAACTCAAAATTGTTGATGCGAACAACAATTCAGAATATTTACAACACAATTAATTCTAAATCTAAAAATGCAAAATTATAAAAACGGATTTTGGAACACGATAATATTATATCTGTTTCTATTTCAAAGTGCAAGTAAATCAAATTGGTGACTCCTTTGTGTTAACATTATTTTTGGTAGTATGAGATTATATTTCAAGTAAAAATATTTATTTTTGAGAAACGATTTAGAAATCTGTTGACAGTATAGCTACTTATCATCGAAAATGCCATTATTAGCTAAAAGTTCATCGATTATATAGCTTGTGATTGAAGCTGTAATAAGTGTAAAACTTGCAGGACGATAGTTTTTGTCTTAAAAGTTTGAGTAATTGAAGCATAACATCAGATATCTAAAAGCATTTAAGCATTAAAAAAGTTGCATTACAGATAAGAGTCAGTGGTGCATTAATTGTGCTTAAACAACTTTTAGAAAAATAACTAAAAATTCGACTAAATCAGGTGACCGTTTCAATTCCCATTACGTTTCCTCTGTTCTTTTTTAATTCCATAAAAAGCTATATTCGTTCAATCTCCATTTTTAAAAAAAGGAAATTTTTACAGATTTTTTTAAAATACATATTATGTATTATAATTACAACACACAAATTCTACAAATTTGTGACCGTAAAATTACAAAACTGTAATTTCTCTATTTAAAAATTGAGCTTTGCACAGGTTGGGTGATATTGTAATTTTAATAAAACCGTTTAACTTTTGCTTTCAAGATTTGTAGATTAACAAAGAATTTGTTTACCATATCTCAGGAAGTTGATCCAGGATTTCCTTCCTTAAGCTACGAATATTAGCTGAAAATTATGTTCTGTCGTTTGACTTAAATTTTCTCATTAAATAATAAAAAATTTTTCTTTTTAATTTTTAATTAAATTTCCTTTTAATTTACCTACAGTTTAACGTGAGATCCTAACCACTGCACGAATAATAGTTTTTTCCTAAACTCGAGAAAAGTCCATAACCTTTACCACTAGACCACAGTATGTACATATGCGGTTTACTATGATAATAATATGTGAATTTTTCATTCCACAACTCCATCTCTGTGTATTGTTTCAATGAAAAGCAAAGCTTTGTTATTTAATTAAAACATTAAGCGTAACACAAACTTTTTGAAACAAAATTTACTTTTCTCTCAATTATAAAACTTGCACGTAATACGAAACTGGGAGACTTTTCCGGTTTACAATTTACCTCCTATGTATTTGCATTCAGATGCTATAGTAGTTTATAGTTAATTGCATGAAATATATGTACAGAAAACCGTATGCGAAACACCAGTTTTTCAGACTCACTTTTTACTTCCGGCTCGATTACTTGTTCACTATAAATAGCTTATACAAGAAAAATGAATAAAGTTTTCATGTTCAACTTTTTTTTACTAATATATATTAATTTTGTTTAGTGTATTTTTAAACTTTCAGTAATTTACTTTCTTTTTCTTAGAAAGAAAAATGATACGACTTTTGACGAAATTCATTTAACTTAAAAAGGCACTTTATTTATTTCCCTCCCTGTAATTGATTATTGCAAAAGCTAAAAGTTTTATTTTGATCACCATTTCTTTTCTGGCAAATTTTTTACCTAATTATCTTGTACTGGTACTTAACACTCTTCTTGCATATTGAAGCACATACTAATGATTGTATAAAATAATGTATGATTGATTACATACATATATCGCTATTTTATAATTTTTTACTGTAATTAATAACTTCCTCTTTTTTGCATGAATTGCCGTTTTTGTCTAATTTATAAATTTAAAAGTTAATTTATAAAAATTACCAGAAGAAAAATTAAGAAAGCTAAGTTGAGTACATTTTTTATTAATCAAATTCTATATTCTTTAATGTACAAACCACTAATGTGAATTTCTGATATCCGCAGTCAACCATATGGTAAAGCTACACACAAAGGGATTAGGATTATCATCTATACAATCCCGCTTAAATGTGGGCCAAACATATGACGCACTCCAAATCATGGAATCTTATGAATGGTCTATAGAATACTACGAGTAATTTCTTTTTTCAACAATTTTAGGTATAACATTTGTATCTAATATCTAATTGATTTTAAATATTTTAGCCGTCTAGTGAGGTCTGGTCTCGGGAAAGAAAAAACGGTAGTAAGTCACTTTCCGTTTAACATCCAGTAACACAATTCACCAGAACTAATGCCGTAGGAGCATATTATGCCTTGTTCCACTCTCACTTGGCAGTTGGCATACTGTATTTTGGCATGGAGACGCTCTCTTAGTTTGGCAAAAACTTTTGCGCTTCACAGATGCATTCCTTACGTAATCTGTGATATGAATAAAATTCATCATTTTATGTTTTTTGAAACCCGAAAAGCCCAGTCTGCTCAACGTCACATTAATGCAGCGTCTTATTATGTGGTCAGTTTTGATTTAGCGTTGCACTTATAACAATTATTACACTTTTCACTCATTTTTCGCATTCTGGAATTATCTAAGTTTATTCATAAAATTTTTCAGATATTGTGGTGCTGTAAATTTCGTAAACCCCTATAATATGTAGGTTAAGAATTTATTATGGGAGGCTTTGGTTGGATTTTCCAATAAAAAAATGTAATTTAAATTCTTCATAGTGCCAAAATGTTGAGATATCTAAATTATAATTTACTTTCTTACTATTAGCAATAAAGCATTTTAATAGCACCCCCACCGAGTTGGTTTTATTATTACTAATGTAATTGTATAATAAATTAATAAATCCATTAAACTATAATTAGTTGTCCATAGTTTATATCTCAACTAATTAAGTTCTGTAACGGTATTATTTTATAATATTGGTTATTAATAAAATTAAGTTGGCAATTTAAAGTTTAAATTTTGAATTTGTCAAAACTGAAATCAGCATGTTTTTGGGTTAGTTTTATTGTGAATTTGTTGTTTAATGATTAGGTAAACTTCTTGCTCTTTGTTATAAACTTGCAAATATCTAGAAATGTTAAGTTCATACAATAGTTTCACGCCAGCTATACGCAAACATTCACGTTGACCTTAGGGTAAACCTGAATATGAAGTTACTTCTTCTCTAAGGTTCATTGCATTATAAACTAAGCAACTAGTACTTACAGAAATATTTCCGTATGTGTGAAAATATTTTAATAACGCCAACGTTTTATCTACATTTTGCTTTTTTCTGGTATAGCTATCCTTAAGTAAAACCATAAATCAATTGCTGTCATTCATGAAATGATAAAGGTAGGTCATCAGTAAGATAAAAATCAACACTGATGCAAAACTAAAAACAATTGAAACCGATTTAGGTATAATTCAACTTTAATTGAAGTACTACAAATTAATTAACTGTTGTGGAATAACAAGTTTGACTAATTGAAAATTTCATTCTCATGGTAACCTAAAAATCATATCTCAAAATGTTTATCAATCGATATGAATTGTTTACCAGAAATAGATGCCTTACACTTCAATGAATAATTAGATATTTTCAACTGTAAAACAACTCAGAAATGCTCGGTTGAGAGTCGTAAGGTGTAATTAGGTAACAGTAGACAAATCTTTTTAGACCATTCGATTCATTGTTACCATTGTGTTAATCAAACATTTGAGACTCCAGTAAGCATTTAAATTGTTAATCTCTTACTTCCGAACTAGTTTTTTCAATTAATTTATTTTAAAATATTTCAAGCGTGCTGTTTATTGGTTTTTCTTGTGTTAATGGACTACCGCTTTTTATTTTTCTTAAATTACAAGTCTGCAAGAATAGGTTTCAGACTTTTTTTTATAAATTAATGCTTTTTTAGGTTAACTATCAGACAAGATTCGCTTCCATTACAATACATTGTTTAAGTATTAATATTGAACTATACACAGAGTGGTTTATGAAAGCTTTTATTCATTCAATCTTTATTTGAAATTTCAATTGAATTATGAATCATATCATTTTTGAATAGACTTCTTCATACAAATTTAAATCTCTGTCAATTTGTATGTGGACTTCCTGTATATTTCACCAGTTAGTTTATTATTATATTATTTTATGTTTAATTTGTTAATATTTTTATTTGGTCAGTTACAGTAAAAATCATATATTTTTAAAATACAATATATACACAATATATCATATAATGTATCATATATCATATATACCATATACCATAGCATATGTATCATTTTGTATTACATTGATTAAATGTAAGTAAATTCTGCATTTTATTATGCATAATACTGGGTGTTTCATTAAAATATAAGTTCTTTAAAGCCATAATATTTTAATATATATTTTTTAATCTTAAAGTATGATAATTATGATATTATTCAATATAATAATATAATTTAATTTTAACTGTATGTTTAAATGTCTAAAAATTCTGTTTATAATTCACAAACAGCATTGTTTCAATTTCTAGTAGAACACACTATATATAATAATAATTATCTAGCGCAGGCTTCTTATATGTACTTCTTTGAAATATACTGAAGTCGTCATTGCATTATACTCGATCGTCTATATAAGTACTGCACAGGTAATATACCAATTAATAATTTACTGTATGACAAACAAAAGCGCATGTTGAAAGTTTAACATAATTGTTTATTTTTATTTATTCATTTTGTTATAATAGTAAAAGGATGTTACCTATTATAACAGTCATTGATAAAACAAAAAGAAAGAGTTCATTAGTTATATTTCTTGCATTTCATTCAGTCAACTGAGAAATTGACATTTTTTCCAACTATGTATTCTAAGTTTTACTCTTTGAAATCATATTGTTAAATTATTATGCAGTCAAGTAAAATAAAAATTATAATAAAAAAAGTTACGAAATGGAAATGACAGTGACAAATAAAAAACTAAACTAAACTTTTTATAACAAAATATATAATCAATAAGTACAGAATTTGTTTTTTCTTTTTAATAGAACCAATCTTTAATCTGGAGAGTTGCGTTCCGTGCAGACTAAAATTCAGGCTTTGCCAATTCAACCAAAAACATAATTAATTTGCTATTTTTATACAATGGTGAGTAATTTATTAAAATAAACACTAGGTTTTTTTTGGTAATAACTCCGGATGCAGCGATAGGATAATGAAGCAAGGAATAAGTCTTAAATGTCTATCTTCAGACCAAATAAGTTTTACAGTTAATTTTCAATTAAAAAATCAAATTTATTTTTTCCGTTAATGAGGTTATTTCGGCTTGATGAATATTGGAAACATCTATATCGTTGATCGTGATGCTATCATTTTTTTTATTAAGAGTTTACAATAAAATGTAATGTTTACATTTTTCGAGTGCAGTGAAGTGTATACGTTATAATGTACTATCGCTTTTACTGTACATTCAGGTTATAATCAATTATACAACGAAATTTATTTAAATTATATAAATTTATAAATAACAACTACACATACAAAATACACATTATTCAAGAATTCGTGTTACCGTTTTGTCTCTTCCATTATATCGTGACTTGACATCCCGTGCTGTTTTGTCGTTTTTAACAAAGGAACTAGTCATTTGAAATTACGTTAACAACTAATTTACTTAACTGATGAAGAGATTTAAAACCTACGTGTGAAACTATAATGTGCACGAAATGACGATTGCGTGTACAAAAAACTTAAAACAATTAATTATAGAATTGAATGGTTTATTTCAGTGGAATAAAGTTTCATTCCTTAATTTACATTCAATAAATAATGTAAGTACTTTTAAACCCCAATTTTTGCAGAATTAATTATTTAACAACAGTAGTTCTGCAGTTAAATGGTGGGAAGCGTAAGTGGCTACAATCAAGCGATCGTGGGTTTGAATCTCACATTCGGCTTTTATATAGATTTTCGATAAAAATAAGAGCTGGTTTTTAACAATCATCATAATCGAAATATTTCCATTAGTGAATACGAATTAATTTAAATAAAAATAAAGTAATGAATAATAAAAGAAAACTAAACAAACCAAAATATGCATTCTCATAAATTTTCATATAAGTTATCATTAATAATATAAGTAATTCCTTTTGTGAATTTTGTTGTGTGGGAGCTTAATTTCAAAAAGTTATGTGAAACAAGATTTTTGTAAAGTTTCCGTGGAGATTTCTATTTGACTTTTCATCAGTTGCATTTTGTATGCACCAGACCTACGCGATCTTTATCATTATTATTCGTGAGACAGTTACTGCATAAGAGAAATTATAAAACATCTAGAATATGTAGAATTTTTTTCGAGTTTGAACAATAAACGTAGATACGTGCATAACTGTAGGTACTTTAACTTGGCAAAACAAGGATATTTCTGTTATCATCAGAAAACATCATATAGTGAGTCTATGATGTATTTCCATCAATACAGGCATTTATTTCATTTGAACCAATCAGCGGCTGATTATCGCATATTCTCTAGTTGCATTTCTTTTTACACTTAATTCCTTTACTGTTCTAGGCGTATATGTTAGTAATTCCGGTTTATTTAAATAAATTGAAATAAACACAATTTAGGAAATAAATTTAAATAGAATGCCAAATTAAGATGTTTACGTATTCTTCGACTTGGAGTAATTTACTTAACGGTACAAATTTAGCAGGTGATTTTAATTTAGTCATTAATTTCCATTGCATATTTTCGTAACAATTTTTTAATTTAATTTCTCACTAGGACAAACAGTTTAAAGTTTTAAATCAAATCGCCATTAACAGGAGCTTTATGAATGGCCCAATGTTTATTTAATACAATAACCAACATACTTGATAAATTAAATTTTTGCCTTCTAGGTTCTATCAAGGATCCATTAAAGAGCTTAACGAATGGTCAATTATAATAATAATATCGTTACTGAAAAACGCAAGTAGGTGTTGGGTTCGAAATCCACATCCGCATATTAGTAAGCGTAATGTTTTATTTTATTTATATTATTCCATACTATTTTTTATACAATGGAGAAAATAATAATAATTCAGTCAGAATGATTTTCTGTTAAAACCGCAGGCTAGCGGTGCAAAATGACGGCAACAAACCGTAAACAACATCGAACGAAACACGTGCTGAATATTTCTCGTAAATCGACCTTTATTTTTTATATTCTTTCGAATCAACTAACGAACACTTCAACTTCTTCTTTGTTTGGTTTGATAATAAAAAAATAATTTTAAATGGGAAACAATTAGAATTTAATTCTTTTGCAATGTTATCAACAATTTTTAATTAATTTTAATAATAATGGATAAATAGTATTAATATTGAGTACTGTAAACTGTTAGTTTTTATTGTATTCGATTAATAAAAATAATTTTTTATTTAATTAAATAACAAAAAAAGAGACGGTAGGTATATTGTTATAATAGTTATATGTCAAGTTAATATTTGATGTGTGACAGTCAACAGTTGTACCGATATAAACCTATATTTAGGCTTTGTGGCGCTTCAGTAATATGTATGTTGACTGTTATGAGCATTCTACATTTTACACAATGAAATTGCTCAACCTGAAAAAGTAACTTTCGTTTTTTTAATTTGTGAGGTGCTCGAGAAAATGCACACTTTATTATGTTACGGTGTCGTTCGTAATGAGAATTTTAACCCAATAATTATATAACAAATAATTTATTAGGAAGACAAAAATAAACAGTTAAACGTAACAAGAAAGAAAAATAGACTAATGCACTTCACACAAAACACTGTAGTGTATAAAAATTTTTCTTTAAATATTATAAATATTAATAGTTTTAATTGTTCTTTATTAAATTTATTTAATTCATTTTTTAATCTTTTTTTCTTTCTCAAGTCTTACTTTTATTAATTTTTTGTGCCATATACCAAATAACTGCTCGCACTATTTCTTTCTATTGTTCTTTATTTCTATTGTGCTATTTTATAAAACACCGTCGTCGCGTCGTTGATGTCTTGTAAGTCGCTTTCCCGCTATATTAATTCAACCTTATTTTTAAGGTTTAAATACGTGCCACATTACTTCTACAAATATGGTAGGTAGTGATGCATACAAATTAAAACTAATTTATTATTATTCTCAATAGGTGATTTATTAAGATAAATTACTATTATTGCTGTGCCATTTCAAAATCTTAAATTGTTGATACTATCAACACTTCAAAAAGTCGTGAGCCAAGATTTTCAAATTTAGCCTAACAAAAGCCAAAATATGCCTATTGAAAATTTCGTAATCATTCAAAAATTGTTGAATCAGCAAATTAGAATCATTGTTTAACAAGATTGGTATGGTACTGGATTATATATAAATAACACAAAGAGAAAAACAATTATTAAAAAACGCGTTTTTGATGTAAAACTATTTTAAGTAACATTTTTGAAAAAATATTTTAATTTAAAAAAAAAATCAGATTTGTTTAAAGAATAAATAATTGTGATATGCTACATACATAATAGTATATCACATAATAAGCATTTAAATGCTCAAGATTTCATTTTCTTTAACATGCTATCATATTTATAAATAACTTATACTTTTAAATATACTTAGAATGAGGTTAGAAAATGTGGAATAAAATCCATAAAAGATAATCGAACTCCTATATATTTTTATTTAGCAACCATCTCTGCTTTTATGATTTTTTTAAATAGGAATTGTAGTCAACGACGACTCAGGATCAGACAATTATCTAAGTCTTATTCGACTTACTTTAAAAAATATTATCCAGATTTGATATTTAAAATTGAATTTTGACTGGTCGAAAACTTAAACTGCTAGAAATCAAAATAACGTTAAAATAACGTTACACGTTTAAATTTGGGCAAAGAAAAATAAACGTTAATTCGAAAGACATTTACTTAAATACTAAAATTTTAATTAAATGGCAAAATAAACCAATTAATTATTAAATTGCCAATTTTTTTTGCTTTTTTTTTCCTGCTGTTAAGCGATAACTCTTATTGTTGGCTCCTTTTGTCTTCAAAAAGTGAAGAATGAATTTAGTCCCAGAATTGCAAAAGCTCGTTTTGACTCAACTGGTAAGCAAGATTTAATACCAAAATAATAAATTGAGGTAAAAGAAAATTTAAGCAATTAAACTTCTCGTGAAATTTTGAAAAGGCAGTAACTAAACTTGTAATGTTTTTATTATATCCTCATAAGTGCTCATTTTACTCATGAAAGTTTATAGTAGACATTTGATAGATTAATCATTTATTGCGGTTTTTTTTATTTTCTTCCGTCTTATAATGAAATTATTTTTTCATGACCTTTTCATGACAACTATCTCAATGCCGTAATCCAACTTCAGGATACCCAGCAACGGAGTATTTGCATGTCTGTTTTTCACTTTTATAAATTTTTCCACATTTCACGACTTCACTGTATACGTAAATACAGAAAACTAAAGGAACTGGATAGCGGGATTACATTAACCTTTTCTAAAAGCTTTATAGATAAAATCAACTCAATGTGTTCAGATGATTAAAGTTTATTGAAGCAGATCAAGTGTGTATATGCAACTGTTATAACGTTTTGTATATTCTGTCAATTAATAATTAATTAATAATATTTAATAGTATCTATATTGATAAACAAGTTTCATAAGGCAAGTTTTTAACACGCGTTGAAGTTTAATAACAACAGCTTCTTATACGAATATTTTTTTATTTTGCATCTTTTATGTTGTCTTAAAATAAGCAAATCTGCGTTTGTTGCTGCATCTTTGGAGCAATCCTCACCCGAACAATCACAACCGACAACAGCTTTTAGTGGTTACTTTGTTTGAATATTTATTGTTCACTATACTATAATTATTCACGCTGAAAAATTATTAACGCAATATAATAATTCTTACGTTTTTTTTTTCTAGTAACATGAAAATTTCATATATTGTTGAATATTAACGTTTATTTAACGTTATATCAACTGAAAAACCTAGAAAATATAAGTTCTATAAGTGTAGTAACAACATTTTTGTAATGTTGCTTTGACTCTAACACGCAAAAAAAACGTTAATAAACCGTATTATTTTAATATTGCATTCAATGATTAATAATAATTAAATCGTTTTGAATGATTATAAGTTACAGTTTGATTGCAAAACTGATAAAAACCGAAAGTAATGTAGAAAAGTAATAAATTGATAAAATGTATACCCTTAAATTAAAACAGGTTGAGCACCACTGGTATGGTAACTAGTTGATTTGAATCCTGCATCCGTCCGTTTTGTGTTTCTAATTAAAATAATTGCAACGCTATAAGTTTATAGATTCTATTTCCCGATCAAGTTAACTTTTGTTTTCATTGCTAAGCAAGTTTATAAATTTTATTCGACTCTTTTTTCACTTTTTTTATTTTTATGTCTGTTTTTACGTGGGGAAAATGATCAGGTTAATCGTACGAAGTTAATCACGCAAATGTTTCTATCTGGAAGTATTTAAATTTAAATAGGAAATTGAGAAAAAATTAACTCTGTTACTCTGATTGAAGGTGAAAGATGTACAGAGTTTAACATGAATACATACACGCAAGAGAAACTCCAATTAAAGTTGAAAATTATTCCCACAGTTCATGCAAAAAAAATAAAATCGCTTTATATTTTTCAATACTATTTAATTTTATTTGTGATCAATATTTGTGTTGGCTGCCTGGGACATGGAAAATTAATAGAGGTTTATGCGACTATGATTAAATCATTAAACAGAGTGCTATTTTACAAATTGTCTGTGTAGTCTTGTGGTTGTGGAATTAGAAAATGCAAATGCAAGAATGTTTTTAGTGGTTAAGAGAAGTAAAACTTCAATGAATAAACAGTTTTCCTCGAAACCGTATTTTATAATCGAAAAAATTGCGAGTCACAGTTAAGACAATGGAAAAATCTTCTGGATTTGCTTTCATATTATTCCTATTACTTTACGATTTAAATAAAGAATTAATTATTGTTAATCATAAACAATTAATAAAAGTATTAATTGTATTATGGTATGTCCATTATCATTGATTATTTGCAACAAAAGAGCTTTTTAGCATTACTTTCATGGGAAATTTGTTTTTTGCTTTAAAAAGGAACGGTTTTATTATTACTTATGTGTGAAAAATTAAATACCTTATTATAAATTATCCGTTGTTCATTACTGTTGGAATACTGAAAAAATTTACCGTATAATTGCGTAACCTCTAAATAATAAAATTGTTGACTTGCAATTTTATGATATTGTAAATCTTCATAAATTTCCAAATCTTCTAAATACATTTCATTTATAATACAATCAGAATTATCTACAATCAACTGTAATTTATAACCTTGATGTTTTTATTAAGTGAAATTCAAATTTTCAATTAGGTACTCTAAATTATTAATATATTTAAAAAAATTGCAAGTACGTTTTAAAATTTTCATTATTAACCTACTAACAAGTAATATATTTATTTTTAACTGGGACTTTTTGATAAAGATAAAATTCGCAACAATTAATCACACGGTTAAAGTAGAAAAAAAAAGCAAAAAAAGATTTTTTTAACTAATGATGCACAATTGCATAATTTGAAGGTTATTTTTTTTGATATTTTTTTTAAAGAACAAAAATTATATACTGCAAATGTTTACAAAATTACATAATTTTTTAATTAGATATCCATAGCATGTCGGTAATAACATGTCGTGGATATATTTAGAATCGTCAAAGAAAAAGACCATTTTACAGTACAGTAACCACCCACACACAATGTTAAATTATCAGAAAAAGGGTTTATTTTGTCTTATTTATATAGTGTTCATCGATGCAAGTTTAATGACTCCGTTGAATTGTAATTCATTCGAGAATGACATGATCACTTTTATAATCACTTATGGGGAGTGTTAATTTTTTGTTTTTAAACTTTTTCTATTGTTCTCTTTTTTTTGTAAAAACGAAAACAATTTGGAATGTAATTATTATTGTTGATAAAATCTCGGTTATTGTCAGCGTTTTTATTTGATTTAAACGATGTTTTTCCTAATTTTCATAAATTTAACGTTCGGACGTTTTTTACGTGTATACCAAAGAATATTGTAAAAGACTTACCTGGCTTATGTTTGATACGATCTTTATCTGAGGTTTTTCACGCTTGTTGATGTAAAAGTCGTGCACTCTATGGTTGTCTCTTGGCTGATCCTCCGTGCTTCCAGTCACATCCTGGGTGGTTACATCCAAAAGTGTCGATATCTCAGTTTCCGTTACCGTCGTTTTACTTGTTGTAGATGGATACGATTTTTGTTTTGAAATCGGAAGTTGAGTTGTTAAAACCACATTCGTCCAAAACGGTATTGTATTTGTTGATTTTGAATTCGTTGCTGCTGAAAGAGTCGTAATATATTGTCTCGTTGGTTTCGTAGTATAAGTACGTTTCATTGTCGTAATCCTAGTTGGACTTATTTTTGTCGTACTAGCACCTCCGATTAATTCGTGTAGACTTGTCTCTTTGTTTAGAGACTCAATTAATTTAGAAGTTTTAATGGCACTAGGAATAATCGTACTATCGTTTAATTCGGGGGGTTTCAACGTTGTTATTTTTTCGCCGCTGGTTTTCCCTTGACGCATCCAAGAGAAACTGTTTAGAAGTTTTTGAGGAAACTCCCAAATTTGACAATTCACTTGCGCTAACATCACCACGCTTATAATTATTACAAAACGCATTTTTAATATTTTAATTAAATTAAACGTTATTGGTCAAATATACGCGTTCACCGTAACGTAAGAGTATACCGAAGGTAATTAAAATTACGTCTAAGATAAATTATCGAGAACCCTTAGCTTTAACTCTTATGGAGGTTAGTGATGGTCTGCACTGAAGAAGAAGAAGCTTCGACATCAAGTTTACAGCATGTACGGTAGAGTGGTCGCTTGTAACTAAATCTAGAGCTAACCCACTTCTTCACCAATCATACTTATTATATTCACGTGCTTTACGGCTAACGCTGTTTTGTAATTTTATTCATTATCCATCAAATAACAAAAAAGTAGGTAGTTTAAACAAACTTGCAGTGGTTTATAAAAACAATATTCAAAAAGATTACTTATTGAAAAATTTATTCATCTTTCAAGCTTTATAATTACTTTGCTGCATAACATCTTCGGCATTAGTTCTTTATAATTTAAAACAAGTTTCGTGCATACTTTGATGAATTTAGTTGCAGTTGCATTTGTACGTTGAACGTTACGCCGTATTTACTTTAACATGCGTATGAGTTAATCGGTAAATCGTTAGATAAAAATTTATGCTTTTTATACTTTTTATTTTTATAATTCAAATTAGATATAATTCTCGGTTCACATCAAAGAAATTTACATCCTGCGGGTTTGTGAAAATCATCCGTTTTAATATCGTTCCTTTCAAAAAAAAGACTTAAGAAATCCAAAAAAATATTACACCGAATTTTTCGATTACGTTTTTCTTAATAACCTTGACCCAGTATATGAATTATTTAATTTTGTAAATTATAAGATTTCAATTACTTATCGCAATTTTTCTAATAATAGTTTAGAAATTAAATTTTATTCGTGACGAATGGGCCATATTTATTTCATTATAATACAACTTCTTTTTGATTATATTTTGTACAGTTTGCTTGGTATTTGCGGTTTTTTCGCTCTACTAGAGAACGAGCGTATTGTCCGCTATCCTCAATAAAGCGACTTAACTGATGGTTACTGTACAAAATTGACTCTATATACCATCATATCTAAAACAAATTAATTTACTATAGTTAATTTACTTATTTGTTTCTGGGAAACTGATGAAGAAAGATCAAAACAATGACTAAAATATTTATTAACAATTAGTCACATGTAGGTTGAGGTAAATTCATGAGAACAAATTTGTCAACCGTTTGAACAAATTGATTGAAACTTAAACTCTTTTTACACCAATAATACATTTATTACGCTTAAATATTCTGAATGGTTACACTCTATTTCATTAAAATAGTTTTGCAAAAATTGAAAACTAAAAATTTAATTAATGCAAAATAAACGAGTCTAAGTTAACGGAAAAAATAATTATTGTTGTTGTCATTATAATGTGTACTTTCCCCCAAACCCGTTTTTCTCATTTTTATTTTGTATCTCCTCTGCATTATTTGTATAATATGTTGTATATTACACTAGGTGTATACATATTATAATCTATAATGTAATAAATTTATTCAACACTGTTAATATAAAATGAGTTATTATTATTACTATAATATTATTCATCTGAATAACTTATAACTTTTATTACAAATATTTTATAAAAACTTGGACTAGTTGATTTTTTCTATTGTAAATTATATAAATTCATTCAATTATTTTTCTTCCGGTATTAATAAATGGACGTCATATAAGTGATGAAAACCTAATTTTTTACGATTCGGAGATTATTGAAAGATTTACAACTGTCAATTAATTGAATTAAAAATATATACAAATTTTTTTTATACCTATATATCTACTGGCGAATTATCTATGCCGTGGTTTGGATTCCACGTTTAAATGTAGGTCCTTGTTTCCGTTTAACATGTATACAGAAGAACCGATCTGTTTTATTCATAACGAAAGTCGAATAAATAAAGAAATGGACGAAAATTATAATGTATACCTAAGACATGTGAATTTTTAGTACAAAAGATAAATAACAACACAGGGGAGATTGAGAGGAGAAAACATGGTAAGGCACAACAAGGCAATAAGATTTAGATGGTTGCAACATGTGTTGAGGGCTCAAAAATCAAGAGTAATTAGCAGTAAATGAAATGGATGTGGAAAGGTCTGATGTGGAAAGAATAATAGAAAACCAAAATCAAAACAGAAGAATGATATAATCAATGACTTGGAGACTATGGGTGTGGAAAACTGGAGGGAGAAAAGTCATAATAAGAAGATATTGAGCGTTTTTTGAGATCTGTGACCATTAATGATTCTATAAGCATTTGAATAATATTCTAGTAGGGTGCTAATCTCACTGGATGCATAGCTTATAGATCAAACTTGGACTTTTGATCGCAGCAGTTTTCCGCTTCGTAGACGGTCGATTTAAGCTTTACACCACTCTGTTGATCGAAAATAGATTTTGGAAATGGAAATTAAAATGGAATAGAAAAAAGAAGAAAAGGATTAAATGTAATACACTTATCCTAACATTTTTTGCTATCCTCATTACACTTTTTGATATAGTAGCCTATTGCCCGTTTTCACCAACATTTATTTAAGAATTCCCTAGCAAAGAATTCTTTACGCTAGGTATTCCCTAAAATAATACTTAGGAAAATTTGCATTTCACCAACATAAGAATTTCTTAACGAGCAGCTCCCTTGCTAGGTATTCTTTACAGCGGACAAATGAACTAATACGGGTTGTAAATGTCATATTTGAATTTATACACAGTAAAAACGTTTTGTTTGAATAATTTTATTCAATACAAAGAAATTTTGTTTCGATTTAAACAAAATTATTTCTATCAAACAAACTGAATTTGTTATTTCAAAAAAATATTTTTTTCAAAATTTGTTTAGATCAAACAAATTGTTTAAATTTGTTCTGTTTAAATTTAATAATTGTTTATTACTTTAAATAAAACATTTATTTTAAATCAAAATAAAATCAAATTAAATAAAATTTTTCTTTTAGGCAACTAAAAAACCTCAAACAAAATTTTTATTAGGGTTAAACAAATACTTTAGTTGCGTATATATAACAGAATATTTTGTTTGGATCAACTAAAGTTGCTTCAGTCAAACAAACATTTTGTATCAAAATGAATATAAGTAGTTTACCTGGAGATTGCAATTTAATGAGTGTACAGCCAATTGTTGCTAACACATTTGGAAAACCACATATTTATTCCGGTAGCATAAAACCGTAATGCCAGTAATAATTGATTATGGGCGATACTGATTGATTTTTAAAATAATAATACCCAAAATAATTGTCATAAATAATATGCACATTTATGAATAATATATTTATTTATCATTAATAAACTCTAGAGATTCTACTATTAATTTTAAAACCTTAATTTTAAATCTTACGACAAATTCCACATTAAAATTTTCATTTTCAAATCTCTCTAAACAATCCAAAAATCTAACAATAGCCATGGCAAGAGAAAAATAAGAATAAACACTAATTTATACCTGTAATACAACCGCTAAGGAATCCCTAACACGTTAGGGGTCGGTAAATCGGATACCTAAGGTTAGGGATTTCTTAATGCTCTTTAGGAACTTTTAGCGCTTGGTGAAAACCAAATTTGACATAAGAGTTTCTTATCTCAAAGTTAGGGAATTCTTAACGTTAGGAATTGTTGGTGAAAACGGGCATATATCTTGTTCACCGAATTTGAGTTTGTGTCACCTATGGTTTAATTGTTAGTATTTTACGGTGTTCTTTTTCTTGGGAAACAAAAAATAATATAGGGTCATGTTGGGTGAATAACAGGGGTCTAGGACTTTTCGGGGTAGCCAGTTCGGTTCGCACCCTAACTGATTCGGTGCAAAGACGATTCGCCGTATCCCATTTCTCCGCTAAGACGATTCGGCGCGAGGACAATTCGGAATTCAAACCACAACGTTCATTTTGCACCACTCTGCAATACTATAATAGAAAAGCAATTCTTTTTATTTGTAAGAACATAGAATATTAAAACTTACATTTGAAAAATGTAATAATTATGGCATTTGCTCCTTGAGATCATTTAGAAGCTGATTTCGAAAGGTTGCAAACGGATTTGTCACCTCAGGTATGGCGTACTTTAAAATGGTTCGAAAACTATTTTATGGGCGTTACAACGAATGCTACATAATTTTGATCGACCAGATAACCATGCAGAAGCTGCAAATAAGCGTCTTCAAATTCAGCTAAGCGTCGTTCATCCAACTATTTGGAGCTTCATACATGGATTAAAGAAAGTCCAGAAAAGAAGGGACATATTTTACAAACGCCTCGTGGCTGGACATCCGCCATTCCAAATTCTCACAATAGTTAGAGATTTTCAAAACAGAAATTTTATAGATTATTTGCGTGGACTAGCACATAATTTTGAAATGCAAATCTAAAATTTTTAAGTTACCTTGACCTTTAAATAGTTGTAATTAAATACTTTTAATTTAAATAAATTATTTTATAAATCTATACTTTATAAAATAATATGTTGTTTTACACCTATTCTAGTCTCGTGCAAGAAAAATTACTTACAATTTTTGGTTTGTGCCGCCAAATAGTCTCTGAACCAAATTGGGTTATACCAAATTGCCATTGCGCCGGACTGCTACGCCAAACCGGCTGCGTCTAACATGACATGCGTCGAATGCCTTTGCGCCGAATTGCCTTTCCTACTAACCGGATGCGTCTAACTGGCGTCACCAAACTGGCGGCTCCGAAAAGTCCCGTCCCCAATACTAGGGTCAACCGTAGATAAAACTTATGAACAAATAGTGAAGTGTAAACTGATGCATTGCTGTAGCCTCCTCCTCCTCGGTCCTTTTACCCTAAAGAGGGTTTGGTAACGCAAGATTCAGTCATGTGCTGATGTTATTCATGGTTTCTCTCCACACGTCTCGGTCCGAAGCCAGAAGAGTTGCCTTCCGTGGTCCGCAGTTTATGAGTTCTTTTGTCTTCCTCTAGGCCTTTTGCCTTTGATTTTTCCCTGGACTATCAATTTCTCCATCGTTCCATCTCTCCTGGATATATGTCCGAGATACCGCAGATACATTCGGTTAACTTCCCGAAGCAGGTGTCGCTTGACGCCGCGTTGCTCCAGAACGGAGTTGTTAGTGCGGTGTTCCGTCCAAGATATTCTGAGAATTCTTCGATAGACCCACATTTCGAATGCCTCAATTTTTTTCTTGTCTGCTTTCTTTAATATCCAGGTCTCGGCAGCATATGTAGCCACTGGGAAAACAAGAGCATTTACCAATCTCAATTTCGTGGCTCTGGTAATTAAGTGATCTCTCCATATATTAGTGAGTCTGGCTGTGACTGATCTAGCCAAGGTTAGTCTACCAATACTGCCATAGCCTACCAATATTTAAATATTTTCTGGGTACTACCGATAGCTTCAGCAAACCTAGTGAGCACTGAAAGAGTCTCGACCACTCTTCCCCAAAGTTATCTTGATCTTGATCCACTTGCTTATCGAGTACTGATCAACAGAAGTCCGAAGTATCTTGATTCACTTAATCTTCTTATTCTCAACTCTTCTTCTTCATCAGCCTGTATTCATCCACTCCTGGACGTAGACCTCTCCTATTTTTTTCATTTTTCCCTGTCTTGAGCAGTCTGTAGCCACTCTCTACCCGCCGTCTTCTTTACGTCGTCTCTCATCCATCTCATCTGTGGCCTTCCCACGCCTCTCTTTGTCGTTCTTGGCCGCCATTGTATAATTTTTGTTGACCATCTATTTTTGTCTTGATGCGCAACAACAAATGGCAACAAATTGCCATTCTCTCCACTACATCCGTCACTCCTGTTCTCCGCCTAATCTCTTCGTTTCTTATTTTATCTTTTAAGGACACCCCCAACATAGCTCGCTCCATTGCCCTTTGTGCTATCCTGAGTCGATTTGCTGTTTGTTTTGTTATTGCCATTGTCTCTATTCTACAAAGGCCAGTTTACACAAAGCAAGTTGGTAAGCGATTTAGTTGGTAAGTGAAACCAGTGAAACATAGACTAGATTCTATTCTATTTACCAACTTAACAACTTACCAACTTAATTTTCAATTAATAATAAATAACGTTTACACGTTACAATTAAGTTGTCAATTAAGTTAAATTTAACTAAATCGAAAAATAGACTGGATTCTATTCTATTCTAAGTTGAATTTAACTTAATTGACAACTTAATTGTAACGTGTAAACGGTTTATTAAGTGAAAATTAAGTTGGTAAGTTACAAGTAGAATATAATCTAGTCTATGTTTCACTTACCAACTAAATCACTTACCAACTTGCCTCGTGTAAATGGCCCTTAAGTGGTTACTGGTAATACGCACGCATACCTTGCGTTTTAAGTTTATGGTTTTTATATTCACAACAGTTAGTGCAAAATTGTCTTTGGCGCACATATAGTAGACTTCAATTATCCAGTTTCTTTTTTTATAAAACATTTTCCAGCATTTCATCCCAGATTCGTATTGCTTTTAGATGGAGTGTGTGATAAATACTTAACACATATCTTTTTTTTTCTTGGATCCTGAACAATAACATTTTTGCTACTAAGGTTCTTCAAAATATGCTTACAGATTTTTTTTATTGCTTAATGGAATCTGTCCGGTTTCTTCTACCGGTAGCGTTCTGTTTATGCTCTCCGAGGTCTTATCATCTGATGCTTACAAATTAGGTGACCACCTGAGATGATAATTTATAGATAACTCATACATTCATCGGTTTGTGCATTAAGTTTCATAGAGTTTGCGCCGAAATGATAACAAAAAATAAGTTTTACCTTGAACTGGCTTTCGCCGAATAAAACTTTCCCGAAACTGGCTTGCACCGTTAAGTTTTGCGCTCATGTTTCTAATGTTTGATTTTTTGTTGAACAATCCAACACTCTAACTACCAGCCTACGGCCAACTTTATGGGTTTGGGTACAATTGTAACTTATTTTATATATGAAAAGGCTTAATGTATTTAAACGATTTTCTACCAAAATCCTATATCTTAAAAAATTCTTATTAAAAAATTCTTATTTTCTACCTAAACATTCAAATCTATAAGTATGTACATTTTTTTTAATTTAAAAAATAAAAAAAAAAGTTTTAATAAAAAAAAAGGAATTTATGCATTACTTAAATTATATAGGTACCGTATATCACTTCTAAAGAAAAGTAGATTTCTATGGCTTCTTTGAATTTTTTATAATTTGTAAACAGTTGCATGGAAAGTATCAACTGTGGGTCTCACTGCAAGTAGCTAAATAAGCTTTATATTATCTAACATAATTAATTACCATCAAAAAACCAAAACAGAATTTTTAAAAAGTAACACTCATACACTTTTAATTAACCTGGACCTTGCAGCAAAACTTACATGTTTTTACCGTAATTTCGCATAATATTTTTACTAACTTTACTGATCCTAAAACCAGTCAGTTAGATAGGCAAGAAATTTTGAAAAAAAAATATTCCAACATCATAAACTCAAAATTAGTAGTTTTCTTAAAATTTGGTTTTGCTTCTTTGTTTCAATTGCTTTATCCTCAGCATCCATTTGATAAATAAATAGAATATTAATCGTACTCGTTTTGATTAACTTCTTCCCCGGAGCGACTTTCAAAATTGCCCTTAAATTTATTGGATATTCTGCAAAGCATCTTTCCAGAGTTTACTCTGTTAAAAAGCAGTTAAAGAAAGAAAGGTGAATTATTTCGGTTTTATTAGGAGAAACAATTGATACCAACTGTTACAATTATAGATAATTCAAGAAAAGGTTCGAGGAAATAGAGAACTTGGTAAAAAAAGATTTTTTTCCGTGCCTAAAGAATTTCAGACATTTTCAGAATTCCAGAAAATCATTTCAAATGATGCTTATTTTGGGGACTTTTGTCAAACTTGGTAGGTTGTGCAAAGGAGTGGCAAGGCCGCAAGGATAAATGAAACAAATCAAGATTGAGTTGCAAAAATCGATTTGGAGATTCCCAAATAAATTATTCTACTTCAGGTGGCTCTGATTTCAATTATCGCCATCCCCGGACCCTTATTCATCCATGCGAAAGTTGGGTTATTAATGTGCAAAATGTTCTCAATTACAGAAGAATTTACAAAGAATATCCTCCTTTCAGTAATTGGTTTAAAAGTTTAATTTAACCTAGACCTACATGAACATATTTTATAATGCTAAATTGTATTGTATTATTTATTGTACCTACAAGACGCACTTAAAATACTGTAAGCATTAATATGTAAATATAAGCATAACATTTTTAACGCATGGTAGTTTTTATTTGGGCAGGTATTTTCTGGTAGTTGATAATTAATTATTTTTATTAAGTTTTTTTTTGCAACGGAATATGTGATTAATTAGGCCGCCTAACTTAATTACAAAAATGATAGACCCTTTCACACTAAGCACCGTTATTTGTCTTATCCTCACTTCCGTTAGTCCCACACAACTGACACTTAAAATTACGTCCAATCGCATTAGAAATCTCAAAACAATTGTTTAAAGCAGTAAGGTTTAAATGTTTTTCAAATATTGATTTTCGAGTCAGGACAACAGATCTAAACCGTGCAGTGGACGATAATGATTTTTTAACTGTGACTCAAAAATTGCACTAGATTAACTCACACCTGTTAACAAATTTAATTTATTACCTATGCATGTGAATAATTAATTATACACACAATTAAGACAGCTTGAGCTTTAATAGTTTATTATACATGTCTAATGGTAGGTAGTACACGGTAATAACTTTTTTGTGATTATAAAAATTAAAATACCTATGTTATTTAAATATAATTAATTATATAATAGAATTTTTTAATTTAAAATTTAATTAAAGGAATTAATTGTTAAAAATATATGTTTATTTTTTAGAAAACAATTAAATTTGAATTTTTTATTATTAAAGTATAGTGTTTAATAAACTATCTAATTGAACGCAATAAAAGTGCTTCACACTAAATTAAAACGATTCTATATGGAATATTATAATATTTATGATGTATTATATTCTAAGTGTAAATGGCGTGAAATATGTATAGTCTAACAACATTTCTGTCAGTTTTTAATGATAATGAACCATAATATATAACATAATATAATATTAAATAGATATTTACTCAACAGCGTAAATGCAAAATATTGCTAGTACTTAGGAAATATACTATATAATTTTGTAATTCGGTCATAGTTCATTCAGAGCAATTTCAATATAAATTATTATAAAATTTCAATATTTTAATATAGGTAAATTCTGAAACTTGACAAGTTTCATAGTCATAGTGAAATTATATGATCTCTATGTATTTACGTTGTCTCAATTTAAACGCATTTACTTTAAGATGTTGCTATGTTAAACGCATTAAACCACATTTTACATACATATATGTAATAATTGACTTTGTGTAAAAACCGGTTGATACTTATATAAGTAAATTTATTTGTATATTATCTAAAATCTATTCAATTTATGGACAAAACATTGTACATTTAGACTTCACCCGCAACGTCAAAATTAAAAGTTGTTATCTACGAACTCAACATAAACATAATAATAAATAATAATTTAAATAAAATAATTTAGGACCTGTCAACAAACAAACCTACATACTACTACCCTATACATGTGCCATGCGGCAAGATACCCCATAACTTAGGTAAAAAACTCCAATATATACTGCACTACTATTCTAAAGGTTATGTTATTCTTGGGGTGACTAAACTGACGCAATCCATTCAATAGGTAAAAATAAAAATATAAAAAAAATAATGCCTAAAAGGCAGACAGATCTTGGTGAAAAATTTGAAAAACATCTTTCCAATCCAAATCTTCTAAGTTAGAAATAAATAGACCCCATACTGATGTGCAACTCATTACAAGCAGATAGAGCGATAGAGCTTTTACCCTTGGTTCGATACATTTTTTGGTTGGTAAACAGATGTCGACCAATTATAGCTTTTATTTTGGTTAGCAAGAGGTTATCAGAGGAGAGAGTTTTACTCATTACTCAACTAATAATTAATTTATTTCCATTGTTATTTTTTTGTTTTCCGAATGTCCTCGCTCATTACACGGTCTCCAACTTGCCAACTTGAGTGCTTGCTCTGGCGTTGAAGTCTTTTATCATAACAATATCCTCTGTACTCTGTGCTGTTCAGATATCAACAAATCTTCTCTAGTAATGGCTTTTATTATCCTGGCTTACATAAATTGCGATTAAAATTAAATTTTTTTAATAGAAAAGAACTTAAAATAATAAATTTTAAGTAAAACTGTATGGTATTTACTATATAAATTATTTAAATTGTAGTGTTGCGAGGTTTAATAATAAAAATAAATAAAAATACAGTGCACTCTTCTCGCATTTATTACGTTAGGGTGACACGTTTCAACTTTAAACGATCATCTTCAGACCCAGCGTCAGAAATGTATCAACTTCAATGTTTTAAAAATTAATTACTTATTAAAATGAAGCCAGAATTAATAATACTGTCACAAGTGTCCTACCAAAGCAATAGTGAAATATTAAAATTCTTACTATCCGTACGCTGGCCGAAATTAAACCTCAGCAAAGTATTAAAACAGTTTCATAACAGATAGGCTTAAAACGGGTCGAAAAGATTTAACTTGATAACTAACACACACAAGAAGATATATTGGTTACCCCACCGAAAAGTGTCCTCTGACTAAAGACCAAGAAACTGAACCGATTCTACAGTGAACAGTTTAGCTTCGTGCAACTGCAAAATAAACACTGCCTTTTTGGAATTCAGGTGCAATTTATTTGAACAAATTAATTTAAAAAAATTGCAAGAATTTTTTTGCTTGCTACGAGAAATGGAAGATGACCTTTGCAGAGCTGGAAAAAGAAAGGGGGTTTGCTTCTTATTTTATAAAATACTCCAAAACTATTAAGCAATTTCAACGAAAGATACCTGGTAGTCTGTGCCGGTGTAACCGGGAATATTTACCCCATTGAAATTTTACCCCCTAATCATTATTTACTGGGGGTAAAAAAGTTCAAAATAACCTCAGTGAATTTTTACCCCCTTAAGAAATTTTATAGGTAAATCAGAATTTTTATTACTGTTTATATATCAAATTTGATTAAATTATATTCTGAGATGCTACGATATCTTCCTCAGATTTTAGAAAAATAAAATTAAATAAAATAAGCAAAAAACTTCTTATGATAAGCGCCGTACAAATGCTGTGAAATTTAAAGTTGAAGAATCGGTACTGGTACGAAATTGTAGACGAGATGATCGCAAAGAAGGTTGAGCAAAAGCACCCTATACAGCAGGACCGTACGCCTTTGAGAAAATTCTGAACAATAGCAACTGCATTTTACGGTCGAAAGTGGGAAAATCTTTGAAAAAAGGATATCCTATCAGTAATTTCAAGCATTACCACAACAACGGATCTCAAGAAAAAAATGGCGAAAATGAAGAACATGGATCATCTGTGGACGAAATTAATTGCACTACGGAAAAATCAAAATTTCGATTCTGTCCTATAAATAATATTTGGCACAAACGACTTTGTGAGAAGCTTGGACTTTCATTTGATAAGAATTCCAACTTTGCAAAAACAAAAAATTCGTTGCTCCATTTGCCTCACATTGTTATAAGACGTCAAGACAGACGGTAACTGTTTTTTCAGATGCATATCTTTATGCATTACCGGAAGTGAAAATCAGCACAAGGAAGTACGAAAGCTAATTACTGAATTTATGAAAACTCAAAAACAAGAAGTTGATCTTCTTTCTGGTGTTGAGAATTACATGAATATCACGAAAATGGACCAAAATGCAATTTGGGCAACAGATGTTGAGATATTTTTCACTACAGCAGTCATAGGAGCCGATATATATTCGTTTACTCAAATTTCAAAAAATCCTGCATGGCTAATGTTTCCAAGTTCAATAAACCTAATTACAAAAATTTCGCAATATATTAATTTGAACCATAAAAATTCAAGTCATTTTGAAGTATTAGTAGTTTCGGTAAAAAGAAGTGTATAAGAAAATGTAATTTTGAAATAAATTTTGTTTTAAACTTTTTAAATTGTCCTATTTTATTCTTTAAATATCCGAGGAAGATATTTTAGCATTTCGTAGTAAAATATTATGAAATTTGATACATAAGCAGATATAAAAATTCTTATTTACCTATAAAATTTCTTAGGGGGGTAAAAATTCACTAAGAATATTTTGAGCTTTATTACCTCCCAAAGAAATTTTACCCTCTAATCATATTTCACTGATGTAAAATTTCCCTAGGGAATATTTACCGGGGATAAAATTTCGCTAGGGAATTTTTACCGGGAGTTAAATTTCACTAGGGAATTTTTACCGGAGGGTAAAAAACATAAAGTGGTTAAAAACATAAAGTGCTGTATACTTTTTGAGGCCTGATGACAGGATCAGGCCTCAAATGTGCATAGGCCTATATTTTTGGAAAACATCTTGATTTTTGAGTTTTTCTTACTTTTCTGGATTCTTTGGATTAGAATCTTCGGTGAGAGATCATAAAACAGTCCAAACGTCATCTGAGCTCACAGCTCCGATGAAAATCAATATATTGTAGATTTACACCGCATCAGCTGGGTATGAGCCATTTTTGAGAGTTGAAGAGTTTTCTAAACAATGGCAAAATGGATATCAAGTACGAACTGCTCGTGCATTCAGGACTATCCCAAAATTAATATCGTAAAAATTAACAGTTGTATTAGAGGTAAAGAGACTAAAAATCTCAATGGATCTAAAGATTGAATCAAAAATTCCGGCAGGCAGGATTCAATTTTTTCTTTATTAGCTAGAATCGTTTACGTGACGACTCAAAAATGAACCAAATGAATATTAGTAGAATTATGGGTGTTTAAAATAATGAATTGATGTTTAAAATAATTTAATTTATGCTTTTTAACTCCCGTGTTGCTTCTGTTGATTCGGATCAGTCTGTTTACCTTCTGATTATTATCAATATTATTGCTCACAATTTGTAAGCAAATAAACCAATTATATAATGTTAAATGAACATACGCAATAAATCAAAATGTTACATTTTTAATAATTATACCAACAGGTTTTCTAAGCGTCGAACGAGCAAATGAGTTATTCCATGCTTTTAATCAGGTGTAACTTATAATGGTATACAACTTCAACTGCAGGTTGGTATTGTGTTTGAAGCAGCAATTAAAATAAATATTTTGATGCCAATAATCATTAGGTATATTAATTAAAATAAACATAAAACTGAAGTTGAAAAATATGGCAAAATAAATCTTCATCAAAATTTTTACTTTTAATTTATTGTTTGCTTTAGTATTGTGAAATTGCACGTTTGTAATCAACATTGTTGGTTGATTTTACACAATTTTTATACAATTTTCTAATTTAGATTTAATTTTCTAAGCCTGAAAATCGAATTAAATTAATAGAGTTTTAACTTAAAAATAAATTTCAACAAAATAAGAGCCTGATTAGATGGCACTTCAATAGATTTGTCGGAATACTTTTAGTTCTCATTTTTTGAATTCAATTTATATTTAATTTTGTAAAGTTCATACAAGCATCTTAAACCTACGTTGTAAGTACCTATCTATACTTCAAGGACCTACTCCAGTGTATTAGATCTTCGAAATGAAAACAAACTTGTAACCTACTCATAGAAAGTATACAATTTGTCAAATAAACTGTTTGTAGATTAAATTAAATTGTTATAACATTAATAATATAATTAATTAATAGAAGACCACAAATAATTACATAATTTTAACGACACAAGCACTTCCGTTCTGATGATAAGCTGTATAAAAAGAAAACAAATGATCGCCTCCAAAAAACTATTGGACTATATAATTAGATTATTAAATTTTGATAGGTGAAATAAAATGCACCAAAATTTTATTTACCGATTCATGGTGCTTTTAATTTTTAAATAATTTGTTACGCTTCTATACATCATTAAGTGGGATACTAAAGCTCTTATGTTTCTCTAAATTTTAATTATAATTTTTTTCTTATATTTTAAACGTGGCCTGGTAATGATGTTATAATTACGATGCAATTTCTAGCTAGCCCGTGATAAATTATTATTATGGGCATGTGATTAGCAATGCCCTACATTTCAGCATCCCTTTAAATTGTATTGAAAATCTAATATTAATTTTACCTATAGTGAGTGAATCACCATCAACTAATTTTAAGTTTAATTTTACTCTAATGTGTTTATATTGCAATGTTCTTAAATTTTTCGACTACGAAATCATGTGTAAATGAAATATTATAATTATATATTGTTATTGTATCCATAACAATACATTCATACTGAAAAATAATAGAAATAAAAAATCATAAAAAAAAAATATTATATTCAATATATTAATCTTAATGGTTTTTATAAGTATTTTCAAAATTTCAAATCAAATCAATCAATCCGAAGAGCCATTTTTAAAATGACTTAGTTCCTTTGAAACACAGCAAAACCCCAGCCTCAATAAAAAAAAATCATATTTACCAGATAGGCAACCCATTCAACGTTACAAATTTGTTACTGATGATTTAAAAAATATTTTAACAAAATTAAAGCGGTCTAATACCGCTTGAAGTTGAAAATCACAGGACTCTTTTTTTAAGTTAAATTTGGCTATAATTAATACTCCCTGTAATCAGCTCTAAAAAATTGAAGAAGCATACACAGTTGAAGAAGATTTAAAATAAGAGAAAATTTTGAAAATCAAAACCGGGTAGAACAAGTGTTATCAACATATTTTATGCATTTAATGGCCATTTCCTGAATCACGAATTTCTCTCAAGGCAAGCATGACCGGGCGTTGTTCAGGAATTAACAAGCATGGTCCTGGAGCATTATTCAAGCAGTTAATCTGTTTATATTTTTTCAATCTGATTATCTGAAGATACTGCACAATTAAAGGTGAAAGAAAATGAGAAGATTATCTGCGATCCGGTAATCTCTAAATAGATATTAATATGTAATACTTTTTAATTTTAATAATTAATTTTTAATAATCTTAATGTTCTATTTTGTAAGAATATTATAAATGTGCAGCAAAACATAATCTGGGCTTACGTCACAGCAACATAATCGTGTTTTGCAGTATAACTAAAATCACCGCCGCTAGATGAAGCTGTCTGTATATATCACAGGTTTAATTTTCTCATTTACTTCATATAATCCCTCATAAATAAGTAAAATTCGCATTTGATAGTCATGCCATAATTACATAATACATTTCTTTATTGGATCTGTACTCGGGGCAATAGCCTTGGTGCATGATCCTAATTTTTGAAAAGCCCAGACAACTACGTTGTTATAAATATTGGGCTAAAAATAAATTAAATAAAACGGTCACCAATCTATTTTAATAGATTTATCACTTTTACAATTTCTTTTAGCTTTATAATTTATATCAAATTTAAATCATTTTTCACAATGCTCTTAGTAAAGCATCAACAGAAAAAACCTTTTGTGTTTTGCAAGCTATAACAAAACTATCAAAAAATTAAAATTTTATTTTCAATTTTTCAAAAATTGTCATCTGTATTGCAACAGAAAAGTCGTAAAAGCAGTTTCTGGACAAATTTTGGTGCCGATAGTTAATAAATAAAGGAGCGAGAAATTTTAATTACCTACTGATGTAGATTACTCACGGAAATTTCAATTCATTATTATTATGTTTAAACTTGTCAGCATTTTCTTTATTATGTTACAAAACGGAAAAATGGAAATTTAAATTGCTTGATTCAAATGACAAGTCAACTTAGTAGTTATCCATCCCAACAAATCACAAAAAGCAAACAGCAAACAGCTTATAGTACTACCAGTACAACTAGCTTATAATATGTAAAAGTGTGATACTTATGATTCATTCATTTTTCAAATTTAAATTTTCAAAAATATTTCTAAAATATTTGACCGTTTGGTTTAATCTGTTCTGCATCACTACGTTAAATTTATATAATATTAGTTCTGTATTACTATCTTTATAGTTTACATAAGAATATTTAATCGATCTAACCGTTCCTTGACGAAACACAAGTTCGCGCTATGTAGGTAGTATAACTAAATTACTCATCGCTAGATGGAGCCAGTGTTATATATAGCCAGTTAACGTTTTCCCCATAATTAACTTAGTTCGTCATAAATTTTGCACACATAATCTAAACTTATTCGTAGTCACATACAAAAGTAATGATTAATAATTTTTGAAAACCTGGTTACTGCTACGCAGTTGGGCAAACCGGGTAAAAACTAATTAAAAAAAACTACCACAAACTACTACTAAAATTTACAGCTCAACCGCTTTCACCAATTTAAAACTACTAGAAAATATAATTATTTAATCACTTTTTTTTGTACACATGATTTGATAGAAAATAATAGATTTATGCAAAGAGAGAATTCGCACCTTTCAAGACGAAGGATAAATTTACAACAAGTTAAAATAATTAGTGCAACGCACAATGTAAATAAATTATTTCACCAAAACTGTATTAATATGCTAAAACGAACAAACTCGAACTTACTCTTAAAAGTACGATATGGTATTAGGATATTACAAAAGTAATCTGCGATCTGGTAGTTTTAATAATCTCTATGTTCTAATAAATTTTGTAAAAAGTTTATAAATTTGAAAGATTATAAAACACATAACCTTCGCTTATGTCATAGCAACATAATCATGTTTTACAGTTATCTAAAAGCACCGCTAGATGAAGCTGTCTGCATATATCACAGGTTTAATTTTTTCATTTATTTCATATAATACCTCATAAATAAGTAAAATTCGCATTTGATAGTCATGCCCTAGTTTAAATAATACGCAGTACTTATTGGATCTGTACTCGAGGCACTTGCCTTGGTACTTGATCCTAATTTTTGAAAAGCCCAGACAACTACGTTGTTAGAAATATTGGGCTAAAAATAAAATTAAATAAAACGGTCACCAACCTATTTGTTAAAGCCTTTTTTTAAAAGTATGATAAATAAAATTCAATAAAATATATTAGAATAATAATATGATAGGACTAGAGAATCCTAAGTAGTATTTTTTTGTGATTTTAACTTGACAATAAATACTATGTACCCTATTGGTAATAAAAATTGTTTAGCCGAATATTCCTCGTATATGTTCATACAAAGTAAATTAATTTTAGATTTTTCAGAAGGATATGACATTATTATTTGTAAAAGTTCATTTATATTTTTAGCATAGAGAAAAAACCTAACAGACTGAATCTATTTTAAACCATCGGGTTGCCGGGGCTCATGTTCCAGAATCCGTTTTTGCGGAATACTATTTTTGTTTTTTATACAACATAAAGGGACCCGTTTTTTTGTGTTTGTGTGAACTTGGTCCCGCACTTTTTATAAAAATAATTTTTTAAAGTTGTTCCAGATTGTTCTGGCTTAGTTCTACATTGTTCCAGAAAATCATTTTCATATATTCTAAAATAAATTTGTCACCAGCCCCAACGTTTAAAGAAATTAATTTTTGAAAGTTGTTCCAGGTTATTCTGGGTTTGTTTTATATTGCTCCAAAATATTTTTTCAATAACTGAAATATTAACACGAAAAATTACGAAACCAGTTTTTCCAATAGGAATATTTATTTCATTTCATAAAACACCAACAGATGGTGCTACGTTACTTTATTTTTCAAAAATCTAACAAAAAATGGTACCACTCTATTGAAAAGCCGTTAATTGGCTGAATCACTAGTCAAATGTATGTATTTTCTGAAATAAAATGGAAGCTGTAAATTTAAACCGCTGTTATAGTCTATTCCAAGCGTCGGCAACCTTTTTTGGGTGCGGGTCAAAATCAACCAAAATGAGACTATTTAGAGACGGAAGGTCAATGGGTATTTTCAGTATTAAAATATTATTAATTTTAATTTAATTTTGGAACTCAAGTGGATCATTTCAAATTATCAAATGGGTCACTTGGTGACCCATAGGGGTCATATGTTAAACCATAGGGTTATAGGTTAAACTGTTAAACTATCAATAAATTGACAAATAAATCAATAAATATCAATAAATCACTATACCCTGAAAATATTGAAAATACAGGTCAGTAACTAGAATATATTATTTGTAAAAAGGTTCAACTTCTATAATCGGAAAAAAGAAGTAAACGAAAAGAGTGAGTCCTTCATTTTGGCGTTCAAGGATTTGACTCATGACTGCAAGTTTGAAGAATTTTTAGATCAAGTTAACGCGGATACGCAGAAGAAGTTATTTGGAGAAACTGAAAAATGGACGTTTAGTAAGGCAAGGGAAATCGCGATTAACGATGCAACGGCAGGAAATCAAAGACGAATCATTCACGATGATACGCAAGTTAACCAGTTACAAAGGAAGAAAATTCAAAGAAGTGGTCAAGGTCAGGGATGGCCGCAAGTTGTTCGGCTTAACAAATGATTCGGCCAATTAATTGCCCTTCAATAGAGTAGTACCACTTGTTACTAGATTTTTGAAAAATAAATATAGCGCCATCTGTTGGTGTTCTATTAAATGAAATAAATATTCGTAATTGGAAAAACTGTTTTTATAATTGCACGTCAAACAAAGATACTTTTTTTTGAAAATAGAAAATTGTTAAGACATTGGGACATGTTAGAAAACAAAAAAAGGGAGATTTAAATTGCCTGATTAAAGGATAAGCCAATTTAGTATTTATGCAATATCCCAACAAATTACAAAAATTAGTTCAACGCGGAATTACACAATTATTTCACATCGAAATCTATATTATTCTAAAACAATCCACGCAGCAGCTAATTTTTAAAAATATGATACTATGATTCATTCATTTTTCAAATTTAAATTCTCAAGATTATATTTATAATAAAGTATTGAAGTTGATTTTCTAAAAATTTGACTGTGTGGTTGAATCTATTCTGCATCACTTCGTCCAATTATATAAAAATATTAGTTCTGTACTTCTATCTTTATGAAACTCCTGAGATATCTCTCTACTTCTTACAAAGAATATAAGAATATTATCACTATTATTAGTCTTCTAACCGTTCATTGACGGAACACAAGTTCGCGCTATGTGGGTAGTATAACAAATTACACATCGCTAGATGGAGCCTATGTCGGATATAGCCAGTTAACTATTTCGCGATACTTAAGGCTAGGATTTTGCTATGCGCTCTTGTATGTTCCGGTTCATTTCAAAAACGGCTGAATGGGTTTTCTTCAAATTTGGAAATTATATTTATGATAAATGAAGGAAGGGCAATAGGTAATTTATCTTAGCAAATTTTGAAATTTCGAAGTTAATTTGTTTAAATACTCTAGTTGTAAATTTTTTAGCAAAAATTAAAATAAGGGAAATAAGTTACTAACAATGAATTATCAACAAAAAAAAAAAAAAATTTGGTAAAATGCAAAAAAAATCAGTTATTCCAGTTCATCTTGAAAACGCATGAACGCATCGTTTTGAAATTTTGAGATAATATTTGTGACAATATAAGGAAGAGCAATAGGAGTTTTAAAATTAAAAATGTTTGTTTATAACAATAGTATTTATTTTAAAACTAGAAATTAATTTTCAATTAATAATATTCTACTTATTAAATGAATGTACATGTTTAAAAGACTTCATAAATAAATTTTCCGAAAATTTATTTTATCTATAACACATTAAAAATGTGATTGCTAATAATTGTTCAATTCAAATAAGGCGGGAATAATTTCAGAATAAATTAATCATTATAGTTCCGCCATTATCACAGAGATGGTTATGTGTTTTATGCAATTTACATAAATTTTTACAGTTTCCTGCTTTGTGCAGTCGCCCAAATGAATAGTAATAGTAATTTAAAAACTTATAAATATTGTGAGAAATATTTAAAATCGTCATTAAATTGATAAAGGTGTAAAGAACTAATTTAGAATTAACAATATATTATTATTATTATTATAGAAGATATTATAGAAAATAACGTATAATTTTTGTATAATTTTCAACATTACATGACATTACTGACTCTGTTTTACTAGTATTATTTTAGAAAAGCAGAAGATACTTTTTTACGTTTTCAACCCACAGAATATAAATTGTTTTTGTCACTTTTTCCAGTATAATTTGCGTAATTTTTCTGCACAATTATATGGATTAGTAACACATATTTTTCTCTTGATATTGTGATATTTGAGGTATTTTAAAAGAGGCTAATTACATCGGTTGTTTCAAGCGCGAATCTAAACTGTGGCTCTCATAGGCGTCCATAGGATCTTTTCCAGTGAGGGGCAAAATCAAAAAATATTTTATTATAAAAAAATTCAAATTTTTATATTATTTTTAAAAAACCAACTATAAGAGGAGATAGTAGATAATTTGCATAAATAAAACTTTGCATAAAAAAACAATATAATGAAACAGAGCCAGCTCTTTTTTCACTTGAGGATAATTTGAATATATGCGCTCTCTCCCAAAAAATTTTATAATTATGAAAATTTTAAGCTGAATATTATTTATTGGGTTTTCGGATAATCAAATTTTTATTTATTTTAAGATTTATATAATCCAGAATAAAAAAATTAAATAGTCTTAAATGACTATACTAATTATATAATTATATAATTAATTAATTATATGACTAATAATTATATTAAATTAAAGAGCATCGTGCAATAAATATCCTAAGATTTTTAGAATCACAATAAATTTATTGTACCTTTCTCGATTTGATTGCCGCAAATTTATCAAAAACGTGCTCAAAATCAATTTTTCCAGCAATTTCACTTTCTATAGGTAAAATAACCAAATTTTATAGGTTTTCCTGGCCCATGTTAACCTCAAATAATTTTTTTGAGC
This sequence comes from Cantharis rufa, assembly GCA_947369205.1. NCBI lineage: Eukaryota > Metazoa > Arthropoda > Insecta > Coleoptera > Cantharidae > Cantharis > Cantharis rufa. The sequence continues at coordinate 20,966,835 of OX376309.1, forward strand.
CAGAGTTTGCTAAAGCTACGTTCACACATATAACTACATGTTACAGACATTGCTGAAAACATTCTAAATACGATATCTATGTTTGGATACGATTCTTTTAAAATAGAAGAACATTTAAAGACTCGTCAATTGTTAGTGCATTAGCAAGATCATAACAGATTCTTACAGAATCATCAGTTTTCCAATGATGAACAAGGAGGCACTGTTCTGGATGTTGAAAGCCATTATTCAAAAGTGTTTGCCAATTTTTTGTTTTCAACTATTAATATTACCTCCAATCAAAAAAAAAATGTTTTTTTGGAGGTAAAGTAATCGAAAAACATTTCAAAGTTTTTTTACATTTTTGAAATCACCGTATTCAGAAACGTAAAGATCTGCAAAAAATAAAAGAAATTTTGTTGTGTCGTTCTGTCGGTCTGTCGTCAAATTTTGTCCCTCGATTTATTCCGGAACCGTCCAACCAATCACCGCCAAATTTGGTATAGTAGTAGGCTTTATGGTGGAAAGGTGAAAATAAGGTTTTCTTCGCGATCAGTTAAAAATTACAAGCTGCCAAAGTTGAAACTACAAGAGTGAATAACTCATGGAAATCTGAAGAGATTTCAACCAAATTTTGTATGTAAAAACATTGCCCTCACAGGAGTTGACAGATATAGAACCATTTGCTAAAAATCAAGAATTAAACATTTAAAAAAGATTACTTTTTTGCGAAATCTTGAAAAAAGTCCTTATCCCTCGATTTTCTTCGGCATTTCTGTCTCGATGGCATTGAAACATTTTGGACGTATATCTGGTGGGCGCTAGTGGTGAAAATAAGGTTTTGGTAGAGAAATATTTGCTAGGGCTACCACAAAAAAAAAAAAAATGAAAATGTCTTCGTATCTCCGGAAATGTTGAACCGATTGTGATAAAATTATGTGTACTAATAGAGCTTTTAAAATATACAAGCATTGCATTGGTGAGGAAACAATTGAGCCAAATGTAAAAGCAAGAAAATTACAGAAAATATTAACTGAAAACTTAATTTATCTATTGTAATCTATTGTATTGTGTTACTGATAATTGGCCTATTATATTTGGTACCTTTTACACGTAAATAATATAAATGCATTAAAAAATAAAATATGGTAGGTACATATACTTAATAATAAAAATTATAATTTTTAGATTATTGTTGACCTTTTATTTAATACTTTTTTTTCAATTGTTGAGTCTATAAACAATTAAATTGTCTGACATTTCGTGTTTTTTTATTAACACATTTTCAAAGCTACAATATTAAATTATAAATTTAAAATTTAAAGATTTTAAAAAAATTTTACTTACTTTGACAAAAATGTCAGTATGATGTTTGTTTTAAAATGTATATTATTGTAGCTTTGAAAATGTGTTAATAAAAAAACATGAAACGTCAGATAATTTAATTGTTTATAGACCTTAAACTCAACAATAAAAAAAATAAATATATAAAAATTATATAAAAAATTAAAAATTAAAAAAAAAATTTTTATTTAAAATTCAAAAAAGTGCACTAAAAAGTAAAACACAAAATGTTTTAAATAAGAACAAAAAAGCTCCTTGAAAGCATCTATATAAAAGCGTGGGGCTATGAATTTCATGAAACTACGAATAGTACGTACAGAAATGGATATAACATTTTTAATGACATTTTTGCTATGTATAAGTGTTTTTAATATCACTTTTACTATCTTTTAACTTTTATCTTTTAACTTTTAATATCAGTAATTCGGCAGTTGTATGAAATTGTTGTATCTTGTACGTTTAGTATAGCCCCACGCTTTTATATAAGATATTTTCCAGAAACTTTGTTTGTTCTTATTAAGAAATTTTGTTTTTTACTTTTTAGTGGACTGTTTTGAATTTTAAATAAAAGGGTATTTTTTTTAAATTTTAAATTTTTTATATAATTTTTTATATTTGAAACTTTTAGTCGTATTTTAAATTTATTTTAGGTTATAATGCAAGTTATTAGATAGGTAGCTCAAAATGTGCGGGAAGTTGGTTAAAAATGACTACAAAAGAGTTCATGCACACGGACAACGCCCACGTCTAGTTAAATAAAAGCTTTTAAAGAAAAATGTTTCTTATGTTCAGATTCGAACCTATGATGGTTTTAATTGCTTTGCTAGTAAGCAAATTTCTGGACAACTGCGCCACAAACCTAACTTTATTTAAGTTGTTGTTTTTTTTATTTGTTAAAATAATTTTACTTTTTATTTTTAAATATATTTAAAAATATATTTATATTTAAATATTTTTACTATTTAGAAATAGCAAGTAAATCAACCAGAAAATTTGTTAAGCGTGTTGTCTACCTCTATTAAATTTAAAATAATATAGCTTATATAACTTAAAAGCCCTCTCGTGTTCGTGAATCAAAGCTATGTCTATATACTTCAGCCTTAACTTAGTCTGTCATAATTGCAAGTTTATACACAATCCGTATGTGTATAGAACACAAAACAATGAATTTTTGAAAACCTGATTTACTGCTACGCGGTTATGCAAATCGGGTAAAATATAAATTAAAAAAACTCACCACTCCACTCCACTGATCTACTTCTAAAATTAACAGCTCAATGGTTTTCACTAAGTTGAAATTACTAGAAAATATAATTTATTTATTATTTTACATAATATTTAAAACTATTTATCTTTCTCAAAACCACCCCAGCATCAATTAGGACACCAGATAAATAGGTGCAGTTGTACCTTGCTATCCGACAATGAAGATCATATCATATCAAGATCAAGAGTACCCCCAAACTTATACGGACTTGATATAAACAGCAAACATGTTGGGTATTATACATTACATACATATCTTTACCTGTTGTAGTTGCATCTTCATATTTGTTTACGCCACTTTTCAAATTCTTCCCGTCGAAGCGATCTGAGTATGCGCCAAGAGTCGAGAACACGCACCATATTGGAAGAACCAAAAAATTTTGTTCTAATATCAGTTTTGTGGTATTTTCCCGGTTTTTTCAAGTGTTTTGTGACCAACAACCAACCTTGACCAGCTGATTAATCAAGGAACATTTCGCTACATTAGTGCTTATCGGTGATCATCCTATTGTTATCCTTTCCTTTCACCCTATATGTTATTTCCCATCCGAAGAGAGAGGAGAAGCAAGAAGAATTCTCTGGTAAGTCACTATTATCCTTAACATATATTACGCAATCATAAACCTAATATACAGTCCACTTTTTCATTCTCACTATATTTTTTGAAGTGAAACTTGGCCCAAACAATATTGGAGAATAATTTAATATTATTAACACAAATTGAATTAAATTATCAATTTGTGCAATAGTACAGAAGCAAATTTTATTACGTCAACCACTAACAAATTCAGAATTTGTATCAAAATTTTTATAACAATAAAAATGAGCTGCCGAGCTGCTAATTATTTTGTTTTCTTATGTAACTTTAATTTTGTAGTTTTAAATTGAAATCAAAGAATTAAATAAAAGTATTCCTTTGATTTAATAATATATTTGATATGCAGATTAGTAAGTACAGAGCTGTAATATTGGGGCCCATTTCTGAGGTATACTATCAACAGTTTAGCAAGCGATTCAGTTATTTGATCAATTGTTAACAATTGGCAATAGTCTTCTTTATTGACTACTAAAAAATTTAAAATCTGTTTTACAACATTTGAGTAAATATTATAACATAATTTATCAAAAATTAACATGTGAGGGTGAATTCGGTGTATCACCCTCGTGCTATCATACCTAATGCTACATTTTCTTGCAACATATTGTTTGACTCATATTGTAATATAGCACATCTACGCGTTCTTCATTTTGATTAATTTAATCTTTAAATCTTGTTTTAACATCAGAGGGCTTGAACCTCTTTAGTCTACGCATTTCATTTAGTTCACTTTGGTTAAGTTTCTCTACCAGGGGATTTGGATGATTGGCAAGTCTTTCGTAGTAAGCTTGGCGGCTATATTTTAAAATTTCTTCTCTAATTGTGGGAATTTCTAGGTCATGCTGAGCATCGACGATCAGTCGCAGGACCTTGGATTGGAAGTACTGCAGAATCGCTATGTTGGAGTCAGGCGCAGATCTCCAGAGTTGAATTCCGTATGTCCATACTGGTTTCATAACCATTTTGTAGAGCAGAAGCTTGTTTTCAATTGTAAGTTCTGATTTTCTCCCTACCAGCCAGTACATGTTTCCTTTTATTAAAGATATGCGTCTATCCAGGTGGATTCCCAAGTATCTAACTTCATTTTCCTGAGGGAGTTGGTTATTATTTAAAAATACTGGTGGGCACGTGTCTCTTTTAAGTGTAAAAGTTACCTTACTGATTTAGTTTCATTTACTCTGATTTTCCATTTTTCCAGTCAATTTTGTATTTTTTCAAGACTATTTCATAACATTTCAGATGTGATTTTTTGATGTTTATGAATAGCTATCTCAGCTGTATCGTCTGCGAAGATGGCCGTAGTTGTAGACCTTGATGTAGGCAAATCAGTAATGTACAGGATATATAAAACCGGCCCAATTATGCTACCTTGAGGCACTCCCAATTTTATGGGTACCAATGTTCGTAGCCGGTGATTTGATCCCCAGTAAATTGGTCCCCGGTAAAAACCCAAGCAACACCAACGTCGGTTTTATACCTGTATAGCATTGAAGTATAACGAATAGGTACATATATTTTCATACCTGAAAATTAAGTATCAAAAAGGTACTTAAACGGCACATAATTTTTCATTCATATTTGCACTGTACTCTTTAAGTATCGTTTCAATACATATATTTTCATACCGTTATTGTAAAGCCAATTGATGTATCAGATATGTATTGAAATATTACTAACTAAAATATATTTGAACAAATGGTACAGTTTAGGTGCAGTTTTAACATTAACGTTTCGCTGCTATAATTGCAGTATCTAATATGTACATCTATATTATGAATTGGAAGTTACGATTTTTACATTGCCGGTTTGATATCTATAAAGTGCAGTTTAAATAGTAATGTTTTGGTAGTTACAATTTTAGTATCTAATATGTAAAGAAGCATTAATACTTCCAAGTTATGATTTTTACTTAACTGTTTTGATACCATTCATAATGGTTAAATATATTTAACATAATATTTTACCCTAACTCATTTAAAAGGTACATCATATTATATTATTTAAATATCTATATATATATATTGCAATTTTGTGTTTTGTTTCTGTGTTTGAATAAAGAATTACTTTAGAAATATTTTAAATTATTTATTATTTTTATTTTAAAATTTTTCATTTTGATAAAATCAAGTATTTTATTAGTTACGTGGTATAGCCCAGCTCAACGGAATATTAAAACGTCTTTTAAATTAAAATAAAGTGTTACTATATTTTATAAAATTTAAAATATCCGTTAGATCATAATAACTATCCCTGAAAATGTATCGAATATTTATTGAAACTTGGGCAACTACAATTTATTTGAATATATGGTACCGTTAAGGTGTAGTTTTAACCGTACCGTTTAGGTGCAGTTTTAACCGTACCGTTTAGGTGCAGTTTTAACCTTACCCTTTCGGTACTATAATTGCAGTATCTAATATGAACAGCTATATTATGAATTGGAAGTTACGATTTTTACATAGCCGGTTTGATATCTCTAATGTGCAGTTTAAATAGTAATGTTTTGGTAGTTTCAATTTCAGTATCTAATATGTAAAGAAGCATTATTACTTTCAAGTTATGATTTTTATTTAACTGTTTTGATACCGTTCATTATTGTTAAATATATTTAACATAATATTTTACCTTAACTCATTTAAATGGTACATAAAACATAATATTATTATGTTAAATATCAATCTACTATATATTGATATATATTGAAATTTTGTGTTTTGTTTCTATGTTTGAAAGATTTACAGATATTTTAAATTCATTGTTATTTTTATTTTAAAATTTTTCATTTTGATAAAATCAAGTATTTTATGTGTCACGTGGTAGTCCCGCTCAACCGATTATTAGACGTTTTTAAAATTAAAATAAATATATATTTAGTAAAACTTAAAACATCCGTTAGACCATCATAGTAACTAACACCGAAAATGTATCGAATATTTATTGAAACTTGGGTAACTACAATATATTTGAATATATTGTACCGTTTAGGTGCAGTTTTAATCATAGTACCGTTTTGTTACTGTAATAATAATTGCATTACCACCTTGTTATAAAATGTTTTTGTTTTGTTTTCGTGTTTGAAAGAATAATTAATTTGCCAATGTTTTAAAGTAACTATTTTTTTATTTTAAAATTTTTCATTTTGATAAAGTTATTTATTTGTCACGTGGTAGCTCAGTTAAACGGATTATTAAATGTTTTTTAATTTAAAATAAATTGTTAATAATATTCAAAAGTCAGTCCTCACATAACAATTCTCTAAAGCTGTTGGACCAGATTCCCAGAAGTGTTCGAGAATATCGACTTTGAAATATTCCGCAAAAATTATGAAGATTGAAATTAAACTACAAAACACAATTACAATAGTCTCCTGGCCGAGTGGGGTAGCGAGCGAGTCTCGTAAACGGAAGGTCTTCGGTTCGCTTCCCACCTTAGACAAATTTTTGTTTTCTTTAATTTATTTTAATTTTCTCCAATACGTATACCACGTCATTTATGTTAAAATTGATATAAAATATACTTATGCAAACAGTGCCTAAGTGCCTAAAATTTCTATTACTTCTTTGTTTATCTTATTTAATAAATTTTTATTTTGTCGCGACAAAATACTCCGACAAGAATTTATTCTTTAAAAATTTACCGTTTTAGAAAGCACCTGATTTAATCTTATTTTTGTGTTATCTAATTTCTATTGTCATATTGAATTTCATCTCTAAAAATTTACTTCAAAAACCCGAAAAACTTCCCTATTTGCTGAAATTGTTTAATAATTAACTTTTCACTAAATCATGACTACCTACTCGGTACGAGTAGTTTCTTATTGTTTTATCTATAATATTCTCAAAATTTTTCATTGCCATGAATACTAGACTATAATTCTATAACTTGATTCGCACTTGAAAAATAGAAAGAAATAATGTAATTTAAATTTAATTGCGTTTATGTACTGTTATACAAAAATAAAGACTCATTCAGGTAGGGATTCTTAGGATTACCTAATAAGAATAGTAGGTAAGTAAATTTCAAGTAAAATTAAGTAAGTAAGTAAGATACAGGAAGACCGTGAACTGACAAATAATATTTTGAAGACAAATTTTAACATTCAATTTAACGTTATTATTTTTTTTATTTGCTTATTTATTGGTAGTCGGCATTCAACATAGTAGAGTAACCAAGTAAAAAGTAATAAATTTTATTTTAAATGAAAGAGGCTTATATCTTACTACTTACTTTGTCCTTTGTCGGTTTGTAATAATAATATACCATATTTTTATAAAATCCAAAGAGTACCTAGAAAACATTAAGTAACATCTGGACATTTGTTAATTTTAAAATTTTGTGACAATAGTTTGTTTTCCTGTTCAGAAGTTCTCTGTGATAATATTTTTTTAACCAAATATTTCGGTTTTAAAGTAAACCTACAATTTAAAAAAAATGTCCTAAAGAAAACACCTCACAAACATAGTTTATTAATAATAATATTATAATCGTAGATTTATTAATTTTTTAAAAGAATCAAACAACTGTTTTTCGATTTGATATTTTTTTGCCAAACAGTTTTGAAAAGTTTCAAGTAAGAATTAAAATGTCAGGTAATTTTTAAGGGATGAAACCCAGGAAATAACGGAATTTTTAAATAAAAATTTTCAATTTGTTAATTTTGCAGTAATAATATTTTAGACATTAGAGTGTTAATTTGATCTATTTTACGTGTTTACTAATTGTATATAAAATACACGTGGTTTTAAATTATTTTATATATTTTTTTTAATAAATTGCATTGCTTGAAAAAAATATGATACACGTGTTTCTCGCTTTTCTGCCACTTTCATATTTTTTAACATAATTTATAATAATAATAAATTATAAATTATTGTTGACCTTTATTAAAATTAAAATTATTAGATTTTTGTTGAGGTTTAGGTCTATATTGTAACAATCTTTGTTGTCCAACGACTCGAATTTAAATTAACGACTCGAAACGTTGGACAACAAAGATTGTTACAATATAGACCTAAACCTCAACAAAAATCTAATAATTATAATAATAATAATTGAACTAAAACATTTTTAAAATTGATTAATATAGTTATTATTGAAAAATTGAAATTGACCGTTAAACAATCTAAATTCTTTGTACACCCCAGCTAGGTGTGAGCGTTAAGCGGTATGCTTTCAGATGGAACAGCACATGCAGCATGGGTTCGAATCTTGGAGAGGGCCATTCAGAAAAAAAAATGTAAGTACGTATTTGGTGAATAATAATTAATGTTAATTTTCAGTTATTTCAGGAATGGATTCTCCAGGAATAAGCAAATTATGATTAAATAAATATAATATATGTAATTGTAACATGTGAATTAATAAAAAACAACTATTACCTTAGTTAACGAATTTCTAAATAATTACAGAAATTAAATTTTTTTATTATTATTAAACATTTTTTAATCAATATCAGTGCCGATTAGGCGCGTAAATTTTATTAATATTAATATTTTATTAATAATATAAATAATATTCCGTTCATAAAAAATCAACACATAATATGTGTAAAAACGATACACCAATTCAGTAACGGCATAATAGGCAAATCAATACCGTACCTTTACGTAAATACCTGTACCGTTTATCTACATAATTGATACCGCAAAACAGTAACGGCAAAATGGGCACATCGATGCCGTATCGATACGAAAATACCTATACCGTTTATGTACATAAATGATATCTCAAAACAGTAACGGCAAAATGAGAAAATCAACACCAAACAGTTACGAAAATACCTGTACCGTTTATGTACATAATTGATACCTCAAAACAGTAACGGAAAAATGGGCACATCGATACCATACCGTTATGTAAATATTGGTACCGTATATGTACATTTTTGACGGCTTTGTGCTGCTTGGGAAGATCCCGGTAAAAAGATCCCCTGGTAATTTCGTCCCCGGTAATTTCACCAGCGGTAATTCACCTCGTCATAATTAAATCCCCGGTAATTTAATTCCCTGGTAATTTCACCCCGGTATTTTTACTCCCGGTAATTTCACCCCTTGATAATTAGATCCCCGGTAATTTGATCACAAGGTGATTTCATCTCCAGGTAATTGGTCAATTTTAGTAAAATTTAAAAATTTTAAAAACATTTAAATTTCCGCTGGCGCTCCGCCTCGCAAATGCAATAATTGTTCGTCAAACAAAGACACTTTGAATCCAAATGAGACATATTACTTTTTCTCCAACCAAAAATTGAATAAAATTTAAGATATAAATACTTAATTTTAAAACATTATTTGACGTAATATTGGAAAAGTCACTTTGACATTTAAAAATTGCGTAATTTCGAAGAGTGCTTTTTCTATATTATTTAAATTAGCAATAACTCGAGAACGGCGCTAGATATCAAAAAACTGAGCAAGGCATTCTTTGCTTTCAATTTAAAAGTACAAAATTCAAGTTACATAAGAAAACAAAATAATTAACAGCTCGACAACTCATTTTTATTTGTTATAAAAATTTTGATACAAATCCTGAATTTAATAAAATTTGCTTTTGTACTATTGCACAAATTGATAATTTAATTCAATTTGTGTTAATAAAATTAAATTCTTCTCCAATATGAAGATGCAACTACAACAGATAAAGATATGTATGTAATGTATAATACCCAACATGTTTGCTGTTTATATCAAGTCCGTATAAGTTTGGGGTGCTCTTGATCTTAATATGATAGGATCTTCATTTTCGGATAACAAGGTACAACTGCACCTCTTTAACTGGTGTCCTAATTGATGCTAGGGTGGTTTTGAAAATGATAAATAGTTTTAAATATTATGTAAAATATTAAATAAATTATATTTTCTAGTAATTTCAACTTAGTGAAAACTATTGAGCTGTTAATTTTAGAAGTAGATTAGTGGAGTGGAGTGGTGAGTTTTTTTAATTTATATTTTACCCGATTTGCATAACCGCGTAGCAGTAAATCAGGTTTTCAAAAATTCATTGTTTTGTGTTCTATACACATACGGATTGTGTATAAACTTGCATTTATAATAGACTAAATTAAGTATCGGGAAATAGTCAACCGGCTATATACAACATAAGCTCCATCTAGCCATGCGTAATTTAGTTATACTACCCACATAGCGCAAACTTGTGTTCCGTCAAGAAACGGTTAGATCGACTAATAATATTCTTATATTCTCTGTAAGAAGTATAGAGATATCTAAGGAGTTTCATAAAGATAGAAGTACAGAACTAATATTTTTATATAATTGGACGAAGTGATGCAGAATAGATTCAACCACATAATCAACTTTTTAGAACATCAACTTGAACACTTTATTATAAATAAAATCTTGAGAATTTAAATTTGAAAAATGAATGAATCGTAGTATCATATTTTTAAAAATTAGCTGCTGCGTGGATTGTTTTAGAATGATACAGATTTCGATGTGAAATAATTGTGTAATTCCGCGTTGAACTAATTTTTGTAATTTGTTGGGATGGATCGTTACTGCATAAATACCACATTGGCTTATCCTTTAATCAGGCAATTTAAATCTCCCTTTTTCTATTTTCTAACATGTCCCAATGTCTTAACAATTTCCCGCTCCTACATTTATTAGCTAACCTACACCAAAAGTCAATACCATTTTTCCAGAAACAGCTTTTGCGACTTTTCTGTTACAATTCAGATAAAAAATTTTAAGTTTTGGTAATCTTATTATCGCTTGCAAAACACAAATTTGAAATGAATTATAAAACTAAATAAAATTGTAAAAGTGATAAATCTATTAAAATAGAAACAACAAAATTATTTCCAGCAGCGTGGAAAAGTCCTCGAGTCGATGGGCGATTGTAAGTTCCACCAATCGGTCAAATCCTTTTTAATCCAACATGCAAGTTCCACCGGTCGGTTTTGGATAACTCTTATTCCACATGTAAGTTCCACCGATGGCCAGTTATGTCAAAGGCGGTCAAGGGTTTTTTTAATCTTTTAAGACTTTTTAAACTTTTATTGTGTTGTGAGAGACGAATTTCATTTAAGTTATACAAAAATCTTGAGATTTATGATGCAATTTGACTTGGTTCGAAACAAACAATATAGATAATATCAGTGTTTTTCAACTTGTTGGTCGCAACCCCCAGGGGAGTCGCGGTCGCAAACCAGCAATAATATAAAACAGAAATTTTTTAATAAAGGCTGTGTCTGTTTATTCTTTACTTTGTCGAATCGTGGTTCTATTGTTATCGTTAATTATCAGCGATCTGATAACGGGGGGGGGGTTCTAAGTAAAAAATGAGACAATAACCTTTTTTGCCGATAATGGGAGGTCGCCAAAATTTTTTTAGTTATAAAGGGGTCGCCTATTCGGGAAGTTTGAAAAACACTGATTTATATAAAAGATATATTTCATGAGACAAAATAAATAGCTGCGTAAGCACATTTAGCAAATAAAACACATTTTTATCTAATTTTATAGATACAGAATATGCCACTGTAGATTTTGAACTTGCAATACACGCTAGCTTGAAACACGTTTGGGAAAATATTACACTAATTGGTTGTAGATTCCATTTAGGCCAGTCTTGGTATAAAAATATAAAGAAATTTGGGTTGTCCGGAGAATATCAAGATTTTTCCTCACAAATTGGCAATTGGCTGCGGTACAGTTTTGGTTTATAATATTTAAGTCCGAATGAAGTCGATGCAGTCTACAACGAAGACTTACTATCCATACTATCATACATACTATCGAACATATTATCGAACGATCCACGGTTGGTCAAATATTAGGATTATTTATTTTGCACGCATATAGATGCAACTTCTGCATATCCTCCACTTTAAACATTTTTTTTTTATAAAATAACCAAATGTCAGTTTGAATTTGTTACAAAAAAATTATGCTTTTTAAATGTTTCGAGAAATCATTTGTTGCCGTTTTAATAAAAAATTGTCATTGCAATTTAGTGATATTGGGATTTTACCCTACCGATGAGGGCGCCACCGTTTTGGCAAAATGGCTTCGTTAGGCGGTTTAGCATGAATTGTTTTCTATTAGAAACGGACACATGTTCATGATTATTAAACGATTTTATGTAATAATATCACAAAATTAACTAAGAAACACACGTAACTACCATAAGAAACTTATACAAGGTATGCAAGGTATACCGCCTAACGTGGTTAATATTTCAAACATATGGTGGAGTTTAGTTAATGTAAATTCCCAATACTATAAGCGGCTTTGCGGGTCTTAATCCAGTAATACTTTAAATTAGCATCGGTGGAACTTACATCTTTTGCCCAGGTACCTTTTTGACTATCGGTGGAACTTATACATCATTCTTTATATAGTAGGGACACTTGCATCTTTTCGCGGTTCCAAATTTTCATACGCATGCCAAAGTATAGGTTAAATATCTACACAAGTTAGTAGATGTCGCCTCTGTTTCGTGCAGTGTCGTCAGTGATTCGTACTGTTTCACAACTTTCTACAATGTTGCCAGGCCTATTAAATATCGCTATATTTAATAATTTGAAAACAAATTTTGTTGATTTACTAAAAATTTCATAAATTTAATAATAAAATTACTCTAACATTCATTTCACCTATTAAGAGAATATATTACAAGTTTTTTTCTAATTTTTTTTGATATTTCAAAAATTAAGAAAAAAATTCAAGAACATTTACTTTAGATGATTTTAGTTCCGTGCTAAATTATTATTTTTGAAATCAATGATACGAATTATAATATGAAAATAAACCTTTATAATAATCACATTTTAGGCGGTTTATTTAAAATTTAAATTAATATAACAGCGCCATCTCTAAGTATCTCAGATGAACTAAACCCAAACTAGAAAATCTGGAACACGAACATCAAAGACGCCGACACGAAGTGTCCCTACTGCTATGCTTACATGTTGACTATCGGTAGCTTAACAAAAAAAAAGGCTTAAAAACTGTCCATCGGTGGAGGTTTACCACCGTCTGAGTCGATAAATCGTGTTTCTTCATATATTTTAATTTTAAAAAAAGCTTCGTCTGGAATTGCATTAAAAATATTAATTATGTAGTTCGACTACACCATGAATATAATTAAAAAGTACAAAAATTCGTACCAACTTGACGGTTACAAATTTGCCAGTAGAAACCAAAAGTTTTAACCCTATTGTTAAGCTCAACAAATAGGTTGGTGACCGTTTTATTTAATTTATTTTTAGCCCAATATTTCTAACAACGTAGTTGTCTGGGCTTTTCAAAAATTAGGATCAAGTACCAAAGCAAAGTGCCACGAATACCGATCCAATTAGCATAGTGTATTTCGTTTTACTTAAACTAGGGCATGACTATCAAATGCGAATTTTATTTATTTATGAGGGATTATATGAAGTAAATGAAAAAATTTAACTTGTGACATATACAGACAGCTTCATCTAGCGGCGGTGATTTTAGATATACTGCAAAACACGATTATGTTGCTGTGACTAAGTCAAAGATTATGTTTTCTTTCACATTTATAATATAATTTAAAAGTCTAAAAACAATTCGTGTAAAATTGAGAATTTAATTTAAAAAATACCCTCGCTTTATATAACCCTTGCATAACAAATAAGTTGGTCACCGTTTTATTTAATTTATTTTTAGCCCAATATTTCTAACAACGTAGTTGTCTGGGCTTTTCAAAAATTAGGATCAAGTACCAAGGTAAGTGCCTCGAATACAGATCCAAAGAGTAGTGTGTATTTGTAAATTATGGCATGACTATCAAATGCGAATTTTATTTATTTATGAGAGATTATATGAAGTAAATGAAAAAATTAAACCTGTGATATATACAGACAGCTACATCTAGCGGTGCTTTTAGATAACTGTAAAACATGATTATGTTGCTATGACGTAAGCAAAGTTAATGTGTTCCTGCACATTTACAATCTTTTTACAAAATGTATTAGAAGTAAGGTAAAGTTTTTTGTTTTAGCATATTATTAGAGTGGTTGTAAAATAATTATTTAACGTTGTGCGTTGCACTGGTTATTTTAACTTGTAAATTTATTCTTTGTCTTTAAAGGTCTTTACGTCGAAAAGTCTCCTCATTTTCCTTTGCGTACCTTATTATTTTTTATGTGTACAAAAATTATATGTAATAAATCAGGTTTTTATTTTATTTATAAAAGAAAAATTATATTTTTTATTTATTTATTTATTAATAAGTACGGGCAAGCCCAATACACAGTAAAATCAAATATACTCGCACAATGCAGACAATAAATATAATTATAATTATGATACAAAATCGATTTCAGAACAAATGCTACTCAAAAAACAATCTGATATGCAAGTTTGCATTGCGGGAAATTCTGTTGACTGCCGAGTTCATCAGATAGAGACGATTTTCGATATCTATCGATTTTGTAGTAGTTTCAAATTGGTGAAAGCTGTGAGATGTAAATTTTAGTAGTGGATTTGTGGTAGTTTTTTTTAATTAGTTTTTACCCGATTTGCCCGACTGCGTAGCAGTCATCAGGTTTTCAAAAATTAATGTATGGGTCTACAAAAAAAAAGTTAAGTATATGTGTGCTAAATTCATGACGAACTAAATTAATTATGGGGAAAACGTTAACTGGCTATATATAACACAGGCTCCATCTAGCGATGAGTAATTTAGTTATACTACCTACATAGCGCGAACTTGTGTTCCGTCAAGGAACGGTTGGATCGATTAAATATTCTTATCTTAGCCAATAAGTAGAAGAATGCTTGAGATATTCCATAAAAACAGAAATATAAATTGTACGTAGTGATGCAGAACATATTCAACCACAGAATCAAATTTTAAGAAAATCAACTTCAATAATTTATTGTGTATACAATTTTGAAAATATAAAAATAATTAATGAATTATAATTATCATACTTTTAAAAGTAAGATTGAAGCTTGCTGTTTTTTTAGCATAATACAGATTTTGATGTGAAATAATTGCAATGGTTCACAAAATTAATGGCACTAAATGAATTTACAATAAAGCGCATAATTTTTTAAAAGTTTATCAATTATCATATTTAATTCCAGATTTCTTTTCAGCGATGTATTTAAGCATTACTTGAATTACCATAATATGAGTTACCTAATACAATTTTAGAGAAAAGCATAAATAGAAGGCAAATATCAAAATGTGAAAAAGTACCTAAATATTTTAATTAATTTGGAAAACAAGTGAAGAAATATCTGGAAAAATTTGAGCAAATTTTAGGTAATGCAAGAAAATTTCAGGAAATTAGGAAATCTTAGAAATACTATAATTAATATTTATTTTACTCTACAAAAATGTCTTTTTCTATTCTGTCTTCTTTTGTTTATTCGGTTTTAAATATATTTTTACGAGCTCGGCCTGGATTACCACTTATTTTCTGAGGAAGATAAACCATGGTTTGCCCAGTGGCGTAGCTAGATGGAAGAGCAACCCGGGGCAAAAAATTCACTAACTAAGACTCCTAACCATTATACAAATGCAACCGTATAAAAATTATTTTAATTATTTTTTAAATACATATTTAAAAAATTGATTAATTACGCTTTGCATAAGTTATTCATTTTGTATATTTTGTTGAACATATGTATGTTCAAACTCAGTCTTTTACGTGCTTTAATATTAGCATTTATTATTACTTCACCTCAAATAGAATTTTGAAGCAACTGTGTTGTCGATTGCAATCAATGCTAAATGCTGAGTCAATCTTGTTTGAAACTATTTCTTATATCATTTTTAATTATTTTCAGTTTGCTGAAGAATCTTTTAGCTTCTGCAGAAGTTACAGGAATGGTGTGAAATAATAACATTGCAATGTACACTTCTGTTATGTCACATTCAATCACTCCAAATTTGGTTATAATATTCCTGCATAACTGCTTCAGTTAAGGCTAGGATTTTGCGATGCGCTCTTGTAGGTTCCAGGTCATTTCAAAACCGGCTGAATAGATTTTCTTCAAATTTGGGAATTATATTTATGATAAATTAAGGAAGGGCAATAGGTAATTTCTTTTAGCAAATTTTGAAATTTCGAAGTTAATTTGTTTAAATAACAAAGTGTTTTTGTTCACGCTGAGTAATATTTTTTGAATTAAAAAATAAAATATTCTATTGACTGTATTCATACCAATAAAATGCGTATTCAATTGAGAGATTGTTATGTTCAGTACATTATTGAAATTTTAATTTTAAATATCTTTTTCTTGTTTTTAAATCGGTGGTCAAATAGTTAGAATTGACTGAGGTTCCCGGGGGCCCCCTGAGCTCGGGGGCCCTGCTTTGCCCTATGATAGCTACGCTACTGAGTTTGCCATATAATTAGCCTTTAAGGCATTATCCTCTTATTCTGCTGCCTAGTCGAGTTTCAAACCGCTCATAAGAGCTTTTGGTCATCCGTCTTTTTTTGAAGACAAGTTTTGAAAAAATAATTTTTCTTGAAAATTAAATGAACCTATCGACCATTGCGCACATCCGTTTGCCTTCTGGTGTTACCCTTTGCATTCTGTTCTGTGACGAGAAAAGAAGAGATATAAATTTCAAGGTTGGACAATAGGTCCAATCTTTTTGTAAAGAAAAGGCCATTTTTCTTAAGCTGGCTTCCAACCTTTAGAATTCTTGAATTCTTGATTGATTGCAAAGGTTGAAAAAAAAGACTGCTCTGTATCTGTAATCTGATCTGTTCTTGAAGTTTACTCTGATGAAAAATATTTAAAAAAAATAATACAGCTAAAAATTTTATTTCTTTACAAAACGAAAATTGATTTTGTTAATAATATCGCATTTTCCTGCAAAATTTTGAATTAACAAGCAACAAAATTCAGCTAATATAACCAATATCTGGAGTGACATTGAAAATATTAAACTTATAGTAGATACGCCACTGGTATTGTAGCAGCCGTTGTTTTGTTTGAAATGATTGCATTTGAAATCTGACATTTAGTTTGACACATGACAACATTTTAAATAAAATACAATAGTTTAATACTTAAATGTAATTCAAGTACAATGAAATAAAATGATGACTCGATTTGAACATAGTTGCTAGCTATTACATTTTTTATAAAAACTACGTACTTGAGTGTTCGTAATTATTAATATACGTAAACTGCGTGCTTAGTATTTAATAATTCAAAATGGTTATAGTGAAATTGTTTATTATAGTTTTATATTTGTATTTTTGCGATGGAGCTGAAACTGATATAGCTTTGGATGCTAAAGCTCAATCTGCACATCGATTAGATAGTTTAAATTTGTTATCGTATACCTTTTTATTAATCCTAACAGTGTTAACAATTTGGTTATTTAAACATCGTAGATTTAGTTATATTCACGAAACTGGTTTAGCTGTAATCTATGGTAAGTGTTGTTAAAATTATAGAAACGAAAGGTGTGCCACGTTAAATTTTAGGTTTGATTGTCGGGGCCATAATTCGATATGCTGGAAGTACAGCTGCCGTTTTAACTATGAACGTAGTTCCTCACGATGATAAATACAACTCAAGTTTACCACCCGATTCTCTTACATTACACTTTCCAGGTCCATACAGCTCAAGAAATAAAACCTACCAGTATTCGTTCAGAAATTCAATTAACACTGACAACAATGAAATTGATGTAAAGGCTACTTTTGATCCGGAAATTTTTTTCAACATTATTTTACCTCCTATTATCTTTCATGCTGGGTACAGCTTAAAAAGGGTAAGTTTCATTTAATAAAAATTTTAATACAAATATTACTCATTCTCCTTATCTGAGGTAATGGTTATTTTTAAAATACCAGTGGTATTTACATATTTTATGGAATAAATATGAAGATTTATAATTTATGATAGGAAGTAGTATAAAATTTTGTTGTTACATTATTATCAGAAATGACTTGCCGTTATTTTCTTATTAGAACAGCTAATTAGTAGACAATTTTTATGTAATGAATAGGTTTTATTATTGTCAATATAAGATTAACTAAATAAATTGCAATTATGCCAAGTAGCACATGAACACTTCCTTACATTATACCTGACAATATTATTACAGTTTGGTTTATTCAGTGTCAACAATTTTCTGTAACACCAGCATTTTTGCATTGCTAGGGCACAAAATATTGAATTTTTCAATAAGAATATTGAAATAATAAAAAGTTAGGAAGACTTTCTTACGGTTGCCCTGACCTTCTATGGCAGCGGTTCCCAATTTGTTTCGGCTATGGAACCCTAAATAATTATACTGGTCGACAGTGGTTTAGTTGCCCTGGATTTTTGATTAATTTTTGAAAGATTTTATGTAAAAAACACTAAGGGTAGCAATATTTTTTCCAAATTGGCTCTAGTTATTTATTTTTTTGATATTTTTATATTTGACTCAAAAATGCACTATTTCAATGAAAAATTCGATTTGTTTTTGTAATATAAAAAGTTTATCAATAAAACTCTATTAATGGCTTTGGTTTATACTCAATTTATTAAAAAAAAAATTTTTTAAATATAAAAAATTCAGAAACGTTATTTGAAAGATTGTTTTTTTATGAGATTTTTGAATATCATGTCTTTGTAGAGTCCAGCAATAATCTGCCACCTTATTCACATAAAAGTAGGTCACCCCTACCTTATGGCACTAACAAAATATTAAAAAATGTTATGTTCAAGGGCGGTCATAAGGGAGGGGGGCATGGGGGCCATGACCTCCTCCAAACTAACATATTACCGTGTTTCAAACTACATAATGTCCTTACTAAATATCTAAATGTTTTTCAAGATTTTGGAATTTTTTTTCGAAAATTGCCCCCTCAGAAACTAGAAATATGACCGCCCCTAGTTATGATAAGTTTGAAAAAGTTTGGATCTTCAGGAACTTTGGTTAACGATTCTTGAGAGATGATTTTGAAATTCAGTTTTTGTATAAAATTTAACATGTTTGGTTGCCACTTGTTTCAAATCCAAATTGGCCTTAAAAATTGCATCACATGACCCAATTGAGATTCCAACTTCTTTTGCGACCTCTCTAATAGTGCTTCGGCAATTTACAAAAAGAACGTGTCTTTGGTTTTCTAACGTTTTTATCGCTAATTGATTTGTTTGCATGCTCATATGCTCAAATCTGCACCGATTTCTTGAAAATGTTTGTAAACTTTTGTATTTTTTGACCTAGTTTCTACACCAAAAATTTAGTCAACATTTCTTATACTTCATTACACTTTTAAATTAATTTTTAACACAGAATTTAATGCAAATAACGTTTTTAAAACAAAAATAAATTCTGAAAATCGCGGATTTTTAAAATTATGCAATAAACACTAATTTGCTAAACACAAACTGTACAAGCAATATGGCTAAAAATTGACATGTGCATTACTCATAGTTGTATCAACGTAGAAAAAATTTTTTATCTTATTTGTTAACTTACACCATGCGAAATGCAAAAATTTCCAATATATTTTGAACATACCTCGTATATTGATAAAAACTAGAGCCAATATTGGCCAATTTTCGTTATATATATTCATAACTTTTACGTTCTTAATCTTCAAAATTCAATGAAAAGATCAGGGCCACAAAAAAAATGCTTTTTTTGTAGACCTGTGTTATTAATAATTACCCTAAAAAATTATTCTAATTTAAGAATTTATTTAAACTACTAATATATTTTGAATGTGCAATGCTAAATTAATAATGCATTGTTTATTTTACAGAAATACTTTTTTCGTAATTTGGGCGCAATACTAACATACGCAATAATTGGAACAACCATATCTTCTTTTGTCGTGGGAGCGTTAATGTATGGCTGCGTACAACTTATGCCACCCAGAACAGCCAATAGTTTCACATTTTTAGATACTCTTTATTTTGGTGCTCTTATTTCTTCGACAGATCCTCTTACCATTTTAGCCATTTTTAATGATTTACATGTTGATGTAAATTTATATGCATTGGTATTTGGTGAGAGTGTCCTAAATGATGCAGTTGCAATTGTTCTTAGTGGGTAAGAAAACTTTTACTGTTGTAACACCTCGTTACATTATTTTGTTGTAGTGCAATACAAAATTATGGTGAACGTTATCTATTAGGTTCTAGTGGTTTTGAAACTAAAGCTTTTTTTAAAGCTGTCGGAGATTTCTTTGGAATTTTTATGCTTTCACTATTGATTGGTGCTCTTATGGGATGTGCTACAGCATTGATATCCTTTTTAAATTATCTGCAAAACAAATATACAATGAGATGCTTGCTCAAAAAAATGTGATTCTTATGATGTCATTAGTCATCCGAAGTTTGTTTCTTTTTTTTAACTTTTTAACTTTTTTTATTGAGTAATTTTTTACTGAAGAATACATTTTTTTTGTGCCAGTACATCATTGAGCATTACAATTTTCGATATAATATTTTCTTAATTTGTATTACATGACCAAATTTACAAGGGTTAAAGATTTTCCTTTGCTTGAATCTGCTTTATTTGTACTGATGTCATACAGTACATTTTTAATGGCTGAAGCTGCTGAATTAACAGGTGAGAATTAATATTTTTTATTGTTTCCGTACTTACTTTATTTTGCAGGTGTTGTGGCTGTTTTGTTTTGTGGAATTTGTCAGGCACATTATACTTTTAACAACTTGTCTGATGACTCAAGAATTAGAACGAAACAAATATTTGAATTATTAAATTTTTTGGCCGAAAATTTTATATTTTCCTACATTGGCGTTTCCATGTTTACATTTCCAAAACATCATTTTGATCCGCTGTTCATACTATCAGGATTTGTATCCTTTATAATTAATGAAAATTGATTCATGTTGTCAATGCAAATATTAATCACTCCAATATTGGTGTGTAAATAGTCTGCCTAATAGTAGAGTTCTTTGCTTATCAAATTGTGATTTGTAAACTTATTTTAATTTATTCCTGTTGGTCGTCAAAAATTCGTACTGTGCCTTTTTTGTATTGTGTTATTTAAGAATTAAGGAACAAATTAAAATAGATTCCATCTTTTAACTAGAATCGTTTCTAGATGACATTGGCTCTATTATAAAGCGCTATTGCTATTTGTATGATTTTAATTTTATTTCCCTTAATACAATTTAGACCTGCGCTGCTATAGGAAGAGCTACAAGTATTTACCCATTATCGTTTTTACTGAATTTAGGAAGAAACCCAAAAATTCCAGTAAATTTTCAGCACATGTTATTTTTTGCAGGTGAGTGTTTCGGAATAAATTATTGAATTATACTAATATAAAGATTAGGTTTACGTGGGGCCATGTCGTTCGCTTTGGCAATAAGGAATACAGTATTAGAGGCTCGTCAAATTATGCTCACTACAACTTCTCTGATTGTTATAATAACTGTAATTATACAGGGAGGTGCAACCATGAATTTACTTCGTTGGTTCCAAATTCCGTAAGTCGACAGCTCTTGGATGTTTTTTAATTAAAATTTAATGTTTTTAGGATTGGCATAGATGAAGAAACTGAAGCCTTATCAACTCAAGGGGTTAGAAGTGTAAGTTTCTATTAAATGACTTTTTTAAAAATCTTTTTCAAGTTATTTATTTAAAATATTTTTCACTATTGCTATCAGGTTTATAATTCTATGGAATTTACGTCAGGGGTAGGTAATTTATTAAATTAATTGTATTAGGATAGATCAAACTTTGTTGTTTTATAATGCTAACTCAAGATAATTTTTAAGGTAAATAGCACAGCAAGAAGACAGGATTGGCCAGATCCAAATCGCCCTGAAACACCTAAAGGAAACGAAAAGGCACTTTTGGCTCGTGCATGGGGTTCCTTTGACGCTCGTTTCATGAAACCTTTCTTAACTCATTCAAGACCTACTTTATTAGAAACGTTACCAGTGTGTTGCAATCCAATAGCTCGATTGTTAACCACAACTGAGCAAATGACTCAAGTAATTATTAGTTTTGTATTTATTTATATAAAATTATAAATGTTTATATTATTGTAGGTGAGTCAAAGTTATGCTACAAGGGATTCCGATTCCGATCTTTGCATTGAGGAAAATGACTTTCTGCAAGGTGAAAATAGAAGAACCAGTATTAATAGGGTATAAAGCACTTAGGTACATTTAATTAAATAAATTAACACATGATATTTTTTCAGCCAGTACAAGCAATTTGTGGAAATCAAGTATAATTTTTTAACAATAATATTATTTGTTAATTAAGCTACTGTTTATTTTTTATATTTTAACATGGTAGTTGAAACGTGACTTTTTGTTATGAAAAGTTGATTTACTAAATTTTATACGAAACTGTGGCTGTTATACATTTAAAATTTCTAGTCATAGAAGTAATCTTTTAACTAGTTTGTATTATCTTAGAGGTTAACATTTCTCAATGAGTTTAGGTTGTTAGAACGGCAAAAATGCTAAAATTCTAAAATGCAATTTATTAAGCAAGAAATAAGCTCCATGACTTGTATAAAATTAGCTTAATGACACTTATTTTAAGTGTTAGTTTAAGCATACTGAGCTGCTTGTTTTATTTTTGAAATAAGATTTCAGTTAACATTCAATTTATTTTTTGATGTTTTTTATTTTTGAGAATGTTTTAAATATATAACTGGATATTATTTTAAAACTTAATTTCAGCTCATTTTGTTGTATTACCAGTGTTCTAACAGTTTTTATCTGTAAAACCAATATTTGTTAACTCATCTCAGTATATTTAATATTAGATGTCTCAAATCAAGTATTTTAATTGATTTATTTTTATTAGGTTTGGTAGTGTAGTGTAAAATTGTTATGTCTATGATAAACAAAAATTTTACAGAAGTAACGGTAATGTTAAAATAAATTAATTTTTGCTACAAATAAATCAAAAATGCATGGAAAGTAATTTGTCAATCTCAAGCTATTGTGTTTTAACCAAAAGATTATATTTTAAAATTTATAAGTTTCATTTTAAAAGTTAGATTAAAAAGATTATTTCAACTTCATAACTTACATTATTATTTGATCAGTACAGTAGAATCTCTACTAACCGAAATAAACGGGACCCGTTTCCTTTCATATAAGAGAGTCTTCGAATATCGAGATTATGAAATAAAAACCAAAATGTGACTTGAAAGCTGTAAATATATAATGTTACTCTTGATATTTAATAACAAAACATGTCTTTGAAGTTACAAATATATCATGTTACTCTTGATTACTCTTAAGTATTTAATTAATCTATCTTCACTGTTAAAAATAACATGCACATGTTACGTGAAACGTGCTCACAAGGGTCTTCTGGATAAAGCGAGCAATTCTCAGAATTTTCCGATATGACAGATTCGGATGGTAGAGAGTTATTAAATTGCTGAAACCTGTTTCTTACATATCTCAAAAATTTAAACCATAATGGAACATGCTATTTATTTCGAGCACTAATTAAATTTTTATACCGCCGGAATTAATTTATTCTAACATTTCAGTTAAGTTACTTCTATAAGTGCGTATTAGGTTTTTTGAATAAAATTGAATCCACGATAAAAAATCAGGTATACCATTTCACCTTTTTTTTCTGTAAAAGGTGAAAACTTAAGTTTTGTATTTTGTTGTGACATTTTTGTGAGTAAAAGGATTTTGACTTACTGTTTCACATCCTTTGATGTGCACATAAATATGTTTTAGTAAAATTGTCAGTTTATGTTCAAATACAAGAAGTGGATACTTCAAAAATTTTTGTACACTTGTTTGGAAATATGGAGACCTCAAATCTGTGGAATTCTTAGAAAATTCCTGGAATCCGAGTCCTGTGTACAAAATCTTTTTGAGATATTTACCCCTTGTTCAAATATGTGTTTGATATTTTAGTAATTCAAAATTTGGACACATTTTTATTGTTCTAGTCCAAAATTTTATTTTGTAACTCAATTATTCAATTACTAGTAATAATTCTAGTACTAGATATTTTTGCTTTTTTTGAATTTTTATTGATATTTATTGAAGATATCATAATTGTTCTACTTTGATGCTATGCTAAGCTATAAAACCATTATTACTATAATAATTATCAATATTAATAATTAACCATGTACTTTTAAAATGTTGAAGAAATTTAAGTAGCTTTAAGTTGACATACATAGGTTTCAATACTTATATGGAAATCGATTACACCACTAGCCTGCAATTGTAGAACTTAGTAAATCAAGTTACTGATGTTGATGTAACGAGTTGTAACCCCCTAATATTGACAGGCTCTAAATGAATGTAATACATGTATTACACCATGCAATTTATTATAGAAAAAAGTGCTTAGTGTAATACGGCCAGTAAATATAGCATATTTACTAGGTTTTACAATTGCACACTAGATCATCTCCATAAAAGGGCCTGCCTTGTTTATTATTTTTCATTTGTGTAAAATCAATAAATATGCTGTGAGCACAGCATACAGTAAAAATGATAACACATTCTCTTCTGCAAAAGTATACTTCTTCATTTTTTTGTGCTCTCAGTTTATCTACATACTAACACAATTTTTAGCCATCTCATTGTGCTTCTTTTTGCACATTCTTCCAGGCTTGAATTGCCAGTATTGAAAATCTAAATTGAGTGATTTTTAATATTTTACTTAAAATTATTTACTTGGAGAATTTTATTTTTGTAATTATTTTTAATGTTATCCTATCCAAAGTTAGGTATTAACATAATCTGCACTTGTTTTTTCTCATGTAACACGTATTACACAACTTTGGGTATTTTTATTTGACTGTATATTTTAGAATATTGAACTAAAATAAATGCTGATTGTTGTGTGAAATTAGTGGCTATTAGTTTTTTTCATCTGTAACTTTAATTAATTTTATAAAATACAATTGATTATATTATAAAGAGAACAAAGTAAGGCATCTCGGACCAATGTGATATTGCGAAAACGTGAGCCATATCAAGTTAGTCGGTAGGAACCTCTTACTACTTAAATCACTTTCATCTTGACAAATTGGAAAATATTTACAATCGAACACCTTTTCCAAAGAAACTATGAAACAGTTACAGTATAAAAGAACAATATTGATATTATCCATTGGATATCACAGTTAGCTAATATAATTATTTATTTAATGGGAAAGGAATAGCAGTCTTAAATTTACCGGAAAGGTTTCCAGTATAACAAACAAAATACTTAAAAACTAGTAATTACTTAACTTATATCACATATTTAATTATTGTAGCAGTTGACAATTTAACGGAGAGATTTTCAGAACAAAGTTTCGAAAATACATAAACTATGACTAAACAAAATACTTAAAACTAATTATGTAATTTATAGGAACTTTTGGTATCACATTTTGTTTGAATAGCAGTCTAAAATTTACCTGGTAGGTTTCCGGAATTATAAAGTTACAAAGTACTGTTGCTCTAAAATGCATCGGCACTGTCACTTTCGGAATTGTCATTGGCAACTTTAGAATTTTCAATTGATTCAGGGTCTTCTTCATAAATTTTTTTATAACCCTGATTGGGGTTAAAACTGAAAGGTGGATTTTTTTCTATTAAAGGAGGTAAATTTCCCTCCTTGTCGCGTAATTTGACTTTTTCTTTAGAGGTGTTTATTGACGTAATGGATGCAACTTTACTTTCATCCAACTTAAAGTGGAAATTTCCTAAGATTTGAACAGGTACATCATTCATGATGACTGTACATCCTGTGGTTTCAAGAAGCAAATATTTTGATTCCAGATACAACTTGAGAACACCATTTACGTAGTTTCCATCTTTTGTATGTACAATAACAAGTTTATCCAAAAACTGTTTGTACATGTCGGTTTCATTTTGATTTATTGCGTATTGCATCTAAACAATCCCAAATTGAAGAAGATAATACAACTAAATATTTTAAGTTAACTTACTGTGTCGCTCTCGAGGAAAAAAATTGGTCAAACCATGTTTAGGAAAAAGAAAAATTATCAACAAAAGCAATGCTTTTGACTTGATTTTGCTGATGTCACTTGATTTTGGTTGACTTGATTGTCAACCGACTTTCATGTGGAATATTTCGCGTTACCATGGCAACCACCAATGAAATCATAAGTTTAAAATCACGTGACGTGAAACCGTTGAAGGCACCGCCACTGGTACGTTCAAAACCGGAAGTTACAAAAACTATAGTAAAAGTTACTGAGAGAGAAAGCATTATTCACGAATTCGCTATTAATTTCATGTAAGATGTGAGAATTTTTCATCGAAAAATAATCTAAAATAGTTAGGTTAAATTATTTTTCTAGTCCCTACTCCGCCCCTGTGCACAAAGTGAAAAATCGATCTGAAAAGATAACATATCATATCAGCTCATTAGCTTTTTGGTAATTATTTCTGAGGTTTTTGGAAAAAAAATTGTTAAAGCTACTGTATCCTAATTGTTATTCTTATTATGGAAGAAAATGTAATTCCAAAACACGAAGATATCATACCACCACTATTCAATTATCTGCATATCCCAGCGTCTTGAAACGTACGGGAATTTGTTGTGACAACGAAACGAGACCCGATGGGGCAAAGATAAAGTTCAGGGAGATGCTAAAAAGGCCGAAAACGTGTGTTTTTTTGCTATTTGCGCTTATCATAGTGACTAATAAGACCTTTTATTTTTTCTGGGGGTGGGAGGGAATAAATATATTTTGATGAAAATTTAGATACTTAATACATAAGGGGGGTATTGCCCCGTTATCCCGTCCTTGGTGTGCGTTTTTGCGATGGTGCCTTGACAGCAAGATCCCAGCATTGTAGTGGGACGCGACTTACATAGATAGATACCCTCCCTGGATAGTTTAACAGCGAGGAAGGCAGGAAGAAAATGTAAAACACCAGAAATATAAATCTTTCAAAGGCAATTACGGTTTCTTTACATTTGCCCACGAAAGATTACGATAAGGACGTCTGCCAAACTGGTATGTCGATTGATAGTCGTGATGTCAAAAGAATAAGTAGCTTATGCAACCAAAGAGATAATGCTGCCTCTGTGCTAGCGCATCAATACCCACGGAAGCACATATAGACGAATTTTTTAATCGTAGTGATTAGTTTTTTGAAATATTTCTGGTTAATTGAATTTTCTTCTCACAATAAAATGTAGGTACATATATTCAACTTTTGCATCTTTACTGAACTGTCGATATATTTTGAGTATGCAACTAAAATTGGAACATTTTTAGTAACTCGACTTACTAGGTTTTTTGATTGTACGATAATAATGAGGTCAGATAATTTAATAAATTTTGCGAAGAAGCCACTTGATAAAATTGCATGTGATGAATGGTACGCGACATTTGGGAGACCTACAATTGGGCTACACGGGCTACACCAAGTAGGCACCGATTAGCTAAGCTAAATTAATACTTGAAACTACATCGTTTCCTTTGTCTGTGGGTTTAGTAACAACTAACAAATGCGGCGATTTTTAGGACCTGAGGGCTCCGCAGTGGCCTGAAAGTCCTGTCTTGTCGATATAGCGGTTGTTAAACGGGTCTAGGACAACTCGCCGCCGGTCAGCTCCCAGCCGGCCGATGTTCTCACCAGATGTCGCTCTAAATTATTAATCTTTAAACAAACAAATGAAAAACGTGTTTTTTTCATAAAAACACGTGTTTTTTATGGTCTACGGTGAATCCGTATATTGCCATGGTTTTCCCTACCCTGCGCTCCGGTCCCCTCCGCTCCGGGCGCTCCGAGCCGTTTTAACAAAGACTAAACTAATTTAAAATATCCCTGAAGACCGAAAGAACTCACCAAAGGTGGAACTCGGAAATGGTGAAACTCGTTTATTTCTTTTATTAATTTATCGGTGTATTTTTATTTAATTGAGCTGTACTTAAATTTAAGGTACCTAATCTAGTATTTTAAAGTTAGCTAATCTCTAAAGTAGGTGACCCATTGTTAAATGGGTCCGAGCGGAGTTTACAATTTGGATTAAAAAATAAATTTGCTGAAAATAAAATCCAGGTAGTTTGGAGTGGAGTTTACATTACCCCACAATTACACGCAATAATTTGATACAGGTATTTTTTCTTTATTAATATAATATTAAAAAAAGCAAAAACCCCTTTTTTGGCAAGTATACACGCAATAATTTGTTATATGTAGTACATTATTTTTATTGCTACAATATTAAGAATGCAAAGTCCATTTTTATTGATGGCGCGAGTCGGCTCGCGGCGAGTCGGCCGCGGCGAGCTGTCCCAATCCCTTATTGTTAGACCGTATAGTGTGTGAAAGAAACCGTTCATTTGTCGATTCAATTGTTCTTGTCCGTACACAAAGACCACCTTGGTGTTTGGTAGGTCAGTTTAGTTCTGAGCAATCTGACTCTTCAGGTTGCTGATAATATTAACTAATACGATATTTGGATTTACATCGTAGAGAGTGAATCGGTCTAGGATAATAGCGACGTGGGCAGGTGCGATCTCCGGACTTTGTCTTGATAAGGTTTCTCGATTACGATAAAACTAATTGTTTTCAAAATATCTTCTTGTGCCTAGTGGCTTTGGGAATCTTGAGTCCCCGAGGTGGTTGGTGCAGGTGAAATTCCTCAACAATTTGTACTTTTGGGCTTGTCGCAGATGGATGTTAAGTGCGGTTCTACACATTTGACGCATCTTGCTATTGACCTGCACGAATATGAGGCGTGACCAAACGACTGATTTCTGGAGTATTGTCTTATACGGAAAATTCCGCGGTACATCCGTGCGATGTGGTCGATAATAAATTATTGGGTGTTCAGGTCGTCCTTAACGAGTTGGATTTTGATCGATTGGTGAATTCTTTTAACGACCACTTTTAGGGGTTCATTGGTATAAGTCCAGGTTGTATTTCCTTGATTGAAATAGACCTTGCTGCTACGTCCTTGAGAATGATTGGTAGCTCATTTGGTGGACGAGTGAGTTTTTTCAGGGTAGCTGGGTATGATGTGCTTGGTTTGATTACGAAGGGCGGTCGTGGTAGATGCGACTGGTGGTGGCTTTTTATCGTCTTCTGTCTGGTCAGTGACTTGTTCGATGGGTTAAGTGGTTGGAACAATAGAGTTCCTCAGAAGACGAGTACTTAGTACTTAGTACGAGTATTAGTACTCGAAGTACGAGTACGAAGGTGCGTCGAGTACGTTTTGGCATGGACTTCGTTGTCTACGTTGTTCTCGAATTCTTTGATCTGAATCCTTTTGGGCGATGATGGCTTCACACCTAGGTTGGTGGGTAAAGTTTTGACGTCTTCGTTGCTAGTGTTGTCTATGGGTCTACGTCTATGATGGTCTATGGTATCGTTGTGCTATTACACAAACCCGAGGAATCGCGAGTTCGATCTTCCTAACGGGCGATTTTTTACATCATATTTAATTATGGACATATAAAAAGTCCACAATCGAGTCAATAGATGACGCTACATCTTCTGTTACATAATAGATGGCGCCTTCATCGGTTGTATATATGATCGGTTGTATAGATATATGAATATGTTTATCAATTTAATTAATTTTGTTCATCGGCACAAAAACTGATAAATATTTCATGAATATGAGATCATTTATTTTAGTGCAATAAAATTTCAATATCATCGAAGACAAACTCGTGACAATATCTGTTTATGTAATCGTTTTATTATTAACCTAAAGAAGATGAATAGCATAAAATGATATTATATCATTGATATATCTTTAAGAGTTGTGATGAAAAAAAATAAAAACGTAATTTGTGGGGTGCAGCCACACATTCGATAACAAACGTGACATTACAATTTATAGACAATTAAAAGTTATTTAATAACCAGGATCCGGATTTTGATGCCTCAGGCAACTTTTTTTCAGACATCCCAGACAATGCAAACTTATAAGTACTTACTAGCATGTAAATCCTCTCTCTGATGTATACTGATTAATATTGACCTCACTTTTTAGAGTAGTTTTTGTTTCTTATTGTAATGCATCTTAACGGATTTTAGTTTTCATTCTTAAATTTTTCAAATTTGAAGTAATACATTTTTTTTCACTTTCTTCAATATTTTTAAAATTTTATGCAAATAGTGTAAGTGAATGGCCAATCGTTCCAGTGCTAGATTTTCATTCAAAGATTCACGGACTGGAAAAATCAAACGGAACAAGTCAAAAACTTTAAATATCTGGGATATGATTTGACATACGACTATAGTAACGATATCGAGCAGAAATTAAATAAATTTACCAGTATATGTGGAACGATAAGTCGAAATCTATGAAATAAAACAAGAAAAGAAACCCAACTAAAGTTCTACAAGACGATTGCAGTGCCAACGGTTACATACGGAAGTGAAGTATGGACCACAACAAAAAAACAAGAAAGCCGGATCCAAACACAGGAAATGAAATTTCTTCGAAAAGTGAAAGGTTGCAGTAGAATGGATAGGCTGAGAAATGAAGACATGAGAAGTGAACTGGATGTACATATATGATCTAAATCAAAAGATAAAAGACTACAGAAGAAGTTGGAAAGAACATGTCGACCGAATGATTAATGATAGATTACCAGTAAAGGCTATGAATTATAAATGCATAGGAAAAAGAAATATAAGTCGTTCAAGAAAGCGTTGGGTTCCGTAACAGGCAAAGTTGCCTAATACTTGAAGCGAAGAAGAAGAAGAAGGATTCACCGACTCTTGTGGTGTATCATCCTGCTCTCATCAATGTCTGCATGCCAATTGTCTACCACATCTTCAGAAGTTAGGTGTTAGAAGTCGAGTATATTTATTGTTATTCAAGATATTTTACGATATTCCATAGACAGACGGTTAGAGTATTTGAATGCTATGCAGTCATCGCGGGATTTTTTGAAAAATTTCCGACCGTGTATCTGTTATATTATATATTAAATGCCCAAAATTTGGGGGGAGGGAATTCATCGTCGGTCTCATACTAGCCACCATTGGTAAGTTGCATCTTGTAATTCTAAGTCCTGGACAAAAATCAAAATATTTTGAAGTAAGCAGTCTACAATTTGAATAGCGGAAATGAGCTCCTACCAGAGCTCAAATCACTCATGCTGTCCTCTGAAACTATAGGATAGGCCGTTTTTTAAATTAAAAATTAGTGTTTGTGCTAGGAAAATATTTCAGACACTAATAATTTAGAAAAAGCTGGTCTATTCATAAAAAGACAAAAAGTCTTGAGATTTTCATTCCACATTTAATGGATTGTTTCAGATACACATTAAAAATTAGATAATTAATTATAAATAAAGATATCTCTCCAAATTATGGAATGGGTTTTTTTAAACAATATCTACTTATTAGTTCGTGACGTAGTAAATACTAAAATACAATAACTACATCGGTAAGTATTATAATGTACCAAGAGTACAGTCATCCTGACAAGTGGTCACGAGCGATCAATTTATGGCTCTTTTTAATCAACTTTGTAATTTTTGAAGTGAGCTATGAACGAAATTAAAGAAATTAAATATCAACTACAATTTAATTTTAAATTGCACTTTAAGGGACTCGAACACTTAGCGGTAGGCGGAGCAGCGCACGAAAGCGATAATCGCTCACTAGCCAACATGGCCGTACCCTAACACCTTTTAACTATGGAAAACCCATGCGGTTTAACTGGTTATTCCACTTTTTTGTAGTAAAGTATAAATACGATTCTAAAGGAAATGTTATCAATATTGTGATACCTCGAGAGTTATCAGTGACGTAACTGTAAAATTTCTTAACGTTTTTTTTCAAATTCATATATTGCTTTGAAAATATCACGTATTTCACAGCAGAGTCAAACTATGTTGTCCGGTTATTCCCCGAATGTAGTTCAAAATGATACATTGTTTTCCAACATCCGTATGACTTTCCGTGACTCCTCAAATTTTATTAAGTACTATAAAAAATAAGAGAATTCCCAACAATAAACTGAGCGAAAGGTATAAAGCTTTGTGAACCCCCTATACCAGCCAATGCCTTGTAGGATATCCGTGTTTTATTTCTTTTAACAATTAAAATAATAATCACACTCTGATTATTAAAAGTATTTAGATTATACAGATTTCAAACTATATATAGTTACAGTGCGAAAAACTGGTCTTTTTGGAATTAAAATTTTTAAAATTATTGGTTGTTAAGAATACTTAACAAATATTTTTTTGCAAAGAAGTATTCTTAATCGCCAATAATTTTGATATAAATTTTGATAAAAAATTTTAACTGAGGGTGCCTTCTCCCCATGTAAGTCATTAGTGACTTTAATACAAATTATATTTATTAATAATTCAACATTAATTTTTCTGGTTATAATAATTTTAAAATTTTCTCTTCGGATTTATTCTTAAATTAGTTTAATTAATTACCATATTACAAACCTCACTAATATGTAGTTCAATTAACTACAAATTTCTCTAATTAGTTGTTATTGTTTTTTTGTTATTGTTGTACATTGGGAATCCCTACACATAAGTAGATCAGGTTTTTGATGGACCGCCCACTACTTATATCCTTTACCATTAATAATATTCTATTTGGCGTTTTCTGAAACCACATTAATTTTGAGATAAATTTAAATTTTAGTTAAGTTCAATTCAGTGTTAAACTAATTAAATTTTTAAGGGGGGAGTTTTCTTTTTTTTAAATTATTTTATTGTAATATATTTTTGGATAATAATATAAATTAAAAAAATAATAAATACATGTAAAAAATAGTTCAGCGACAACACAATTTAAAATATTAACCAAAAAATAATTGAAGGGTTCGAGGCAATAAGAGCTTAATATTTTAGATTAAAATTTCTCTAAAATTTTAACATTTCTTATAGCTGTGTAGCTAAATGTCGAGAGTCCATACTGGTTTAAAATAATATTAATTTGTTTGGATGCAATGAACAATTTATTTTTAATAATATTTTTTATTTTAATAAATTCAAAAATTTGAGAGAGAACAGTACAGACATTTGTATAATTAACGAACTGTTATTTATTATAGATATATTAAACTATTAATAAATCTGAGTTTTGCAAATTGAAAATTACTAAACCAAAGTGGCTAGGATTAGGATTATACAATCATTTAAAATGCATCTTGCCTGGAGCATTGGAAAAAACTATCTATTCTGACCAGTTGTTTTACCTAAGATAACACGTATTGCTTTGTATAATCCTTTAATCTTTACTTTAATCTTTTAATAAATATGGTTATTTTAAATACAAAATACATTTTATCACTATAGGTTATAACTTATAAGAGTAGGGAGGCGCACCAAAATTGTGTCCCGTTGTCACTATTTTTGAAAATTTTTGAAGTAATCAAAAATAGAAACTGGTAAATTGCGTAAATAACGGTAATGTCTAACGCAAATCCCAACACCCTTACGGTAAGTACGGGATTACTTTTAATCTATAAAATTGTACAAATTTATTAAAGGCTATAGCCGGGTAAGCATGGGGAAATGGCCCTTACACCGATTTGGCTCATTTTTTTTTTTAGATATTCCTTTCAAAGCACCATTACATTTTCCAAAATATTAGATCCTAAATGTTGATAGTTTCTTAGAAAAAAATTATTTTCCAAATTTAGAAAAGAATTTTTTTCTCAGAAAGTATTATTGCAAATTGAATGATTTTGGAATATGTTATATAGGTACTTAAGACCTATAAGTGGTATTTTTTTTGTGGTATTAGCTCCACATCAAATAGGAAAAAAACGGGAAAAAAGTTTTCAAAAATTAAAAAAATTAAATTTTGGCCGTACAACAATCACCAAATTTTTGTCAAATATTCCTTTTATATGCCCTTATAACATATATTAATTTCAAAATTTTACGAAGGGTATAACATATTGATATTTATAAAAGTTCTAACCTAGATGCACCGGCCAGCATCGATTGTCGTAATAATCATAATAAAGAAATAGAAAATACCATTTAATTATGATTATATAACTAATTATTTAAGTAACTAATGGTTATCACTATCGCCTTTAATGATTTTCACTGATTTGTTTGTATTTTTAAATTAGTCCGTTAGGATTTCAGCAGGTTCTATTATTTTTGCACAATATCTTGCATAGCATAAATAATATCAACAATCACCAAATTTTTGTCAAATATTCCTTACATATGCTCATATACCATATATTAATTTATTTTAAAATTTTAAGAACAGTATAATAACACATTGATATTTATAAAAGTTCACAATAGCACGTTTGTGAAATATTAATACAAATACTGCTGTGATAATATCCTTTCTACAAAAACGGCAATATTTGCAAATTCACTAACTTCACTAAATTCACGCATATCTCGAGAAAATCATATCATTGCTTTTTACAGTATGTCCTATATACTTGTAGGACATACATAATTTGGTGATTGTTGATATTATTTATGCTATGCAAGATATTGTGCAAAAATAATAAAACCTGCTGAAATCCTAATGGACTAATTTAAAAATAAAAACATATCAGTGAAAATCATTAAAGGCGATAGTGATAACCATTAGTTACTTAAATAATTAGTTATATAATCATAATTAAATGGTATTTTCTATTTCTTTATTAAATTATTATTACGACAATCGATGCTGTCCGGTGCATCTACGTAAGAACTTTTATAAATATCGATATGTTATACCCTTCGTAAAATTTTGAAATTAATATATGTTGTAAGGGCATATAAAAGGAATATTTGACAAAAATTTGGTGATTGTTGTACGGCCAAAATTTAAATTTTTTAATTTTTGAAAACTTTTTTCCCGTTTTTTTCCTATTTGATGTGGAGCTAATACCACAAAAAAATTACCACTTATAGGTCTTAAGTACCTCTATAACATATTCCAAAATCATTCAATTTGCATTAATACTTTCTGAGAAAAAAATTCTTTTCTAAATTTCGAAAATAATTTTTTTCTAAGAAACTATCAACATTTAGGATCTAATATTTTGGAAAATTTAATAGTGCTTTGAAAGAAACATCTAAAAAAAAAATTAGCCAAATCGGTGTAAGGGCCATTTCCCCATGCTTACCCGGCTATAGCCTTTAAAATTATTAATTATTAAAATTGCTATTACTAATTTATTATTATTAAATTACTATTAAAAATTTGTAAATTGTACAAAACGATTTAAGGGTGGATCCGAGATTTGCAGTGGTAGCAATTGCCAAAACGGCTCGGAGCGTCCTGAGCGGAGGGAAGCATCAAAACGCTCCGGGCCGTTTAGACAAACGCCATACTTACTAAAATTATACCTTTACGCCGGTCCTACTCGTCAAAATGTGCTACCAGAAAGGGGGGTGGATCTTCCTCGTAATCTCCTGCAAGTGTAAATTATGTATTATGAATACCCTTAATCTTATCTTCCCAGAACTTTAATCTCCTACTAACAACATATTATGTAGGTATAAGTATACACAGTTAAAAATATTTGTTTGCAAATAATTTGAAGCAAATTTAGTTGATCCAAACAAAATATTCTGTTATATATACGCAACTAAAGTGTTTGTTAACCCTAATAAAATTTTGTTTGATGTTTTTTAGTTGCCCAAAAGAAAAATTTTATTTGATTTGATTTAATTTTGATTTAAAATAAATGTTTTATTTGAAGTAATAAACAATTATTAAATTTACAATTAAACAATTAAAAAAAACGTTTTGAAATAACAAATTTAGTTTGTTTGACAGAAATAATTTTGTTTAAATCGAAACAAAATTTCTTTCTATTGAATAAAATTATTCAAACAAAATTATTTATTAAATTCAAACAAAACGTTTTTACTGTGTATATTAAATGGGTGCGAGCGCGCGAAACTCACAAAAACATTTTAATACAACAAAAATCTACAACTTATGTAGACAATTCGTTACACAATAAATTTTAAAAATAATTGCCTATTTTCACTTTTAGGTTTGGTAATTAAAAAGCCAATCAGAGCCAAAAAGCAAAAAATTTAATCGGAAAAAAATATTTATAGAAAAACAATTTAGTAATAATAATAGTTTAGTATTTATTAATATAGTATAATACTATAAAATAGTATTTAGTAATAGTTGAAACACCCTGTACTGTAAAATGACCAAAGCATTCTAAACCTTTATGCAACTTAAGAAATAAGAGGATTTCATTTAACCATTCTGGTTAAACCAGAATAACCATTCTTGACCGTGGGACGCAATTTACCCGTTCTCTTGACCGTGGGACGCAATTTGCCCGTAAAAAAAATCGTAAATTACAAATATAAACATTAAATTTTAAGGATTATTCAAAAATATGCTAAAATATGCTTAAAAAAAGGTCAAAACCTGGGAAGGGGAAAGATTGCAACTACTCCCCCATAACTTCAAAAACAAAAAAAAAACCGGTAACATTCTTAAAATTTGAAAAGTTTATTTTAATTTTCATCGTAAAATTGAAATTTTTGAAATTTGATTTTTTCCTGCTGAACCTTTTCCCCTTTCATATTCTTCTTTTCCTTGTCACGAAGGGTGGAGTTAAATATAACAATTTTTAGCTTCATTTTAGAATAATATAAGCTACTACCTATACTTCTTTTTATTAAAAAATCAATAAGAACATTCGAGTTTAAGCTTGTTAAAAAGAATTGTGTTTTTACAGTTTTAGAAAAATTGTTTATTGCAGTTTGAAAAATCACTGCAATATTGCAATAAAGAACTATAAGCAGCTTTGCAGGTTTCATCCAGTAATACTGTAAGATAGCACTGGTGGAATGGATTAATAAACGGATGGAAACTGACCATCGGTGGAACTTAATACTATCGTCCGTCAATTGATACGAAAATTTGCAAAAAAAATATTGTTTGCCATATTAATTGGCAATTTAATAAATAAAATATATAAATATATTGAGGTTTTGTAAATTTCGCTAATTTCTAAGCGGATTATAAAGTGGCTACTTTATTTACTACAATACTCTTTACTAAGTACCAACAAGAAAAACTTGATTATTATACACTGCTACCAACTTTTGATAAATAAGGCAATGGTCCCATGTAATGAAGTTTGTTGTCATGGGTTGTAGTTTAAAATATTATTCATAGCTTTTAAATGTTTTTTCCTTTATTTTCGTTTCTTACGAACAATTGCAGGTAAGTTTTTGTAATTTTTCATTTTTTTTTTCTATATAAATGAAAAAGTTCAATAGATAGAAATCACCCACTTCCACTTCCTTCCTGGTAGCACACTTTGCCGAGCAGGACCGGTCTAGAGGGATATTTTTAGTGAGTATGGCGTTTGTCAAAGCGGCCCGGAGCGGAAGGTGGGGAGTTGACAAATGCAAACACGGCAAATCTTGGATCCACCCTAAATCAAGTTAGGTTATTTGTTACTTTTGTTAATATAGCTTACATTCAGCATGTTTTAATTCGTTCTTAGATACACACCAGGGTCGTATATTAAATAAGAAGGTTGCTTTGGGGGTCCGAACGCCCCTTGGGTTTCTTCTGTTTAATGTTTCCCGATTACAAAAATTGCTTCGTTGTAAAAATTCACAACATTTTTAGAACTTTACAAATTGTTACTTTAAGGGGAGTCTAAATTAGGTGCTATAGTTTTTAAGAGGTCAAACAATATTATACAGACAGCGTGGTTACAAATTGGTGATTGATGATCAGCATACATTTTATTTTGAACGCCTGCTACAAAACGGTAGAGTAAAATGGAGATGCTGCACTAAAAAGTGTCCAGCTTAAACAGCTTTAGTTCATCTTTTAAACATTTAAAAGACAGGGTCAAGTACTTCTTCTACTTTGAATTTGTGTAGTATATTTTAAATTTTAAATTTATTCTACTTATTACAGATTATGTTTAATTTAATTAAGTTCTGCTTAATAACCTACTTAAAATACTAATCCCATTAGGGGACTCTAATACATGCTGGTGTGATTACTAAAATAATCTTTAGAATTAGGGGAGTCACCGTTTTTTAAATTTTTACCTGCTGCGTTAGGAGACTTTACATATACCCAAAAGAAGAAACAGGTATTTTTTTTTTAATTTTTTGTCTTAAAATAAAGCGGCGCTGTGCCCGCGGTTTCTGCCCCAGTCGTTCCATCCTAGTTACGGTATTAATTTTTTCAACCAACAAAAGTAGTTATAATCTATTATTTGAATCAATTGCCATCCAGCATTGCAGTGCATATTGCAGTTTTTAGCGCACAGTACTTTAGAGCATATTTACACGAAAAATTTTATAGTTTTTTTAGTGCCTCAAAATTCGTTTTCTGTACATAAATAACTCATACAGCAAAAACGCAAATGCATATTTTTAACTTGTTAAATAATAATAATTAGTTCCCCAGGCTTATTAAATGAACAAGATTTGGCTCATGTCATCAGGACATGTTTATTATGTATATATTTTCTTTTTTTTATTTATATTTTTAATCTTAACTGATTTAACATGCAAAAAACACGCAACTTACAATTAGTTTGGCAAATTAGCTCTTTTTTCATTAGCATTAGCATCACTTTTTTAGTTTAACATTCTAATTATTGTATTCCTTTAGTGTCCCAAATAATGCCTGCATCCAAAATTATCTCTTTTTGCGGTACTAAAAAAAATTATTTTTGACCTGCTTATAATTTCATTATTACTTTCGATGTGTTTGTTTTCGGTGTAATATGTGACTTTTAGTATTATTGTTTTCGGTGTTTTTGACTTTTGGTTTTGACCTCGACAATTTTGTTTTGTTTAAAACCATAGATTTGATAGAAAATAACCAATGGTTTATTTGTCCCAAATAAACAATCAAATTTACTTCAATAATATGATTTTTTTCTTCTGCAAATATCGCGCACTTTCTAATCATTTGATGCCAGAGATAAAGTTTAGTTACTTAGTACAGTCAACGACAATCTGACGCATAAGAAAAGTGTCAAATAATTTTTTTTTAATTTAAAAATATAGTTTACATTGACGAAAAATTGTGTTTTTGTCTAAATTAAGCCTATAGTGTATTAAATTTATGAGAACTTAGTGTAAATTATAAATAAATAAAAAAGTGTTTTCCACGTATGTAAAAAAATTGTGTTGGATAGGAAAACAGCTAGTGAAAAATTGCTACGGTCATTTCAAGCATCTATAGCAATTAAAATTTTGATAATATGCTTTACGATGACGTTATCAAAGTACGTAAAAGTTGATATGTAAATTCAAAAACACATGGGAAAGTAACAAGACACCAAAACTAAAATATAAAATATTCAATTTTTACGGTTATTATTGGATTTTTCATCAAAATTATAATTATTTTAGAATAAAATTGTAGTACCTACAAAGCAAAAAGCAACAATAACTGTATAGAATCAATAAAATCACTAATAATCACTAGATTTGACATTAACTAAAAAATTGAAAAAAAAATCCTTAAATGTTATTGGATAATAATAATATTATAGCGTCTTGAATGACGAGTGATTTGATTGATGACGTGTAAAGTGATATAATGATGTGTTAACCTAATGAAGTTTTTTATGCATTGATAAATTATGGCGATGACGTTGATATGATGACGTTTGTTAGTCCGGCAAATAAAATATCTCTTAATTTTGTCCATTAAATTCTGTCAATTATAAAATGGCAATAATAACTCATTCAAATTTAAATGACCTTAAGCCATTATTGGGTGACTTAAAGTACACATGAGTTAATGCCATTGATGTGGTTTTCCCTAACTGTTGATTCGGAATAATTCCAATAACAAAAGATACACCTACGTGCAGTTTTTATTGAAGCCCAAGACAAAACTCTGTTATTAAGATTACCACCAATGTGAAATATGATCTAAAATTTTTTTGAATGAGCAAAAAAATTGTTGATTTACTTTGGAATTCATTTAGTATTTATACAATAAAAATTATTAGACAAACATTTGTCATTTCAATGTCAATGAAAATTTGGCTATTTTTACACCAAATAAAAGATTAATTAATTATTGTGGGTGAAAATAAAACTGAAGTCTATTAACCTTTAGTTTTGGAATTTAGTTTATGCCAACTAGTTTATTTGGATGAGCATTTAACCATTTGAGATATCAGATTTCGTCTTGTCTTAGTGTTTTCGACTAAAATATTTCTAATATTTCATATTAAGGCAGTTAAATACTAAACCACATAATAGCTGCACTCTATACGTCCTCACAAGTTTCAAGATAATAGTGTAAAATTAAAACAACTATGT
The DNA here is from genome assembly GCA_947369205.1 of Cantharis rufa. Lineage (NCBI taxonomy): Eukaryota > Metazoa > Arthropoda > Insecta > Coleoptera > Cantharidae > Cantharis > Cantharis rufa. The sequence goes on from OX376309.1 coordinate 21,007,193, forward strand.
TGTTTCTTTCCCTTAATTCTCTGAGAATTAACTAATTTTTCCCCCTTGTCATTTTTGGTTTCCTGTTTCCAAAAATAAGCCTTATCATAATCTCAATTGTCCGAAATTTTTCCGCTTTGATCTTTGGAAGAATTTTTATTTTGCATATTGCAAAGAAAAAAAAAGCCCACGGGCCACTTTTGGCCCGCAATGATGTCAAATCCGGCCCCTTGCATAAATAAAAAAATGTATACCTACTTAACAAATTTATGACACTAGAAAACTTTTTGTTAAATCCTTCAATATAATATTCAGGCCCTTATCAGAAGGAGAAAATTTTATCAGGCCCGCTGACGGAAAAAGTTCCCCACCCCTGATCTTGACTGGTCAAGCCCATAAAATCTATATTATCCATTATAGCACCAGTATCCTATACTGAAGGGGTACAGCCGACACGGTATTAGAATTTGTATCTTGTTTATGTTTGAATATTTTATATATAATTTTCTTTGATGTTAAAGAAGTATTGTTATATAATATTAATTATTGTAATTTGGATTTTCAATAATCCATAATTATGTTTACCACATAAAATCTCCGCATTTAATAGCGGAAATAAAATGTTAAAAAGCACCATATTATAATAAATTAATTATGTTGTTTATTTTTACGAAGTTGAATTATAATTTTTCTAATAATGTACTTCTTCGTTATTTTAGATGATTATTAAATATTATGACGACATGTTTCGTATGTAATTGAGTAAATTTTAATTTAACTTAATTTTTATTATTTTTGAATGAAATAAAAATTAAATTAAATTAAAATTCACTCAATTTCAAAGACTTGAAAATGTATGATTATTCATACAAAACATGTCGCCATAATATTTAATAAACATCTAAAGTAACGAAGAAGTACATTATTAGAAAAATTATAATAAATTAGTTACAACATTTAATGTAATCATTGAGGTTTCAAATTTCGGTAAATCCAACTTTTTCAATATTCAATAAACTTATACACAGATAATCGAATTCCGGTATGAAAAAGTTACTACCGGGATGTTTTTATTTGCTCTGCCGATAAAAATCTTAAACAGAATTAACTACGCTTAAAGTAAATTAAACAATTAAGAATAATAAACTTGTTATGCATGGTATATGCAGAACTGACTGCAAAAATTTGCAGTAAGAAATTATGAAATATTGAGCTACCTGTTAAGAATAACTAGAGTTGACGCCAGTGGTGCTGGTGGCGAATCTGTGACTCGCGAGTCAAACGCTTACTCACAAAGACTTTTCAAGTGACCCACGCGTTGATTTTGATAAAACTACCTAGAAAGGTTTGCCATCACTGGTCTAGGCCATCGATATCCGTAATAGGATTCAAGATTAATCACATACTGAAGGATAAACATAATACTTACTGACCCACCGATCGGTCAGAACTACTGAACTTGACTTCCGAGAAATTCAAATATTTTTAACATTTTTTTGTTAACCTTAAAATAATAATGGTAAAAGTACTACCTAATTGAAATGCTATCATTTTGTCCCTGCCATGTTTTCATTCGTCACTGATTCTGAAGACGGTCTTGACTCTCGATATCGTTTTGTAATGTTCGTTACGTATACATTATATCTGCTTTGTAGATTTTAATGACTCAACTAAAATTTCACGATTATTTAGAATCGAAGATGCATGGTGTGAAATATTACATCATTATTTACCGAATTTAGATATTTTGGTCAACTCAAACACCAATAAAAAAATTCACAGTATTTATTATTGAAAAGAATCTCCCGATCGGCCAAGAAATTTAAAGCTGAAAAATTGCATAAGTAACAATATTATCTTGAACATCAGGATGACGTGGCAATAATATCTTACGGTTTATTTTACAACCACACATCATTATTTAGTGTAGTTTTCTAACCACCCAACAAGGTCTTTTGAATTAATTTGTGCTAACCTAAGTGATGGAATGGATGGATGGAGAACAAAAAGGAATGATGAAGGGTATAATATTACGTAGAGTAAGAGCACTCACACCAGGGGGGGGGGAATTGCAAGGAAAATTTGATGTAAAGAGAAATCTGAAAAAATCTAAAAATATCTTAAAAAATCATAGGAAGTTTTAGGAAATCTAGAAAATCTTAGGAAATCTTAAGAAAACCAAGGAAACTTAAGAACTATAGACAACTTTTATTTTTTAAATCAGGGGAAATTTTTAAAAACTTGTACAGGGAAATCTAGTGTACAAAAATTTGCCTTGTGACTCGCACCTTGACCCCTTCACTCCTTTCTTTGACCGATCAAAAATTTTCCTTTTTACTTGCAATATTAGCGTTACGTGTGTCGTTTAAGTGAAGCTATAGTCTGTTGAGCGTGGAATTCCAATAAAAATAATAACTAATTTATGCAAACGCTTTAATAATTATATTTATATAAATAATGATAAATATTTATATGATAATTGTATATAAACAATAACAACTACATCGGTTTCAGGCAATGTCCGTTAAGCATAAATAGCTACCCAATGCCGGATAGTTACGTAATTACGAGTGTCAAATTATGAAAGAATCCAGACCGAAAATATTTTATAAAAAACTAACATGGTTAACAATTACTCAAAAACTTAACTTTTTGGCAAAATGAAATAGAAGAATTCTTGAATTTTATTGTTTTGATAATATCTTGATAATCCGGTATCTAGAAGATATCTATGTTAGACTGGTAAATACAGTGGATATCAGTGGACGTACATTTACTAGATGTTGTTCAACGTATATTTAATGGATATCCAGATAAAGTCCTTAAAGGTATCTGCAGTTTTGTTCGAGTTTGAAATTTTATATAATTTTTCGCCTGGTTTTCATTATGTCAGTTTCTATTGCTTTGGATTTGTTTTATTTGCGCTAGAAACGGGTATCCGGCACCGACTATCCGGTGGTGAAGTATTTGAATGGTATAATGCTTTTTCAAACTTACTGTTTGTCAATCGCCATATACTATTCATACAAGTCACGACCGAGTATCCGGTTTCGGTTATCCGGTAGTAATTGTGCGTGAAATGACTTATGGTGCTTACACACGTTCACACTTGGCGTGTCATGCTTATCAAATGTTTTAAATCATATTTGATAGATTCATGGCGAAATTAATGGTTAATGGTTAAATTAAGTTCCCAAAAAAATGTAAGGCAAAAATATATTATAACTCCTGCATATTGCCAGTGCTGACCTATGGCGTGGAGATTATGACGATTACTAATAAAATTGCAAGTAGATTATAGTAGTGACATAAAGGGCAATGAAGAGAAAAACTCTCGATGTGACAAGAAACGTAGAGAATGGATCCGTGAGCAAACGGGAATCACGGACATAACACAAAAGGTAGCAACATAGAAATAGAGTTGGACTGGACACATGTTATGAGAACGGAGAACAGCAGATAGAGCGTTTCGACGAAATTGTCAGTTCGCCGTAGCCAGTTTGTCGCAAAGGCAATTTGTCGCATGGGTAATTTGCGGCAGGATTTTTGCCGCAAAATCAATTTGCCCCAAAACTATTTTCCGCAAAAAGTTCGTTCTTTGGTTGCTTTAACTGACTAGATACGGCGTACATTGTACACTACATCGTGTGCATTGTTGGCTTTCATTGGAAGTTGAGCTTGAAGTTAATATAAAATCCTACACCCTATTTGTGGTGCCATAGATTGTGCACTAATAATACCTACTCGCTACTTTAAATTAATAATCTTTTAGGATTATGTAATTCATTTAGGATTAGGTTATAAATTGTTTAAGCGCTAAGTGCACATCGAGAGAGATCCACTCCTCTTTCTAATGGCACACTTTTCCGAGTAAAACCGGTATAGGGGGAAATCTAGAGGTAATTAATAATAAAGTCGCAAATTAAACAAATTAAAATACAACTTCACTAATTACAGACTGAGTTCAACATTGCACATATTGCAATGTACAATATACATATTAAATAAGTAACACCGTACAAAGTCAATTAAAGCAACAAAATATCTAACATTGTATACAAAGTGCCCCCGAAAACACTTTACATAACTTAGGTGGTGATAGAGGACACTTTTCTAAGAAACATTTTTAACAAATTTTTTTTTCTAAATTCAAGCCCTCGAGAGTTAGGCCTCTTTCCACGTAGCACGCAATATTGAGGCAATATTGGTCCTTCATACTTTAAATATTGGTGCAATATTGAGGTCAATATAGCGCAATATACTGATGAGAACAATTTGCAATGATGCATAATATTGCGGTTAATATTGCTCAATATTAGTTAATATTGAAGAATATTAAATATTTAAAGCGTTATTTTAAATTTTCACCTTCATGTGGCCATAGCCCAGAAAATATTGATTTTTTCGGTAAAAATAGATCAGTGCTTTTTTAAAGAGCGTGAAATAATCTACAAACTAGATTCACACCTTTCATTGTCTAAAATCAACGGCTTTCGAGTTATAAATTAAAGTAAGTAAAAAAATGTTGAAAATTTTAATTTTTGGTTTTGTAGTTACCTTGTTTATTATTTTCTGATTATCTGTGAAAAGGATTGGTTTTTCATAAAGTTTTACTAGACAGAAGTTGTAGTCCGTTAAATTTTTTATACGAAATGGGGCATCAGAATTTTTGTAAAATGTTTCGTTTAAAAGATACAAAGTTTTGAAAAAAATCAAATTAAAAAAAATCTCAAATTTTTTAACATTTTTTTACTTACTTTAATTTATAACTCGAAAGCCGTTGATTTTAGACAATAATGCTCGTATTAATAGTCACGGATTAATCCGAGATTGAAGATTAATTCTCGAAATAGCAGCTGTTGCTACGATACGGTCTAAATTCCAGTAATTTAATTGGTAAATCCTAGGAGTATCTTGAGTCGCGGATTAATCCGCGACTATTAATACAGGCATAAAAGGTTTGAATCTAGTTTGTAGATTATTTCACGATCTTTTAAAAAGCACTGATCCATTTTTACCGAAAAATAAATATTTTCTGGCCTATGGCCACGTGGAGGTGGAAAAAAAAATGCTTTAAAGAGACTTAACTCTTGAGGGCTTGAATTTAGAAAAAACATTTTTTTTTAAATTGTCTCTTAGAAAAGTATCCTCTATCACCATCTAATTTTTGTAAAGTGTATATCAAAGGACACCCTGTATATTGACTCTGCAATGCTAGCTTTGTAACAAATAACAAATATTTTAGCGCCGAAAGCTTTTTGCTCCGAACTGTATTTGCACCGAATTGTTTTTACTTCAAATAGTCTTCTTGTCGAATTGTCTTTGCGTCACAAATATCTGATTAATAGGTTTTTGCGCTTAATAATCCTAGCGTCAAAACGCTTGCGTCTAACGGCTGCGGCACAATGGCCAGGAATTTCTAAAGAATTCTAAAAGTCTTCAAAGATTTTCAAAATATGCCAAGGATTTCCAAAATATACCAATAACTTCCAAAGCATTCCAGGAATTTCCAAAAATTTGAAATCAAAGAAATCGAAAAATTTTCAATAATTTTCAACACATTCCAAGGATTTCCAACGAATTTCAATAATTTCCAAACAAATTGCAATCTAAAGAATTTTTCTAGAATTTTAAGAAATTTTAGTGATTTTCTAGGTATTCTATTTATAACCAAAAACTTTCAGGTAGTATCAAAAATTCCAGAGATTTCCAAAGAATCCCAGGTATTTCTGGAAATTCCAATGATTGCCAAGGAAATTTTAAACAAGTGCTCACAAAATTTTTAAGATATTTACCCCTTGGGCTTGAATTTAATTCTTACTAATTTCTTTCTAATTTTATCGTTTTCTAGATTTGAAATTTTCAAATATAACGGTGCCGTTTATAATATTTATACAAGAGCGACCTGTCCAGGTTCGTTATAACGGAAGTGAGTTTATAACAATTTGGATCACTTTTCAGTCCGTCAACGTCTCGCCTGAGTCACTCATCAACGCCCACACCAAACTGCGAAATTTCGAAATATGTGTTTGGGCTTTTATTTCGGAGTAAAAAGCAAAGCGGGTGAATGGAAATAGAACATATTAATTATTGATTTAAATTTTAAAACAAAAAGTTAAAACTCAGTTAAAACTCAATCTGCTAGTTAATATTATTATTAACAAAACTACTCAGGAAATAATTGCGGTACAATAAATTCTATGTTCTCTGATTCTTTCAGTGAATTGAGCCATATTTGGAATGTTTTAGGAGCAAAGTGCTATGGTTTCGTGAGTAATATTCACTCTTTGGGATTATCCAAAATATTGCATAACGAAATGCAATTTTTAATTTATTTTTGGTTACAAAAATTTCTAGCAGAAAACCTTATATTGATTATTAAACAATCTGTTGCATTATAAAATGATATAAATCTATACAGCAAAAAATTTTGAATCCTGAATCCGTAGGTAGATGATGTTTATAAGCTATGGGTATAATGCTTGTGTGCAGACTCCAGACTGCAACAAACTAAACTCGAGTAATGTGCATGCAGTTTTCGATGCAAAAGGTTCAATAACCTTGGCCGAATATCCAATTTTGTATTTTTGGAACATATCTGAGAAAATTTTATTTCTTAATGATTTTATTGAATTTATTTAGAATTTTATGAAATTCCAAAATTACGAATCTCGAATCTTCAAAACTTGCATAACTCAAATAATTTAAGCTGATTTAAGTTACCCAATTTAATTCATCACTAAAAGTTGACATAAATGAATGATTTACATACACGAGTATTAAAGGAATTTCCTGCTTGTTTGATTTCTATGACAAATTTTGCGGTACGTGCAATCATCAGAAGAAATCTATTATGCTGCGTATAATAAAGATATTAGCTAAATTCGATATTATCATTTACGTTATCAAAAAATTATGTGAGTAATATAAAGGTGTACGTTTATTATGTATACGTAATGATACATGCAGGATTTAAAATTTTTCTTCATGGTCATTATTCTCAGAATGTGATTCAAAAATTTGAGCTGAATTTTGAGTATGGCGAAACTTATTGTCAAATTTTAAAATACGACAAATTGTTGATTTTGCCGTTTGTAGGGTTAATTAAATTTATATAGGTTATTTTAATTGAACTTATTATCTTTAAAATGGTAATTGAATTTTGGTGCATTTTTTTTTAGAGGAATAAATATATTTGATTCAAATTAATATATTTACGTATTGGTTTTACCAATCAATTTCTAAATAAAATTATAATTAATAACTAAAATGATATAAATTATTATTAGCAAATGATATTCCTATAAAAATGAACATTTTTTGTTTTAACCGCTATAGTTTTGTATAAATAGTATATAGCCCCTCCAAATACGTCATGTCAAATAATATTCTTTCAACATCGAGTGCCGGTGCTTCATTCTAACATACGTGTTGACTAGTGTTAAATTATAAACAATTATAAGTTTACAAAAAAGAAAGTTTACATTATAATTTAGTTTAGTGCTGTGTATTTATGAAACAGTTAGCATGAATTTAACTAAATTTCGTAAGTATTAAATTGCATATTTGTTGATAAAGAAGTTGATTCATACATTGTATATCTAATTAACTTGTTAAACAATTTATTAATCTATAACTGCGTTATTAGTAAAATTAATTGTCAAAAGTTAAGCAAAATAAAATTAATTTTTGAGTTTTATGAATATTTAACTCGAAAAACTGAAATGACAATTCGAGATTATTCTTGGATATTAGATTATCAATTCTATGTTCATTGTAATAAAAAATGACGTCACATTATTTTAGATTTTATACTTATTTAAAACACATTTTCATAATACTATCATATTGACTCGAATATTGGACTTGAGAACTCGGCAAATTTACAATTAAAGATGATATCAGGTGGTTTTTTCGCTTTCACTTTGAAAACTCCAAATAATTTCTAAGATGCATTTCGGAAAATTTTCCGCGGCATCATGTTTTTATGTTGAACATCATTTTATTCGTATAAATCAGTTTTGATTCTATTCTGATAGAATCACATGTCAGTTAGTATACAATACAATTGAACAGGCAAATGCTTACATGCGTCCCCTTTTTAAATTTTGGATACAAAAAAGTACATAGTTTGTACATGTTTGTGCAATTATTATTTTGAGATATACCTCTTCAAGTTTTAAGATATCGCAAAAAATAACAAGTGACATAGACACTCACGAATGGATTAACGAGATTTGATAATAGGTTAGAGTAACATTGTCGTGAAAGTCAAAAACAGATTTTTAATTTGAATAATGAAAGAAAATTTTATTAAAAAGAATATTTTGTGAAATAACGTGAGATTCAATAATACATATGATTACAAATAATTTAAAAAATCATTTATTTAAAATCATTTAATTTAAATACAAAATATAAACGAAGTTCCAAAATTAAAAATTCGGTAGTACTGCACGTGCTTGCATTCAACACAACAAGCTTCTTAGTGACTGCGGTTAGTAATTAGGGAATCCCCCTATGAAAGATACAAACTGATGCCTTGGGCCGTGCATAGTATATACGAGTTTGTTTGTTTATTATAATCATAAAAATAAAATATATGCGCTCTACTCATATAATGACTTCACACAGTCGAAAGTGACATTTTATTTTTAATTTTTTTTAAATTTACATTATTTACTGTTTTTTTTCATATAATTCAATCTCTGCGTTTCGGTGAGATTAGGCTCGTGAGCATAGCACGATACATTTTCAGAATCATAGGATAACAGAGAGTCGGATAACAGAGAATCTACTGGACTAAAAAATTTTCGATTCAAAATGTTTAATTGTTTATATACATTACAGTTATTTATAATGAGGGTTTAATATCTGTGAATAGAGTTTTATTTAAAGATAAAGAATAAACGGCGGTGTCGGCCTACGATGTTTCGGTTTGATCGATTATAACTTAAAACAATTCAGACATAGCAATTCTCTCTTTTTAAGCAAGTCATATAAAAATTATATTAAAATGCAGTAACTAGATTAATAATATCGCGAAATATTCATTTTCTCTATATTTTTGAACTTTTGCTTTGCATGAAAAATTTATTACTTCTACTCTTAAGAGTAAAAACTAATGAAAACTCCTTCTTTTCGGCTTTTGGGAAAGGAAACAGGAAACTTTAACATAAATAAAAAGGCGGATTCATATGCGCTAAAAACGTGTAAACAAAGCTTTACTTAATTAGGCTTTACAAATGGCTGCTAGAATTTTTGCAATCCAATCAAAGCAAATCCTAACAAGATTGTGTAAAGCCTCAGTAAGTATAATGCTTTGTTTACAAGTTTTTAGCGCATATGAATCCTCCTTCTATTCATAATAATAAATGCTTGAGTAAATTTGCAGTATTTTCATGCCCATTTACTAGTAGCTTGGTTTTACTGTACCGTACAGACTTGAGGTTACATTATTACTACCCCACTGTTTGTTTATTATCTTATTGCGTCACTCGTAAACTTACGCTAGTTTACGTTTTTGTAGATATATTGAGCTTATTATACAAACTACTTGTCTCGTGCTCTTCTAGGTTTTACGTTGTTGTAACAGGTGCAGCGATTTAAGATAAATAGTTTATCGATCAGTGGCGGCTCATGAGAAATTTAGCTAATAATACAGCAATCACAAGATTTTTTTTGAAAAAGGTTTTATTTTCATAAGGTTATAAAGGCACAGATTATTTTGACTCTTTCTCCCGCTCAAAATACTTACAGTCAGACAGTTATCTCCGCGAAACGAAATGGGTCGATTTACGTTAGAACAACGTTGGGAAATATTGAAAATTATCCAAAGTGACTACCCGTGTAGCCCAAACTGTGACAATCTGCAAACAATTAAGGCCCTTAAGTTAAACATGGGAACGGTACGATTCGCCGTCCACGATTCGCTGGGAGTTTTTTATTTTTTATTTTTATCCGTTATCTATCTATCGATAATCTCTGATAGATTTTTAATCCATAAAAATGAATTAAATAAATTAAACAGTTACAAAACGTTATTCATGTTTTCAACGAGTTTCACCTTTTTCGAGTTCCACCTTTGGCGGGTTCTTTCGGTCTTTAGGGATATTTTAAATTAGTTTAGTCTTTGTCATAACGGCTCGGAGCGTCCGGAGCGAAGGGAACCGGATCGCAGGGTAGCGTAGAGTCGAATTTGACAAAGACAACCATGGCAATCTTCTAGATACGTATAGAAGATTAAGAAATAAATATAGAAACAACCATAATCAAAAGCACGGAGAGAAATATATGGAATTTACAGTTACTAAAGAAAATATCCGGACACTCCGATGTTACAATGTAAACTGGACGTTTTGAAGGCGTTTTTTGTCATATAAAAATCGCTTTTACAGCAAAACTTTGTAAACATTTTTTGTTGAAAATTTCATTGCTTTCAATTTTGTTTATATACATTTTTCTATTTTGTCGCACCGTTTCTGACTGACCGCAACTTAAACAAGACTCGTTAAAATACAAAATATATTGTCATCTATATCTCGGAAACGGTGCCACAAAATAGAAAAATGCATATGAACAAAATGTGTAGAATCAGATTTACAAGTAACACATGCATATTCATTTTTTTATTTTGTTGCACCGTTTCCGAGATATACACAACATTATTTTTTGTATTTTAAAACGATTAGCTATAATATTATGTATTAGGTACTTATACTATTATAAATTTTGAGCCGGTAATATCAATACAATAAAAAGTTTTTTTTAACTTATAATTTTAAATAATTTAATTTATAATATATTACTTACATAATTTATAACTTAATTATAAATTATTATTATATTGTAATAACAATTAATTTTTATTGATTAATCAAAGAAGTATCATTAAAATATTAATTTTAGTACAATTCTATGTTTGTAATACAATTCTGAGGGATAAAAGTGGTGAGATCGTGGTTGCGGTGAGATAGTGGTGGCGAAATGGCGGTAGCGAAACAGTCTTGCCAATTCCCACTTTTTAATGTAATTTTTTTTAAATTTTGAATTATATTGATGCCAGTATTGAAATCGTTAAATTATAATAACTTGCCTTGGTTTCGATTCTATGTTAACCTGAAATTCTTGTTTATGCTCAGTCAATATGTAACAATTGTATTACCATCCGATAAAATTTTCTAAAAATTGTCCTAGCTCTGGGGAGCGTACTATTAAAGTTACGTACTGACTGGTTTTGTTTGTTTGAGTTTACGCTAACACAAAAAGTTTGTATCGAAATGAAGAAATGATACTTTTTTTAATAATAATAATAATAATAATTGTTTTTTAATCTTATTTCATATTTAATTCCATAAATGCGGGCAATAATAATAATTACAAATTATAACCTGATCGGAACCAAAAATAGAAATGCGCCAGTATTAGTTTCGTCTTTATTACAATTAAAATTATAATTTATTATATACAATAAAAAAGTGAATTACTAAAATTTATGTAGGTTCAAAATGCTACGAGATATTTCTAAAATTTAATTTAGTGGAACACCGTTATGGTAATTTCAGGAAGTGTAATTGTTTTGCGTTGTGGTATTTCTATGAAATTCGGTTCAGTATATCAATAAAAAATATATTAAAATCGGCAGATAAAAAAATTGATTAATTGAATTGCTTAATAAATGAATTTTGTTTTTAAACTATTATTAGTTGATGTTATCATTTTATTTCTATAACACCAATATATGGATATATTCGTCATAACGACAATTTTTTTTTTCGTTTGATAAAAAATTTAACTCTAATTATTTTGAGATCAGTGAACTGAATCAATATAAACTTTTTTTAATAATCAGGTTTCTTTATACCAAATAAAAACTTTTAACTGTTCATTGTTCTCCCTTATTATTAAATTTAAATTAGTTATTTCTATTTTGTAGAAGGTAAAAATGAAATCATTGCCTTTGCTGCTCTGGTTGAATGAACAGGTCTAGGCGTCACGATATTTTATAAGATAAAAATAAGGTGTTTGTAGGAAGATAAGGGTAGATAAGGCCAATGGATAAGGGTAGCAAAAGTTTTTTAAAATTTCAATCTGCATTTATTTTACATCTTTGCTTGACAAGGCCTATTTGGAGGAGAGGCAAAATATTCTATTCTATTGGTTTGAGAAATTAATGGATTTCCATTCTGTAATTTTTGGGTTTTAAAATGGATAATCTAATTTTAAAAATTAATGGTTGGAAAATCACAAATATTATTTAAAAAGGAAATTTATTATTATAAACTAAATTGTTATTTGTTTATTAAAAACAAATAACTGAATAGGGTTGGGTGTTTACTTAATCTTTGCGAGGGATGAATTGCGTGATATTTTGGAAAATAAATTTCTAACATAGAAGAAAGGTCATAGAAAGCAACATAATTTGAAAAAAAATTGGTAAGAAAAACGCCCACTTGACCAAAAATGCAAAAACTTACTAATGATAATATATTCAATTTGCACTCTAATTTGCATAATCTGTTTCTAAATGTTCCAACTTTTTTGTTGTTTTGAGATACGGATTGCATAATAATATGGCTAGGTAGATCAAAACGTGTCAAACATAAAAAAAATGTTTGTTTTGTATTTTAAACGAAATGTTGTCTGGAAATACTAAACAAGCTGCAAATATCAAGCAGAAGTGAAGTTTGTAGTAAGTCAACAAAAAAATATATATACGGTGTGCTATATCTAACCAGTTGGAATTTTACTATTATAAACTCTGTACAATTCCCTACAAGGTTAACTAGAAGAATATTTCTAGCCTTCGCTGTATAAAAAATGAACTTTGCCTTGGGAATAAACCTTGATATTTTAAATTACCTATTTAATATAGCAATTTTAATATTATATTATTTTAGCAAGTAATTTTAAGAAAATTTTGGTAAAACTATAATCACAAAATTTATATATAAATTATATGCACATACGTTGCTTTATTATTAGCAAAACTTCAGTTATAAAGCTGCGTATTCATTTGCCGTAACTCATACCGACCCAATTTTAGGCTTATATTTAATTAGCATAGTTGAATACCTTAATTTTTTTTAGTTTACATTATTATAATATTATGCCACCCACACTATCACAGGCTATTTTCATTCACCAATAAAAATGAAAATCCACAACATAATAATAAGCATCTAGAAATTGTATAATATAAAAAATTCGGTTACTGTCAGAAAACTGTCAACACTCGTTGGGCTTTGATTTTTTTTCTATTAGAAAGAGGACAATTTTCTGAGCATTTTGAGACCGCACTTCGATGCGGATTATCCAGTAGTTCTTGAAAAAACGGCATTTGAAAATCAAAATTTTACATGCATTTTACATAGGGATTGATTCACTCCCAAGTTCTATTGACGGTGCGTGCGTTCTGATATAGTCTTAGTGTTGGCAGTCAGACGCAATTGTGATACCGTACGGTACACATCGAGCGTGGCTAACGAGTTTCACCCCTTACGAGTTTCACCCCTTTCGAGTTGCACCTTGTGATTGTGAGATTGTGCTACCTAGAGGGATGTTTTTAGTGAGTCAGTACCCAAGGCAATCGAGATTCTAACCTAAAAACGAGTTCTGCATTTATTTTTTAAATTATTGCATAATGTTGCGTAATACACCCGATGTACACCCGACTATGTCACAATCGCGTCTGCCTGCTAACACTAAGACTATATCAGAACGCACGCACCGTCAATAGAACTTTCGTGTTAATGAATTCCCTATCTAAAATGCATGTAAAATTTTGATTTTCAAATGCCGTTTTCTCGAAAACTAATGGATAATCCGCAAATTTTCTTTTTTTATTATACACAGAAAATTGTCCTCTTTCCTATAGTACAGGTGTCGAGGCTCAATTCGTGTTGACAGTTCTCTGACAATTCCCAAAAATTCTTACTGTTGGTTTTCGGTCTGATTTTCCTGATCTTCCTTATTTTATTTATTTACTTCTTTAAAGTTTTAAGGAAAACGTACAGCGGTTAAACACCGCATAATAAAATGGCATTGCATCATTTATTTAGAGTGGAAACTTTTGGAGTAGACCGGGTATATTAAATTAAACATGGTGAACATACTAGTTTCATTCACATTCTTTCGAATGAATATTAAAATGTTTATTTTACATTACAATAAAATAAATCATTCTTGACTTTCCATTTATTAGCTGCTGCTATCATCCCAAATTATTTTTTGTTATTAAATTATTTAATTTATTTATATGTGGATATTTTTAAAATTTATTTTCATTTATTTGCAATAATTTTTAATTTAAATAGTTAAAATGTAAAATTTGTTATTGTGAAGGTGTAATTTCCATCACTTTTTATAATCTATCTTTATTTTTAACAAAGACGTTTTGAACCTAAAGATTACCAAAAATCATTTACAAATTATCATGATTTACATTTCGATATTTTATTTTATTATTTTTATTTTTAAATTTGATAATACATGGTTTTCCCAAACCCCACAGCGGTTGTTAAAAAGGTCAGTAGACGTATCTCTCGAATTTTTAATCACAATACTCCATTGTCTTTTATGCGGTTAAAAGTTTTATCTAATAATAAATTAAATAAATCAGAAAATTTTATATTAATATTTCTATTATCTAATGTTGATGAACTGAATCTAAAAAAGTTTGTTAAAATTACTAATTTTATTAAATTGACAAATTAGCTGCTTTTTAGGACGTAGAAAAAGATGTGAAACTTGAACCTTGTTTATTGAATGACGCAAATTTAACATTTATCGACGTTTGAAAAAAAAGATTTATTTCATTTATTATACTAACAATATATTTAACAACTGTATTATTTATTACAAACATGGTAAAATCTCTGTTTTGCTATCTAATTCTTAAAAAAAGTCAATTGAAATTGTTATATTGCACCTTGAATTTAACAATGAAACCAATTAGTTACATAATTGCATTAAATAATCGTTATTTAAAGCTGAAAAAGTATTTCTTTGTACTAATTTTGCAATTGTTTTATTACTTATGATTTAATGTTAAATTAAAAAATAATAGAGTAGCTGTACGGAAGAAGACACCTTACACATACAGGGTTAATACATCTTCTGTACTTTTCCCTAGTAGCGCCCTATATTAACCCTCTCAAAGTAAGGTATCCGCACAGCTACTTAAGTGAAATACAATAGCAAATTATAAATTTTTACTATTTGTTTACAGAACTCTGGCTTTGTATATTATTTATATCTTCCACATACCATATATGGGCCCAAAGAACTGAAGTGGACGTACTACACACTGTTAGCAATATATTAAACAATTTTGGAATAGATTTTCTACAAGTAAGTTATTTTATTTTGTTTATGTGTTTATTAATTATTTTATTATAGCGAACTAGAGCATTAGCTGGAGACTCCGTAAACATTGCTCTCTCTCCATTTACAGTATGGACTTTATTGGCAATTATTCTGGAAGGCGCTCAAGATCGTACAGCACGTGAACTTGAAAAAGCTTTAGGAATTCCTTCAAGTAATAAAAGTGATTTTGTATTTGGCTATAAAAAGTTATCTAAACTTTTAATGGTGAGTACCTAATATTCTTAATTCTATTGAAAAAACCGTGTATTTAAATAAAAATGTATTCACAATGTTAAACAAAAGTTAGGATTACACAAAATTTTATTTTAGCAACCAGGAGATTCAACCCAGCTAGATCTTTCTAATGCCATATTTACAACAATCGAACATAAGCTAAATCGTGGTTTTAGCGCAAGAGCAACTGATAATTATGGTGTAAATATTTTTCCAACCGACTTTAATAAACCTGCACAAGCGAAAGGAATTATAAATGACTATGTTGCTAACGCAACAAATGGCAGAACAAAAAATTTTGTGACTTCAGGTAAGAAATTAAACTATTTAATACTAGCAGATCAGGCGGCCTATCGGCCGGAAATTAAAGTTCTTTTAGAATGCGCCGCTTTTAGGTTGGTATATACTACAAGCTAATCAGAAGCTTTAAATAATTAGTTTTGCATGATTATTTTGAACAAACATTTTTTAGTGTGATAGTTTTTTATCGAGTTCATAGCACGAATTAGCATAGTTTAGTTAATTACCTAAGTATGCTTTTAAACTGGTCGTTAAATTTAAATATATAAAAGTGTTCGCTTTTTTTTGACAAGTGTTTAACTCATAAATAAGAAGAAAATTTAATATTGTAGAAAATTTTCCGATTTACAAGATAACCAACCTAACGTCTTACAGAAATTCAATGTTTGAACTTCTTCCTTCTACAAAATTTAAAAAGAATTAAAATTTGTTTTATGTAGGTACAGGAGAAATAAAAGCAATTTTATTCTACTGGAAAACTTATAATACTTTTATGAAACCATATTAAAAAAATCACAATTAAATGACTAATGCTGCTTAAAAGCGCAATTATTTTTATAATAATTCTATTTGAACATTTAATTGTTTTAATTGTTAAAGTAGATTATTCTTTATGGTTCTTCATTAATTATTACGATTATAAAACCATACAATCTACATGAATTATAGGAAATGTCTTAAAAACGTCGGTGTAAATAAATAAATTAATTGTTTGTTAAATAACAATCAAATGTTTAATTTATTGATAATAAATATTATTTAACTTAAAAGAAATTTATTTCTTCAATTAAATAATGTACTTGTCAAAATATACATATAAAAAAAACTAGGAAATTTCTCTAGACAAAGATTATTATTTAAAAAACCAAAAGGATACTAATTACAACTTTTGACAAAAACATATAAATGAGTACAGCGTTTCTCAAAACGGCCCGGAGCCTCCGGAGGTTATTCTTTCCGGCGGGTGCTGCGGTTTCTGTTGAACTACCGTTGCGTCGGCAACGGTGTGAGTGAGATGCAGCCTGAATTATGACGATGAAAATAATTTTACTCAACCATGTTAGAGCTTCCCCCGTAAGCGTTTAGCTTACGTTGTCTTTCTTTTTTCACTTCGGTGATCAGGTTGTACATACTACCTAATAATTGTTAAATATCAAACTGTTTTCAATCAATAAAATTTTTTAAACTTTACTAATTGGAAGTTTTTTGAACTACAACGGATGTTTCCAAAAACTCTCATAATATTTGTTTATCTGATAGAATATAAATAAAGGTTGTACATTCAAAATACCTTTCAGTGGGGCCATGTACTCTTATTATTTTTCTAATTTATTATTTTTATTTTAGATGATGTAAACGAAGCAGTAATTCTTATGGTGAGCACGTTATACTTCAAAGGGGATTGGAAGATGCCTTTCAACGAATCATTTACAACCGAAAAAGACTTTTTCAGTTATGATGGGACTAAGAAAGGTAAAGTTCAGATGATGTTCCAACGTGGTGCATATCGTTATAGTTATTTACAGTCGTTAGGAGGTCATGCAGTTGAATTACCTTATGGCAAGGTTTGACTTTTTAATTTTGTAATAACTTTAAATGTTAATAATAATATTTTAGTCAGAAAAATTTGCAATGGTCGTTATGCTACCTCGCACAAAACAAAAATTATCCGAATTCCTAGATGCTTTACAACAAACTGGATTCAAATACGTTTTGGATTTGTTGGCGCGATCAGATCCAGATGATGAAGATGGAGTAGAAGTTTATTTGCCACGTTTTGCTGTCCATTCAGATTTAAATTTAAATGCAGTTTTAACTTCCGTAAGTTATAATTTAGTTATTTATAATGGCAAATCACAACTGTTCAGGCTATATTTTCGAAGTATTTTCTATCTAAGGTACAGCTATTCTGTTGTAACTAACCATTGCAATATATATATAATTTAAATATATTCAAAAACACCTATTTGAGGTGGTGTAGTTTTCAAAACTATTTTGGTATTTAATTTGTTGCAAAAATCAAATCAGTAACAAAATCGAACACATTATTATTTTCTATACTTTCCAGATGGGCATTCTAGATTTGTTTGATCCACAAACTGCGAATTTATTGGGAATGTTTCCTCATTACTTAAGTGTTACGAAGGTTATTCAAAAAGCAAAAATTGAAGTAAACGAAAAGGGTACAGTGTTTGAAGCTGTAGCAGGTTAGTAATTTTAACCGAATTTACCGAATTGCTTTTTGACGTTTATATTTTCCATTAGGAGCCGAATTGGGCTACAGAACACCACCACCAAAATTTATGGCAAATCGTGACTTTGTTTACTTTGTCTATGAGAAGGAAACAAGAGGTATAATATTTGCAGGAACGATTACCAATCCCAATACTCTTTCCAGGGGATAATAGTAATAGTATAAATTAATAATAAGTTTGGTTTGACTGTTAATATTACAATTAAAATTTTTTATGCATTATACATACTCTTATAATAATGTATTTTTCTATGAAAGTATAGATTAAATTTCTGTTATTTATTAATATAGTATTTAAAGCAGTTAATTATATTATTTTTGTATTATAATTTTTAATACTTAACTTTAGTTGTAAACTGAAGTTGTGCAAAACTAATTCTTTTTAAAAAAATTTAAATCTTTTTCATAAATAATAAACCATAAAATTGTAAGTATTTGTGATTTTTTACGACTATCACAAAAGCTTTCCTTCAATGCAAGGAATAGTCCTGTTTTGATGGCGTTATATTTTTAATAAAGAAAAGTATTATTTATAAAAAAATGTCAAAAAAGATTACTATTACTACTCTTTTCCTAGAACCATCCATTGAAACACTATTAAAATTTTCTACGCAACAGAACAAAAATTGAGTTCGGAAAAAATAACGTGGAAAACGTAGGTGCGGAAATGTGACAAATTCGCACTTTCGCAGGGAAAACGAGAATCGTATTTGCCCACTAAGAAGCAAAATAAAATGATAAACATTATATTTAGCATAAATCTGTCAGTGCCATTTGATTTTTCTCGTCGAATTACGCTAGAAACCGTGGAAAATGCTACAGATTTCGAACCTTTAGTTTTTTTCAAATATCTTCAAATGATTCAATGGCCGTTTTATAGCTTAAATCTACGCCTTTGAATGCGTAGACCCCAGAAAACGCACTTTGGCCTGTCGGAAACCACTAAAGCGTGCGGAAATGTGATAAATTCAAAGAGTAACCAAAAGAGCAAATATTTGTTCACTTAGAGGCCATATAAATTGATAAATATTATTCTTAACAAAAATCTGTAAGCGGAATTCGATTTTTCTCGCCGAATTATGTTAGAAACCGTGAAAAGAGCTACAGATTTCAAACTTTCAATTTTTGAGGAGATAAAATAACAAAAGGACTTCTCGTTTTTTTCAAAAATCTTCAAAATATTCAATGGCCGTTTTATTGCTCTCTGGATGCATAGAGCTCGGAAAACACATTTTGAATTGGCGGAGACGCACAAAAGCTTGCAGAAATGTGACAAATTCACATGACAACGAGAATCGCATTTGCTCACTTAGAGGCCAAATAAAATGATGAATATTATACTTAGCAAAAATTTGCCAGAGCCATTCGATTTCTCTCGTCGAATTACGTTAGAAACCGTAGAAAGAGCTACAAATTTCAAACTTTCAGTTTCTGAGGTCAAAAAGTAGCAAAGAGTCTCTTTCGTTTTTTTAAAAAATCTTCAAAATATTCAGTGGCCGTTTTATTGCTTATATCGACGTCTCTAGATGCGTAGAGCTCGGAAAACGCACTTTGACATGGCGGTAACGCACAAACACGTGCCAAAATATGACAAATATACACGGCAAACGAGAATTGCATTTGTTTACTTAGAGGCTAAATAAAATGATAAATATAATGCTTAGCGAAAATCTGGCAGCGCCATTCGATTTTTCTCATGAATTTACCCTAGAAACCGTGGAAAAGCTACAGAATTCGAACTTTCATTTATTTTTTGGGATCAAAAAGTAGCAAAAGGGTTAACTTTTCGCTTTTTTCAAAAATCTTTAAAAAATTCAATGGCCGGTTATTGCTTATATCGACGCGCCTGGATGCGTAAAGCTCAGAAAACACACTTTGGCCTGTCAAAAACGCACGAAACCGTGCGGAAGTGTGACAATTCACAGAGAAAGCGAGAATTGCATTTGCTCTTTTAGAGGCCAAATAAAATGATAAATATTATACTTAGCAAAAATCTGCCAGCGCTATTTAATTTTTTTCAAATTTCGAGACTGGAAACTGCTATCTAAACAGATACCTTAAGATTATTTGGAATTTAGAAGATCCCACAAGTAGGAAATGTGGAGATGAGGAAAACACCACACCACATACTACAATTGTGTATGTCCAGCCTTAGCCTGAACGAGGTTACGATAACTCGGCTGTCCATATATGTTATAAATAACTGTATATAGAGCGGTCCTTAGCAAATGCGAGGCCTGGAGCAAAACATTTTTGCGAGGCTTTTTTTTAACAATGATTACCGGGGGGTATGGAATACCCTCCCGGGGAGGGGAGGGTCCGGGGATATCGAATACCCTCCAGGGGAGAACTTTTGCAAATAATACTTGCAAAGTTCTCATTTTAATCATTCTGACGAAGAAAAAGTTTAATCTCTTACATTCTGAAAAGGGGGGTTTAAGTGCAAAACTTCCATTTTGAGTTGGACTCGATTCCAGTTGAACTTAGATTCACCTTATGTGAGCTGTACTTTTTTCGCTTTCATTTCAGCGAATCTCGTTCGTAAGTTTTTTAAAATAATTGAGCATATTGCGCGGGTAATCAGACAGATATTTTAGGCACATACTATATCTGTACATTATTATATTATTTTTATTCAACCAAGACTTTTACTTACTTTTTAGCGAGAGTAAGGTTCCGCAGTGCGAGGCCTTCCTCGGCGCGAGGCCTGGAGCGGTCGCTCCACTCGCTCCACCCTAAGGACGGCTCTGACTGTATATTGCGTGAACTGATAGACCACACCCGTCCGTTGAACGGTTAATAGAACTTTTGTGTTCGGTTTACGGATTAAGAATTATTTTTTTAGATTACTTCTGTTGTTGTCTTTTACAAGGTTACAAATCTGAATTACTCTTTCAAATATATTTGCACTTTGACTTCTAACTTCCATTAAAACAATAATCGATAATAATTTATTATTAATCGAACAAGTATAATAAAAGCGTAGTTTTATAAATATTAATACTATGCAGAAATAAAATATAAGATATGAAGCAATATCTTTCAGCAAAGTGTACCTGGTGATATAGTATACTATTGATTGGAATGCAATGTATAATTTGATTATATAATTCCGCTGATTAAAATATAGACGAAACATAATATGTAGATATTTGTTTATTTTATTTGAAAAACAAATAAGCAGCAAATTTCAGTGCTACGTGACTTATCGGTAAATAATTTAAATGCAGCCAAACAATCATACCTTTAATCATCATTAATATAATTTCATGTTGATAAATCATCAAAATATAAATCACAGATGAAGATGATGATATGGATAGTAATATTTCCTTTTATTTCGAAAACACAAATGTTTTTAACAATTAAAAGAAAAATATTTTCCAAGATTTAAAAAATATATATCAGCATTTCAGGGTAAATTCTTTTTTTAATTTACGTATTTAACTATTGTGTTGAGATGGAGAACTCAGAAGCAGATTGAATTATTTAGGGACCCTTGAAGTTTTAAGGGTTTACATAAAATTTTCGATTTATTGGTGATAATAGTAGCAATAAGACAAAGAAAAAATTTAAAAGAATTTTTTGTATCCCAGAAAGTTATACAAATAACCGAGCCTTACCATAACTTTTTTCCCGAAGACCCCTTTACAATCTTTAAATTCACAAGAACTTAAAATTAACATTGTGTATAGTTGGTGACGCGCATAAAAGAATCAACGAAATATTCTTGCGAATGCAGTACGTAGGCGAGGTGGTTTCCTGTTGCTGTTCTCATAGCCCACAGATCTATATTGAGCTTTATACCACGGGATTTAAACAACGGATTTCTTCTTCCTAAACAAGCGGACACATAGACAAAAATCCAAAGAAGATATGCAGCTCTTAGTAGCAATATATTAAAGTTCCTTATTCTTCTTATGTCCATAGACAGACTGGAGTGCCGGGGCGTCCCCACATCTCCTTCCTCTCGTGTGGGACTTTGGCGGTGAGATTTTGGGAGGCAGTGACCTCCGTGTTTGGCGTAAGGCTTGCGTGGACTGGAACTTGTACTAAAAGTTTGTCAAAAATTATCTTAAGAGTCCAACTTAACATCTTCGCAAAGATGCGCTTTCTGTGCATTGTGCCTGGATCCCAGTGCAGCTTCATTACTACGGATATGCAAAAAAACACTCTTCGTCGTTTCTTCATTTATTCTTTCTTTTGCTAAATGTTAAGAAGCTTACTATTGAAGCTTTTTTATATTGTATATTACAATTTAAATTACAGAAATTGTAAATTGTTTTAAATAATATGGATATGTTTATGTTCAACATGCGTCACAATGCTTTATCGACATGACTATAGAACATTCCAGAGCGAATTATGTCTTGGTCTTGTCATTGGAAGAATCAAATTACTCGATATGTTTGGCCATATTTCATGAAATTGGAATGTTATCAATAAATGAGTGTATCAACTGCTTAGCCAACATGGTCTCCGGGATTTTTCGTTAAAACTTCGTGAAAAACGGACAAGTTCGACTTTGAGTTACTGCTTATCTTGGGGTTAGTTTAGCAAACCTGAATCGCAATTGCAGTTTAGTCCTCATACAGTGAAGTTGATGGTAAGTTTTTTTATTATTTTCTAAACTTTAATATTAAATCAACAATATGAATTACTTTAGTATTGAAGTTTTTACTTAGTTTTAAATTGACCCACTTATTTTTTGAACATCAATTTTGAAAACTAATATTTTTGCAAATTGAAGTTGGTTAATTTAAAATTTTTTGATTTAATTGTAAGTATTTTGGTCGTGATTTTATATTTATTATTTGCATTATTATAAAGATCTTAAAGCTTAGAATATCCGATATTAAGAACAATTTCGCTAATTTTCGTTTTATTATTTTATTTCAGTTTGATAAGCGTCGTAATTCAGAATTTCAAATTATTTTCTATATTAAAGTATTTTTTATTAAATCAAATTGTTTTTAGTTTGTTGAAAACGGCACTTAGGCGCGAACAGGGGTTTATAATCTGGTGTATTTATTATTTTTGTCTGTTAAAGTTTTAAGCTTTATACCCCTAATACGAGGGGGTTTTTAAATTATTACGTCAGGTATTTTAATTTTTATAATTTTTGAAATTATATATTATTATTAATCAAATTTTGAAAATTTGTGGTATTGCTTTTTGTTTCGGCTTTGACTAATGTTAAATAATAGAAGAGGGGGAATTGCAGTGATGCTTTAAGTAATATTTGGAGGGGGTCTAGGTTTTTATAACAAAGTCGGTCCATGGGGGGAATAAGGTAGGGGAGGTGAAATGCTTCAAGTTTCGTGACGTAATTAGAATAAAAATTCGATTTCTTGAAGTCGAAATGCAATAAATTTAGTAATTTACATACCGAATTTTGAAAAATTATTAATTTGAAAAATTCAATCAGAGGTCTTTGTGGTAAATATTTTTGTTAGACATTTTAATTTTGTGTTCCTGAACATGATATAGGTGTAAATGATTATAACACGGAAACTTCATCCGATGTTTTGATGATTAGGATATAAAACAATTAAAGTGTTTTGATAATAATTATAGTTGATTAAAACGTTTTGATAAACACAAACATCATAATATTTAATTTATTAATTGATTGATTTTCTAATTACATTTATTATTTCATGCAGGTAACCCAGCTAATAAATCAACGCCTTGAAATATTGCTTAAAAATGAATTTAACTCCGGAACAAATCCAGGATTGGAAGCCCAAGTTTAACAAAGCAGTAATAATTATTTCTCGCCGAATAATCGCCATTCTTGCCAATATATTGCCGATTTTATACAATCCGCAAAGGAACCAAGAAATCATTGCAGAACAAAACGCTGCAATTGGAGAAAGTGATTTCTCTGACTCTTTTGATACTTTGGAGTCAACTTTTGAATATATAAATCCAATACTGTTCTCTATTTTTAAAAGCCAAGTTCTTCGTCAAGCAATTGCAAAATATGCTCATCAGACACAAAATGATCCAAATCGCACACCAGCAACTATGGTTCTTTTACTTCAAGATGATACTGTACCAAGGCTAATAGCTTTTGGAGCGCATGGAAGCTGTATCAACTCTGTTTTTGATGCTCTTAATATTAAACACCAAGATAAGAGCATTGATATAATTCCATTCGAATATTTTTCTTTGCATTACGTCATCATTCTGAAACCAAAAAACTATCGAGAAATTTACATCAAGTACGAGGATTTGTTGGTCGATAATGAACCACTCTTATTCCGGATGATAATGGACTTCCTTAAAATTACAGTAAAAATTTTAAGTTTTTCTCAAACAACTTTTGTCAATCCTCAGGTAATATCTGCAGGAACCTGCACCCATGGTTGCAATTCCGCTCAGCAGAACAACGTTGGCCCTCAACCCACTGTTCCTGAACAGGAAGCAAATCCACAAGCAGAAGCATCTTCAAATCAACCGCATTCCGTAACTACTGTTTACATGACATTCCAGGAAAGGAGCACCGTATATTCATACAGAGAAATAATTGACATCATGCGTAGTACCAGAAATGTTGGATATCCTCGATTCTACCAATAAGAAATATTTTTCAATTTTCAAAAACCGTCTTGGTATGTTTTTTAAATATTTAATATTAAGTATATTTTATTCTGATCTTTTTTAGTTGTAGTTTATATTGTAATTTATATGAAGATTTTGAATTTGAAAGTCACATCCATTGGTTGCAAATTATTATTTATAATTAATATTTTAGCATGGTGACAATAATTCAAGACTTCACATTTTTAGGTTAGTACTTCAAAAACGAAAAAAAGTAAAAAATTAAAAAACGAAAAAAAAATTAGAATTAAGTTTGGGTTTTTATGATTTTCATATTTTGAGTTTATAATTATTATTTTATATATTTTTAGTCTCTTTGAGATTAGTTCTTTAAGTTTTAAGTTTCTTTTCATTTAAATTTTAGATAATTGGATTACCAAAAATATTTTTACTGTACAATATTTAATTTTTGCAATTTTTTATTTCAATATTTTCAAAATTTCGCCTTTAAAATTAAAAATATTTTAGAGTAATGTTCAGGTATTGGGTATAATTATGATGACTTATAATAATACCTTTATAATTTAATATTTTTTGAGTGTTAGAAGAAAACTTTCTTTTTATTATAATTTACTATTGCAGCTTATGCTTTATCGATTGAAAAATAACAGAGAAAGATAGGTGATACCCCAATATTTGTGTAAATTTAAAATTAAAATTTTTTTCTGTAGAATTTTTGTCTGAAATTGTGAAACCAAAAATGTGTAATATTATATTTTGAAAATTTCAATAAATGTATGACCTATCTATTGCATTTGATTTATGTTAACCTTATTTTATTTAAAGACTGACTTTTTATGTTGTTTTCAAATTAATATAACTTGGAAATTGGAAAGAAAAAGCACGCAGTTGAAGTTAGCAAACACCAAGAAAAAGCAGCTCTCAAACTTATAATTTAATTTCAGTATAATTTTCTTCGAGTTTTTTACATTACTAGGGGGAACCCCTTCTCTCAAGACCAAAAGTAACAAGAGGCTGTTTAGCCTCTCTCTCTCCAAGTATGGAAATACTTCATGTCATGTCATTCTGCCCTTCTCTTAAAGTAAGGTTGTTGCTAAATGGAGAAGCTCAAAATATGCCAATGGAAGTAAAAGGCGTATCTTGTTCTTTCAATTTAATTTTTGAATTTCTCTTTCCCTGGTCATTTTCCTCTTCAGGTCTTCAGTGGTAAGATTGTTAAAGATAATGTCTGGAAAAGGTTTTGGCACACCACTATATTGAAGATTGTGTACGATTGTTTGCAGAATGGTTTTTAATTTGCTGTATAATATCGGACACGGGAAAATCGGCGATTCCCACTCGGCGGTTAACCCTGCAACGGACAACTTGGCGACAGGTTAACTGGACGACACCACCGGTTAGTTTGTTTGGATGTTTGTTTACTATACACACTTCTAGACTTATTTTTTATTTTCTGAATCTTTATCTTTCTCATATATTTTTTCTGCCATTTTAGTTTTTCTTCTTTGAGAAGGCGTCCGCGACACGTATAAGCGCCTCCGAATAATTGTTCCAACTTGTACACATCCTTTCTAACATGTCGTTACTTGTTTTCAAGTTTTCATTAAATTATTCATTTTCATTGAAGCTCATCGTTCGCCGTTTTCGATATCGTTTAGGACTAGTTACAGAATAGGAATTTATGTCATCTAATACTGTCATTGTTAACGAGTTCTATTCGATCTTCTACGTCTCGATGATCGAAAAGATATTGATGGAAGTTAGTGAATAGGGGTGTAAATGAGTAACACGGGGCTACTGCAGAATCAGAATCATCAGCCAAAAACATACATGCAGATAGTTGGCAAGAGGCAATCCATGGACTGAAACTTAAAATATTTTTGGTCTTTATTTATGATCTATACTTACCAATGTTCCCGTGAAATTGGTCATCGAGTATATTAATAATCCGATTCAGCTGTAAGCTAATTCCAAAGCTGTAAGCTTGTTTGGACATATCTGATGATATCCAATGAGAGCTTTGAGACTCATCAGTGATAAGAACTATTTTGTGGCCAACGAAAAAACTTATTTACAAAGGAAAGGGGTTTCTATGGATGGAAGCATAACTGTTGATCTTGCCATCATCTGTATGAACATCTTTCTTGATGACGGACGGTCTTGCGTATTTCAATTAGATATACAACAACAGCATAAGACTGATTAAAAAATACATAATGTCAATGATCTTTTTCTCGTGATCAATGATGAATATGTTTCCTTTCTTCTGGATCATTTTAATGACTTCCATTTGGATCTTCAATTTACTTTGGAATTTAAAAAGAACAAGTCATTGCCGTTTCTTAACTTACTCGTCATTGGGGATCCTAGTGGTATACTAATTACCAATTCCTACCACAAAGAAACGTATTCAGAAAGATTTTCAAATTATCTTTCAAGTTATCCAGAAGAAGGGTAACAATAATAATAATTTTGCTCGGAAAGCTGAAAAAGACGATTTTTAAGCTTCACTTATGTTTGAGGACTTATGGGGCAATTAATTTTTGCTTTGAGTTCTACTCCAGAGATTAGATTAGGGTTCCAATGTTCCAACAAAAACTCTGGGTTTTTCTCTGAAACCAAAGATTTCACCATAGTAGCATTGTCTATAAAATGTTGTATATGGATTGCGATAAGATAAGCAGGAAACTATGTGCCCGCATTAAATAGCATGTGAGGAATTTAAACAACGCCCAAATCTTTGGAGCGGCTGTTGGAAGTGGATTAGTGAGGGTACTAAAACACCTATGGCTCTTTGCAGACATACATATGTTGGATCAGAATCATATCACCAATTATGACAACACTGATATTCTAGACCGGGAGAGGATAGACAAGTTGAGAAAATGGAAGAAGTCGATTCTTATCTACTCGCATGAGTTGTCAATAAATGATAATAGAAATGTCAAATATTTTGACGGGGGCTACAAACGTATCCTTGACATGTTGAATTCGGCATAATTTTTGGGTTTTAACTTAGGACTGCTTTTGTTTTTGACTAACGCTTTCCAATACCACGAGGTATTTTGCACATTTAAATATTTTAATTTAAATTTAGATTAAATAAGTACCAACCTAATTTATTTTACACCAGGCATCACCTAAAGAATGCTCAACTTGGATTGAAAATCTTTTTCGTTCTGAATTGACAATTGATTGTATTGAATTTAAGTAGGTTTAGTGATTTTTATTGAAGGGTTT
Source organism: Cantharis rufa (assembly GCA_947369205.1). Classification (NCBI taxonomy): domain Eukaryota; kingdom Metazoa; phylum Arthropoda; class Insecta; order Coleoptera; family Cantharidae; genus Cantharis; species Cantharis rufa. The sequence goes on from OX376309.1 coordinate 21,035,133, forward strand.
AAATAAAAAAATCGTTACGTCTTTTGTTGTAAACTTGGTTAAGAATAGGGTTGTCTTAGAAAATGGTGGCTCTCCGTTCTCCATTTTACTCTTAATAGGGTAGCATTCCATCGAAAGTATTTCAATATTTTTTTCCTATTTTTCATTTTAATTTGTATTTTATCTTTTCATTCTAATTTGGTTTTCTACTTTTTATTTTTAATTTGTATATTTTAACCTTGAAAATGGGTCAATAAATAAACCCATAGGACAATACTATTTGTTTTATTTTGACCGCTAAACCTAACTTTCGTACATTACATAAATTAAAATTAATGAATATTTTAGATTTGTTTAATTTTATAAATGGTTTTTATTTATTTTTTAATAGTTCTAAATACAAATATTGAAAAATATAACAGTAACAATAATATGTTATACAAGTCTTACTAATCCGGGTCATACATACTATTTTTTTTTTCCTTTTTTAATCTCAAATTTTAAATTTTGAAGCAGTTTTTAAATATTTAAATAACCAAAAATGAATCTTATTACTTTTTAAAGTAACTAGAGAGTTCTGTTTTCAGATGGCTCCTTCAATTTTTCAATTTGCAGTCACTAGATAGACGTCCGGCCATTTTGGGTCCAAATTTATGCTTTCTTTCTCGCACTCATTCACTCATTGTGCGAGTGGCCAATGAGTGCAAGAGAGAAAGCATAAATTTGGACCCAAAATGGCCGGACGTTGCGGTACTGTATATATCTAGTGACTGTATTTCAATCTGTTGTTTGGTGACCCCTTGTTGTCTCTGCTGTAATAATTTACCACTTGAAAGTTGCACCAGTCTTGGTGCAATAAATATTTCCTTAAATTTTCTAAATAATGAAATTTAAAGTTTAGATTTTTTACATAAAAAAACTGTGATTTGCTCATTCTGTTGACTGTGCGTGCACCTGACGTAAATAAGTGCAGTAATAAGTTTTAGTAGACGATATGTCTCGTAACCAGAGGGCGTGCCCCTCCTCCCCCCCCCGAAATGTAAAAAAAAAACAATTGTTTGTAATAATAAAAATTCCCGGAAGGGAATCCGCCGAAAATGTTACTTTTTACGAAAGGTTTTTATGAGTGCCCCCCCTCGAAATGAAATTGTGGCTATACGAGCCTGGTAGACGGAACTGGTTGCAGTTAATTTCTAATTTGTTATATTTATAACCTTATTTTATATTGGGATTTCATTAATTATAGCCGAATTTAATCTAAAAACGATGCCGGTCTTTCTAGAACCGTAGTTTTTGAGTTCTGACAGCTTCAGAAATGATTTTAATATTTTGCGTTGGCTCGGAAATCCCGTCTTTCTAGATATATAATTTTCGAGTTTTAGAGGCCTTTAGGGATATTCTAGCTAAAATAATGAATTCAAAGATCTATTCATCTCAACTTTTGTTATTCCCTAAATCTAATGTTTTGGGCAAATATTTTACTAAATAAGAGCACTTATGAAAACAGCCTATCGAATACTCACATTTAGTTTTTAGCATTTTTTCTAGTCATTAATTAACGTCATTAAATACTATATTTTAATAGAAAATTTTTAAATTCGTGATGGCACTTTGCATCTGCATTTTGCAAACTGTGAAAAAATAAGATTAATTATTTTTTATGTGATATTTCACAATATCTCTTTAACACTTTTACTTGAATATAATATGATAAATATCAATCCTGTAGTACATTTATTATTTCTACAGATCCAAAATTATTTCTATATAACAAATCTTAATTCTACATTATAACAAAAAGTATTTATAAATAAAATTATTGCAATTATAGTATATTATAACAATTATTATAAACTAATAGTTAATTTTCTGATTTTTATATATAATAAAAACGATAATATATATAATATTACCTATAGATAGGTATCATAAGAGATTTATATAACCAATATGTAATATTCACAATATCTGTAAAATGTAAGTAGATTTTACCTGGCAAGTAACTTAGAGCCTGTTGTATAACCGAAGATCAACCGAAGATCAACCTCAGATTAGAGTTAAACTAAGGTTAACTTTGACTTTCAGCACTTTGCGTCACCAGTAAGTTCTCTTACCTGAGCTTTACACAACTAAAGTCTTTATATCAATCAGGACTCTAATCAGAAGGTGACGTTTATTTTTATTGGTTGGTTCTTAATTAAACAAGACCACAGAAAATTTTGCCAAAATAAAGTTTTTCCATTTTTCTATTTTTGATAGTATTCCATTTTAGTACATAAGTTTATTTCGGGGTTTATTTTTAATTATACTAATTTTATTCAACTCATTTTTTTTACATCATTTTATCATTAGGATGTAAATTATAATGAAAATTCAGCTTTGGAATTTTAGATGTACAGATCTTTCTTTCTCAGCTGTTTTATATCCTTGCTGATATAGCTAGTGAATCTTCCATCGTTGGATATCAGCCTCCTTCATTACAGCATACCTTTCTCAGCGCTGAGGTTAAGGCCAGAGGAAACATTAACTTTATAACTACAACATATATAGAATATTAAATATTTTCGAATGGAAAGAATTTATTAAATAAAAATTCAAAGATTGAAATAATAATAAAGAAGAAAAAGAATAAATTGATAATTAAATTGGAAATAATGCAAATAAAAATTAAAGGAAATAATTATTAAAGTATGGAAAACTAGCAAATGAAATACGTGTTTAACAGCAGATAAATTAAATATTTTCATTAAATTTTATTTCGTTCTGCAGACTGCTTTATATTCATCGTTTTTATTATGATTTGTCTCAGAAATTTTGCACTGTGTAATATAACTTCTGTCGAACCTCTTGGGTAGATAACAATTAACTTCAAAATCTGAAAAATTAAAGTATTAATCTACAGCAGGGGTGGTGGCCAAATTTTCTATATATCTAGTTCTTATCTTAAAAATTTGTCGCGATTGACTTATTACTAGTCTGCTTCTGGATTATTAAATTTTCTGTTTAAAATGTGGCAAAAATGAATTGCTTAGCTTCTGCTATAGAATATCACAAAATTTTATCGAAATTTTATCTTGATGATATTGGCGTGATTTGATTTGTATGTTATTTTAGAAAGAGAAACTTAATGCAAGGTTATTCAAATTAAATGCCACATCTTTCAACAGATGGTGTTGCAAACAGTTTGACATATTTTCGTACATTTCTTCTTATAGATGTCATCAGTAAATGTTGACAAACCATCATGTGAACGTTCTATGGACTTCAAACATTTTTTTTTACTTAGGAATAGAGTGTTTAATTTGCAACAGAGTAAGAATTTTGTTCACAATCACTAATGAAGATATCTGACAATTAATTATTATAGAAAGAAAGCTATTGAAAACAGATTTGCACAAAATTTGATAGAATACTTTATTATTATATTAAATACATATTAGTATATTATAAATCAGTACAAGTAGTTGGTGTGGTCCATAGAGAGTAGCTTTGAACCGTGGGATCATAGATTCGATTCTCAGTAGCTGCCGATTTATTTGTGCCGTGTTTCCGATTCCACGTTAAGCTGTTGGTCCTTGTTTACGTTTAGTCTGTAAGTAACAACTACTGACTTGTAATTCGGTCTTGTGGGTTATATGATATACATAATATGTCCAGATATACAAGAATAGTGCGATAATATTGGAAACAACCAGCAATGTTTTTATTGAATTGTAAAATTAAAATTTTTTAATACTTCACCTGATGGTCAACGATTTTCATTTTGGACGAGGACAAAGTTGCCAGCAGTAATTTAAATTGTCTTTTAATAAATTGTAATGAATTGAAGTATCTTAGTATAATTTTGTATAAATTTTGGGAATGAGATATAGCAATTAATAAATACAACAGTTTTTAATTTTTATTGATATAACTTAGCAATAAGCAAAAAATATTTGTTTATATGTATATTCCAATAAAGCTAAAAGTCAGAGCAAAATATTATAAACGTATCCATTAATTTGGATGAGCTCCTATAAAACAAAGACAACAAACGTATATTTTATATTTATTTGTAGTAATTCACAGTGTGTCGATTATTAGTGTACTATTGTAGTATATCGTACTGGGTAACATTATGTGCATATAGAAGGTAGAGGTGTGGAGGTGCCGAAACGCAGTGTGGTCGAAGTCTCTACTTAGTAGATTATATCACATCATCATATTGTTGTAGTAGGGCCGCGCATGCGTGCAGATATATACAAAATGCGTGGCTTAGTGGTTAGGAAGGATACTATTACTTACTAGAGAGAACAAATAGCGCTTAGTTTTTATTCTTATCGCATTTTATTAATGCTTTCTTCTAAACCTAGTTTAAGTGAGATGAACTATAACTTCGTTATTATTCAAAACACGACACTAATAGTTAAGAAGTGAGCTTTGTCCTTAGGTACGACAAATTCTTTATTGTGAAGACTAATACTAGGACTGTACTTGGTAACAAAATAACGGTTTTAAACATCACAAATTGTCTATGGTCTTTAATTGATTTCTTGGCAAGGAACAAGGAATGATCCGAAGAACTCAAATTAATGGGCGCAGAGCATTTATATTTTTACAATTATTATAATTTCACGACAAGATAGGTCAAAATGCGTCATGACGCTGTTACCACAGTTATTGTCATATCGCTACGCCCTTTCAATGTAAAAACAGCTACAAAATGTGCGTTCAAACATCAAGCCGTGGGCGTATGGGGGTCTTCTTAGGCCGGCTGAAAACGCCTAAAGTAATTTAACCATGGGTGTCATCAATTTCAACCGTCTCAGTTTCTGAAACTGGTTGTTGTTGTGCCAAAGTTTTATAGAGCGTAGAATTTACAAAGCGTGGATAACTATCTCGGTGCATGAGAGTGTAGATTTGAACCTGTGCTTCATCAAATGTGTGCGTAGTTGGTTCCACCATATTTCGATTTACGATTTCTCGTACCCGAGAATCCAAAGAAACCTAAAATCAATACACCATATCAATTACCAATAAATATACTCTTAAAACTATTAGTTAGTTGAACCCGGGTTTCTCAGTCTCATTCTACAGAAATTGCTCTATTATACATTTAACAAATGGCAATCATCTTTGAGATAGGCTCAATTCTATTCTCAGTTCATGAAAATTAATCTTGTTGGGGGAAAACACCCAAGATTTATCAGAAAGAATTTGATTGATGAAATCACCTGAGGAACATACTAAGCAATGTGAAAGTCCCTGAAAACATTATGGGCACCAGCAAGATCATTTGCAAAGATTGTAACTGCATCATCATGCCGGAAAAGACGGAAGTGGGATCTCAAACCGAAGGTTAAACAATTGGGTTAAATGTTGAATGAACTAAAAGAGTTTATGCTACAAAAATACACATTAAAGCGATGAAAATGAGTTGGCTAGAACGGTTAATCCATAATATTCAGGCTCTGGAACGCAAAAATATGAAAATAAATATAGCAAAAACGAAAGTAAGAGTGGGAAAATGGAAGGAAATATGAAAATTAACATCGGCGGAAGACAGATAGGACAAGTGAAGCAATTTAAGTACCTAGGCGTGACCATAGATGAAAATGGAAGCTATGATGCCGAAATACATAATAGGGTGAGCTCGGCAGCAAATATATATCATCAACTGAGCAAAGCAATAATAAACTACTAAGAAATTTCCAAAAAAACAAAAATAACAGTGTACGAAACTATCTACCTGCAGACACTAACCTTTGGAAGTGAATCGTTGAACCTAAGTCAGAGAATGAAGAGTAAATTGCAAGCGACGGAAATGAGGTATCTGAGAAGACTGGAGAGAATAACGAAGATGGATAGAGTAAGGAACGTAGAGATTAGGAATAGATTAGCAATAGAGCCAGCAATGGGGAAAGTAATAAACAATCAATTGAGATGGTTCAGACATCCGAACCGGATAAAGAGCGATATGAACAAGAGACAGATCAGCAAAATCATGGGACGATAACATTGGACAGATTCTAAAAGAGATGGGGAAAACAACAAAACAATTGGCACTAGATAGAGGAGAGTGGCGGAAGTTTATAAATGGAAATACCACTATATGAAAAGAGACATGGAACACCTCAATTGGGTTAAATGCTGACGGAACTAAAACAGTTTACGTTACAACAATACACATTAAAGTGATGAACATGAGTTGGCTAGAATGGTTAATCCATAATATTTTGCTACTGTCCATTACTGGACAAACCATATGCATGCGTATCTTAAACAGAAGATTGATTGCTATTGCGTGGTGTCAACAACAGCTTTGGATAGAATACTTAAGAAGTATCTATCTCGAAGATAGATCACGCAAGCGATACCACTCACATTTTTTGATTCACCAATATTGTAGTTTATGCTATACAATAAACTGTTTTCTAAGTGTGAACCATGATTATTTAAGAACCATGAATGAAAACAAGGAAACTGAAACAATTGGATTTATTTTATCCAAAAAAACAAAGTTCCCATGTCTGAAAATGCTCCATAAACATAGAAAACTCTCCAGATACTTACTGGAAGGTTTTCATTTGGAAGAACTGTTTACAGACTGATAGTTTTCTATTTCTAAGCTGTTGAAAGTGATGTCATATTCTGGCTAAAGAACAATGTCTTACCATTATATGCACATGTCTTTTTAACAACCTTAAATATGCCAATATGTACAAAGTACAGAACTGTCCCAACCATTGCCATTGTTTGAAATGGTACAACATACGAGTAAGTACTATTTTTAGCCTTCTATACGGAAGATACCAAGAAGCCTTATAAAACATATCTTTTGAGAGATATTTTTGGATCCTTATCACCTTTTTGGATCCGGGCTCAGCTACTAAACAATTTAATATCCAAAATATCTATTCCGACTCACAAAACTTTTAAAATATTGATGAAAATGGAGATGCTTACCTCTTTCGGCGATAGGATTGAAATATAGTCTTCATAAATAACACGTGCTTTTTCTTCAACTTGGTCAGGAGGAGTATCTTTTTTTAATTCTTCGCAAGCCATCCAAAATAAGATGTTTTCCTCAGAATATTCGCATCGAAGAAAATCACGGAACACCTTTCGGCCAGCTACAACAGCACCACTTACTACTCGTACTATCAGACAACTAAACAAAAATGAATTTCACAAAACAACAAAATATGAAAACAAAAAATCATCAAGTATCGTAACTTTGTAATTACTCGATGTATTTTCATCAAATAAAGTTAGTAAATTTTAATTTGTTAAAAAAACTACCATCCTTAAATTAATTTTACTAAATCTATAAAAATTTTAAATTTTTCTGAAATATGATCTTCCAATGTTTTTAATTAAATTTACAGTACATGTATTAAGATTAAAATAAAAAATTAAATAAAATTTTATTTTGAAGTCATGTTTTGTTATATACGTATCTATATATAGCATTTATTTAAAAATAATCATAGCTGTGAGTTTCACCAAACAAATATAAACAAAAATTTTTTTATGATATTGTCTTTCGCGTAAAATTTTTATTATAATGATTGTTATACTAAAATAATTGAAAAGAAATAAATTCGTATTTTGAATAATTAAAGATAAACTATTTCATGTAAACAATGTAGGTATCTATTCATCTCGAAGGTTTTATTTTTAGATCTTTTGAATAACTAATCACCTTTTATTATAGGCAGCCTTTCTTCAATAGTCAATTGTTATTTTTAGAATAAGTAAAAATTAAAAGTGTAAATAGATAATTTCTATGCGGCCTTGAAAAATGTTCGTTATATATTTATTAAACAAAATAAATCTGATCATTCTTTGTTTCAATATCGGATTTTTTGTTTCTATATTTATATTGTCAACGTTTTTGTTGACATTTCGAAAGTTCACATCAAAAAAACTTAGTAACTCTAACCTCACTTTATGCTAGCTTCAAGAAACTATAACAATTACTGATTTAGATTATATCCAATTCTATTGGAAATTAACTAAATCAAAACGTACTAACAATATGTAGATTTATCTTAAGATTTTCCAACTCGTGTCATAATAAAAAAATTGAAAATTAAATGTAAGAAAGTTCAAAAAAATAATTCCCCTAACTGGATACTTACTTACTATGATAGCGATAACCGATTTTAAACGTCAATTATGTTTTCATTTTATTGTTATCAATATGAAGTTTTTCTTATTGATTTTCCCATTTATACATACATATAACTGATAAAAAACTGAAAGCAGAATTGAGGTTTAAAATTTGCAAATCCAGAATTTTATCAGATAGTTATTTCATTTTCTGATTGCAATTTACTTTAATATCTGAAAACAGGACATGGCAAAGTCCCTCTGTTGAGTTATCTTTAATATCCATTTGGATCCGTTCCTGCTTCTATCTTAAGATTATTTTAGATCAAATGGAATCGAGCTCCTGCCAGTATTGATTCTTGATTAGTCTTAAAATATCTTGACGTTACACTTTCATGCTGTTTGGAATAACGAAATAACTGTTTCAAAGGTGCTACCTACGCAACAAACGCTTTAAGGTCACATATTTAAAATTTTATAAGATCGCACAAAAAATGTCGGTGCACGCGATTCTTTTAATATTAAAAATGTCACTGTAGTTTTTGTAGTAGGTAGTACATAATAATCTAAATTAATAGAAATTCAAGTAATTTTTTATTCGTAATTAATGTATTGCGTATATAAGGAAGTTTTTGCTTATAAACTTAGCAGAGTTCTAACAATTAAGGTATTCCGGTTATACATATTGGCGCCCAACGTGGGACTCTCCGTATAGATCGGGCATCACACATCAATACAATCATCTATAGTAGTCGGTAGGCAACCGGAGGTTAATGTCTGTGAGTAAAACTAAGGAAACAATAATGTTTTCAGATGTTTAATTAATTAGGTCGTTACTTGCATGCTATTTGTGATTTATTTACTACTTTAACTAAAAATTACTCTATTATTTGTATTAATTCTACTTACCCGTTAATAGAACGGCAAATAGATACCGTGATTAATCATTTATTATTATAATGTAATCAGTAAATAATGTTTTATTTCATATTTATATCTTTGATATTGTAATATTATTATTCTCGCATTAAAATTCGACCTTTCGCTGTAAAGTTACAAAGTCACAGACAGACATAAGAACATAAGCATTATAACCTCCCTCTTTTGCTTGGGGATTAATTAATTGTAGATCATCGTCTCGGCGAATTTATTGTTAGTTAGTTTAACCAATACAATAAATTAGTATATAAAAGAAGAATTGAGTTTAAGTATTAACTTGAATGCGACACTTTAATTTGATGATCTTCATTAAAATGAAACATGTACAACGTTTAAATTCAAAATAATGTTATTTAATTAATTTATTTGCAAATTTTTGAATTTTTTGTTTTCTTATTAAAAAAATTGGTTTCAAAATTGGTTTTGACTTTTTGTAATTAATTTAAACAGTTTTTTTAGGCTTGTCCAATGCTAATTTTTGTGACGTCAGATGCCATAAGATATATTGCTATTATACTCGTTTGTTATATTTTTGCAATGAAGATAATTTTGATAAATAAAAAGTGAGAACTTATGAATCAATAAAAATTCTATACAAAAATCATTAGTTTTCTTGAAAATTCTTAGATGATCAGTAAAGCGAGGCGGTAACCTACTTAGCAACCTGTTTCCGTTTCCTCAGAAGTGGCTACTATAGCACTCGATAAACCGCATCGGCATTCCGATAACTACACAATGAATACCAATCATATTTTATATCTACCACTTTAAGATCAATCCTACCATAACATTATCGATATGGCTTAGTAATCGAGTCATGATTAAAAGAGCGATTAAATGTATAGGCAAAAATTTTGCATCTCAGAAGAAGTTCAGTTATTTTCGGGCAACCCAACTTTTAATGGAAGGCATTTAAAATTTTAATTCTAAATTAGTTACTTTGTTAAAAAATTGATTTTAGCTAAAAATATCAACCTTGAAGTTTAAGAAACTGATGGATTTTGTTATCAGAAAATGACAAAACACAAAAAGATACATTCTTATGCTTCGTTCATATGGAAAAGCTTCATCTGCATTCCTGTTTGTCAAAATAAATATGTCCTATATTTTGAGGATTTTCGTGTTTCTTGGCAAGTAAACCCAAATAATTATTTTCAAATTATTTTGACTGACAGATATCAGTTTTATGTTTCGGTTTGTAAAAATAATTAATAGGTATAATACTACCCGGAATATCAATTGCTAAAGCTATGTTAAGTTAACAGAACCGTACTTTATAACCAAGCACGAATTGAAATTATATTAAATGTGCATCATTAATTTAAAAATCAATAATTACTTACTGTTGTCAAATTTAGTATGTGGCATTAACAACATACCTAGATAAATTATTAATACCCGGCTTGACATAAATGCGCTTGTAACGTTAAGAAGCTTTTAGGATTTACTTTTTAATTAACAAAATGTAACGTCCAACAGTAATATTATTAAATACTTTCAAATTTAATACTAAATAAATGATTTTAGAGTTCATAAATTTATTTTTAATTGGGGAACTAGAGTTTGCAAAGTTATTCATAACTTCATGAATTGTACCCGAAATGGCTTTTTAATTTTTGGATGGGAAAATTGACAATATTGTTTTATCTTTTAATCTCTTTATAGCATCTTTAAACAATTTTGATATTTTATGATTTGTGCTTTATGGAATTCGTCTCTAATTGGTAGTTTTCTAGTTGATTACCTCAATAATAAATCAATAAAAATCAGTTTCCGCAACAAACACAAAGAAGTAATGTACATAATATGTGAAAAATTGACTGCATGGAAAACTTAAATCTTATTTTAAATAACTTCTGATATAAATTCTCAGCTGAACCTTCAAATTTCCGCTTGTGCTTCCTCTAGATATGAGGTATAAAATATAGGAAGTATGGCAATCATAACATAAATGGAGATTTCAATACTCGAAACAAAATATATATAAATATTTTGTTTTACTCTGTATTCAATTTGATTAAATTCACAAAAATGACTTTGAGTACAAACTGGTGTTTTTCCGTATACCGCTCAGCTGGATGCAGCTCAAAAAGACCGTAGATGAGTCCTTTATGAAAAGTTTTTTTAAATTTTTACTTTTCTTTTAAGAAAAGTAATTCAACACCAAATTTCTCAATTCTAAAATTCATTAATTTTAAGTACATTATTTTTGTATCAACCTTGGTAATGTTACGCTGCTGTTACGGTAGTGTTAACCGGCTATTTTAGTCTTCCAAAGCACCAAGATGATCATAAACAGAGTTAACTGTTTTCAATTTCTCTCCTGTAACCAAGATTATGAAATTTCTGAAAAAATTGTTCGGAAATATCTTGATTTATATTTGGAATTTGAAATTTTTTGAAAATTCTTTAAATTCTTTGGTAATCCTAAATATTCCTAGTCCTATGTACAACATTATTTGTAATCAATATTGTATCTGTAGCTTGATTGGCATAACAAAAGTTCCAGTAAACGCACAGAACAGAGAAAACCTTTTTTAGCAGTGGTAATTTGTAGCATCTCCATTTGAGGCAAATCCATACACGATTTTGTTCTCCTATACTGAGTTTTGGAGCATTTCTTTATTTAACTGTATCGTAGCGGGTTATAATTTACTCGTTGCCAAATGAGGTAAATGGGTCTACGACGAACCGGTCCAAATATATTCTGTCCAATAATCTCTTAAGGCTCTCTCTTAATAAATTATTAAACCCCAATTGTAACACAAATATTTTAAAAAAATTGAAAAAAAAGACAATCAGCTTCCTTTTCTGAGAGAAAGGTTTTAGCATTTAAACCCCACGGCTCCTCAAATCTAACTGGGGAATGCCTGTAACCTTGTTTGGATAGTTGATGATAACAATCGTGAACCTAGAGAGAGATTGCCTTAGCCTCAGCAGTTAGTCAGCTTACTTATTAAGCTAATGATCGTTTTTCTGAAGGACTAATTACAAGTTTCAAAATTTTTGGCAACCTTTCTAGATTCCTCAACCACGTGGGATGAATAATTTCGAATCAGAAAGTCGGCATTTTTGTTAGTGGACTGGAACGGTACTTGTTTATTCTCTCTTGAGACTCTTTTCGAGCGACGCCGCTCGAAAAGAGGCTCAAGAGTCTTTGGACACATCGGGTTCATTGTTCAGAACAAAATTTAATTTATTTTCGAATCGTAATTGTTAATTTGTTTGAGTTGACTTTCATTTTTAATGGATTGTTTCATTTTTAAAATTCAAGTCTTTAATTATTACAATTTTAAAAGAAAGTACGACTTCCTTTTGGAACCGGAAGTTAAAATAGAAAGTTTGGAAAATTTTTATAGATAAATAACTTGTTAATATAAGTAAATAAAACTCTCTTCCAAAAAATTATTTGTTCATAAAAAGGATTTCGGGTAAGTGGAAAATCTAACAAACAACGATCTGTTGTGTCGACGTTTCGAAAAATCTATTTCTTCATCTTCAGGACTGAAAACGTTAGTTTGTGAGTCTCACCGCCTTGTATTTATGTATGCTTCCGTTTTCAGTCCTGAAGATGAAAAAATAGATTTTTCGAAACGTCGACACAACAGATCGTTGTTTGTTTGATTTTCCACTTACCCGAAATCCTTTTTATGAACATTGTTAATATAAATTTTAAATTTGCTTCTTTGAGATCAATCCTGTCATGACACTATCAATAGAGCGCAGTGTGAGCGATTCAAGTTACCCATGCGATTATATGGGCTATTAAATTAAATATTACGAAAAATTTTCTAAATTGCTTAGAAATAAAGTATAAAAAATATATAATAAAATCTTGCTACATATTTAGAAGACTTAACTAGTTTTTAATTAAATTGTAACTCTTTTGCAAACATCACAAATGCTTTCTAATCGTAGTCATGCAAAGGAATATATAATGAAACTAACCATATAACCGCTATAACGATACTTTGTCAAGCTCAGTTGCAAAAAATTAATGAAATTGTAAAATAAAAGAAAATCTAAATATTAATAAAATTGTGTAATAAAAAAGCAATTTTCTTTTTTGTAATCATATTTTGTTAACATAAAATAAAAATTAGTTACACTTACCCGAACTTCTCATCAGCTTATCAAAAGATCTACCCCAACTTCGAATTTCTTCTAAGGATGGTCTACAACAATAAATGTTTTTAATTTTTACGATCAAATTTTTATATTATAAAAATATTATTACATAAAATATAAAGCACTTTTGATTTTTCTCTTCAATTTTATTATGGAGAAAATGCTCGAGCTGTTATGATCAAAAACACAGAGAGTCGTTATTCATTTTGTTCAAATTTGCACAATAAGATTCTTGATAAAAATAAAATTGTCGAGAGTATAATGTCTGAGGCTTGACAATAAATCGCCAATTTAATAACGATACACGATAAAATTAATTGTTTATTAGAGGATTTACTTTGTAAATTTAAACAAAATCGATGATTTAAAATATTTGATTATAACAGTAACAACCAGACCAATTTACAAATATGTGATTATTGGTATTGGTAATTCTTTTGTCATTCACTAACATACTTATAGAAAATAAGCAAAAACGGGGAGGGTCATATCTAGAGAGATTTAGTGTAGAGCGCTCTTTGCTAAAGATCCTATTCAATTCTTTTTCCTTAAACATCATATTATGTGTAATTTTCTTTTGAATGATTAGGTTATCGATGAAAAATAATTTTTCCTCTACCAAATGACTAAGGGATTTGAAGCGTCAGGTTAGATGGTCGTCAATCATAACAAACAATATTTACTAAAAAATCTCATAATTCCCAAAAAATACCCCAAGGATTTCTAAAAATTTCCAAAGTTATTGCTATGCCTTTTAATTTTACCTTACCTGGTTGTTCACTTCTTACATTCCAGTTTTTTGGTTTGGCCTTCTTACAAAAAAATGTACGCCACAAATTCATTGCTAAATGCCTATAAAATCCCAAAAATTCCTAAAATTTCTTCAAAAAGTTCTAATAAATGTCTTTAATTTCGTTTCAGAAGAACATTTGAAATTATATTATATTCCAAATTTCTTCACTTCCATCAAATATTTTCTGCTGCCTGACAACATAAGTAATTGAATCATGAACCTAACATTGCATTTATAATGAGCAAACATTGTGCAGTGTGGCAAAATTGTGCAGTTTATAAATTATAAATTCTTCTGCAGCAATTTGACAACCAAAACAAATAAGTAAGTTACAAAATCATAATATCGAGAAAAGCTTCTCTTTAATTTCTCTCATAAATTAATAGACCATCTAAAAATTCGAGTTGAAAGGCCAAAAAGTGATTGCTTGCATTTAATTGGCTGTTTTCATAAGGGTTGCCCCGGTCATAATGTGTTTTCATAAATAGAAAATTAACTTAGACTGTAAATCTTTGAGCAGTTTTTGCCATTAAAAATATTTCTGAGGTGGCCCCAAGTCGAAAAGTACAAATTTTTAAAGGCGGAATTAAAGTGACCGATATCACAATAAGAAAGAATCTTACGAAAAATTACGACACCTACTCACAAATGCTGAAATCAAATAGAACAAATAGAACCTAAGAATAACAAACTGGAACCCGAGAATAACCAGTAGAAGTAGAGGTAGACCCCAAAAGCGATGGCTGAAGATGGAAGGTTTGGAGTGATTAAGGAAGACACAGAATGAGGTTTAGGAGGAATTGAAAGAAGCCTATGTCCAGGAGTGAACAAATACAGGCTGACAAAGAAGAAGAAAAAAGTGTATTGGTTTGATATTAGTTGCTTCAGTTATAAAGCGGAAATTTTGACAAATTGTAGATTTGTACAGCAAAAAAAATTTTCATATAAAAATAAAATATTACATTGTAAGCTTATGTTTTTATTCATCTTTCATGGCATCATGAAAGTGGTCATGAGACCACTCACGACTCTAGCTTACTTTGGAAGTAAAGCCAAGTAGGCAGAAGAATTAATGTTTTATACTTCATTGAATGATTTTATTTTAAGCTGAAGCAATTCTTATTCGTTATAATGAAAAGTAAAATCTAACAAACATAATAGTACTTACGGAGGTTCTCCATCACATATAAGCATATCTGTGGCATTTGAATTTTTGGTAGATCCATTCTCTTCGTTTCCTTTTCCTGGAGTTAAACTGAAAACAACAATTTGGAGTTAGTTTATTATAGTTGCAACATAATTGAAAATAATAATATGTAAAATTGATGAAAATAATTTTTAAAAAAATGAAGAAAACCGATTATAACGCACAATTGAAGAACCTAGTAAGTCAAATTACTATAAATTCTGGTTGCACATGCAAGGACTTGTTGGTAAATTAAGTGAGCATAAACAAATCAATATATTCCATTTTAATGTAAAAATAGAGTCAGGCAAAACCCGTTAAAATTAATAGTAATATACCATTAACTAAAATTTTAGTAATTTCACTAACTACAAAGGTTCTTTGATTGTAAGTTAGATTATTATATGACCCTAATAATATTTGATTAGTTTAATGTGAACGATTATTATAATAATATTCAAAAATATATATGTACAATTTTTTTCAGTGCGCATATAAATAATTACTTTTCAGCCTACTTTGTCCATTGCTGGACAATATTAGTGCCTATTAGCCCCTCCCGAAGCATGGAGATGGTCATAAAAGTGTTAGTTTGCCTTCGAAATTCAAACTAAGTACCTGGGTTTAGTAATATCGAACTTTTTAACTTAAATTTAATTATTTGAAAAACTGACGTGTTTTTGAAATTCGGAATATTATAGCGGAAATAGTGGGTCTATAAAATATATAGAACACAACAAAACTATTTTAAAAATAAATACTTTGAAATACAAATAATGTTTAACTTAAGGATATTTATTTATTTTTTCAAAATTAAAGTTAATAATGAATAATTATAATTTGGTAACTGAATACTTGTAAAAAAGAAAAAATTCAAATTATGGCGTTTATTTCTTTAATATGTTCCAGTTTTCGTATTTTCCGTCAGTTTTCCTTAGCTTTGTCTTAATTTATATCCATATTATCTTGGCTTTTGTAAATATTTTAATTTTAAATTCTCTATAGAATACCTGTAATACAAGGAATCACATCAAAGAAATTTAATTAAAATTTGTATCTTAAAGTATTTTCCTTTACTTTAAACTTTATCGTTGTTAAAGAAACTGATTTTATATTAAACAAATATTATCCAGCAGTTTACTTTAAATGGGTCAACGCAGGAATATTCCTTATTATAAAAGATACAAATTAGGTTCAATAAGCTGAGTTGTTTGCAATAAACAGATATGTAAATAACCTAACATAAATTCAATCTAACACAAGAATTACAAACAAACCAAAAATGTATAATAATTGTTGTCATTTTTCTATTATATATTTTTATTTGATATCCTAACAAAATAATGCAAAGAAAATATTTTATTTGTCAAATATAAAGAAATTAATGCTTTTTCAGGAATTGTGCCTAATGTAATTATTACCAGTATTAGTGTAAAAAATTGTTATAATTTATTTTTCAAAATATGTTCTGATGATGATAATAAACCGAAACCAGTATACAACTTATAGCTTAATTTATAATTGACCCTTCATTGGGACTAATTTATATTAACGAGAATTTTTGTAGAAATCTGATCAACTAAAGAAAATAAAATGAGTAGCTAACAAAATTTAAAGCAATGTAAAAATTTTAGAAATAAGCAAATATATAAGAATAATATTGATTTTTATTATTCTCCGACGATTTTCGAGTTTGAATGAATTTTATTATTTTAGGATAGAATATATTTCTAAGTTATAATAAAAATCTAAAATTAGCAAAATCAGATAAAATAGTACATTACATTTTATGTGATTTTCCTATTTAAACATACAAGTGTCTTTAAAAATAGATTGATCAAATTTAAAAAAATGGTATATTATTCAACGAGTAGGTAATGATGGCTTAAAAAACAAAACCAAAAAAAAATTAAACAATCAAGGGGGAGCTAATGTTCAACATTGGATAAATCTTTTTTCTAATTTCCATAATAGATTTTTAATACACATTTACTAATTAAGTTCGAATAAATATTTAAACATACAATCAATATCGAGCAGGTATACTATCTACTTAACTAAAATTTTCATTAACTAATTGGAGATTTTTGAAATGAGATTTACTATGAAGTAATTTCTAATAGCGTTAGTGCAATCAGCCCTATTTAAATTTTAAAGTTTTACATTATTTTCCAAACAATTTCCTCTTATAATAATGATTGGTGAATGCGCAAACCACTTTATTTTGAGTGCACTAAAAATGATTATCTACTTTTTACTACGAGTAAGTAGTATCTCGTCCGTATATTATCGTAATCAGATCTTAATTTCCTTACGTTCATTACATTTCGTTACAAAAATGTAACATTTTTCATTAATTAATTGTTGTTTATTTATTAATAAATTAAAACTAGAAAATATATTTTTTTATTCAACATATGCTTTTCGAAAAAAAATGTTAAATAAAACAACAAAAGTGTAAAATCCATAATTACTCGACAATTACGGTTTTAATATTTGCCTGGGTAATGTAGAAAATTTTTATATTTACTTTTTACTATTTTGTTTCATGTTTTATCCTTGTTAAAGGAAAAAATTTATCATGACAACAAAATGTAGCATGAAACTTTTTAGGATTAAAGTGAAATAATAATTGTATTAATAAGTTAAACTTAATATTTTTATAACCTTTAACGTTAATAATGTTATTAAACATTTTTTAACAATCTAAAATAGATTTTCCCTTTGATGCGAAATTGAAAGGAAAAATGTTCTTACCTATATTTATTGTTCTTGAAAGTCCTCGAAACCATAAGCAAGTATTGGCTAAGATTCATCTTTTCCGACCAAATGCACATTAAAAAACAAATTTAGATCATTTTTATATAACCTTAAGTATAAAAATTCGTTAACGTTATATGAAATACAAACAACTATTGTTATTGATGTGTATCGACTGATAGTTTTTATTAATACACCTTAGTCAGTTGATATATTTTTGCGCATGTGGAGTATTAAACATCTTTATTATCATCACCCGAAATGTGACAAAATTTACTTCAAGCTATTTGTCAAATTAATTTAATCGAGGAATAGTTTAGAATTAAAATTATTAGCAATTAACGCAAATTTACTTAAAGACCGCATTGCGGTTATAATTACGAGGGTGAACACACCTGAAATTCCCCCTATTAAAATTAACTTTAATGTATCGTACATTCAAATTATCTATTAGTTTTCCTAAGTTATTGTCTACCATAATGCATAAATACCGTGAATTTCACTTTGCAAGAGCATTTTAAATCAAGATCTATTTATTACTGAAAGTGTAAAATTTAAATTCGAAAAGAAACAACATTTTTAGAAAACTTACATAGGTGACCGATTAAAAAACTTATCTTTTTCAAATTACAGTTGTTTCGAATCGACGGTAATCGTCGTTGAATTTTAGCCTAACTCTTTAGCTGAAACCAAATGTACTTTTTGAGTAAAGTTGTCAGGAACTTTGGCTAATATTTTTAGTAAAAAAAAATTTTTTTCTTTTCTTTTTCGATTTATTACATCCAAAATAACCAGAACTAGGCTAATTTTGACCACTATATAAGTTAATAAGTTTTTCTGAATTCTGTTATAGTTCAACCGATTGGACGTCAACACAGCATAGTTGACAAATTATTGATGCAATGACAATGAAATATCGTCTCAATATGTTACTCCAATGTATTTCATGCATACTACAAAATATGACAAATAGAATTTTTATATGGAATTTATATAAAATTTGATTACTTTTCATTTTATTTTTTAAATTTTAATTTCGAGCATTCAGATGCACATGTCACAAAAGTAGTGGTTGAAGGCAATTTTCCCAGGATTCGGGCTTGCTAGCATTATAATTAAGGCCATCTCTAACTTAACTGGTTAAATTATTTTAAAGAGAACAAAATTAAAGTGAGTTCAATGCAGCTGAAATATAATTTTCCACTTCCAAATGTTTCAAATTTTGAACTTCACGCTACATGAAACTATTACTTTTGGTTTATTTTTAAAATTCTCTAAAGGAAGCAAAGATTAATTTAAAATTTTATTTTTGATGGCAAAATGAATGAAAAAAGAACAAGTCTCAAAGAAGTTGTTAAGAAGTATAGATTAATTTAATATTACAAAGTTTTAATTAATAATGCATCAAAGACCAAAGTAAAAAGGCTTTTCAGAAACAGGTCGGATAATTTCCCAACGTACATATATTGCTTTATTAATAAAAATAAATAGCAATATTACTTTGTTAACTCTTATTATTATTAATTATAACGTGTAAGTACCAAGAGCGGAAGCCAAGAAATCGTAGCCAAGATTTTATTTATTAGATTCAAAATATTCTACTTTTCTAGTCGAGTAAAATTCCCCCTAACACTGAGACCTGTATTAGAAAGTTTTCACTCTAAAATTGTCAATAAGTTAAGTGCGCGTAAATTTTGAAGCAAATCTTCAACGCTATTTTACTACATTTATAATAATCATCAAGTTATAGTTCTTAAACTTGTAAACAATATTATCGAAAATTCTGTATTGTGCATGAAAACTTGCCGACCAGTTTGTGAAGTCAATGGTATCATTACCCTAGTAGTTGGAACGATCAACTGCTTATGCAAAAGTATATCCGGTTCCATACAAAGAAAAAATCTACAGTATAACGGTTTGCTTTAAAAATATTACTCGACTTTAATGTTTTGGTCGGTGCTGAGTAAAATTAGTAAAATATTAAATTACTTTCAAGAAAAAACTTGACTAGACTTAATTGAAACTATAATTTTATTTACAAATTGGTAATCAGGTATTCAAATAATGGAATGGAGTCAGTACATATTGCACTCTCGAATAAAAAGCTGTTGACAGATGATACTAATCAAACATGATTATAATTATTACAAATAAATCAAAAATAGATCAAAAGAAATTTACTAGCGAAGTTTTACATTGGAAAAATTCATAGAATTATTTGAGACTTGTAATCTTACTTAGAAGTAGCTCATCGTACATTACTATATTGTTATCAGGACCTGTTTTATAATAATTTTGACTATAACTATGCGGCCACCGCGACCGAGAAATTTTTAATTTTAAAAATCGTTTTTCCGAAAGACTTACGGAAAATTTAAAGGCAAAATATAATTTGGCGACGCCACTAAACTAATTTTTTCTTAGATTTATGAAATGCAGAACTAATGGAATTTTAAGAGAAATTTAAGGACTTTTTTGTTTGTGTATTATTTGTGAAACTAAAGTTCGCCGTACAAGTAAAGGAAAATCCAGGGATAATTAATTTAGTCCAGGATACTGAAACTTGTTAACACGGCCCTGTTATATGCACCCATGCTTTTATGGTGCTTATGGAAACAATTAAAATATTTTTGAAAATAACCATTTGTAATATACTACGTAATTTGTTTTAATTTTACAAGCTCACTTGCACTGTAAAATTAAGCTATAGTTAAAGGCTTAACTAATTTTCAGAATTTTTTTTTACAATTTTCATAATAACTGTAAAAATATGGGTGACGAAATATTTATGAATAATAGTGTACAGTACTATAGTAATTATAGCAAAGTATAAAATAACTTAAATAACGCGCAAGTTTTAAGCTGCAAGAATTAAATGATTGATATTTACAATCACGATAAGTTGATATTTGCTGATAGTTCATAAAAACATTAGGAATCGATTGATAAACTAGCTAACAAATTTGTATAAAACATGTATTTGTATTGATTTTGATTTTTATCATATAGCCTTGTAATAAATACAAAATATTAAAATACCATTATAACTTGAAAAATGATCTAAATATTTAATAATAAAGTTTGTAATTATCTACTATTACTATTAAGAATGTATAATTGTTTAATTAAAAATTAGAATTGATTTCTAAAATTCTAATAATTTTAAGAAATACGTAAATAAGCACGACTACCTGTAGAATACGGCATTGAGGTTATTGGAGTTAATTTCACTGTATGTTAATCTAAAATTTTGGATTTCTATAGATTTTTATTGGATTTTTAAATTTTAATTGGCCTAACTACAAAATTCAAACAAAAATAAGGTGTAAGCTTTACAATAAGCAATAAGGTGTAAGCCCCACCGCCCCCGCTTACAAAGAAACCCCAATAACTAAAATTAACTAGATTCGCTACTACACGAAATTATTTTCAATACCTGATAAACTGCTTTTTTTTAGCAATTGGAAAGTATATCGGGATGGAGGAGACGTCAAAATAAAACACAATTACTGATTGTCAACGTTTCGGTTAATAATTTGAACCATCTTCATCCCTACTGTGAGGTGAGTGTAATGACCATGTCACAATTGTCGAACGTAACCATAGCTTCCCATTTGTATTTTTGTAAATTTTTAGTCCTGAAGATGGTTCAAATTATTAACCGGAACGTTGACAATCAGTAATTGTGTTTTGTTTTGGCGTCTTCTCCATCCCGATATACTTTCCAATTGCTACATCATTGCCGGGGACAAGAAACCTTTAAGTGCTTTTTTTTTAATTGAAATCTTCATCGGTAAAATTTTGGGATGAAAAACTATTTCGAGAAAGGCTTAACCCCCTAAAATCAAAATTTGCCCCCCAAAGTAAGTCTTATTAGAACAACAAAGGTTCCGTTCAGACCACTATCCAGTGTTTACATAGCCTTCTCCTCTCTCCTTCTTTTCTGATTACTTCTTTGTTTCTCACCTTCTCCGCCAAAGTTATTTTTAATATTTTTCTATAACACCACATTTTCAGAGATTCAAACTTCTTTTTCATGTATTCTCACTGTCAATGTGTGACAACCAAACAATGCCATGTTCCAAACAAATATATGAATAAAAGTTTTTTGGTTTGATTTTTTCAGGGTTAGTATTTTCCTTTGATGTCTCCTCTCGTAGCTGAATTTATTATGGTACGCCGACCCATTGCTTTTAATGATAAATAAATTATCTTTTTTTATTTATGCTTTTATTTATCAGGATTAGTTACTAGATGACTGAGACAGACCAAGACTATCTTCAGCACGTCGACTGCCAGTCTACACCTTACCGCTAACAAGTGGAGATAATACTTGGATTACTATTTTTGCACCCAAAATTTTTCCAATGGGACAAAATTGAAACATTCTTTTTATGTGTAGGAATGACTGCTTCCATGACTGCTAACGAGAGGGTCTCTTGAAGTAATGGAGAACAAGATATTTAATAGACTTCCTGCAGTTTTCATTAATTTCGGCTCACTTAAATTGTTTAAGTCCAATGTAAATAGCTTTCTGCTAGATCACTGCGTTTATAGTAGTGAGGAGATTTTGAGAGACATTAGGAGTACGTTCCACCTACAGCCCACGACGACCGCGGCGTGGTCGTGTCATTTAGCATTCTGCTTATACGTTTTCGACCACGGCGACCACGGTTGTTTAGTGTAGTAGAACGGCTTTCGTGATCTTTGTGGGCGGTCTAATGTCATTTTGAATTTTCATATTCAAATTTTAAAGTGTAAATCTTGATGTTGGTAACCTTACAAATTTTGCACAAATTATACAAGTATACACGGTTTTGGACCTGAGCAAACAAAAGCTGTTTATAAAGTAAATTGGGGGGCTGAATCCAGATCTTCAGCCCGTTTTTTAAAATTGGTTCTAGTTTTCGAAATATTCAATAAATTCATTATATTACTATTTTTGACCATTAACGGCCATTTACTGAATTAAAAAGTATAAATCAGAAATAAACAGAGGTTGAACTAAGTCGTTTATACTGCTTGGGATCTGTTTCACGCATTAGGGTCCAACAGTAGTCGCTCATCATGGCTACGTCCCAAAATTCTTGGTATCGCTTTAGATTTTTGATATATTTTGATGTAGCCGCTCTCCTTGCTCGTTGCTCGTGTCGTCCAAGTTTTGTGGAAGAAAATCAAGATGTGAATGCAGAAAATGTATCTTAAAAGACATTCCAGCTCCAATCTTGTGGTAATTTTGCAAAAACACCAAAGTACTGCAAATACGCAGCTTTGGGTGCATTTGTCATGATTTTACTACTTTTTCCGAGCATATATCGCCCACAAATATAACAAAAATACTTTGAATCGACTTTGCAACGTTTTCTCTGCATTTTCACACGTTTCGAAGCACAATCACAATACAATAAAAAGTTCCAATAGATGTTTAATGCAACGTGATCAGGCGACTTGGTTCAGCGCGAACTCGAAAACTAGAACCAATTGTGACAAACGGATTGAAGATCTGAGTTCAGGGCATCAAATAACGTTAAAAATCGTTCTCATTTGCTCGGGTCCAAAAGTTGACCCGAATTTGTAAACTTGTGTTATTATGATGAACTGTTAGAACAGAGCAAGTACAAGTTTACTTTTGCATATTGCTATGAAAATGAAAACATTTTTATGAAAAAAAAAACATTATTTTATAACAAGTTATGGGAAATAAGTTCACAAATTAACCAAAGAATAATATATTTATATATTTTAATTTGATAAACAATTTATGATAAATTAGATAATTTACCTATTTTTGCACGATTTGCATCAGCTTTAGATACTACCACTTCGAAAAACTTTTTCAATGTCGGCATTATAAAATGCAATTTTTTCGGAATTCATTCTTAAACTTTCAAATTTGCACCCGAAAAAACTTTCACCACCACGGCAACAGTAGAGCTTCATGGTCGTGGTGGGCTAGCAATCGGTGACGCCCGTAATGACGTTTTGAGCTCGACCGCAACGACCGCGGCCTTAGGTGGTCGTCGTGGGCTGTAAGTGGAACGTACCCTAGAGGTTATGAAAAAGGGAATTTTGATTATTTGTTATGAACGCGACTCAAAAAATTGATTAGGGATTTTATCCAAATTTGGCCTTCTGCTGCTTTTATCTTGCTTTTTATACTACGTATTTATTGTATTTAATTGCTTTTTTTTTACTTGTCCTTATAAATGTTACAGTATTTTATGGTCTAATAAAATTATTATGATTAAGATTACTTTAGATACATATCTGCGTGATAGCAGCAATATGGCGTAAAGTACACTGCTGTGATCTAAAGGCTGATATCAAATTTTGGGCTATGCGGAAGGCAACCAAACATTAATTATACTAAATTGTACCCTTACCTTAATTGAATTTCAATTGGGAAAGTATACAATTTAATTGTAATTAGTCTCAATGGGTCATAATATTATTAATTATATTGCTTGGTAACCCATCTTATCTTTGCCTAAGTTGATCCCTGTTGCACTGAATAAAGAGTATGAAATTAAGAAGAGTTTTGAAAGTAAAAATCAAAATTATTTCAGACCGGAATTTTTGTCTTTTTCGCGGGATTTAGAGATGAACCTGCCATTAATCGACCCAAAGTGCTGCCCAAATAGTCCTGGTATAGCAGATTTGTAAAAACTGTACTTGAAACTCAATTTTTATTGTTTTTATTTTTAATAACTCTAAAACCATTAGGATAAGTTTTAAATTTTTAGTGTTTACTAACCTTCATGTATGTATATGAAGTAAGCTTTTGTAATTACTTGAATAATCACACTTACATAGTAGCTTGAAAAATAAGTTTACTGTTCAGCTTCATTAATAAAAAATTCAAAAAAGCGGTAATTGTTGTAGTTGTAGTAGTGATTACATGTTACATCAAAATTTACTTAGCGTTTAGTAAATGCATTAGCTGAATAAGAAATATCATATTATAATAATTAATATCAATAAATACTAGCCACGTTAACATCTAATACCTACCAACTACAGTTATTAGTAATTTATAGTATATATGTTTCAGTTACATATATTGACTGAATTATTTTTGTAGTACAGTTCTACCGAATCATCTTAACTTTGTTTTCCACTCAAAATTTATTTTTATTAGATTGAAGTTTAGCACGTATTTATACATGATACGAAGCGGTATCCATAGAAATTTTGACTAAATTGAGCTATTCAAAAAAGTGCTAATAAAGTTTGACCAAAAGTTTTGTGATCTTAACTTTTTTATAGTGTCGGATGGAGAGCTTTATATGGAAAAACTTAAAAAGCCATACTGTTCGTAACTTGAAATTTGACATTTTCATTTTATCGTCCAGCAACGCTAAGGAAATTACTACTTAAATTAATTATAAAATTATAACTTTACTAAATTAGAAACCGCTCATCGACCAGTTTATCGAGCTTACTTAATTGCGTTCTAGGAGTAATTATCTGCTAAATATTTGGCGAATAAGCAACTTAGCATAATAAATAATTCATTAACTTACCAAGCGCAACTGCAACAGCAACACCAACAAAGACAACACGGCTTGTTGCGTAAATTTGCTGTCACTGAACCAGTACTTGTTGTAGCAATACCTTTTGAGCTGGGTGCCGCTAAGTTGTTGGTAGAGCCCCGCAAACGACACCCTGCGGTTCCGGCTCTGTTCTCCGACACCCGCTCAGCCACGCTGCAAGACATCTGCAAAAATTTAATTGCAATTATTTAATTTTTATAACTTAAAAACAGGAGTAGGTACAAATTTTTGTATTTCAACTTGGGAATTACGTTGCAGGCGGTTTGCAAAAACAAACATGTTCAAATATCAATAAAACCATATTATTCTTACTTCTCCATACTATTATCTATGTAACTTATTTTTGTTCTCTTTCGGTATGTCATTTAATATTTTTCGCATTTCAAATATCAAAATATCAATTTTGAAAAAATCACAGTTAATTTTTTGAGTTGTTTTTATTCTTACACTGGACCTTGATTAATTAATAAAAAAAATCAAATAAAGTTTTACTTTCCCAAAATCTGCAAAACTGTTGGAAGCTCAGAAGTTCAGATTCATATAGAAAGTTTTGAACAACATCAGTTTTGAAAAGCAATTTATTTGTTAAGTATAAAATCCGCAAATTTAATAATTTTTCATAATATACAAAATTTTAACACAAAGTTAAACCACTTTCAAAAACTCATTCCATTGTATCTCACAACATCGGTTACACAGTAAACCGCGGTTATCCACAATTATTTAACACAAAATAACTTTTATGAAAACGAAATACAAGTATTCGCTTTAAAAGTTAAGTGTACTTTAAAATCACAAAAATATTATTCAATTAAAGTTAAACCAAGGCAAAATTTCAAACAATTTTAAAAATCTCAAATTAAATTAATTTGATATACAGTAATTAAATATAAATACACTAACTAATATTAAGAAAAATAAATTTTAATGTTGTAGGTGAATCAGCTGTTATCAATCTGAAATTCTTATACGAACAATTTTCGGTCAGTAAAACAGTAGGGGTAGACACGTGGGGTTGACGCATGTCAAATGATAAAAATCTAATATTATGTACCACCAATTCAAAATTTTCTAAAACAGTATAATAGTAAAAACTTACGTAAACACCATCCGAATTTTTAGGAGAATACTGCACCATTATTACTATTCAACAGGTTCATTAAAATATTTATTAACCAAATAACCAGCATTGATCGTCAGTTCTAGCTGTTAAATTCTGTATCATCGAGCACAGCTGTTACAAGGCAGGGATAGAATGAAAAATCGACTATCCGGAAAACTCGGTAGCTAGGATATCGGTCGACGCCTCCTAAAGGCATTACTATATTTTGTTAGTCGTTCTTACAACCACTACAGTTGTAATCCGGAAGTTGCAAACTTCTCGAAATGAAACTTTTTGTGAGTTTTTTTGGATCCAATTAAGTGGTTTATAGTTTATCAAAAGTACTTTTGCCCAGCTAGAAATAGAAAACGCAGTTCTTTATTTTAAAAATCTACTTTTATAATTAAATCAAGCAATTTAATGTAAAAATTTATATCCCGAAGAAGTAAAGCAAACTTTGTAATCCACTTTGGAAAGGGCTAAAGATGCATAGGGGTACTGATGAAAAAATAATAAGTTTGAAACACGTGTCTGCCAAAAACATCTGGTTTTCTTTCTGTAACAATTTCTATTCTTTTTCTAATGACCAGCCATCAATTTGGCTTGCGAGAACTTTTAGCTGGTACTTTTGAACTTCTCATTCTAGGGACATAGGCCATTGGCTTCTACTAATACAATTTTATAAAACAAATCTAGGATCATGTGGGCGCCATTAATAATAAAATAAAACAATTTGGTGTGAACATATTTTTGAATCTTACATTCTAAGGATAATTACATTAAACCATGTCGGTCACAAATATATTAGCTCTTTTTACGACGTTTTTAGCATTTTTCATAACTGGAACTAAGGCATCTGGCGTTAAGTTCTTTACTTTTTGACTCGATTCTTGCCTTTCAGCTGCTGCAAGGTTTAAAGGTTATTGGTGTATCATTTCTTTGAAAAATGAGCTTTGTCGGTCATAATGAGTTTGTGTAGAAAATCGTCAATCATGTTCTTCAAGTTTAGAAAGATGTGACAATATAGTACACATTGTTGCTAGGCTCTGGGTAATTACTCATTTCCCACCTGAATATTGCTTGGAAATGCTTGTTCAAGATCTTCCAACATGCTTTGCATCTACAGTTAACCTCCAATACCAATATTATTATCTTTTCAGTTGGAGTTAAGCGACAACGATGATTTGAGAAAAAATAAAAGTCACAATTTTTGCAAACGACTGCATACATCAGGGAACACAAAATTCAAATGCGGTACTTTATTATGGTTTTCCCGGTATATTAGTAACACGGAGACGGAAAAAATAGAGTTTCGTATGTCTAAGAGTAAGCTGTCTGGTTATAATTATTTTAAGAGAGGTAGCTCAATACTGTTTTCATTTTTTATTCGATAATTTCCTATTAGACTGTTCAATAAATAACATAAAAAATGTATTTCAATTTATAAACCAAAGTTACTTTTTGTAGATAATAAGTACACATAGGCTATGAAAACTATACAGGAACAGAGCAGAAATTTTTTGTTTCACTTCTGCTGGCCTATTTTAAAAGAAAGTAATAAGCAAATATGCAGAAAGCAAAAGAGAAATCAATGAACGAAAAGAAACCAATCTAACCAATGAAAAAAAAGTGTGATACAAAAATCAAAAGCTAATAAGGTAGTTAACGACTGCAAGTCAATTAAAAATAACGCCAATCGATATATTAGCTTTAAACACGCAATATTGAAATTTTCTCGGAAATTAAATGAAACTTAAATTTCACTGTTTCAACAGTGATCGATGGTAAAGGTGATCGGCAGTCAAGTGTCGGTCAAGCAACTTATCATTACTAAATCAAATTTTCTCGATCACTTCAACAATGATACTGCTGTTATTTTAAGCGCTATTGCAGTTTACCTCAATAAATAATTTGGTTGGCAGTGATATCGTAAAAAGCTATAATTATTATATTAATAATGTCTTCATTCCATGAGACAACTACAATTAATATCAAAATTATGCGTAGGGTATATGATTTACATTTAGTTGCGTCGCTCTATAAAAAAAGGGCGAAGCTCAGATTGCTTCTCGCCTGCTTTTCCACTTAATCCCAAAAGCTAGCACGCACTCATATCCAAGTTTCCTTGCATCCGCATCTTATAGAACTGGGTGCTCCGACACCAACAGACACAGGGAGCAGAAGGAAAAGAAAAACAGAAGGTTTGTACTCTGCTCCGCCAAAGTACTCGGTTCGAATCTGGTGTTTAAGATTTTTATGTGTCCAGTCCCCACTATCCCCCTGGGTTGGGCAGTCATTATGCTCTGCACTTTGTCCTAACCTGAGCAGGACCTTAACCAGCACTCCCAGGAAGAGGACAGATCCGTAGGGATATATACCTGAAGATGTATTTTGTGGATACATCCGTTCTCCGAGAATCGGGCCGATGACGGTATACCATCCCAGGGAACCATAAATCCAAGCCCAAACTGAACAACTTTGCAAGGTGGTGCCGTTTAAACTAAGTTGAGGTGGAGAGGACCTTTATCTAGGTGAAACCCTCGATACCGGTGTAGATATGGAACTTGAGGCCTGCTCCATCTGGAATCTTTTTTATCGTGATGACATGCTTTTCATGCTTATCAACCGGACTATCGTTAGTGTGTTAATCACAAAAATTAACGGATTGTGTTAAGAAAACTAGCACAGCCGAAAGAAATTGACTGATAGATGCTTATATTGGTACGGGACAAGTGGTTGAGACACCATTTGCTGAAGTCGAGATACAGAATCAGCATCAATCTGTGCCTAGGGACAGCGTTTACACCCTAACCCGAGAGTCTAAAAAACTGTCCTTACCGGAACGATATGGGTTCTAGCGGGAGAAACCCCAAATGGGACCCAATTGTTAGGTTAGGATGGAGTTCTTTAGACAGCGGGTTTTAGCTCCCTGGCAAGCAGAGGTTCTCTCCTCAAAGGACGCTTCAACTACCTCAAACTAAAAAAGCTCACGCTTCTATGGAAAGAGCGTTGGTTGTCGTTCGAAAAGGGTAGTTAATGTAATTGTTCAATAACCTGAAATGGTTGGAATGAGTACCAAACATTTCCGAAACATTGGTTGTCAAAATGCAAACCGCGTCATCGTCATCGTAAGATGACTAAAGAAGTGTCTGAATGGCTTAGAGGTTGCTGACAGTAATAAGCACTCTAAGCTAAAATGGTTAACCGATACGACCATGCGAGACATTTTAAGACCACCGCAAACATCAGGTACTATGGGGATGGGGGTCCCAAATCTACGACGTCCTATTGTGGATTTACCCGTCATGGCAGCCGGGTGAATCCAAGAAATTGAAAGTACTCGGGCTCCTTCTGGAGTACCTCAGGAATTACTCCCTGAGTTGAATAGAATGACACGTATGTCTGCTGGTAACTAAAATATTATAAATAGTTTATATATCCCCCTGGGTTGATGATTGCGGTGATCAACAAACAAAAATAAATCCGGATTAAGCAGCCGTGACGTCTGAATGCTTAAACCTTTCTTATAAAGAAAAAAGGCCTGTTCAAAGTTGAACGATAAACGGCTAATAAAAAAGAAGAGAAGATCCCTTATTGGATGATAATAGATACTTCGTATGCAAACCCCAGCCATAGAAGAGAACAAAAGGAGTTTAGTACTTATATGTTGAGATTTGGTCGAGATCAAGAGTAAAATCATATTTCAAAAGTTACACCATTTTTTACCTAAAACCCAAAACCAGTTTGGATTTTGGCTGGCCGCTTCATCTTTTGGTGGGTCTCATGGTGGAACAATGAAACTGAAACTTCACCGGTCTCTAACACACCAACTTTATACAGACCTAACGGCTACAAAGTTACTTTTATTTCATCATTTTTAGATCGTCATTTTTAGATAGTCATTTGTACCGTAAGACTGCATAAGAAACCCACACAATACTTAGCAGTGGAGATTCAGCTAAAATAGCTAAAATAGCTAAATCTGCCATTGGACGGTTTCCCATTCTTTAATGTGGCTAAAGCAATATACTTTTTTTCAAATTATACGCGTTTTAGGATATTTTATTACAGGATATTTCGCTACAAATATATTTTCCTACCGCTTAGATCCTCAGAAAGATTTTCGGAGGTATTACGGAGGTATTACGGTATACGGTATTAGGGTAGAGCAGTGAAGTAGTGAGGGGATATGTTGAAAAAAATAGTACTAAAGAGGCAACAAATAGGTATACGAAAAGTGAAAAGAGCAAAGCAGTTCAGGTTGAAAAAAACAATAAGAAACGATCTGAGAAGATTGAGAATAGATGAATATATATAGGACAGAAAAGCAAGGAATAGGGAAAAATGGATAAAAACTCAGGCCTAGGGAAATGCAACTTAAATTTTTCAAAACCTAACCCATAATTTTAGTAACAATTTAGGAGTGGTAACGAAATGTCCGGAAGTGAATTTTCCGAAAGAGAATTGCTCCATAGCAAAATTTCCGGTCACCCTTTTTACATGACCAAATCCATCTCCAGCGGGATGTAATATGGTTGATAACCGTATATTCCGTTCTAGAACGCTTCACTAGTGGGATATTTCGCTATTAGAATATTTGACTACCATTAAACAAAAATAGAAAAACTATAATGAGTCTACGCAAAAATAGAAATCCTGGAAACTTTTCTTCAGATTTAAGTAAACTGAAAAAGCTCAAAAGTCGCATATAATCATTTATTTCCTAAATCTGGAAAGAAAACCTCTCTTTTAAATAAACTTTTTTATATAAATACAAATTATATTTATTATATTGTGGATTAGGAACAATTAGGATTAACTTTTCTTTCTTCCTACCAAATTCCAATCTTACCTTAACTTATCGAGATGTAGAACTTATAATATTTATTTTAATTTGCGGATTGTATTAACTGATATCTTCGTTAAAAGGTTTTTCCCTTTAAAAGGAAGAATGAAAATATAAATTTTGTAATCTGGGAAGTAGTAAAACAAAATTTTTTTGTATTTTGTTTAAATTATGTTATAGTTTAATTTTATATATTTTTTATTATATTAGGTAACAAAACTTAATTTTAAATAAAAATTAAAACAGTGGAGCCTCCCTAGTATGTATGTATATAATAAAATTATAAAAAGTATATTGTGATGTAAATTAACAAATTCATTGCTCAATTCGAAAATTATGAAAGCCAACCTTAGATGGGCAAAAATTCACGGATAACGTAAACTTGGAAGTTTTGCTTAAATCTTAAAAAGTTACTTCTCTGTGCGACGGTCGATAAGTTGCCGTTTTATCACTGAACATGGATGCAGAAATTTAATTGGAGTGGTGGTAGTCAAGTCTAAACTCTAAAGAGTAAGCTTATAAGTTAAAATAACTGACAAGTTTTCTCTCATCACTTTGCTGAAAAAAGAAGTCGACGGTCCCTGAATGAAGGATTGTCTTTGTCTTACAATATTTTGTGTTTTTAAAGATACTGTTGTCAACTTAAAATAAAATTCGAAAACTTATAACAATTGAAGATCCACGGTAGTCAGTGTTTCTGACTTATCAGTCGTCCTTGGTAACGTATGCAATATTGCTTTATTAAAAGTTTTTTAATCTTGTATACGGTACCGAGGTAGACTAATAAGTCAAAAACACAATATATACCGTTCATATTTAATTATTTAAAAGTTTTCGAAATTATATTATTTGTATTCCTATAAATAAGTTGACTTGCTTTCTTCAATCTTCAATCTGAAAAATCTTAAAAAACCTCACTAAGTATTGCTTTTCTGTAAAATTACATTTATTGGCTCGCTTTTCCGTTTCTTTCCCAATTATATAAATAATTAATATACTGAAAAAGTAAACTATTAAAACAAGTGTACTACTTATTCCTTTATGCGTAACATTTTAATGAAATATAATTTATTCCGTATATTCTTTTGTAATATCAATAATATATTCGTAGATGTTCGCGACTTATAATAATCCTTGTTAAATATGAATTTTTTTAAATTTATGTACTTATATCCCTTTTTCTCTGGCAGCACAAATTTAAAAAGTTACTGTCGTTTACAATATATTAACATTGCCATTTCACAATTAATTATAAGTTTTCTAATTATCACTCCTACACAGTATTTTGCTCCAAATTTGCTGACTAAAATTATTTTTTGAGTTAAATAACAGCAGTTTATGACGTCAACATCGCAAATTTACCTAACATTAAAATTTACTTCTTCTGTTTGTATCCGTATTTACCTTACTTTTAATTTGTGATTTAGTTTTATTTCTATAAGTTGTATGTATCTCTCTGGCGCCAATTATAAATAACTCTGTTTATTTCCTGACCAAGTATTAAATCTAAAGTACAAACCAAAATATAATAATGGAAAAAATCTGACTGTCTCTGCAATTAAAATTTCACGACTTAATATTTTTGAAGTCTTCATTAAAACAATTAATTCGACTACGCGAAGCATAAGTTTCTTTCGGTTTATAATGATTCTTATCTCATGGAAAATATTTCAGCCTGTAAAGCAAAGAATGCAAACAAATGAAAAAGAACTAATTTACAATATGGCAATGCACTATTCTTAAATTAGAGTGTTTTTATTTCATTTATCTCTGTAGAGTTCGACATCTTGTACAAACTTTAATCTATATATATCGATATCACAAATAAATTGTTTGAGGATGAGCAATATTTGCAAATTATCAACATGAAACTCGGACTACGGATTTAATTTTTGGGTT
The DNA here is from genome assembly GCA_947369205.1 of Cantharis rufa. Lineage (NCBI taxonomy): Eukaryota > Metazoa > Arthropoda > Insecta > Coleoptera > Cantharidae > Cantharis > Cantharis rufa. The sequence continues at coordinate 21,068,412 of OX376309.1, forward strand.
TAGAAAAAAATATTAAAATATCAGATTGGAAAATTTAAATAAAATTTACAAATTAAAAGATAATTAATTCTGCAATTCTTCCAATTTATTTGGTCAGCGTGTAATACAATACCATTATTTTTAAGTATCAGATAGTTAAACCTTATGAAAGTTTTTAGAAAAACCTATTTTTTTTTCAATTTATTAAAAGTTAATCGATTGATTTAATATAAAAGTGATTTTCCGATTTTTTCAAAATTAAAAGCTTTTAAACAGATTTTTTAATTTTTTTTTAATTGGAAAATCGCTTAGATTTTTTTGGTTTAAAAAATATTTGGAATGAAAACATCCTGTATATAAATTAAGTAATTTGTTATCGATATTAAATAATAAATAGTAGCAACTCGATTGCCATGACTTCATTCATGCCACGTGCCATCGGATTTATCCAGCTTCCATAAAATGTGTTTCCATTTCATAACACTTCCGCTTAATTTTCATTATACCTTCTTCCCTCAGAGAACTAATTATCCTTCTTATTACTTTTCTCTCAAAAGCACATAAAGCGTCATTATCAGCATCGAGAAATAAATTTCTCTTTGTAAAATAATAAGAAATGATGTACCATTAAAAAGTTAGTAAACTCGTTAACTACAAAATTTGAAATCAATCACAACCACAAATTATCATTAAATAATGTAAAATGTTTATAGTTTTAAAACTGTACTGTTATACAATAATAATTATTAATTATATTTGTAAATAGTTTTTTAATTAAGTTTTTATAGCAACTAGAGCTGTATTTCATATCTTTTGTACGTAAATTAATTTATTGCTTCAAAAATATAAAATACGAAAAATAACGAGCTGTTAAGCTGTAGACTTCCTGAGCACTACATTATTCAATGTAATAATTAAGTATGCAGACTTTTAGTTTGGTTTTAAAATAAACTTGTAAAATAGTATATCGAAACAAACGCAATTTATAATTACCACACTTTTGTGTGTTTAGTACACTGTAAACTTTGAATTCCAATTACTTAACAAACGCAAAATAGGAAATTCGGAAATAAATTTAGAAATGTAAATTTTTATAAGTGATTAATAGAGTAATTACATGATTAAAAAAGAAGTAAACCGTTTGATTAAAAATGATCGTTTGAATGAGGTAATTAGCTTGGTAACTGTATGCATTTCAATACCAGTATCCCGGATTTAGATTGTGTGGGCGAATTCAGATGTTCTGGGCCCGGGATTCAATCGATCCGGGAGAAACCCTCTCTTTCAAGAAAATTTAGCTAACTTTACTATACCTAAGTGAGTAGAAAATGGGGAGAAAGTTTTATTTTTATTGAAATAAATAAAAGTTTAGGTATTCTTAGAAGTTTTTGATTATTTTAAAAGAAATTTTAAACTTTAAAAATTTAACTACAGCAAATTAAATAAATAAAAAATATAATTAAAAAGCAAATTAATAAAATTGTTAATAATAAATAAAATAATTATATTTTATTTAAACTGAATTTTGAAGGCTGATTTTCAATAAATTCAAAAAACCTTTATTGTAAAAATAAACAAAGTCCCCCAAATAAGATAATTAAAACAAAAAAATCAAACAAATGCAATGCATTTCGACACAAAGCCTCATTTATCTCGATAATCTCTGCGATAACATTTTTACGAATTCGTATGATTAATTTACTTCAATCTGATGCTGATCTGTTTCTGATTTTGAACGCTTACAAAAATTTTTCGCCCAGTATTTGAGATAATGTTTAAAGTTGTTGTTTGGGTATAGTGAATCATAAAGTAGTGTGAATTAAAACTAGCCAAAATTATGTAAATTCCCGATTCTGAGTAAATAAAAACCAAATTAATGTAAGCTTGAGTTTATTCTACGTTAAGTTAAGTTAAGTTAAGTAAACAGTTTTAAATAGTTCAGCATGTACTTAATGAGCAAGAAAAAAAATTTGGATACACTTTTAAGTGTAGCGGTTTTCTATTAAAAACGTTCTTTTGATAACACGAAGAGCTGTTTTAGCATGCGGAACTAAGATTAACTTCTATGTTAAAGTATTTAACATTTAAATGTTTTCATTATACACTTATTAAGTATGTTAATTTAAGATTTCCTGTAAGGTACTTCTACTTCATAATACTTGCGGGATAGTAATTTGCTAAGACCGAAAAGGAAACCTGATCGTTTGTTATGATAATACCTTCAAATTTTGTACTAAAACGAGTTTTTTTCAAGTCCGTTTCTGATAATGTAATCTTTTTCAGTTTGTCATTTGTTGCGGTTTTTGCACTACATTCATCATTCATTACATACAGTGGCGGCAATATGAAACGCACGGTCTTAAAAATTTAAGTAATTGGTATTATTTTCATATATATTGTATTAAAATTGAACTAATACTTATATGTTTCAATTGACTAACCAAAATATATACAAAAATTACAAATTCGATAATATAATATATATATAACCACTTAAATTCACCCCTGTAATAAATAGCACGTTTTTCAGGTATATTTTTGCACATCAATAAAAACAAAAATTTCAGTTAAAAATATAATTTAAGTAACAATTATGTTGTATATAGTTTACTAATCGATAATTATTTTATTAATATGTGGTTAGCCCTCATCGTGCCTTTATGGCATCCTGTAAACGACGAGGAATTGATTGCACTAACCGTTCCAGGTAGTCGCCCTTTATATTATTGTCCGATACAAATTTTAATGCCTGTATTAACTCGGGTACACTTTTTGGAGAATTTTGAACCACGTGCCGTTACATTATTGCCCAAAAATTCTCAATGGGATTCAAATCTGGGCTATCCCGTGACCAATCGATTACATAAATTGCCTTATTAATAAAATAATTAGCTACCTGTATCAAATTGAAGAGCAATCAATTGGATATTTTTGCATAATTTGATACTTAAATGTATTAAAATCAATGCCCGATTAAAAAATTTTGAAAAAAAAAATTAGTTACCACGGTACTACTTACTAATTTTGCAGTACGACAAGGTGCGTTATCTTGCTGAAAAATTCATTCATCATTTTCCGCGTATAAATTGAATACCGATGGTTGTAAACTAGTTTTTAATATACCAAAAAATTTTTTAGCGTTTACAGAACCTTGTAAAATTTTTTGGTATATTAAAAACTAGTTTACAACCATCGGTATTCAATTTATACGCGGAAAATGATGAATGCATTTTTCAGCAAGATAACGCACCTTGTCGTAGTGCAAAATTAGTAAGTAGTACCGTGGTAACTAATTTTTTTTTTCAAAATTTTTTAATCGGGCATTGATTTTAATACATTTAAGTATCAAATTATGCAAAAATATCCAATTGATTGCTCTTCAATTTGATACAGGTAGCTAATTATTTTATTAATAATGCAATTTATGTAATCGATTGGTCACGGAATAGCCCAGATTTGAATCCCATTGAGAATTTTTGGGCAATAATGTAACGGCACGTGGTTCAAAATTCTCCAAAAAGTGTACCCGAGTTAATACAGGCATTAAAATTTGTATCGGAAAATAATATAAAGGGCGACTACCTGGAACGGTTAGTGCAATCAATTCCTCGTCGTTTACAGGATGCCATAAAGGCACGATGAGGGCTAACCACATATTAATAAAATAATTATCGATTAGTAAACTATATACAACATAATTGTTACTTAAATTATATTTTTAACTGAAATTTTTGTTTTTATTGATGTGCAAAAATATACCTGAAAAACGTGCTATTTATTACAGGGGTGAATTTAAGTGGTTATATATATATTATATTATCGAATTTGTAATTTTTGTATATATTTTGGTTAGTCAATTGAAACATATAAGTATTAGTTCAATTTTAATACAATATATATGAAAATAATACCAATTACTTAAATTTTTAAGACCGTGCGTTTCATATTGCCGCCACTGTATTATATCATCATTTATTTCGTAAAGACTCTTCCTTTCATAATATAAGCAATTCACAAGCTCTCGGAACTTTATTTAACATCAGTATATTTTGCTTGTCGTTCAAAATGTCAAGAAAATGTTTTCCCATTTTTAAATTTAATTACTTTATTGCCTGTAGCTTTTAAGTCGGATTTCTTTATCAGCTTACTTTTCATATTATTAATTTTTTTTACTTTAACTACTCTAAGTCTTTTCCCAGTTTTTTGTGTATTTGTTATAAATTTTAATAAAAGCTTTTAACTTGGCTCTTTTTTAATTAGTTATTTGGGATTTGTTAATTGTCGCTTTATGTTCTTGTCCAAGATTACAACATTTAGTGCCCATGTTTGAAATTTGTATCATAAAAATTTTACGTTTTGCTTTGGATTTAGAACATTTCTTTACTGTTTATTCAGATCATCTACTTTGTACCTTCATTTGATTCCACGACAAATGATCCCTAACCAATGATTCCCAACCAGTCATTCTACAATGCAAACATTTCCTGATTTCTAAAACAGAAAGTCGCCTCTTTTGGCGGCAGATTTTTCTAAAAAAAAATACAGATCTACGTATTTGTACGGACCTCTCTCTTAACAAAGTCAAACAATAAAATCATTTGATAAAGGGATCATTCGATTAGGAATCATTTGTTATGGGAATCATTTGCTGTGGAGACGACTTGTCGTCGGGGATCATTTGTCGCGACACCCGCAACACCGTTTTTATCTTTAATTTGATTGGCTCCTTATTATTTATTCCATTTAAAATATACTTATTCTTTTGATATTTTCCCATTTAACTGGACAATAAGACCTGCTTTTCAAATAGCTACAAATTATTCAAAAAATCAAATTGAAAAAAGACTTTTTATTTTAAATAAAAATTGTAAACAAAAACAATAACAAAACTCAAAGACCTTCAAAGTGGCATGAATGGCTACGATTAAGTGGTCGGTAGTTCAAATTGACTGTTTTCTACATACAGATTGCTGCCAGCTTAAGGTTTCAATTTAATAAGCTTCTGAAATAATAAGTAACATAACAATATGTGTATTATACGTTCTATTAGAATCAAACCTCGGTGGCGCTCTTGTTAATTGGTAAAAAGTTTATTTATGGCGTCCTTATAAAATTTCGTGATTTCATGCAATGGAAATATAACATAAGTATGTTATATTGAAAAAATGACTTTTCAGATTACGCAGCACGTGAGCGGTTTTGTTTAAATACGATAGAAAACGATATAAATCTAAATCTAAGCCTAGACTCGTCACGTAGGCATTTTTACGTGACAGGTTTTAAAAGTTATAGTAAGTTATATTTTCTGCTATTTGGACAATCATTTTAACATATATTCCTGAAAATCAGTTCCCGGAATGCTTAACAAAACAAAATGATAGTATTTAAACGCCAATATATAAAATTCGTGTTTATTATATAAAACATTAATAAATCTCATATGGGATACTAATTAAACGTTATATAGGATAACTAGCTGAAGTGCTCAGATTTGCTCGGGTGTGATTCATGACATCATGAATGCTACATTTTCCCATATTTTTTTTCATTCCAATGTTCTTAATATCTAGGAATTTTTTGAGTTAGTCATCTATACTTGATAGTATGTTGTCAAAATTTAGCTCCATAGCTTAACCCTTCAGGTAAACATAGGCTTGGTTGTTAAGTTTTGAGGCCACTTTCATAATTCACCAATTTTACTTATATAAAATAATTTTGGTTGAATCAATACAAATCATCATTTTTAAAATTAAATTTTCATTAACTTTATATTACTTATTAATCATATTAATGGTTGTTATAGTAAATTATTCAATACAAAGTGTTTTGCTACATCTTACCTCAGAATACTAATTAATATAGAAATTGCTGTATCATATTATAACTAAGTAAACTTAATATCAGTAAGTTCATACCCAGCTTATTTGATAAGTAATTAAATTAGTATTGTGTCCAAAAAAGAAAGTGTTATGTTTTGTTATGTAGAGAGAGCATTGTTGTAAAGTTCTTGCCTACCAACCATTATACATAGTTTCGCTTCTACGCCTATTCAATAGAATGCATAATGCAATTAAATATTTAAAAACTGTTTAGCTGGCTAAAATGTTATAAATTAAATATTAAATGAAGATCTTGTTAATTTGGTCTATAAACTCTAATAAAATCCAAGTACCTTTGCGTTGAAACCGCAGTGTTTAAACGTTCTAACAACTAATACCATTGATTATATATTTTTGACTAGATACGCAACCTATGTAAAATTACTCAAAGAATTATTGATTTCAATTGTTTAACAATGTAAAGGCCATCGTTTAAAATAAATCATAAGTACAAGATTTTCGATAAAGTTGCATATCTCTTAAAACATTTATAATCAATGTTTTTCTACATCAATACTTATGAAAAAATACCATTTTACCAGTGTAAGTCAGTTTAAAAAAAGTTTTACAAAATTGATTAAATCTTTATTCTGTTCAGTTCTTTTAATTATAATTTATATTTATTACATGAAATGTTTTCACTTGATATTAATATTATTAATATTTCATTATTAAAAGTTTAGTAAAAACACCAATTAGTTTTGCTTTTGTGCAAAAACGTAACCTTAAAAAGCGAGTGCTTATAAAAGAGAAAGAAAAAAAATTAAATCAATAAATTCAGCTCTAAAGGTTTAAACATCAAGTCTGTGAAATTATTTTTATCATCATATTTGCCAGGATAATCTAGTCACGGGGTTAACTAATTAAACCTTAGAGCCTAGATATATAGGACGAAGATCGATCTGTACGGTTTCGAATTTTACTAGAAAGGAAGTTTTTAATTTTTATCTGACTTTATCTAATTTAAAAAAATTAAAAAAATATTTTCATGAAATAATTCGTTTAGCTTTTGGGTTTTCAGTTTTTGTAGAATATATATAAGCAATATAGGCAGTATGTTTTTCTACAACATATTATATTATATAAAATTATAATAAATCAAATTTTATTATTATATAATTCATGCAATTACAAAAATTTCTGAATACTTACAAAAATATACTTATTATTGCTGAATATACTATTTGTAATGAATTTATTATTTATTTTAACCTAAAAATAAAATAATTGTTTTTAATACTGAAACTAATACTGGAATATTTTGAAAACTCAAATTAACTTTTGATGGCACCAAAAATGTGTATTACAAAATACACATAACTTAATTTTAACCTTAACTTAATGTTTTAGTGTGAAAAATGTTTTCTTATAACCAAACTAAAAACAGACACGATTACTTCGCGCCGAAATTTAAACTGTTAAGGTGGGTTTATGTAGAACGCCGAAGTGACGCAACCGCCACCATGCACTGATCTCATTGGTGTATCTGTCGTGCTTTCGGCCTAACACGAAAGGTACACGAATGAGAATATTGGATAGTGTTGATTGCGCTACATCGGGGTTTTACATAAACCAACCTTTAGGTATTCGGGGCAATTACTTCTACATGCAGCAAATCAAAAGTAAAACCAAAACACACTCGCACATGGTACGCTAAAGAGGGTACAACTTAAATGCAGTTTAATGAATAAATAAATGAGTTGCATATAGTATACACAGAATATACTTTTAAAAATCAGTAAAACCGTTTTTCGTTACGGTGTACGGTTATTGCGGCATAAAGAACCCTTGTAGTAAATTTACTTCTGAATATCACATGAGCGTACGTGTAGTGTAAACAAATTTTAATAATTGGTTTTTGATGTGTGCAATCTTACTGTAGGTAGTAATATACCTTTGGGTGGTATTGCATGAGTTATAAAGAGTTCACTTGTGCGAATTATACAAATATTAAGATGATTCCTCAATTGCTTTAGGATAGAACATAATATTCCTGTATTTAACAATTTTAAGGAACATGCGGGATTAGAATGAAATTCTGAATTCATATTAATTTAAAAACTTAAGTTACAGTTAGATCTCCGAGCATAAATAACTTTTGAAATGAGTACCTTAGCGTCAGCAGTTCATCGCGCTAACTTCTAGACAAACGATAAACATGTGATATATTTATATAATAATAATCAAACTGATTGATTAGTTCGAAAAACTACTAATTTATTGAAATAATTATAAAATAAAATTTTGGAAAGCAGTCAAAATTTTAAAACAGTTTTTCTTATGTCGATGCAGTCGGGAGTGGGTTAGAGGAATCAACTCGCTTTCCGGGTTTCCCACGACAAAGTCGTTCTGAATCTAAAGATCTTGAAGTTTTGCCAGAATAACAGATTGATTTGTAAAAATATAAATCGAATGGAGAATATAATTAATATTGAAATATATTAAGGATAAACCAAATAAAAAGGGAAATGGCAAAGAAACAAAAAAGATAATAAAACAGAAGCCAAGAAATCTTTTATTATTTTAAATTATGACTAAGCTTTCTTTTCATTTTGGCAAACTATTATTTTGCGCGTGTTATCTTTACGTGTTCAATTTAATTTTCCGCTTGCGTTTTTATCAATATATTGTACGTCATATTATTATTGCTTTTTTAATATTTCCCTTCTCAAACTGTAAGCCTTAAATGTAAAAAATATGCTTTCAATGTAACACAAACACGAGCTTATCAAAGGTTTTAGCTTCAAGACTTTTTCAATTTGTTTAAGCCAAACACAGCAGTGGCTTGGTGTTATCGCTGGTTAAGTTATAGAATGAAAATTCTGCTTTCCAATTGCGAACTCCGCGGAAATTCTTAGATTCATATAATTTTGGATAATTTGACAAAACGTCAAGGTAAATTTTTTTATTTTTAATTTAACTAAAATAATACCGAATCAAAATTTGTTATACAGTTTAGATTTATACGATATTATATCGTTTATATTATCAGGTGAAGCATATAAAACACAATAATGTTTGGTTGGCATAAAGGAACTATTAATAGTAGTAACTTCAAATTGTTTGTAATTTACAGCGGCAAAGAAAACATTATCGCTGTGTGCCTATTGAAAATTACTAAATTGTGTATGTTATAATTAATTTCCATCGCCACAATCTGATTCATGCTACGTTAAATTAATCAAAACAATTAGTAACATACTACATTGTTATTGGAACACTTTCAATGTTATAACCTTAGACTCAAGAGGTTTGACGCATTGCGTAGATTTTTTAAAACTCAAACCATCAAAAATAATAAAAGTACTTCTGAATTTTTTTTTGAAAATGTTATCAAAATTTTTTTGCAAGTTCTAACTCACGTAAAAACGTCTCGACAGCGTTCGTTTGATAAAGACTAATTTGTTAGAAATTCTTTTTGATAAAAAAATTGTACCTACTTGTTGCGTTGCATTAAATTTTTGAAATTAAATTAGTATGTTACTATCGGGAATTTGCAATAAAAAATTAACATCTCTTAATTAAGTATTAATTTTGTGATTATAAAACTTTGCAAAGTTTTTGTGGTTCCAGATTATAAGAAGGGGAAATTTAAAACTTAGTATTGATCTGAATGATGTTAAGTATATAGTTTACATTAGGACATACCTTTATCAATGGCCATGAAGATAGTGGCTGGCACACGTGCCTGGTGCACCCGAGGGGCAGCCCATGCCCCAGCGGTACTGATATCACACGCTTTTAATATTGATTTAGCACCATGACGGTTACACGCGTCGGGACGCGGCCTCTTGGCTTAGTCCGGCCGCTCCCGGTAGGCTCGATTCTTGAGGACACTACGCACAGCACTGCTTCCACATTTTATTCCAACACCGCCATTTACATTCTACCTGAATAATTTATTACTTAATACACCCATTTCCTTATTATTAAATCGCGATCTTATAACGCGATGACAGAGGATTCGAACAAGATTCAATTGTAAGGCGTTGCGCTACTCAAGTTTTCGACGCGCGCTTACTAAAATATGGCCGCGACGCCTGGCAGTTATGCGCCGCTAGCTTTCTGCGTTCCAGACGCTTCTGTTGACCCAGCTGGTGTTAATGTTTGTCAATCTTTCAATATTGGTGAATGGCCTAAATTTAAGCTATAAAAATGGAAAACTATCATAATCAATTCACAAAATATTTTTACTTACAATTACAAAAGCCACTTTTATGTTCCGCCACTGTATCTATAAACCTACACACATTAATTTTTAATCAATACAAATTCTTTGTTTCAATAAAATAGTCATTTGTTTAAAAAAATTTAATCTCTTTTAATATCGTATTTTTTATTTTTTTGTTAAAATTCTACAACTTCGCCAGGTTTTAATTTCCACTCAAATTTATTTTTATACGTTTTTGATGATCCACAACTGAATAAATAATTTTGTTCAAAATTATTTTCGCATAACCAGAAAATTATAAATTTGTAACCGTAGAACCAATAAAACTCGATGGTATGTTTCGGCGCAGCCGATACGGAGCGATGCCGTCTCGACACAAAGACGTTTCGGTGCGGGATGATTCGGTGCAAAAATGGTTTTTTCCGTTTTTATCGAAGACAAAATTAAATCTACTCTTACTCACTGAATGTGTACAATCTATGAAATGCTGTTAAAAAAATAAATGTTTGATATTTAAAGACACCGAGATCTCCTTTATCAGCGCCGGTCCTAGCTCTTGATGAGCAAGTTTTTTTCAGCGTCCTTTGGTCGACGCTTTCACATCATATAAATTGTGTTTCAACTTTTTCAAAAATTAACTTTTAGTGCAAAAATAAAGCTTCTCAAAAGGCACCATCAAAATTTTATCTTTCGCACAAAATTGTTTTTTTGCATTTAGCATTTTGGCACTCCTTGCCACCTGATTACTCACTTTTTTGCACCAATTTTATACAAGCCATTCATCGGTTAAAGCTAGAAAACATTAGAAAAATACTATTTCATAATTTTGTTTTTGAGCCATGAAGGGTTTATTTTGCAAATGGGAAAAACTGATTTAGTTGTTTTATTTCAAAACTGCATTTTACACTCTCAAAACTCTATTGTGCACAGGAACAGAGAAAACGTTTGCCTTTCGGGCTGTTATGAATTATAAGACGCAGAGAATGATTTCGCTGCAATCGCATAGACAGGAACTTCGGCACCTTCAATCAAAGACCTTTGTATCAAAAATTTTAATTTTCGGTTCCATTGATATTCAACATTAGTTTTGCCAATCAGCTATCTGCGAACATGAACTTACTTAGTTCGACGAGTGTTTAATTGGCCTTTTGTGCCTAGACCGACTATTATGTGATGTAATGTATACCAATGCTTTGTTTGGTAACTGCTGATTTTTAGAGATTTTCAGCAAACGTTACTAATTGTTTCCAACTCTACTTGAGTTTGTATAATTCTTCTAGTAGCGGCTTGTCTTAAAGGAGGACGTGTGTACTTCGTTAAACTATTTACAAAAACAAACTAGTCAAAGAATCTTCTACTGCTTGCTATATCGGTGCGCAGAATGCTTTAAAAGTTAGCCGATAGGTTTCCGCTGTATGAATTTGGTGAGTTAGCATCATAACCTAGTTTGGCCGTAAGTCCATTTGCTGTATTAATTGTTATTGTTTGTTTTGTGTTTCGTACGTGATTTATAGTAACTTGATAAATTAATGTGCTGTTCAAATTCAAATTACTTTTGAATATAAATTCCGTATATTACATTGATAGTACAACCAAAGTAAAACTCGAAGAAAAAATATAAAAAATACAAGCTTAATTTAATTTAAACATAATTTAAATAATTAAAATAAATAATTTTTTTTTCAATTCAGATGCAAATCCTAGTGTGTATATTATATCAACATTAGTTTAATAAGTAACATAATTTTAATAACATATTTTTAAAAAGTAAAGTTAAAAGTTTACGAATGTAAATAATTGTATTATATTGAATTGTAATAATATTAATAATTATTGCTTAATAAAAATAATTTTAAACTAAAAACTTTTAGTCATTATTTTTTATCACAAAAATTTATTTTGTTTATTACTCTAAAATTTGTAACAAAAATTTACCTCGTGAGTTTGTTAAACCTTATCATTGTATAGTCTGGCAGTGAAAAATTGTTTATGTACAACCAGAGCCGTCCTGAAACATTTTAGCGTGTTGGGCTAGCGATAATACTAGAACATATTATGTACATAAAATAATATATTTACGGATTTTCATTATAATTATGATAAATATCTTCTTAAATTTTGTGCTCTCCTGTAGAAACGAGTCACTCGCCATTGAATTTCTCACCGTATTAAATATTGTTCTCTTTGATCGCATTTCGGGAAGTTTTCACTAACAACATTTCATTTCTCTCAACTTCATTTCAACAAACTACCTTTTCAGAATTGAAAGAAGAGTCAAAGTAAATACAAGAAAAGATCGATACTCTATGTTACGTTATCCAGTAATAATTCTAAAAACTCTTGCAAATCATCACCATTTTTCACCTTCAAATGTGGTAAGCAAAGATGTACTTTAAATGAAAAGAGTATAAAATTGGTCATCTAATGAAGTTACACAATAGCTCAGTTCCAACCACTCTCCAAAAATTAGTACATTAGCACCGATTATTAATTATTTGATGAAAAGAACACAAGGAAAAAACACCAGTGCAACCTGAGGGGAAGGGGGAACTTGCTAAATAAGAAAGTCTGCATGGTAGAAAAATTACATTTGATTTTTTTTATTGATTTTAATGACCATTATGATACAGTGCAAAATTTGAGAATGTGTGAGCATACCATCAATATGAATTACCAGAGGATGTTATAGCATTTGTTGTCTAATCATGTGATTTGTTAGTGTTTAGTTTAGTGGTTTACACACTAACAGTAGTACCACTTAATTCCAACAATTTAATGTTGGTGTTTCAACTTGTTGTTTTCCCACTCAGGTAATAATACCACGTAACTACATGAATTTAGTAAAACTTCTGTAAATTCTATATTAAAATGTTTTATGTATATTGCACTTTATATAATATAAATTTTGATGAATGACTCAGGCAAAACAACTTTACAAATATAATTAAACTGAGCTTTAGGTTTAATTATTTTGTTATTGCATATATTTATGTATATCAAAAATTTGTGTGCAAACTTTGATTACTCATTTGAATAAAATTTGGTGTATGTAATCACCCAACAGGCGGATGTGGTAATCGAACCTACGATACTCGTCTACGTTTTCCACTATGACGTGGTCGTGGGCTTTAACAACCTTAATATTAATTTATTTTTTAATATTTCCATTAAATACATGGTCATTATTTTCTATTAAATTAGAAAATTATAAAAAACGAATGTTAATATAAAGAAAATGCGCTTAATTTGTAAATTTAATTAAAAAGCTTTATTACACGCAGTAATCCTTTATGTTCTATGTTTTATAATGTTAAATAAAATTTAATAAAAAAATTTATCCTGAAATCTTTAGTTGGTATTTATTGTGTGAAATGCACGAGATTTATCACAATCAGTGTGACAATATAAAGTTGTATAAATTGTATCAACTTGAAGCCTATCTATTTTTATTTTTAAAAATTATATTTTAATAGATATATTAAATTTAATTTCATAATCTAAATTAAAAAAAAGTCTAAATTTATTATCATTATTTTTGATCCTTAAATTAATGCAAATTGACTATATTTAAGTATATTGAGTTTAATCAGTGCTTATTCAGTATAATCAATTAACCAGAATAAAGATCTCGGTTACTATTATATAGACGATTAGGCACTGAATTATTTACAAAAATTAGAATGAACTGCTATAATTTTATTTTGATAAATTAAGTATACGACACAAAATTGGATATAGTTACCCCTGACTTACTTTATTATTTAAAATGTAATTGACCTTTTTAACATCTAAATAAATTACCTATTTTTTAATTTCAATTACAAAAATTCAAAGTAACCTATCCGTCATTCAAAGTTCTATATAAACTCTGGAATTTCAAACATGATAATGAATGTTAAATTACGTATTTGCTAGCAAAAACTCAATATAACAGTTTTTTCAATTAACAACTCATCAATATGCAGCCCAACAAATTAATAGCAGGTATCAGTTGCAAGGTTTTCAAATCAATAAAGACTTTTGAACTACATTTACTACTTATTACGGTTTCAAATATTACTAAAAATCAGATTATGTTAAGGTGTTGTTGTTGGCCAAACTTTCCTAACGTTGTCCAAAGAGTGGTTCCATACCAGAGAAAAATCAGTAAAAGTCAAAGATGTTACCTATTCTTCCTGACATTAAATATTATCTAAATGTTATTTGAGACTGCTTGGTTCAAGTAACTCGTCAAATTAATAACTATTGACACAAATAAGTTATGGTCATTCTCAATTTTTCATTCCAGGTCATAGAGATGGTAGTTGCCGAGAGCCCTCAACTGGTGCTCGATGCTATAAACCAATGCCTCACAAGTGGAACCTTCACAAACATATGGAAGAAGGCAAGACTCGTGCTTCTAGAAAGAGAAAAAACCCCTCGACAGCCCAAACTCGTGTAGTCCGATCTACCTCATAGAAGGAATGGGCAAGCTGTACGAAAAAATGCTACTGGCAGATAGGCAGTTCGGGTTCATGAAGGGACGATCAACGGTAGACGCCCTGAGGGCAGTATTAGATACAGCCAGGAAAGCTAAGAGTAGAAGGAAGCTATATGTATCCTTATCACCTTGGATGTGAAAAACGCATTTAAGTAGGCTAGATGGGTTTGCATTGCCGAGGAACTAAAGAGAACGAACACTCTGAGATGTTCTCATCATTCTGAAGAGCTGCTTGAGCGAGGGATTCATAATTATCGACAAAGAGATGCTAGTTGAAGAACTGGTGACAACCCATTATCAGAGGGGTTCCATATTAAGTCCTCATCGGCTTATATCGGTATATAATGTACCACAGAGTTCTGCGTCTGGTTCTCCCGGAAAATCATCCCGGATGATCTCTCGCTGCTTGTATATGCGAAGAGACCCTTGGTGGAGATTGCTCTCCGAAGGATCAAGAAATAGACGGATGGCAGGGGCCTTACTCTAGTACGTACCTGACAAAACGGAGATAGTGTTGCTAATTGGAAAGCGGAAATGTGAGATCTCTCCGAAGAGCTCGGAGGATGCCCGGTGGTGCCGGGAAAAACGGCGAAAGTACATCTTGGATCGACGGATGTGTGCGGCCCTGGCCAAATATTGGCGGACCGGCCTACACCACAAATCATAGCGTCGGTAGCGAACTCCATCATGCCTTACGAGGCGCCGGTATAGGTCAAAGCAATAAAGGTAGCATCATATAGTTAGCATTTTGAGAGGGTCCATAGGCAGATGTACCTTAGGGTTTCATCTGGATATCGCTCAATATCAGGTGAGACGGTAGCAGTAGTTGTAGCAATACCTATAATTGACCTAGTAGCGTTCGAGAGAACTCAAAACTATGAAACAAAGGCCAGAACGCCGACACAAAAGAACGGAAACAGGCTGTCCGTGATCTAAAAATGGCAGGACCGATGGTGAAGAGCAAAGGGAGCTTCGACGAGAAGGTTGATACCTGCACATTACCGTGGGCTTACTCAGGCCTTGACGGGTCATGGCTGTTTTAACCAATACCTCCACGGGTTTCGAAGGGTAAACTCACCTGAATACGCTTACTGCAAGAGGGTAGTGGAAATCTGTGGTAGTGGATGAAGCATACCATAACATTTTTGTGTGTCAGAGATGGAAGAAGATAAGAACAAAGAACAGCATGAAAGACCTTACCCAGACATCTTGGAAAGCGGAATGCTCTCCAGCACGAGCTGGTGGTGTCTTGTTTAAAATTTTCCCCCTTCCGACACGCACTAAAGAAAAACAAAGTTAGTACAAAGTTTGTTTTTTCTATTAGTTTTTTTATCTAGTGATTTCTTTTATCAAATGCTGTCTTTTATCGTTTTTTTAAATTTTGTTCTCTAATTCCTGCTTATAATCGCTCTCCGTCTATTTCCTATTTTTTTAAATTTTTGTTTTAAATGTATTTTTTAGAAATTTAAAAATTCACAAATAAACTTTCACAAGCAACGCTGTAGACACATTCTGAACCCAATGTGTGCTGTCTTTTGGTCTTGAGCACTCTTGCCTCGTGGTTCCCTTGTTGGCGAAACCGATTTTGTACCTCGTTCTCTTGATGGAATTTTCTTAAAATAACGTTTTGAATCTAGGCCTAGATACGGTATAGATCCACTTAATATCGTCGTTTATGGATACTCCTTTTCAACTTCCGTTTTATTGTTCAATGTTCCAAATGAACTTGAGACCCATTAATGTATGTTGCTTCTTTACTTTACTAGGCAACTATTATTGAAAATCTTCTCCTTTATCGGGCTTATAAAAAAATCTGTTAGTAATGATTAATAAGAGGTTGCCCATAGCCTAAATTATTAAATTTGAAGTAATTATCACTCAAAATTACTTATTTCGTTAAACTCAGCAGGATTTCCAAAAGTTCCTAAAATGCTGGCTCAATTACCCCTTTAAATTTCCAGGATAAACTTGGATAAGAAAAACTTGGCACGGCAGTCACCAGATATTTTAATTAAAATTTTGCCAATTTTATCAGCAGAATTCTTCGAGTCTAATGACCTGATGACCATATACCAAAAGTTTTCACCTCAAAGTTTAAAAATTTTTTAATTTTGGGCAGTCAATGCTGCTGATCCTGCCGACCTAGATGATGTTTTAAGATGACTTGGACTTGGAGATTTCCCACACAAGTGCTTTTCCATGGCACCAAAGTTATGCCGTCCGAAGGCTCCAATACAGCAAAAATGTTACAAGATATTAGAGACCTCTCGTCTCTTTGTCTACTCTGGAGGTACTCTATTTCACCCTTGTTGAAGATAGTATTGGATAAATTCATTACTCTATCATGGATATTTACACCAACCTCTGTTTTTTTTGCTGTGCTTCTCGTTATCTCTCTCTCTCTCTTTCTTTACTTGTGATGTGAATTTTTACTTTTGATCTTTACTTTCTAATCTTCTGATGTGAATCAACTGAATTAATCTTATTCTTTTTCTTCCATCTTTCGTTTTAGCTCTTATTATATTATCAACCATGTCTCATTCCATGCTTGTGTATTTACTATAATGTTAGATATTTCCATACCAGGTACAAATAATAGCTGAAAGCATATCTGGCCGCTACCAGAATTTCAGTTCCGTCCTCGTCCAAATCATTTTACTGATTTCTAAAACTTTCTTCGCTGTTGTAGCTTGGTATAAAAAATATATTTCAATTAGCGTTAGTAAATTAAAGACTTTTAATGTACGTATTTCTCAGTATTTCAGTATTTGCGACATCGTGCTCCCCCTTATACACTATTTTTTTGCATTCCTGTGTATATCTTATTTTTTAATAAATCAGAATATTTTTTATTTTGGTTTTTTTCCAGTAAATTAAATAATTTTTCTTCTTTTCCATATGCTCCCCCCCCCCCGTTTAATATTATCAGGTCTCTTAGAAGGGAGGAGCACAGATTGAGAAAAGTTGCTGAAATGTTTTCCATTACATCATACCTTGCTTATTGGTTATTTTCTCTTTTAATTGGAAGAATGAATTGTTGTTCATTTATTGTATTCTGTTGTCTTCCACAGAGAACACTTAGTTACTTCCGATGCTATTAGTTATTATTATTAGCAACTAATTATTGGTTTGTTTGTTGAAGAAGGTCCCCAAATGAACAAAATCATACATTAATAGTTTCTTATGCCAAAAATAGGTCCAAGCAAAATTGAATTAAATGAAATTTTATGTAAAATTTAAAAAAATATTGCTAGTTTCTACAGTTTCCAAGCTTAATGTAAAATAGATTTTGTGTCTCTTTACCTGACAGAAAATTTGGTTTAGTTCAGTGAAACTAGATTTTATGCTCTATAAATTTCTGCATAAAGCAACCTTCTGGCCCTAATAGGTCCCTAGTTGTTCGCTGTCAAAATTTATAGTTTTTTGCTAGGTTTTACATTTTTACAGTTTTCAAAATAACTCAATTTCAGTGTATCTGAGGTGCAAAATGAAAATAACATAAAGTATAGAGAACAAAATTCTGATCAAAAATAAAAAAATATAATATATTGTAATTTAAATATTTTTTGAGATATGGCATTTCAAAAATCTAAATGTAAATTTTTATTACTTTGTTTTTATTAGTAGTTATTGTGTAAAATTTGCTGTAACTAGGTTTATGAAATAAAGTGTTGTTATTATTACACTATTTCGTACCATACCATAAAACATTTACTTTATGAGAAATATTAGGATTTTTATATTTTGAGATGATTTCTCTAGATTTATTCGTCTAGATAAATATGTGAATTTAATGATTCAATATAACGAGCAACTAAATCTTTTGGTAAAATTGAAATAAAAAAATTATAATATATACGTTTAGAGTAAATACCATCAAAAGAGAATATAATACAAATGAATAGGAATTCTCTAAAGGTATGCATTATAATATCTTCCCCCATATAAGTGTCGCTGCGAGAACAAAGATAGTATGGAATCAGGACGAGCGTAAGAAAGAGCGAGAATAACAACCAGAGAAAATTGCTTGTATGAGGTGTAGGGTTGCTGCTGTAAGGCGGGGATGAAAAGAGGCGAAGAAGTGAGGGTGGTCGCGACCCCGTGTCGAGTCTGTCGGCGGCCCACAGTCCGTTTTAGTGGGTGGGTCTGCACGCACTTTAAACATACATTACAGTTTCAGTAAAATAGTTTAATTATGAAAAAAATGTATTACTTTACATATTTGGAGTTATAACTTCGTCGATATCAACTCGGAATGTAACCAGCAGATACAAGGTACGTCAAACTTGTTGTGAACTAATGTATCACATTTGATCATGCGCGTTTTTAACTCGGCGTGCAATTTGTTAACTACCTCAATATTATTGAACTTATAAGTGCTTTTTAATATTCATAATACTATACGCATAGCAATGCATTTCAAATTTAACATTTTTTAACTGCACGTTAGTGGCGACTTGCGAAAGTAACTACTTATGGCTAATTTTTTCATAATTTAATAACATTAAATTAAATATTTATTGCATTTTACTAGGCAACACGAAAAAAACTATAAAATTACACACGACAAACTTTTTCAATTTACATTTACTACCACGCAACCTCATTAAATCAAACGTTAATGAAAATTAACTAATGTTCATTTTGTAAATACTAGTAGTTTACTATGTAAAAATACTAGATTGATTTTACATGTACTTTAATAGGATTATTTTATCCGCACCTATAAGATTACATAAATAATGTAAAGCTTTATTACCATAATAAATAATTTATTTTAGTATTACAAATTTTTGAAAGTTTTACAGCAATTATTGTAATTTTAAGGACCTTTTATAATCGTATTAAAAGTTTTTAAATTAATTAAAATCCAGGCTCTAGTAATCAACACGAAAATCTTAGTTTACGTGTATACAATATTGCGCACTTCATTCATATTCTTGCATTAACTTTGATTTACCATTTATTTAGCCAATCCTGGATTTCCTTCAAGTTCCTTTCCAAATTTCTAATGCAAAAAATTTTTTCTTTATGAAGTTTATTCAAAGAGATCTAAATGAAAGCAAAACATTACAGACCGGGAGGTTTGGGGATATAGAATAACCTTTAGTTAAATAAAATTCATGTAGCAGAATTTACCATAGTTTGAATTTAAACATATAATACTTTCAATAAAAAATAAGCTATAAATTCTTTTGTTTTATGATTAAAAGATTTTTATATGGGGCATTCCACGCCAAATCGACCACTTTTAAACCCGACCCCTTTCGATTTGGCCGAAACTTTTTTCTCGTTTTCTACCCCACTAAATATATTTCTCAGAATTTTTTCAACTTTTTTCACCCAACCCAACAAAAGTTATGATTTTTCAAAAATTTGGCTATTTATATTTGGCTATTTTTTCAAATACCCATAACTTTTTCAAAAATTGACTAAATCCAACGTTCTTTTTTTTAAATTTTTCAGTTTTGAATGTACTATTCAGATAAAAGTATGAAAAATTTTTCGATTTTAGGTTCCATGAAATTTTTCAGTTTTTTGAGAAAAATCATCAATTTTTCAAATTCCGACACTTTTAATTTTTGACTTTTTTTTCTGAAAAAAACTTCAACTTATTCTGCAGTTAATGCCGCTAAACCCAGAGTGGGCCGACTCTGCTTTCTATTTTTTTTTTCAATTGAAAATTTTTTTTGTTTATTTTACCACAATCTAACTTTGTTTTTATAATAAATAAAATTTAAATAAATATATTGCAGTGTTCATAAAGGTGGGCAATAAAGCTCACAGTAGTTTTAATTTCATTCTCAAAAAATGTAAGAAAGTTCAGAGAAAGTTAATATTTGATACTCAACAATTTAAGTTCAAATTGAAATAATTTATTATTTAAGTAAACAATTGAAAATTGAACAACGTTGAGTGTAACGACCGACGTGCATCAGTGCGGGTATACGCAAATGAATAATATTTAAATCACATTATCAAAAATAAAATTTGAATGAAGAAAAAAATGAATTGTCTTGGAAACGGATTGATCAGGAGAAAAAGGATAAATAAAGTCAGTTCATGAAAAACGGTGGACCAGTAAGGTCGAGCGGAGGTAATCCTCCGATGAAATAAAGTTGATGAAAAACGGTGGACCAGTAAGGTCGAGTGGAAATATTCTCTAAGAGAGGAGTGATCCACAAATAAAATTTAATCAACAAAAATCACTTTCGAAACAATAATAACAAATTCAATTTGGACAAATTTAAACAATTAATAGGAAGAATTATTTGGTAAAAGATTTTGGCTTGTGGGATAGAAAATTCTGGAACGAGAGAAAAAGCTGTTCCATTTAACGTGAAAAAGGAGAAGAATAATTCACAACCATTTAAGGACCGAGGATTGCGGGTCGAGTTTATTGAAGAAAGAGACAGGTTTGAACAACCCAGATTATTTTGTGATTACGGGATATTTGCGGAACACTAATTATTATAAAACGAATGCGGTGAAATTTGCGATTTAACAAAGGTTAATTAATTGTAATAAATGTAATTCAATTGTTTATTCAAAAAGAAAATAAATTTTCATATTCAACTAGAATTTTCTAGATTAATTTTAGAACCATTCAAAAGATCGTTTTAACTTTGCTTTGATATTTTTACATGGAACCGGAGGTTGGATAAGTTTGTATTCAATACATAAAACTCAAAGTAAGTATGCATTATTAAAAGATTCTTTCAATTAACAGTGCAATATCTTAAATTTTTTTACTTTATTCGTAATCTTAACTAATGATTTATAACTGAAAATAATTTTTTATTTTATTATTCTTGGTCGTTTAAATAATTTTTAATAGAGTAAGGAACGTAGAGATTAGGGATAAACTAGCAGTAGAGCCAGCAATGAGGAAAGTAATCGACAATCCACTGAGATGGTTCGGACATCTGAACCGGATGAAGGGCGATATGCCAGTGAGAAATGTGTGGCAGGTGGCAGGCAAAAACAGCGGAGAAGAGAACAAGAGGCAGACCTGCAAAAACATGGGACGATAACATTGGACTGATACTAAAAGAGATGGGGAAAACATGGAACGAGGCAAAACAAATGGCACTAGATAGAAGAGAGTGGTGGAAATTTATAAATGAAAATGCCACTATATTAAAAGAGATAAAGGACACCTCAACACCTTCGGGTATAAATGAGGCTTTTGATTTTGATTGATTGATTGATTAAATAATTTACAGACGGTATACTCCTCTGAATTAGAAAAATTTCTAATAATCTAAATAATTTATAAAAGAAGAATAAAAAGAATTTCAAATATATCTGTGTCTGGTATCAGACTGTGCAAGTGCAATTGCTGAGTTTCTGCAATGGTTTTCGTTTTTTAAAATCGGTCAATTAGGTCGTTTACAGCTTTATTATAGTCCACTTCTGGCGAAAACTTTACCGTTATATGTAGTTGGAAGATTATTCGGTGCAGAATGGTGCCCATGCATATAGCTCGTAAGGTGTGGTTTTTGTTTATCAACTGCTAGTTGAAGACCTGCTCTCGCAGCTGCTCTTTTGATCGTACCACCAATTCCATCACACGAACCTTTTCCATGAGCAATTGCAAAAAATGCCATTCAGCAGGCATTCCAAAATCACTGTTGTGGTAATATAACTTGACAAAAATTTCATCAAATTAATTTAAACATCGATGATTTTGATGATCTTTCTCAAAAAACTGAAAAATTTCATGGAACCTAACATCGAAAAAATTTTTCATATTTTTATCAGAATAGTACATTCAAAACTGAAAGATTTAAAAAAAGAACGTTGGATTTAGTCAATTTTTGAAAAAATTGTGGGTATTTGAAAAAATAGCCAAATATAAATAGCCAAATTTTTGAAAAATCATAACTTTTGTTGGGTTGGGTGAAAAAAGTTGAAAAAATTCTGAGAAATATATTTAGTGGGGTAGAAAACGAGAAAAAAGTTTCGGCCAAATCGAAAGGGGTCGGGTTCAAAAGTGGTCGATTTGGCGTGGAATGTTTGTTTGCAAACAAAATTAACGGGGTCTAGTATTCTACAAAAAATTTGAGCTGAAGAATATAGCTTTACTACATCAATTATATCAGGCTGGGGGGTATTTTTGGGGCACTCTTAAATGCCTTCTCCCCCCAAGGCTAGGGAGCACTAGAACTTACAGTGGAAAATTCACTTTCAAGTACGCACTTAGTGCGCATTAAGTTTACAGTTGAGGGGTAAATCAAGGGGGACATGTAGTGTATACAAACTAATACACATCTAGTGCGCTACTAAACTTCGGAGGGGGGAGCTTTTTTAAATTTTTTCTGAATTGCAGGAAATTCAAAAAATATCAAATCAGATATAGTTGAATTGATTTCTTTCTGGATTTTCTTGAATTTCTCAATGGGCATTTTAACAAAACTTACCTTAACAGCAAATAACGTTGTATGCTGCTTAATTAATTTAAATTTAAAAGAACTGGGTGCCGTCAGCTTGGTACTGATCTAACTCGGCGCCAAGTCAAAGTTGGCACCAGTCAACTT
Source organism: Cantharis rufa (assembly GCA_947369205.1). Classification (NCBI taxonomy): domain Eukaryota; kingdom Metazoa; phylum Arthropoda; class Insecta; order Coleoptera; family Cantharidae; genus Cantharis; species Cantharis rufa. The sequence goes on from OX376309.1 coordinate 21,091,461, forward strand.
GGCGCTGTAATAACTTGGTACTGACTAACTCTGCGCAGGACGACTTGGCACCGCACCGCCGCTATAAATCGCATATACAAGCGTTTTTCTTAAGCGATAAACTCCAAAAGAAGCTAAAAATAAAAAAGAAAACATCAAATAAAAAAACACTAATGAAAATGCAGATGTTTAGAAGATCTATAATTTGCGGTGTTGGAAAGAGTGTAATGCCATTTAAATTTTCCAAGTTGGGATAGGTACAGGCACGGAACTAGCCCTGTTAGACTAAGTGGGCCGAAGCCGGGCCCAGTTATTTTTAAGGGGGCCAAGGAGAGACCTAGAATGCTTTTTAAAAAAGCTAAAAAAAAAGGTAATTTACGTGACTAATATGCGACTAAAAATGCGTATGTAAAATATTTTAAACTTAATTAGTCAGAAATAGTAAATCGCGAAATTATTGGAACGAAATTCTTTATTTTCCAGGGTGGGCACAAGGGTGGGCCAGCACAACTTTTAGGTGGGCCGTGGCCTACCCTGGCCCCCCCGTAGTTACGTGCCTGGATAGGTAGTATCTGTTGAGATTTGGATTTCTGGGAATATGGGATTAATGGTTTTATTAGGAGCTATAATATCTAATGTTTTAGTTTTGGTGATGAGCTTGTAGAATTGATACACGAACACGCGGATCTTAGCGGAGGGAGTTCCACATTTACAGAAGAGCCACAAAAGGTACATTAGCTCCGAAAAAAACCGGTTATATTTCAGTGGCGTGTTTACACGGGAATGAGAGCAATAAATCTCCTACGATTGCAAATCTTTATTAAAATTTTAAATTGCTATTTCAGTATATTAGTATTCTAACAAATTTTAAAAGTAAAACAACAAATCAGATATATCACGACTTATTTATTTATTATATAAATTTAAAAATAATTCTTTTAATCTTTGAAAGTTAATACTATTCATCATCGTTCATTTGCAATAGTACTACAACACCAGATGGCTTTTAGCTAACTTTTTTATTTTTTTGAAAAAGTTATAATGACAAATTACCTCTCGTATTTTGTCAAGCAGGTTAAGTCAAAGTTTTGTCAAATTTGTAATTATTTAAAAATAAAAAACAATAATAAAACAGAACTTTGCTTGGTATTTCTCTTAAAAGAAAATATACTCGGAGAAGTTGCAAGTGAAAAGCTCATCTACCCCTAGCACCCTACCTAGAAGATGCCTGGTTTGACAATATTTTTCAATTACTGATGTTAGACGATGAATCTTACTTATATAAACAGGTGCATACACAACAAATTAAATTTTATAGGTTAAAGCATTTCGGAAGTATTAATAATTAAACACCTAGATTTTACCCACCCCTTTCAAGAGGTTATAGCTCCGAGGGAGCACTTGAGAATAAAAATTTTGTTTGAAAATTATTCAAGAAATCACTTTGTGAAGTTGGGAAAACATTTTAGGAACACTCTGTACAAAAGCAATTAGTGGATTTGAAAAAAAAATTAATTGAATTAATAAAAATATGAATGACAAATTCAGAGTAAAATCATAATAGCTATTTAATGAATTTTTTTAAAGTTGGCGCAATTGACTGAATAAAATAATTGGAGAAACACATGCAAGTATACAGCGTAAATAATGAGCCTTCAGTAATAAATCAGTTACTCAGCAATTTAACCATCCAATTAAGTATGAGAAGAAAATGCGGTATTGGTACTCTCCACCTACTGTATGTACGTACAGTAGGTTACGATAGAATATTTCTATATTCGGATAATACATTTTTGCTAGCTAGCTATTTTACTTCATTTACTAATTTACTAATATAGTAGTTTTGATACAAACTGTCGCTTTGAAGGAATATTTAGCATTACTGCGATTATTACCCCAATTACTGCAATTATCAGGAATGTAGTTAGGTATTTCAGCGTCGGGTTTAGTCTACGTAAATTTTGCCCTATTAAAATAACCACAACTACAGGAAAAAAGAAAAATCATGCAGGTCATATAAAATTATTTTCAAATTTTTTGACTCATTTTCTAAATCACTACCGCGTACCGATAATATACAGTGGCACGCAAACAAATTATGACCACTTTTATAAATTACTTTTTTTGGAATCGCTTGAATAGTGTAGAATAGACAATGAGTAATAAGTATCTTTGGGTATTTGTTTGAAGATTGGTTTTTTAAAGTTTTATTGAATATGCAGTTAATTTAGTTTGGATTAATTTAAAAAGTATATAAGTATTTTTATGTGGTCTTAAATTGCTTACGTGCCATTGTACAAGGTGGACAACACTAAACCAAGAACTGTTAAAAATATTCATTAAATCAATGAACTTCAACTAAAAACCAACATAATTATTGTTAAATAATGTGGTTTCATCTATGATATAATAGAACTAGGGGCCGCTCTTATAGTGAGCTTTTTTCTTTTTAGCTTTTTCGATCCTTTTGTGGCGTCTCGGGGAATTTCATTAATATTTCAATTTGTTACATCAACCGCCAAAATGCCGCTCTTTAGATTTGCCGCCCCGGGTTGTCCGCCTCTTACAGCGGGCTCTGATAGGACTTATCCTTAAGTTTTCTAAAAAATATGTAGTAATGAGTTTTTCGATTATTCAAAAAATTAAATTTTAGTGAAGAAATTATTGCTGAGGTATAAGCAGTGGCGTATTAACCAAGTGGCTCAGTGGGGCTGGAGCCCCCAGAGGGTGCTTTTTCAAATAAGGGCGTAAAATTGTAAAAGAAAAATAATAAAAATTAGGGCGCAAAAAAATTTTATATAATTTTTATAAATAAAATTCTAATAAGCCTATAGCTCAACAATAATTCTTTCACATTATTATTAAAAAACGGACAATACTAGTTATCTACTGAATTTAATTAAATTTGTATCTTTTTAAATTTCAAAACACTTAGTGTTATTCAATTAATATATTTGCATAAATTTATGCAGAATTTTATATTTCTTCCCGAAATTATCCATAATAATGCTTGGTGTTATGCATAAGCAGGACTTTCGTTTCAATGTTTTTATTGTACTGAGAGCGAAGACGAAACGATTTATTGCAGAACTTCAAGTATAAAAAGTGTAACAAGCACTTAGGAAGTATATAGAAATATGAATAATTTATTTTTTTAGAAAATCAATGCAAATGCATTTTTATATAAATTAATAGACTACGGGGAAGCACACAATCCACCAAAGGACAAATGACAATGGTTACAGGTTATGTAATTTGACAGTAGCAACAAGCACCACGGTCTGTAGCACCAAATTCATTCACCAAAAATTGCATAAGATAACATGGGTGTGGTTCATGACCTCCTAAATGGAGGTAAGGAAGAGAGAAAGCAAATCGATCAGATAATGTTATCAAGGAAACATGAAAATGCAGTAGAAAATGTGAAAACAAGCAGAAGCGCTAATTCAGACTCAAATCATCAAAAAGTAGAAAATAGCAAAAAGTTCTGGTGACAGAAGAACTTAAAAAAATGAAGAAAATGAAGAAATTATGCGCAAAAGAAACCAAAAGAAAAGCTAAAGACCGGTTGCATTAAATATTACAAAAGGAAAACTGAAAGAACATTGCAAGAAAACCTGGAGAGTTACAAAGAAAGCACGAGAGAAGTAAATACAAGAAGAATATACAAGAAACAGAAAAACGCATGGTTTATGGAGGGGATGATGGACCCAACAGTCTTAGGTTTAAAAAAGTTTTTTGGATTGTATCGGCCATATTGGCAGATTAATGGTTTTTCGGTAAAAAGTTTTGGCCTAGCTGGAGGTTGATGGTTTGCAGGTTGACTTGCTTGGACACTGAAGTTACATCATAGAAAGGAAAATCAAAAATCGAGTGAAAGCTTTTATGCTGAATTACCGGAAGTGCGTATATTTGTATTTCGGCGGCTTATCTCGGTGGTTGGCCTGACATATCAAATAAAAAGTACCTGAAATTTGTTCGTACTAAGTTTTTAAAAATTAAATCCCTATACTTTACGTTGACTACTTTACAAATGCACCCTACCACACTAAATAATATTAAACTTCCAAAAATGATTTTAACGAAATATGATATTTCGATAGTTTCGAAATTTTTGGTCTGAACAGCAGTAACATGTTTGAGCTCATTAGTTTATCTGGAACTCATAACCACTATCATCAATGGCGAATCTACTTAGAAGCTAATGAAACTGACTTCGAGACCTCGCTCTAACAAGAGCCCGATTCATACACCCAAACGGGTCGGGGTTATCAAATTTATTTTCTCTTGCTTTTTAGATCAATGTTGCTCATTTGTACCGAACTAAATAAAGGGTTCCATAGTATATTTAGCTTGGGGTCTCAAAAAATTTAAATTCGTTACTGGCTATCAGATACGTGAAAACTTCGAAAAGTGCTAAAAGTTGCTATGGATATTTGCTGTAAATTAGCGTTGAAATGAATAAAATTAACGCCACCTGAAGTTTTAAAGCTTGGCGTAATTAGCAAAATAAGTTAGTACTTTCAGAAATTTAACCAAGCACAATTAATTCAACTTTATCAAAGTGTTTAATAAAACAAATCAATCGCTGTAGAAATCTGAACAGCTAATTTTTAGTTAATATACAGCATTATAAATTTAATAAACTGTAAAGAAGCGATTAAGCAAATAAACATCTATTTGTGTTTATTTATACGTAAATCAGTATTTAAATTTATAACTGTGAAGGAATAACTTTCAAATCAGTTCTTAATTGCCAAGTAGTTAAATTTATAATAAAGTAATATTTATACGAACTTAAATCAACAATTTAACTATACGTGGACGTAATTTTGAAAACGTGTTTGGGTTTAAGTTATTACCATCCACTGTAATAAACGTTAAAATTACATTTCAAACCAAAATTTCAATGTTGCATAATCTTACATAAAAATAACAAAATGTCAAGTTCCTTCATTCAACAAAATTAAATTACATTTTAATAACAATTAGGTAGGTTCTGCGTTTTCCACTTATGATGTAATAAAAATTTTATATTACGAATAAAAGATATTCTTGATTTTGCAATGGAAAATGTTTCGATGATTTTCTCAAATTAATTGACATCTGCAGAATTATCTATTTTTATTTTGAAGTTAAAGATTAACTTTTGAATCTTTTCAGAAAGTTTAAGATGTTCTTAAACCTCACGCTTATATCATTATATTATTATTAAATTGGGTCCCAGGTTGGGCGCTACTTATTTGCAACAAAAAGTATGTTATTTCAGTAGCTGATTGTTAGATAGCTAAAGTTCTCAGTTGTTTTTTAAAAACAATTTAAAAATTTTTCTGATATTTAATTTCTAAAGTTTATTTGGTTATTTTTTAGTCCTCGGATTTAAACCTCTTTGTGCTTTCGTATGTCTATGTATTTTAGTTAAGCATAGTTTGTTTTAGCCTACAATTAGTTTAGTTTAGTTTGGTATGTCATAAATTAAGCAATAAATTTGACAAATTCCTCTTCAAGTCATGGGAGTGTTATGTTAATTTTTTATAATTTAAAATATTAATTAAAAAGAAATAATTCTGATTAAGTTTTAAGTATTATTTTGTTTCGGTTGAAGTCATAAGTGCATGTACACCCAATGAGGAGTCAAAATCAACTTTGTATGTATAGTTATTTATTGATAAAATTAGCCACGTTATTTTTATTTTTATAATGCACAAGATTACAGCCACGTAAACTGCTTTTTGTAGCAGACGTGGACTATAAACCACATATCGAAAATAACTTTACATCCAAATTGAGAATATTTTCAAATTTATTCAGAACGTATTCATATTTCCCAATGAACTCATATCTTATAATGCACTAAACAATATTTGTCGTATCTGCTACGCTACGTGTCTGGCAAGTTCAATCTCTGTAGATATGAATGAAACTTATTTCGTACAGACTGCGCGTGACTTTTTTTTAGCTTTATAAGCAAGTAAAGCCAATTGTTTAAAATAAGATATGACGTGCATATTTGAACCTTTCTATATTAATATCACGAAATAAATTTTTTCATAAATAACATTTAGTAGTTGCCCACGTGCTTTTTGTAGCACATGGTTGAATGTTGTAAAGTGCAGATGAATACGTGACAAACTTGAGTTACTTTCTGTAGATTCTAAATTCATTTGAAAACTTTGATTAAATTTGAAAGAGAGCTAATATCAACCAGTACAACAAAGGCACTATTACGCCAACAGATCCTACAAAAATTACAGTCTCACCAATCTGCTATATTTAATTAAAGAAATACGGTACCAGCTATATTTGGGTAAAGAAATTTTGGAAGCAAGAAATAAATTTGTTTTTACAACAGAAACGTTGCAAGGTTCACCTTGCTTTTTTCCCAACTCTCAAACCGTGTTGTAGGAATAAAAATTTTTTTTTCTGAGTTTGAAATTTTGTAAATGGACAGGAAAGCAGAGTTCGAAATTGAAACGTTTTGATACTTTGCACCCGAGCGAAACCAGGTACTTTTAGGATATTTTCAGTATAAACTGAAGTATTAAAGCAGTTTTATTATAGTCGTGGTTTAATAAAATATGTGAAAGAAGTGTGATTTGAAAGATGACAAAATGCCGATGATGTATTATATTGAGCGATAAGTGATCGCCAAACTGAAAAGATTTCTTTTTTAATTAAATATTTTGTAACGTTTAAAAGAGAACCGTGTGAATTCTAAGCTTCGTTCTTGATCTTGCATTAATTTATTTAAATGTGAAAATTTGCATGAAATATTAAAAAAATTAAATTCAGAATGTTGAGTCAAAATTTAAACTAATATTGACAGTAATTTTGATTAATTTGTCTCATTTTTATTTAAATCGTTATTATATTGATTTATTTCGGCTATTTATGTATGACACATGTAAATATAAGACAAGAATGTTTATTTATTCAAAGTAAGTATAACTAAAACAAAAATAATCAATAACAAAATTTTGAAACGGTATGTATGTATATGCAGTTTACAGTAATTACTGCAGTATATATTAAATTTGATATTTTAATGGGAAAAGTTTTCAAACTAATTATTTTCCATTCTTTTTTGGTATATTTTTATTTAAATTAGAATAACGAAATTTAGTTTGACGATAAAACAATCGAACGAAGCTATCGGTCAAACAATAAGCAAGTTAAATTAGCAAAAATGTTTTATTGCCTTTGTAACGGTTGCGACAATTAGAATTTTTAGATTTGTTTATAAAATTCCGTATAGTGCATTGCAAATAGAGCCGCGACATCAACGAACTCACCCCTACAGCTATGGTTGCTTGGCAACCCCTACTAACCTCCCCCACATCCACCAACACCCTTCTCATAAAACCCACACCAACAATATCCAGAGATCGCTTTTTATCCGATGTAAAACTTCACTAGCTTCTCTTTTAGTATATTATCTTGTAATTTTAAGAATATTTTGAAAGTATATTGTGTCTTACAATTTCATGTCATTTTAAGACTTTCCTTAATTGCGAGGTTATGTAACATTTTTTTCCCAAAACAATTGCAATTCTTTGGGATAACTTAAAAATGTTCGAAATTGCATTGTTTTTGCACTAATTCTTATAGCAACTTAAGAATGAATTGCGACGTAACGCTAATATATCGTATCCCTTGTGTGAGGATGGGGTGGCGTCGAGGAGGGGGTTAAGAGGAGGGCTGGGCGCCCCGGGCGTCGGGTGCTGCATCGATGGGTGGGTCAGATATCTCATATACTCAGTTGGTGCAGGTGTCAACCACTGATAATGTTACGATAATAACTAAAATCTTACATTTAAAAGACAACAAAAATCTTTAGTTTATTTGTTCTTAATTATGGTAAGTCTGTTATTATCTTTATTGAATTAGCTTGCACTTCAATCTCAACTTTCTCTTAGTACCAATATAAAAATTAATTCCATCAAAACAAACCTTCAGATATTTTATATTCGAGTTATTTAGCATTTTTTTGCTTTTATTTACATTATGTTATAACATAGATGGCGCTACGTTACTAGAAACGTTTCTACAGTCAATAAGCGTGTTATTGTGATGTAACTTTGTACCTTACATTATAAATTCATTATTTTATTTTGTTATAAAATATATCATTATTTTTCGGACATGAAGGAGAAATTATTTTTGGAACACATATTTACAAACCCATTACTTTTTGCATGCCCAAACCTCATTAACACCAAAAACTATGACGATAAAAACTTTTAAAGCAAAATTTTAGTTCGCGAATAGTAATTAGCATTTTTGTTCCAGTATTTAATTAAGCCTCCATAGTGGGGTAAATAAAATCAACTATCATGGAGGTGGCAATGCCAATGACGGGCAATGCCATCGATTCGTACGAAGACATGTTTAAAGAAATTACTAGAAAATTATACGGAGAAGATGGATTGCCAGAATTTGTACCTACTGAACGTTTAACGAATTCCCAAGAAAGAAATTTAACCAACGTGGATTACGATGTTGAATCGTCCATGTTAAAACCCGAAGAACATTTAACTGCATTTGGTTTAGCCGCGCTAATGCAAAACGGTTTTCCACCTGCAGGAATATTAAATCCACCGTTTCAACAAACCAAACAACCTAACCATTCTTGCGAGGATAAATGGGTTATTAGTGAAGACAACTTGCAATGGACACATTCTAAAATTGCCAGTTATAATCCAGCTCAAAAGTTATTTCGATGTGCAGAATGCGATTGTGTTGGATATCTTCCTCGAGTAGCTGAACATTGGCTAGGAACGCATTCAAATTTAAGAGCTTTTCAATGTCCTCAATGCCCCTACGAAAGCGCGTGGGCGCGATGCGTTCGAATGCACCTAACCCGGCACCACAACGTCAGTACCGAAGAAACGACGGAAGCTTTACTTAAGAATAATCCAGTGCTTCACGAAATTACAAGATATTTACAAAGATTGAAATCTCGATTAGAAGTCAATTGCACTAAAACTCAAAGTACCACTCAAATATCGGAAGACTTTCAACCGACTGCAACAACCAACAATAACGCACGACCCGTAACAAATCAACAAGTTATACCACCGCCACCTTCAGAACCAAATAACGCTTCGACTAAGCGATACAGTTGCACATATTGTCCATATGCAACAGATCGGAGAGATTTATTTACTCGACACGAAAATATTCATCGGGAAGAGAAACCATTTCAGTGTTACGTATGCCAAAAACAATTCAACAGAGCCGACCACGTGAAGAAACATTTTTTAAGAATGCACCGAGAACATCCGTACGATTTAAATCGGATTAGACGACATCCGCCAAAAAATGCTTCAGGTATGTCGTACTACCATAAGTACAACTCAAATGGCACTCCTACACAGTCACCCGAACCAGTTTCAAATAACGATTTGGCCTTAATGAGTAACTCTTTAACAATTCCAAATAATTTTGGAAATATCAGCAGAAACGTAAATAATTCGAGAACTATTAACAGTGCCGATTTAAAATCGGTAAATATGAAGCCTAACGTACTTGGAAAATCGCTGAACAAAAAAAAGGGAGAAAAACGTTTTACTTGTTGCTATTGTTCTTGGTCGGGAGTTGATAATTGGTGTTTAAAACGACACATGAACACCCACTTAAAACCGTTTATATGTGGTTTATGCGATTATAAGGCTGCTCGTTCAGAACGTTTAGCTACTCATGTATTGAAAGTGCATAATAAGAGAGCATGTGGAAAATGTACGTTTCTAGCTGACGATCCCGCACAACTGGTACTTCACCAACAGGAGCAACAGTAAGTAATTTCATGCTGTTTAATTTTAATATGACCATTTCTTTATGCATTTAATTTTCAGTCCTTTAGACCAACGTAGTAATCGTTCTACTACAAATGTGTTACGCACTTCAACGTTCAATAGCGCACCGATAATACCACCATCAACGTCATTTACGTAAGTTTACAAACTTGAATAAATGGATTATTATATCAGATGGGCCCGCTTTCACTCCTACATAGGAAATAGTTTTCCTATTGTAACGGATAAGAAACGGTTTCAAAGAACCTTTGAAAATACCCAACCCTTGATATTGTCTTTCTAATTATTGATGAAAATGCAAAAATTTGTCTAGGAAATCAACCGCCTGCAAATCACCAAACTTGATTACTTTGATTTTATATTTATTCTTTCCGTTACAAGGGGTAGTAGAAATCTCAATAAAATTATTTTATCATGGTATTTCTCTATGTTGGGGTGTAAAATGAGCCATCCGTTAAATAAAGCTAAATTAATTAGATTTAAAAAGCAATGCAAATTGATCGCTTTTCAAATTTAATTTATTTTTTGATTATTTCATTATAACTTTTTTATTTGTTTGACACGTGCATTGCTAAAACTAATCTTGAAATTTTATGTTTCTGGGTCAAGGTATGTTTTGCATGCAACTTATTTAAATAAAGTAAATATTGCACTTTCGATTTAAGCACGTCTTGCTAAGATCAAGAGCATCATTTTGTTAAATTAATGTAGAAAATAAGTTAGGTACTCCCAGTAGTTAAAAACTCAAACTAAAATTATTTTCCTTCAAAAATTATTATTGTTCTGAAAGTTTCGGCTGATATAAAAAAACGCTATAATTCAAAGGACATTTCGATGTTGAATTAACGTTTATATTGGCTGTACTTTGTTCGGATGAATGGTCGGTCATCGGGTAAAGAATACTTTTTAGCGTATGAAGTGTAAACTTGCAATTTTTAGTTACACGTAATATAAACGTTAATTCTACGTTAAAATGTGGCTCGAATGAACATGCTTTTAACAAGTAACTTTTATATGTGTACACTTCAATGGGTAATGAAATGCCGCCTTTCCGAAACGAAATCTTAAATAATTACTGTTGCCAAGGTTGAACAACATTTATTTATTTTCCTAATATAAAATAAAATATCACTTTGACCCCACCTTTTTAGTCGTCGTCTCTCTACAACAGCAATCTATGAACCGTTTGCAGCAATAATAATAAGAATAAAATAATAATATGTTAAGTAAAATAGATAAACCATTAGCATAAAAACTCGTTCTGCAATGAGTAGAAGACTTATGATAATTTGGGCTGTTTACCGGTTTTATTTCGTTACAAAATTATGTAATAAATTAAATATTAAATTAAACTCTGGCTCATAACTCTTCGTAATACAGGCAGATGTCACCGAGGTCTAGGTAGGCATTTAATACATCCAAGATGTTGCCAGCATCTTGTGAGGGCAACACAGTCAAAACCTACGACTGCGACATAACAATGGATCATTCTAATAACCAGCCCATGGTAGGTTGTTGTAAAACACATCGCGTGGCGATGGAGCAGGACATCCAAATTCGTTTGGATGCAAAACACTTGGACGCGAATCGTTTGGACGCAAAGTCGTTTAGCCGCAATTATTTTTTTCACAAAACCGATTGGATTTTAACAATAGTGAAAACCGCGTATCCATAGCACAAATATTAACAAAGCTATAGCTTTTAAAGTTCTATCGACCGCTGTCGGTGACATCGCAAAAGTCGTATCTTCGGAACGATACACCACAGCGATATGCAGTTTGAAAATTTGTTTTTAGAATTTTCCCTACTAAAACTTATATTTTTAGTTTACACCCCCTTTAACTGCTCCCATTGGTTTTTATAATTACCACCAAAATTGTTGCAGAATTTGAAAGTTGATATTAGAATAAAGCAATTCAACTGAGGATTCGAAAATTTGAAAGATTCATTTTTCCCAGAAGAATCGGTGAATTAGCCCATTCTATGGTACCGAAAAACATGTTCCATTACATCCGACATTAGTTGGAGACTAAAATAGAAGAAACCCGGGGGTCCAGGGGACGGAGACCCTGGGCGAGGCGCAAAGCACCCAGTTTTGTTTCGAACTCACTACATTCCAAACTGACTGATCATTTCAAATTTTTATAAATTGTGTAACATTAATTTTTTCAATTAAAATTTTCAAAATTTTGAAATTTTAATCAAAAAGATTAATAAATTCGATCAATTGGTTTTCGAGAAATTGTTCATTCAAGGAACTATTTTTCGAGCAATTGCTTTAGAGCAATTTTTTGCCACCCGGTTTTAATGAGTAGAGCGACTCAAAGATCTCGTCTTTTAAGATCCGTAATTTTCAAATTCGGGCAGATTCAGGGATGTTTTAAATGACAGGAGCGGTTTAAAAATTTACTGCCTAAGTAGATCGGCCGTTTTAGAATACAAATTTTGCTCAAAAATACTTGAATAAAAAAATCGAAAGAGGAGACACAAGAACGAAGTCCTTGCGCTATATTATTTTCATAATTTAAAATCATTTTTTCAATCATATGTCGAATAGAGGTGAGTATACTTTTTTATCGGAAAACATAAAATTATCTATTATATCAAATAATATAAAAAATATTGTTTAAATCACAAATCGTAACATATAAGACAAATTAAAACAATGTCATTAGAGCTATCCTCTATGGCGAAATTTATTAAGTGCTAGAATCACAATTTATACGTTTGGGAATTGTTGGTTCGAATTTATAATACATTTTTTAATAAAGCAAATGGTTTGACATGCAAAAGTGCAAAATCAAATAATGCTTACGATTTTTCACAGATATAAACAAAACAATAAACCAATATGGCGGCGATTGGGTATAAAATGCGTGACGATTTCTGCCGTTTTGGTCCTACCGTAAAAGTTCATAAGCCACATTAAGGAACTTCATCCCAATAAAAACATGCCTTGGGCCACTCTTATAGAAGCAGCCAATTAAATACTCGTATTTAGTTTTTAGAGTTGTAAGAAATTTTAGAAATAAGTTTATAAATACCTCATTCTGTTGACGGTATGTGTACTCATACAGTAAATAATTTCAGCACTTAGTTTAGTAAGCGAATTTGCTTATAGCTGATTCTTAGTCACCTGCGCTACTGCTAATATCACGTTATAAATTTACTATGACATATATTTTTTAGCCGCACCCCTACCGGTTGAACCGGAACCCTAAGCTACTAAGTCAGTAGTCAGTAAGTCAGTAGCTACTGTTCAGTTAACATAGTAGACTAGACATACAGAAAAATTCAATGTGTGAATACTTACATAAATATGTTTAGAGCTTATGTTAACAAAAGATTTAGGCATAATTTTATAATAAAACATAATTTGGCATTAAAGTTTAAACAAACCTTCGTCAAGCGTCCAAATTACGTAAACGTAATCGCACACATTGCATAAAAAATATTTGAAATTGATTAAATGTGATTTAAAAAGTGACTCGTGAAATGAAAAAATAATTCCCGAAAAAATTTACATGACTGCTACTGTATATATTTAATTTTAAAGTTGTTTTTATCATAAAATGGCGTTCGTAAACTTTTTAACCCATTATTTTAATTACGCAATTTTAACAGTCTGGATTTGAACGATGGATTCCGATTCATCTGTCTGAAGCCTATCTTTCTCCCACCTTCTGTTAAACTTCAAGATAACTTATGTTACCTATATATTAAGTAACTAAGCAAGTTGAGGTTATTTAGCAGCATCAATTTGTTTAGAACCTTCGAAGCGCAGAATATACAACTTTAATGTAAAACAAATCGCAGGGTTAAATATGTAAAAAATACTCTACAATTATAGTTTAGGAATATTGAAAATATAATTACCTGGTAAAATCACTTTACTGCAAAGGGTTAAAGCAAGCAGTTACCTGATACTATTGATTGAGAAACACGTTCCAGCTACATTATTGAAATGCAGTTTACCAGATAATATTTTTTTTAATGGAAAATCATATTTTAATTATTTCTTTTGAATGTAAAAAAATTACTACGCCACAGTAAATTTTTTTTCAAACTTGATTTACTCTTTTGAGTTATTTTAATTTTTTTTTAAATTAAGTTTCTCACAATCATGAAACATATGGTTAAACTTATTCAAATAAGTGATTATTCTGATAGGGAACCACCTGCGCAACCAAAACCTTTCTAAAATGCTATAAATACTAAAATAAAAGTAAATAATAGAAAATAAAAAGAGAATAACGTCAATATCAACTAAGACTCGGCAATTGAAAATCCATGAAATGCATTTGTTCCGGAACGCTTGAAACAATTGCATGTTTTACGTGCTGTGCTAAAGCTTTTGTGCAACTTATCGCTTTGACAACTAATGTGCAGACGAAATAAAATAATTTAAATACTAATTTTACGAGAAATGAAATAAAAAATATAACTTAAAAGTAACTGGGGAGTATGCAACTCGTATGTAACATAGCTGGCTGTTAAATTTTATTAACTGCTTACAATAAGTACTATCGATTTTGTAATGCATTTGTTAAATTACTAAATTTTCTAATTCCGAAAAAATTCGGCTATAATTAATGAAATACAATTTAAAATAAATTTATGTTATGGTGTTAACGGTTGCATTTCTAGAAGACAACTGCAACCGGCCTTGCCTTTTAAAAAATGTTGCCGTAACTATTTACCTCGAGTACGCACACAATCAACAGAATGAAACTTGCTTCGAACAACCAGGTGTTTTACATGCAAAATCGAATATTTTTTCCTAAATTAAAACAGAAAAAAAAACAAAAAATTTTCCGAGTTGTGTGAGTATTGTAATAGTCATTGCTATATTACAAAGATTAAAGCTTTCCTGTGATTTGTAAATCTGGGTCTCCGCGGCCAAAACCGAGGTCAAAAATTATAAGATATTTTTTGCGTTAGTTTTTCCGACTTAATTTTTGTTTTTGAAAATTTAACTTATGATGTGTCATAGTGTAATGGTGTTTGAGGGATGCAATGTGCCTAGACGTTTAGTTTTTTTAACTTAGTAATAATTGGTATTTTACTTTTTAGGCAAAATCAATCCAATATTAAACCTTATGAGTTAAGTGCTGCTGCAGCCATTCTACAACATGGAAATCGTCTTCTACAAAATGATACTAAACCATGGAAATCCCACACTCCAAAACAGCATGGGGCAGCTAGATTATTCAATTATTTAGAAGCAAGTGATAGTTCAGAACCAGAATGTGATTCAAGAGGTACGGAAGATATGAACAGAATAACAGCGAGTCATAGAATCCAATCGGATTTTCATGAGGCGGGGGATGTTGGTAGTCAGTTAGACGAACCAGATGCAGAAGACGTAGAACTTCCATTGTTCGTCTGTAAAATTTGTGGCTGTGAATTTGAGGACGATTCGTCATTGGAAACGCATCAATTTATACATTGCCACAGTTCAACATCTCCCGCCAAAGCTGAGGACATCAAAGAGAACGTTAATCCAAAAAGACAGTACCAATGTTACGTTTGCCAAAATATTTTTTCTAGTCAATCTGCTATAATGGAGCACATGACAAATCACTCTGTGATATCATATCAATGCTCTAGTAATAGTGCAATTCAAGATAAGGAGAGTCAAAATAAACGTTCGAGGAAGCAGAGTTTTCCTAAAAA
This sequence comes from Cantharis rufa, assembly GCA_947369205.1. Taxonomy (NCBI): domain Eukaryota; kingdom Metazoa; phylum Arthropoda; class Insecta; order Coleoptera; family Cantharidae; genus Cantharis; species Cantharis rufa. Next base: position 21,106,931 of record OX376309.1, read on the forward strand.
ACTAGTCGTGCCATTTTTAGGCAACGATGAGTGCAGCATTACATGGGATTCTAACGACAAACTTTGGCGACAAACTGGTAATTTTTCAAATGCAAATTTATACACAAAATATTTAAACTTATTAGTAACTCGTAAAGGCTTTTTTTGTAAATGTTGTCGAAACAAGCGCCTCAGTCAATTTCGTACTAAGGGCAATTTATTTTTACATAAATTATGGAAACAATTGAATAATGGATATTTTCAATGTGAACATTGTAATCTTCGTTTTAAACATCGCTATCAATCAGTGCTTCATTCAAGTAGGGTACATATTACGAAACCGAAGTTAAAAATTGTTTCTGAAAAAATTCAAGTAGTGCCTACTAAAGAACCAATAATTCATCCAATTGTACCTGCTTCTGAAGAAGCATCCCAAAATTTTTTAACTCATACTTTCACATCTGTACCTGATATTACCAATACATCTGCCAATGTACATAAACTAGGTATGTCATTTTTAGATCATCCATTTTTACATTCTAATTCTAGTATTAACGGGCATATGCCTATTATTATTCCTACTTTTCCTCCAAATTAAAATTTAATCTTTTCAAATAGATTTATATTCTAAAACATTATATTTCTGTAAGATATTATAAATGTTTGCTTATGGTTGGGAAAATTGTACATTCAAATGAAAATTTGTTTTTTGTTTCAAATCGAAGAACCTAGTAAGTAGAACGTAATTTCAGTAATTTTAGTAATTCGACTTACTAGGTCGACTTGTTCACCAAAATGCAAAATCTTGGTTCAAACTATGTATTGTTTCACGGCATTCAAAATGAGAAAATAGGGTTACGTTAAATTAAACCGGGAAAAATTTTTTTAAATAATTTGTTACGATTTTCTCAACCAAACCCTTTGTAATAAAAATTTAACGATATAAGAGTTTAGAATACTAAAAAATTTTTAGATTTTATAAAAGTCAAAATTCACGAATTGCAATATCAAATGCTAATTATTTTTGTTTGTTATGTTACAACGTTGATTGTATATTTAAATTTAAAAATATGTTTTACAGGTGGAAAAATGAAAATTACGTTTTATTGGCATTAGGATTATGTATTCAATGAGCGTTTTAAAAATATTTATGCTATTGCATGAAAATATTTTTAAAAATAAAATGGATATTTTGATTTCCATTGCCGTTACATTTTTATTACTATTGTATGTTATATTTTTTATATCAATGTGTAAGTTCTCGAAATTACATTTAAATCACTTTATATGTTTTGCGTTACCCGTACTAAAAATTTGTGATAGGGTCTCCTCGGTGAAAAATTTAAACGTTACTATTTTTATTGGAAATTGCAGTCCAAAACACTTAAACATTTAATGAAGCTTCAAAACAAAGTGACCTTCAAATAAATATTTTTTTTTAGTAAGTGCATTTAAATAGTTACAGACATTATAATATAAAAAAGCTAATGTATTTTATTTACGTTTTAAACGTTTTCATTAACAAGTGTTGATTTATGCAAGCAAATATTCTAACACTCGAAATTTTTCAAAATATTTTCTAATAAAAAAATATGTATATAACACCAAAAAATACAAAAACACTTAATTTACTTTCTATATATTTTGTTTATACCGCTTCACCAACATAATTATTTTAAATTTTAATTAAATTAATTTTCAGAAATTTTACAAGGTAAATTGAAATAAATAAGGAAATAATTGCCTGTAATCCCACAACAAGTGTTTCGCTAATTCAAATTTAATTTTAAAAGTTTCTAAAACATCAGCGAATATTCAATTTTAAAATAATTTAAAAAAAAAGAAAAAAAAGCGTAAATTTTGAAAATTAGTTTAATTTAAAAATATATGATTTAACTTAAAAATCTAAACATAATTTATTGTTAAGTGTTAGATCCTGTAAAAGGCTTGAATAAATCAGGATATTATAATTTTAGTCTAATATTTTTAATAATGAATCAAATATGTTATTAAGTTTAATGTGTTGTTTGATTATTGTGCAATAATAAAATACTTCTTTAATTAATTTTTTGTTACAAGAATTAGTGTGATTTGTTTAATATTCTATTATATGGCTTATTATGTGTTTATGTTTATATTTATTCATACTATTAAATGTCTCGTACTGTGTTTTGAATTATATAATAATTATATACATTTAAACATATTTTTTCTACTTGGTTATAATTTTTACACCCTTAACACTTGACAGTGGCGCAGCCAAGGGGGGGGGGCTAGGGGGCTATAGCCCCCCCCCCAGACACTCTTCCTTTTTATTAATGATAATCTTTTTTTAATGATCATAGTCGCATTTTTACCGGTGCAATGAAAAATTTTTTTAAATTAAAATATTTTTGTGTTCGACTTTTAATTTAAGATAGGTAACAGTGGTAACACAATAATTATACTCGAAAATAAGCTGACCACGCCCCTTTTTCAGAAAATTTTTTGCCTGGGTCGCACGCTTTTGGCCCAGCTCGCATCCTTTAGCCCCCCCCCCCCCCATAACAAATTCCTGGCTGCGCCACTGACACTTGAGAATATTAAATTACCGCAATAAGAACTTATTAGTTCAAATATTATTTAATTACATTACCACTGCATTCAGTTGATTCACTCAAACTATCTTATGTATGTACATATCTTATTTTGGTACTAATAGCTTGCGAAATAAAAAATATTGTATGATTTTAAAATTAAAGAAAAGAGAACAACGCAACGTCTCAATGTTACGCCAATATTGGAAATCTATATTGCACCAATATTGGGAAATGTTCATATTTCGACTTGAAACTTGTGACTTGTTTTATCAACCAAACAAATCAAATGTATTCACCAGATTTAGTTCAATATACCTCTCTTTTGTTTAAAAAAAAAGTCACCTAAAGATTGCTATTTTGGTGATGTAGATACCATGAACCTCTGGAGATTAAGGGGTTACCCTAATGTGAGCTAGCGAAAATCAATGTAAATTTTGAAAATTAATTCCGGAAAAACTATAAATGCGATTTTTGATATTTTTGGATATTTATTAATAACTATCTTTGTTAATGTATCTACAAATAAAATTTTATTAAAAAAATAATTATATTTGCAGGAGTTACACGGCTTTAAGTATAACCCTGGTTCTCGGGCATGGTCGAATGGTGTAGATGATTTTGGCAATTGGGTCAATCGGAAAAAAATGAAAATTTTTAATTTTTTATTAATTACATTGTCTTGGCTATGGCGTGACGAGGGATTTTCCCGCTGATCTTTTAATTGCTGCAAAAAAAATTTTTTTAGTTTATTGTTTTAAAAAATACATATTTCCTATTTCTTAAATAAAAAATTAACGGAAAAGAAATTAAGCAAAATCCTTCGTCACGCAAAAACTACTATTTCTTTGCATATTTCTTGCAAATTCTCCAAATTTCAAGTCGATTCATCTAGTACAGACTAAAAAATCACCTAACACCGTGTCACGTAAAAATCAATCACACGGTATAGAACTAAATTTATAATTACTATAACAAAATATATTCTATATCCTGTGTGATTGATTGATCATCAAAATTGTAAACGGAACATTGCCCCGATGAATCAACTTAATCGATAAACCAATAATATGAATCCAACAATGACCAATAAGAATTATAATTAGTAGAATTAAGATTAAGAGGGAGGATTACAACAAAAAGGGCGGTAAGTCGGAAAATCGGCAGTCAGCCGTGGGTGAAGTGCGAGTAGGGATTACCGCTGAAACCTATGTCCGTCATGTTGGTGATCCAATCCTCCCTCAGCCTTTTAGGGTAAGACTTAATTGTAATTGTTGTATATTTTATTATGTCATTATAATTGTTTAAACTCCTGTCGTGACTATAATTGATTAATCTGAGCTACAATAAAACCCCCACGACCAAAAGGTCGTGACATGTGGTGGAGCGTGCCGAGCCTATTTTGGTGGTTACAATAAGTCTAACTACACGTATTAATTCTTTGAGATGAGACTGTCTTAAAGAGCCACCGAAATAAAGAACCTGGTACTCATATAGGTGTATATTACTTCAAATTGTAAATTGTAGATAAATGGCGCACGTATATAGTTTTTCTTTTCTTTAGTACTTAAATTGTCAAATTAAAAACGAAAATGTCCAACGCGTTCAATTAGTAATTTTAGCTTAACATTATTAAAGTTCGTTTACATGGTTTCTAATAAAATAATATTTAGTATGCATTTATATTTTAATAAGTAGACGTTGCATTTACTAGGCAAATGCAGGAAGTTCTTGTAAGGTTAAAATTTTTTTTAATTTCAATTATTGTCGTATTTCATTTGTTACTTTAAAAGGTAAATGTTTAATTCAATAAAAGGCCTTATGCTTTCCAAATTTTTTTAATTCTCCAAATAATAATTTACAAATTTAGTTTTCCATACTTTTAAATTCAAATAATTAAAAAAAATTCTTGTTCCAAAATGAGGTCCTATTATCATTTTTCTTTGTGATGCCATCTCTATTAAGCTGGATATTATTTTCATTTTATTTATGCTTTTAATTTACGCTTCTTTTGCTGATACAAAAAAAGAAATTTATTATTAGTAGTCTAAATCATTCTTTTTGCGTCACTTACGTGTTTATAAATTTCCATTGATAAGATTAAGATAGAATATAATTATTTACTGCAAGAATCAATTTTAATTAACTTGACATTTTTTTTAGATGAATATTTTTACTTGTTTTTAAGATTTTAGTTTAGCTATAATGTACATAAGTAGATACTAATGAATTTTTAAAACATAAGTGATTCTATAATGCATAAGAACTCTACAGTTTAAGATAAGTTTTGCTTATTTTTCAAGTCAATTTTTCAACCATAATTACTTTTTTTAGGGTTCATATTAAACCTAATTAAATTAACCTCATTTAACTTTTATTTTCTATATAAAATTTTTTAGTCTAATTGATTCATTTATAGATATCTTTTCAAATGCAGGCGAATAAATATTATGTTGCGAAAAATGCATTAAATACGTTAATTGTGAAAATCTCATTTAAAAGGAAATTGAAAATTTTATTAATTTAGGTAATTTTTATCATTTTTCTGATAAATATAAGTTTAAAATTAATTCAAGTCTACTTATGGATTGGATACATTTTTGAAAAATTGAGAAATTGTTCTTTGCTATTTTTGTGGGTTTTATCTTATTTCAATGACCAAATAAATTTGGTAGGCATTTTAGGTTACAATTAAAAAATTTAATTCGACTAATCTTTTTAATAAATATAGGGATTTTACTAATAATAATTACTGATGACGATTGGAGTTTTTTTAAGCAAAATTGATATTACTTATAAGAAATTTGATTTCTATACGGTTCGTTTAGGGTATAATTGAAAAAGTTTATATTACATATAGGTAGATGTTAAATTTGGCATTAGTAATAATAACAGTTTGGCATTTTATTCATTTAGTTTTGTTTAATGGAATATTGTCTAAGCGAATTTATATAATAGTTATACGTTGCATAAAGGATGGGTTTAATCAAGTTCATGTAAGAAAGAAAATGCATTGTTTTTTTATGTTGCAACGAAGAAATTAGTGGTTATTATGCTATACATTTTTAATTTAATTTTTCAAATTTGAGTAATATTCTAGAAATTCTAAGCCTGTTTATTAAGAATTTAACTGAAGAAAATTTATTTTCAATTTCACATTATCAAATTATTTTAAACCAAATTAAATTAAAAATTTTTTTTTCTAGTAGTTATTTAAAAAGTATATTGACTTTAGGTGTAATGTGGTAATTTAAACAAAATCTTTTTATGCGGTCTATGTATATTATAATTTATTATAGAATTAAAAAAAAAAAAAAAATCGCAAGTCGATGTTTTAATTATATAGGTCATTAGAGTAAAACAATAATACGATTATTTTACAATTATACAAATTTTTAAAGACATTCTCTTAAGCCTTACACGGATATCTTTTAATTTTTTTAGTGATGATTTTAATAATGAATTTTTAATAATGATTGTAGTATTAATGTTGCGGTGTAATTTTTTATTTTATTTTGTCAACTATTTTTAATAATAATTGGTTTGGTTTTGACCAAATAAAATTTTTAAATGGAATACTAATTTAATAACCTTTAATTTAAATTTAATTTATTGGGTAGTAAGTTTATGTATTATCAGCTAATATTTATTTTTTAATAATAACATTTTAATTTTTAGACGGTTTAAAATATTGAATTTAAAGGGCATAATAATACTTTTTGTGTATGTTAATATTTTTTATTTATTTTGTTCTAAGTTTTTATCACGAGGATTAAGTCAATTTGGAAGATGTCGCCATAGTGGAGGTGAAAAAGCAGATTATAAGAAGAAATTCAGGGTCGAATTTTAAAGGAGAGAGGTAAATTTCTATACCACGTTGCAATCATCAAGAGCGGCATCCAAAAAGAGGAATGGTGTTTCAAGTAACATGTACCAAGTAAATGGCATTTTGGTCGGATTGTTGGGGGCAACCTGATGTCAAGCGGCAGACTAATCATCTCAACGATTGATGTCACGCGCCACTGTCAACTGTCAATTTGGGTAATAATGGAAGGAAGTTTTGGAACGGGATACAATGAAATCAAATGGAATGGAATGGAAGGAAATGGGTTCAAATGGAATTTAAATGGAATAGAATTGAATGGAATCAAATGAAATCAAATGGAATCGAATGGAAGTAAATGGTATGAAATGGAACAAAATGGGATCGAATGGAATCGAATGAAATCAAATGGAATCGAATGGAATAAAATGGAATGGAATGGGTTAAAATAGAATTGATTGGTATGGAATCGAGTGGATTGGAATCAAATGGAATCGAATGGAATAAAGTAGAACCGAATGGAATCGAATCGAATGAAATGGAATGGAACAAAAAAGGAGTGAATGGTTTTTGTATTAGTGAATTGGAAATTATGGATTGGTATGCCTGGTAAATAAACAGAAAATGTGGAATGAAACGACCGCTACCGATGAAACGACCGCTGGTAAATAAACAGAAAATGTGGAATGAAACGATCGCTACATGGAAGCTTATAGTCCTAGTGGGTAGTCGCAAATAATGGTACAAAGAGATTTTAAGAAGACAAGTGCATCGTATCTAAACCTTAAGAAGAGTCATCATTAGAGTCAACACGTTGTAGAGTGTCAAATAGTGCTACAAGGTTATAAATAAATAAATAAATGTGCTCCAATTAAATAAATAAATGTGAAATTAATAAAGTGACAAAAAAGCAGAGCAAAAGTGCAAATTCATCTTCGTTGTCGTGAAATTATTATTTATGTATGTAAAAAAGTTGTTAAAAAATTGTTGTTATAATATATTGTCATACGAATTTAAAACGAGGCCTCGTATAATGTAAACGCCGATGTATTCAAAAAATCAGTGCAACGCGCGCAAATCTGCATTCCTTTTTGAATAGATCAACGTAAAGGCATTAATTTAGTATGAGCGATAAAGAAATACGATTTTCCCCATTTTCCCCCATTCATTATATTCAAATATTAAATAATCGAGTTTTTCCCCCATACGCCCCATAATGAGATAAATAAGAGCCCAAATAATAAGTCATATAAATAATTAAGTCTTTTCCCCCATAATCCCCCTTGAATTTTTTTAATAAGGCCATAATGAAACACTAAGTCAAATAAATAATTAAGTTTTTTCCCCCATACTCCCCCTTGAATTTTTTTAATAAGGCCATAATGAAATACTGAGTCAAATAAATAATTAAGTCTTTTCCCCATACTCCCCCTTGAATTTTTTTTAATAAGGCCAATAAAGTTTAATAAGAACACAAGTTTTATGTCTATTAAAAAATTAATTTTTGTTATAAAGCCCACATCAAGATAAATAGGAGCACATAATAGCACTTGATTTAAAATAATAAACATATAAATATTCAATGTAGTCCAAATAGTTAAATTGACTCTAGATGGGATTCTGTTTTTGTTTTGCAAAGAGTTGTCCAACCGATATAAATAATAAATGTAAAACCTTTACATAAGTAAATGAAAAACCTTAATGATTTAACTGATTGAATTTTTGTTAGGATTTTTTTTAATTAAACTAGGTTAAACAACTTGTAATTGCAACGATATCAAATTTCTATGATTATGACTAGATATACTCATTGAAGATTACAAACGGTAAAATAAGCAAATCGCTCGCTATAAATAGTAAATAAAACATTTAACTATATTTTGCAGAGACGTAGTAAGGAATTTTAAATAAACATCCTGTGAGTATAATTTATTGTATACTTACCTTGGATTGTTTGATTGCACTCATAACAAACACTTTTTTTTTTCTGGATGAGGAAGTATTTTACCACTGGAGTACGGCCTATGCGCTTAAAAATATACCCTGGATAATACGACCCTTGAACTAAATGAAAAATTTTTTGGAACAAATTTTAATTCTTCAAATAAAATTTTTTTTATTTTTTCCGATTTGTATCTTCAATGTGAAAAAATTTTTTTTGTTTTGTCAGGAATTATTTTATTTTTTTCCTGTTGCAATTATAAGTTGTCTTTTAAAACTTTGATTAGTTATTATATATATTTAATTTTAATTTTCTATTGATTTATTTTTGAAAAACTATTGTTTTTGTTGTTCTCATATACTTATATCTATATTTTATTTATAATTTTTCTTTACAATTCCAATTGTAAGCCGATTTTTTTTTTTTTTTATTTTATGTTTTTTTTCGTTTGATTTGGTAGTAGTTTTGCTTTGTCATTGTTCTTTTAATGTTATTGGTTCAACACGTTGTTGATCAGTCAATTTTAGCGCCTTGGGCCAGCCGCTTTTGCCGGCGAGGGGGTAATGTCACGTAAAAATCAATCACACGGTATAGAACTAAATTTATAATTACTATAACAAAATATATTCTATATCCTGTGTGATTGATTGATCATCAAAATTGTAAACGGAACATTGCCCCGATGAATCAACTTAATCGATAAACCAATAATATGAATCCAACAATGACCAATAAGAATTATAATTAGTAGAATTAAGATTAAGAGGGAGGATTACAACAAAAAGGGCGGTAAGTCGGAAAATCGGCAGTCAGCCGTGGGTGAAGTGCGAGTAGGGATTACCGCTGAAACCTATGTCCGTCATGTTGGTGATCCAATCCTCCCTCAGCCTTTTAGGGTAAGACTTAATTGTAATTGTTGTATATTTTATTATGTCATTATAATTGTTTAAACTCCTGTCGTGACTATAATTGATTAATCTGAGCTACAATAAAACCCCCACGACCAAAAGGTCGTAACAACCGTTTTAAATATATAGTTTTGAGCAAATCGGTTTTAAAAGTTAACTTAAATTTTTTATTGTAAAATCGTAATTTACCGTTAATCTGCAATTCCTGCTCTATACAATTGACCTTCCTCGCTCTGAAAATTTTCCTGCAAAGATGATTGAGCCTTTCGTCGCTAAATTTGCCTTTGCTTATAGAAGGCCGTCCGGCAATTGAACGCGAACCCTTTTAAACTAGTTCAAAAATATTAAAAAATAAAAGTTTTAGCACAAATAGATGTTTACTAAGGCATAGAAAATAGAAAACTGACTGAAAACGGGCCATTTTAGCGAACCCGCAATTATATGTATGTACCTACCAATAAATAAAGATTTAAAAAAATTTTGTTTTCAAAGTTTTAAAAGCTAATAAAATTTAAGTAAACACTTGGGTTTACAGGATATTGATGATACAAAGTGGTATACAACAGATTAAATGTTGCCGACAATTGAACGATTTATGGCTTACATCCTGACCAGATTAAAGCCCTACAACTAAAACAATACTACGAATATTGGCATGAAATTTTTACACGTTATTCTTCAGATGTTGAACAATTTTTTAAAGCAAAAAAATTTTTTCCGATTTTCAAATATTACATTGCGGTTATCCCTTAATGCAATCCAAGAGCTCACCCAAACAAAAATTAATTTTTTAACTATTTGGTTTATATTATATTTACTCTATATCTATTTAATTATAATTATTATTTTGATAAAAAATATTTAATAAAAGTAATATTGAAAATAATAATCAATTGATTTCACTGACTGAATGTTTTAATATTATTATTATTTTAGCGTTATATTATTTAGCGTTAAGTCTGGATTGAATCTGAATGGGCTTGCAGTTTCCGAGGTGTTCACATATCCATAATTTAGTATACATAAGAATAACTTGAATTTAAAATTTTTTGAGAATTTCTACAGAATTTGTGAGAAAACAAAAATTGGTCTTGCACCTATAGACCTATAGATTCCAAGACAACGTTCCAAAACTGGAACGATAATGTACTTTTCAGATTTTGATTTTTCTAATATTCTGACGCAGAAGTGGTCGATAGATCAGTTAAATTAGGCTTAATTTCTTAAAGTTGTCATATACAGCAACCTTCTTCCGCAGTCAAAGTTGATAATTTTTTATCTTTTCCACGTTTTACATTTTTGCGAATAACTCAATTTCAGTGTATTTGGGGTAGAAAATCAACGTCACCTAAAATAAAAGAACAAAATCCTGCACAAAAATAAAACAAAGTGAAATATTAGAGCTTAAATATTTTTAGAGATATGACATTTTAGAGAAACCCAATTTTTAATAAAAATTTAAAATTATAGTTTCTTTTGTAAATAGTTTCCTTGATGAGCATCCTGTAAATAAAAGTACCTAATGAGTAAATGTTGTAGAGAATTCAATTCTGCCCAATTTAACTGTTTTCCCAAAAAAAAAAAACAATGTAATATTAAAACGAAGGTTGTTGGTTGATGAAACCCGGTGAAGCGTCACATAATTGAGTCTAGATTAATCTATGTACCACTTTTGTATCAAATAAACTAAAAAAAAGTATGCAGCAAAAACTAAAAACTAGGTTTTTTATGTACAATTCGATAAAAAAAATGGTTTCTGATGGCCATAAAACTGGTTATTGCAAGTTTAGGAACTTTTGTTAGTCAGGTACAATCAAGATTTAAAAAAATGTTTTCAAAATTTTAAAAAGTAATAAAATTTAAGTTATCACTTAGTTTTACAGTATATTGTTGATAGAAAGTGCAATACAAATAATAAAATTTAAGTAAAATTGTTGGTATACAACAGATTTAAATGTTGCCGACAATTGAACGATTTATGGCATACATCTTGACCAGATTAAAGCCCTATAACTAAAATAATACTGCGAATATTAGCATGAAGTTTTTACACAATATTGTTAAGATGTTGAACAATGTTTTAAATCAAAAAAAATATTTTTGATTTTAAAAAAATGTCTCGTTAGGGTTATCCCTTAAGGCAAACTCCGCTGTTTAAATTTTTAAACATATACTTACACATATAAAAAGCTTATTCCCGGTTTCATAAAATTCTCTCTTGGTACTAACAAGGCAACAGAAACAATCTGTTAACTTTAAAGTTCATAAGTTCACAGAAACAATCTGTTAACTTTAAAGTCCATATTAAGATCATATTGAACTGAGACGCTCAATAGAGAGACGATCGAAAGAGATAAGATCAAAAAGAAAGCCGATCGAAAGGAAAACGATCAAAATGAAGACCATCGAAAGGAAACGATCGAAAACGAGACGATCGAAAGGCAGACGATCGAAAAATGTCTACAGGTAGGACATGATCAACATGATCAACAGATATAATTTTGAAAAGTTCTTAATCGGACAGGCTGCAATAAATATAAATCATAAAAAAAGCATGGAAAAGTGCATGAAAATCTTGTCCAAACAATCTGTAGGTGTCGAAGTCCATCAATATGAATTAGAGATTGGCCCTCGTCACCCCTCTTGTGAATAGCATTTTTATTAAAACTGATCGGCTGACCGTTAAACTTGTAAACACTGAAACATCTAAATACTTGAACTACCACTGAAAACTGAAAACCTGATTAAATTTAAAATTCAAAACGGTTTGGTGAAAATTGCTCGAAAACAATTGCTCGAAGGAAAATTGCTCGAAAGCAATTGCTCGAAAAAAAGTTCCTCGAATGAACAATTCCTCGAAAAATTAATTGCTCGAATTGCAATTGCTCGAATAACAATTGCTCGAATAACAATTGCTCGAAGGAAAATTGCTCGAATTTAAAAAAGACAGTTAGAAACTTTATTTACAAAAAATGCATTTATACATTTAATATCCAATGTTGTGAGCAAGACTGTGAATATATCCTGTAACATCTACATTGTATTCGAAATTTTGCACTATGGGAAGAATTCTTGCCGTACAATCGCGATATTTATGGCTACCTACTGGAGGTTCAACGCCAGACAAAAATTGTTCCATATTTAATTCTGTAAGGCTTTGTTGCCGTTTAATAGTATCTACAAATTTCCAAATGCCAGGGTGATCCGCCGAAAGTAACTCCTGGAAGCCTCTATGCCAACCTTCAGCGCTGTTGTTGGTTTTTGGTTCACCTTCAAGAATACCTTGGTAACAATTCCACAAACTTAAAGGAAAGCGAGGTGGACGCCGTTGTCTTCGATTTAGGCGACCAATCCAGGTGTCTTCAAAATAATCGATTTTAAGGAGCTAAGGTGGTTTTCCGTGTAGCCACTGATTTTAATATTAAAATATTTTTTTGTTTTGAACTCACTACATTCCAAACTGACTGATGATTTTAAATTTTTATAAATTTTGTATATAGAATTTTTTCAATTTAAATTTTAAAAATTTAAAATTTTAATCAAAAAGATTAATAAATTCGAGCAATTGCTATTCGAGCAATTGGCTTTCGAGGAATTGTTCATTCGAGGAATTGTTTTTCGAGCAATTGTTTTCGACCAATTTTCCTTCGAGCAATTGTTTTCGACCAATTTTCCGGCACCCTTCAAAACATAGCATTAACAAAATCACGATAGATAATTAATAAACTAATAATCAAAAGATAAACTTAATAAATTTAAAAATTTTCTTTTGATTACTTATAATTTCACCGTTAGTGGCGCCACGATATGCCATGCAGTTTGCCTATATCAAGAATTTTGTTCCGTGCGTGCTAAGTAGTGATTTACTTTGGTTTAATAAGTTAAGTTATTTAGATAACAAATATTTCTATTTTATTTTTAATTTTAATTCGTTTCATGGTTATAAATATGCTGGAATGTGTATCACATGTAACATAAAATTTTACAACAGGGAAACAGGATATACCCTGTAAACAAGTAATGAAGGAAAACTTGTATCTACGAAATCTATTTTTTTCAAACAAAACCGTTCTTGAAGATGGCATATACATACGTAGTACGTATAGATACATAGACCCTTAAGAAACGTTAGTCCTTCCATCAGGACTTTGTTCATGACCAACTTCACTTTAGGAAGGAAGAGCAGCCTTCCGGTTTAGGGAGAACCTTGCTTGGCTTAATCTATAACACAACAGACATATTGCAAATAATTGGAAAAGTTGACATAAATATAACTGACAATAACTAATTCAAAAATTGCTGACCCAGTACTATACAGTGTGTTGGACAATATACAAAATAGTCTATATATAAACTTTTATAAATTTTTACTTACAATTAGATAAATAATATACAATTTACATTCAATTAAAGTTACATAGTATGAAATCAAATCAAGTAGTATTAGAATATATGGCGAGTTACATCTCTTTCTGTCATAGTAGACACCTTGGGTTTTCGTTCTGGACTAATAGCATTACCTCTAATTTTAAGAATTTCCGGAAATTTTCTGAGGATATCTTGAAAACTTCTGGAAAAAATAAATAATGAAAGGTGTGATAATATCTTTATATTTAAAATATTTACTGATCATTGAGATCATCATCAAAAAAGTCATTTGGAGATATAAAAGTTCTGGGTCTGTTGAGCAATAATCTGCGGGAACTCGTTTTCGTTTGACGTGGTTCAACAGAATCAGATATTGGATAGACATTTTCATTTTGCTGGAAAATTAGTAACATGATCATTTATTCTTAAATTAAAAACAGAAAATTTTTACTCGCAATTTATTTGAAGACTTGTGACGTACAATTTTTGGAAGCTGTTGGGTTTTTTGAACATTTTCCGTTGTTGAAACGCCTAAACAAACGAATTGCGATTTTAACGCCTTAATCATTGCAAAAATTAAAGTTGTAATTGCAAACGAAATTAATTATTTTATTGTTTTACTTTAAAATGCGATTTTTTGGGAAAACTAAAATGATTACATAAAGTTAGTTTAAAATTTGTTCAATAATTGGAAGGCAGAATAAAGAAGTACTACTTACGTGGTTTCGAATGGTTTTCTTTACTTGGCATTATGTAAGGAAGATTTTCTCTTTTTTCATTTAAATTATCTTCACCAAAACCTGAATCAGACTGACTAGCTGGATTATTTTGACCCCGATTAGTTGGAAACTTTAAATGCATTTCCAATTCTGGTACATATTGTCCGTTACTCGTACTTCCAGTAACAGTTACTGTCCATCCATCTGAAAACGAATAATTAATATAAACATTTATGCTGGTAAAAAGACTTACGAGGCATTGATTTGTTTGAAGAAGAAGAATCATTATTTTTGTACCTCTCTTTTCTTTGTTGATTTCTGTACGCAAGAACGGAAGCAGGTAAAGCACGTTTAAATTTTTCTTGATCGCTACTTGTCCATGTATCTACACTATCTTGAGATAAACTTCTTGGTTTGGAAGACACTTGATTGTTATTATTAGCCATCTGATTTTTATTTGTACTTTTTGGATGTTTAAAGTTTTCCGCTGTTCTGTTTTCAAAGTTATCATCGGGTTTCTTATATGAGCTACCCTCGTTATTCTCATCATTATAATTTCTACTTTCTTTATCCATATTGCTTTTCGTTCCTAAATAAAATTAACTAAGTTGATACTGGCATGATAGAGTTATAATACAACAGAGTGCTCTGTAAATATGTGCAACTACAGTTTTTGGTACTTTTGTGAAAGATTTATACCTTCGTCTGATGTACTTTCAGAAGATCCTTGACTTTTGTGAATGCTATAGAAAGTTATCCAGCCTTTAGGTATTTTAGAATTATCCTCACTTGAAGTTTTTTCCTTATAGTTATTCGATTGTTTTATTCCTTGAGGATTTTTTTTTGCCTGACGTTTACTAAAGGTTGACTCTTCTTTTGGTTTTAAAGATGATATTACATCTCTGCTGGTATTTGAAACATCTTCTATAGAAGACTGTAAGCAAATAGACCTTTCTTCGGGTATGGATTCAAATATTTGTTGATATTTACTTCCATGATGTCTGCTTTGCAATAAATTCACTGGAAGCGGTCGATTTTCACTTATATTAATTATGCTTGTGGTTTGCTTTTGAGTTATCCTTTCTAACGATCCTTGAGTATCCGGTCTATTCAAAGCATCAATTAATATGTTAGCTATCAACTGATCTACTTTGGGATCATCTTCGTGAATTTGATCAAATTCTAAATATATCGGTTTTTGGCTTTTATCTTCCTTTAAAATATTGGGTAATTTTGAGTTCACCAAAATTGGAATTTTTGACTTTTTGGATTTTGAACGCTGACTACTATCGGAATTTGATCCAACACATTCGACAATTTCCAAAATTTCGATTCGTTTATCAAAGTTATTAACCTGAGTCTTGTGCAGAATTCGTTTAGGCATGACATCGTAAACGTAGTTTTTTGTTGAATAAACTGCATTCAATGGTTCTAACAATTTGTGCCGAGATTTTGATAATAATGATTCATGTTTTTTTACATTTTTCAAGTCTTGAGCGTTTAAATTTTGTGTTTTATTTTCAATTTTTCTCTTTATCGATTTATTATTCTTTTTACTTTGGAACTGTTGGATATCAGTTTCCATTTTGATTTTCCTTACCGATTTTATATTAGGAAGAGTGGTTTTAATTTTACGTTTAATTTTATTTGAGTTGATATCAGGTAGAGTAGTAGATGAAACTAATCTTGAGCTGTCTAAAGGATAGTTTCCATTGTCGCTGGCACTTACATAATTACTGTCCGATTTAGATGATCCAACGGTATCTTTGGTAACTTTCAACTTTTGTTCACGTTTCAATTGCCTTCTATGTAGCCTCTCCTTAACTTTTTCGGGTAAGTGATCGGCTACAGATTTACACTCATCCGCTGCATTTGATTCTATTGGTATATAAAACGCGGCAGATTTCAATTCAGGTTTTTCAAACTTATCTTCACTGTTATCTGGTAGCAAAGGCGAAAGTTCACCTCGAACAGGTTTTTCATCAAATTTATTGCTTTTATTTATATGAAAGCGAGGAGAATTTTCATCTTCGAGACTATCCATTAAGCTAACCTTATCCGATTCCCTATCGCTTGATTCACCAGATGATATATTAACCTCCATTGAGGTGGTTTGCGGAAGAGCTGAATATCTGGGAACGACGATTTGTTTTTCTAGAGGTTTTATGTAAGGACTTCCCGTTCCAATATTGCTAACCATGTATTTTAATATTCGTTGTTGTTTTGTATTTTGTAGATTATCGTCGGTTTGATTTAAGAAAAAACTGGGAACCTGTTGAACTTGGATAAGTTTGGATTGAGTTATCGATTCGTTAATATTGGATTCAAGTGGCACATTTTCAGTAGCGGTACTTATATTAACGGTCGACTCTTCAACATCTTGCATCACTTTATTGAAAATTAAATTCAAAGTTGATTGACTTAATTGCACATTCGAGATTACGTTTACATTAGTTGCATCGATGGTTTGAGTAGACGAATCATTAAAATTATCTAAAATAGTGTATGCTGGATTATTGTTTCTTTTTAAGCTGGTAATATCATTTCCCTGGCTATCCAAATAGGCATTTTCATTATTTTTATTATTTCCATTTTCTTCAAAATACATTTCGGATGAGTAAGTATTTGTCAAGGTATCGTTTGTACTAAAATTTGAGCTTTTGTAGGTTGATTCCGAATTTTCCGAAAATGTTGTTGTACAAGTGGTACTTCCGGTACTTGTACTTCGCGTGGTATACTGATCTGTTTCCAAATCTGTTGTAGAATTCTTCGTAGTGCTTACTCTACTCTCACACGAACTAAGCACTTCGAAGGACGTTTGGCTATATTCACTACACATTTTAAATTCGTTATTTTGACCATTTTTATTTAGCATTAAATTTTTGTAATTAGAATTTGGATAATAATCACTATTGATAGGTTCTTGTAGTTTTTCGACTTGATATCGAAAATTATTTTGATTTTCAGTTTTATTGCAATTGTGTGTGGGTGAAAGTTTTAATTCTTCACTCACTGAATTTTTAATCCTATTCTTCGTGCGTTCAGGTGAAGAATGATTTGAACAAATACTATGGGTTGATTTATCATGAAGAACTTTTCCGTACTGCCACTCGTAGTAAGTTGTGGGAAATTTATTGCTTCTTTCAGAAAGTGGTTTGGTTGACCCCCAAAGTCTTCTCAGCAAAGTTGATTTTCGCATTAAATTATAATCACGTTTTTTATTTAAGTTTGGGTCACTTCCCACTCCTTTATCTATTCTCCATTGGCAGCTTTGAGCATCATATCCGTGAAGACTGTCACTGTCGTGAGATTCTGACCTTTGCTGAGCCAAGGTATGCCTATAAAAAGTAGTTTACATAAAATATTTTAAGTAAGTATTTAGGAAATGAATAATTAAAATACCAAAATTTTCCGATGTGGATTCGTGTATAATTTTACTTTTGTGTGTTATTGGAATTGTATACCTACAAACTGGAATAGTTAAGTGTTAATTTATTATTCAAGGGAAAATACTACAATTTCATTTAAAAGTTTTATAAATCGATAAGGGTTTTATTTGAAAAAGTTCAAATAAGAAAGGATCAATTACTAAAAGTCAAAGTCAGAATCCAGAATAAAAGTTTCTGCTATGAAGTTGTTATGCAGGGAATAACAGATAACATAATTTTTATTTTCAGCAAGTTGTGTTAGTCAAAAATTCTTGTTCTGAAAAACACAATAGTCCTGTAAGATAACAGAAAAATGATATCACTTAAATAGGATAAAAATTGAAAGACAGAGAAAGAATAAGACTGCAAATTTAGGCTAAAAGACTAAAAGAAAATATGATCAAAATGGATGAACAAGCAAAAAATAACTTGATTGATAAAAGAATGCAGAAACAAAAATAAAGTGGAAGAAAAATTAAAAGAAAATCATGGCAGAGATGATCAAATACGGGATGGAAAAGGTGACCCCCTCCTTTCCACGATACTATCTGCAAACTGAAAACCTCTTCTTAAACAATTAGCGGTTGCACACGCGGATTCACTATGGGGAGAGACAATGGGTATAATTTCTCCTCCCCCTCTAAAGGCTATATTGAATCATTTATTAACTTATTTTATTTATTTGAACTATTTATAATTATTTTTAAAGGTAAAAAATCAAAACTTACATTTTCATCAATTTTACAACTGTAAGAAGTACTAACCATTTCAAACCATATTATGTACCAAATTGTTTTAAATGATAATATATATTACGAGATTATATAGAAAGAAAAGCAATTTTATGCAATAAAAAAATATAAATATTCTAATACAGAAGACTGAAAATTGTGAAAATCTGAAAATTCTATTCACTGCATTAATTATTTCCAGTAATATGGACAAAATACCGCAAAGCCAAAATAACGCAAAGTTAAATTCCGCGTACTAAAATACCTCAAGGGCAAATTCCGCGAACTAAAGTGCCGCATAAAATAATAATTTAAATAACTACAGTAAAAGTCAAATCTAAAATTCGCACAGTTCTGTACTTATTTTGATGCTTGTTATTTAATTTTATATCAAGTCTTTTATCCTCCGTATTGCCCAAAAACACTGTAAGACCTTTAGTGCTGCTTTGTAGAGAAAAAAACTGACAAAAACGTGTAAAATGTGTTACTGCATGTTATATTGGTAGCAAAGCGGTGCAAAAAGTCGCTTCCAAAAAATCTTTCAGAAGAATTCAGTTTTCTGTAAATATCGAAATTCAATCCTTCACCAACTATTTCACTTGTTACATTGAGAAAAAGCAGAAAATTTTTCGTTTGTAATTTTTGCGGAAGGAAATTGTGAATTTAGAAATTTCAGCGAGTCTGTTGGCCGTAGGTACCTTTTGTGGATGTTTTATATCTCCGCGATATTCAGAAGAATTTCAATTTCTTCTCTTTAAATTTTATCTCCAAACTCTGCATTAAGAAATTTGAATTTTACAATTTAAAATCTAAAGTGAAGCTATAAATTTAAACTCAATCAATGAGCAACGATGAGTACAAAATTATTCGTGGTACTTTTATCCTAGGATTTCCTACATTTCCCTGCGGTCTTGAAAATAATAAATATAAAAAAAATTCTTTCAAAAGAAAATTTTCCCCATCAGAACCTTGCAAAATCATAAAGATTATGACTTCTGAATTTAAGTTTTACATGTTCTGTAGATATTATTACATTGACATTACAATTAAGGTAGTTAGTCTTATAATCTATTTTTAACAACAGTGACATTTGCAGTGATTGACTATTAATTGATTCATGAGTGAATATAGAAAGTGTTAAGACTAAACAATGTTTCAAGTTTTGTTTCATTAGGGAAAAAAAAGATTATATTTATAATTCAAAAAGGTCAAAGGCGTAGGAATGCATAGACAACAGAAAAAATTGTAATTATATATTTGGTTAATTTGGGAAATTCTCTAGAATAACCTTGGTAATATTTCTAAGTTCAGAATTTTTGATTCCGAAAAAGGCATCATAGAATAATTACATTAAAATACTTGAATCGATGTCTGTAAAAGTGAGGGATTGAAATTAAATTGAAAACTTAACGAAGTTCAGTTTAAATAGCACCACATCAAGTAAGTCTCCGCAAAGTCGGTCGCCAGACAGCTTGTAAAATGAAAAACATCTTACAGGATACGCTTGGAAACTAACTGAAGCGGACTGTAATTTTCCACAAACTACTAGTAAAAATGTAAAAGATGCTTATCGAGACGCTATTGATTCGAGGTATATTTCGACCAGTGAACTGTCTATCTATCTATCAGCATTATTGTGATCTACTAGAAAAATTATAAATACAATAATATTAATTTTTGGCAATTTTTTGAAGTGGTTATAACCCTATTTTAATAAAACTTAACCTCATTGGAAAAAAAAGAAAAAAAAGAAAAAAAAGATTGATGAGTAAATTAACGAACTTGAAAATGAAAATAGTTTACTAATGGGGAATTCTTGAAATGTAATACAATTTCGTATGTTTATATGTATTTTTACAGAGTATTTAATTACTTCACCACAATTTTCAGACAAAAATAATGTTATTTTGAATTAAATTTAGATAGCATTAATTTTCCCTCACTAATTTGTTCAACAAACAACAAAAGTCGTTTCAGAAAAGGTAAGTTCGTTTTTTAGTTGGCAATACTTTGAATTAGTAATTCATAAGTTTTGTGTAATAAAATAAGTTGAATTTTGGAAATAAACATCGAAACAGGCAATTTAAAAAACGGAAGTTTAATCGTAAATAATTAAACACCTTAGAAGTTCCTAAACCTTGAAATATTTATTAGTAATCTCCTTCTCTTGGATATAACACGAAACTTGTAATAAAATAAAAATAAAGTGTAATAAAGACTGACTAAACAACAAGAAAACAAGTAGGTGCACTTAAAAATACAAAAGCCAAGTAAGAAATTAAAACTGCGTGTTTAGAATGAATAAAAAAATCGATCTGGAGTTTATATCGTAAAAGGAAACGTGGAAGTAGAAAATATAATGAATCACCCCTATCATGAAAATACAAACAGTTAGGAAAACTTTTGCTGAGAAAATGCAAAAAAAATTTGAAATACAAAAATTTATTTTTTGCATTTTTGCAATTTCTATTAAAAATTACTCACTTTCTCATTATGGTTTCTGGAGCACTAAGACGTCTTCTAAAAAGTATTGGAGAATGAAGTTCAGAAGACGCAGAATTTTTCTTTTTGATAAGATTATCCATATTAAGTGAACAAAAACTGAAAAATTATTTAACTAAATTAAACACTTTTAAATATGAACATAGTAAACATTTCAGTTCGAGTAAATAGTGGTTAACGCAACTGCTTGCTGGTATTTGAACGAATAACGTGAAACGAGAGATCTGGCGCCACATATCTAACTGCTCGTTCCTTACGATGTCTCATTTTAGATATTCACGATTTCAAAAAAATGTTATATCAACATTATACTCTTCATTTTACTTTAGCAAATACTAAATTTCAAAGAGATGACTATATTGGAAAATGTTCGAATACATATCATATTCTGTTCAACTCATGACAGCGAGGATTATTATTACTTTCTTCCATTACAAAAATTAATTGGAATTTATTATAAGATAATTTTTTTTTCGCTGACTTTATTTAATGCCAAAAACAAATTTAAATTAAATTAATTAATTTTTTACTTTGGTTTGAGTTAACCGGCAGTTAAATTTGCCAGGGTTTGCGTAATCGGTAATTTCACTTTACGATGGTTTAACCGTATCAATATTGGCGAATTTATGTTGCATGAAATCAAAAATTAAAAAGATCTTAAGCATTTTATTTGTTATTAGTTTTTCTTTATTACCATTCGTAACTTTTTATTTTCCTTATTAATAAAATTTCTCGCTTTTGTTAGCAAATATCTAACCGTAACATAAAACTGGAATTAAACATTTTTTGAGAATTTTTTGCGAAAATACGTATTACTGAAAATAGCTTTTTAATTTCCCTTCTTCATTTCCTAAAGAATATTTTTTAAAAGCAGTCGATAAATACACAAATTATATTAAAATTATCTAATACATCTCCACAAGTTAAAAATAATTAATAATTAGATCAGATTAGTTTTAAGCAGAATATACAATATACAAAATTTGGTGAAAAAATATTAAGTAACTTTAATTATCATAATCATACATAAAGACTCATTTAAAAAAAACAGTAGCGCTTTTTTGGTATTTAATCTTAGTTTTTCGAAACACGCTATCATTGGATAGGTGACATGTGTGACATGATCTATAAGATCTTAAAGGAAAAATGATCAGTAATAAAGAAAATTTACAAAAATTTCTATTGTGTGCAAATTTTTTAAGAAAATAAAATATTATAATATAAGGTCTTTTTTTGAAAAATTCATTATTGCAAAATTCCAACCAAAAACATACTTACTACATTGGTGTTTTACAGGAGGAATAAAATACCCCTTTCTCTCTGCTATATTTACGTTCAAAAACTGAAAATTTGGGCAAAATGGTCGACAGTAATCTAAAAGGGTACACTTTGCTCAGAGTAAAAAAATCGACAGTGAACCAAAATGTAAACTCCACTTCAAGCAAAAAAAACAGTAATCCGAAAAAAATATCCGTCGCCAAAAGGAAGATCCGGAAGATATGCGTCTGTTCTGTAGGTTGGACCAGATTTAAGTTATTTGATTAGCTAAACAAGGACCTTGTTTTCGTACGGATCGTACGAAGACGGTCAGGGTAAGGGTAGATTTAAGATATTTTTTTAACACAATTGTACTTAAATAAATCCTCGTTAATCCCTTCCTGAATAAATCCTTTAATTTTTTTTCCGATTAGCTCGGAGCGGAGTTTACATTTTGAATAATTACTGTCGATCGTATAGTCGGAATGGCTTACAGTTTTTCTCTACCTGCTAAATTAGCAAAATTTACACCGACTCAGTTAATCAATTACTAATCCTAAATGATATTCCATCCAGACCCCACGGTTCCTCTTGAAAACCTTGCAACATTAGGGGCTGAAAAATTTTCTAAGTATTTTTTTTCTTGTCTTTAAATTAAGTTTTCTATCTTACAAAATCATAGATCAAATGGATCAATATACACCATAAGTCATAACCTACTGAAATTTTCCAAAGCAGATGACTTTTTCAGGATGCAAAGTTTATACCCAATTTTTAAAGACCCAAGATCGATTATCTACACATATTTTCGACAGGGAAAAGTTGAATCAACTTTAAAATTGAATAAAAATAAGGGGTTGTATGTGAGTTATGTTGAAAAACTTCATTGCATTTTAAAGGTCATTAGAAATCATCAGGCTTTAAAGAAGACATCATTCAAAAGGTTTCCATGGCTGCGCTTGCATTGGTCCATCAACAAGGTCCAATTTTGAATGACTGTTTGGAGTAAATCAGGCTGAATTTCCGCAAGAACTCGATAGATGTTGATCTCCAGCTGGACAAGTGTAGAGCAATTGTTGCTGTAGAATAACAATTTAAGGCAGCCCCATAGAGAAAAATCCAAAGGCTTTAAATCTCATTGATCTTAAAAACATCGGTGAATTACGAACTTTTGGGAATCGGGAACTTAATTTACAACAACTCACGATTTGTACAGCTGTGTAACATCTAATTTGGGCTTTAAAAAAGTCTATAATCATCGATTTGTAACGGCCGTTCTTTCAATTTAACGCCTTTAAACAGTTTTTTTCATAGAACAGAATAGCTATTTAAAGAAATTCAAAAATTATCCTCCATGGCAAAAAAGAAAAACACAAAATTTGCAATATTTCGAAACATGCATCAGATACGACTCTTGGGCTTAACAGGGCAGTATTGGAGGACTTTGACAATGATTTGTAGATCATATTATTTTTAATACCTTTTTAATGCTCCAAAAAAAGTCATTTTGGGTAGAATGATAATAAAAAACAAGTTATAGTCTTCTTTTTATTGTACATATAGTATCATATTTCAATTTTAATTTTTTTTTACTAAAAGATGACTTCACAAGTCGAGTAAAAAGAAGATTATAACTTGCTTCTTTTCTTTTTTTTTACGACATCCTGGCCAACCAATCTGATTTTACGTAAGTATTCTGAGTATTATAAGTATTTTTAGTAAAAACCAAATATTATATTACTGAAATTTATTGAACAAAGCCCATGTAAAAAATTATATTAAATGTGACAAGAATTTTAAATAAATAAAATAGCAAAAGGTATTGTGGTCGCGCGGTGACTTCCGTTGGTAGCTACCTGCTGCATACAGGTTATTTCTAATCTAACATAAGCCGATGGCTTGCAATTGTTTTGCAATAAAAAACCTCACAAAAATTTTAAGTTAAGAAAAGTGTAGCTTTGGTTTCACTAATGTGTTATCATAAATATACCACACTGACAATGACCTTCACATATAAAACATATAAAACATATTGATTTTTATTTTTTAATTTTAAGGGCGAATATCTTAACAGGGAGGTATTGTAGAAAATAACTTTAATATAATATGCTCTCTTGGGGTGATTTTTAAACTTTGCTGAAGATACCTGTTAATATAACACAATAATCATTGATTATATAATTTAAGTGATTTTTATTTAATTAATTAATCATTAAAATAATTAGGTATTGCAAAGTTACGAGCAACAAACGGAAAAAACGCATCGTTGCACCGCAGACAAAAATATAACATTTAATTTTATTTTTAAACACAAGTGATTGCTAAAGATGAACAATTTGTAACATAATATTTTTATGACTTTATTTTCGACATTTGCTGAGCAACTTAGGATTTGAACAGTAAATTTTACAAAAATAAACACAGGCAAGAAGAAATGGGAGAAATTTTGGTAAGTGATAGAATCACTTTTCAAATGTAAATAACCTTAACGACTAAATGCTAAATTTAAGCAAAATAATTTCTGAATGCTTGAGATAATTTAATTTTAGCCACTATAATTCAGAATGGAATTTTAAGAAGTGAAACGTTGCATATGAATTTGTAAGTCTATTTTAATTTTTCAGTGTAAGGGGTCACGGAAATACTTGAAATTTTTAAGTTTTATTATTTATATTCATTAGACCGATTAACCACAAAATACTTATCGCACACAAATAATAGTAAAACATACCTTTTAAAAATGCTATCAGGAGAATTCCAAACACTTTTTATTGTCTTTAGCACTTCTTGTAAAGTTAAGTTTCCTTGATTTCGATTCTTCACTTGTCCTAAAATTTAAAGAATTTTTTAAAAATTCTGGCGAGCAATTTGTTTAGTGTTATTGTTACAGTAACACAACCCTTTCGTGTTTGAATTAAAATGGTTGTAGGTATCGGTCGATATTTGTAACAAGCCAAATAATCTATAACACCTTACTAATTTTTTACGTCACAAGAATGACGTTTATTGGTAAGGATATCTAAAAAGGTAAGGCGTTAATAATATTTTAAATGTGCATCATAGTTTAAATGAAACCTGACATTCGCAAGGGAGGGTGAAATAAACAATTACTTTAATGCATACCTTTCTAAATCTTTTGTTCGACTTTGTTATAAAGAACAATGGTGATAATAAAATTGGATGATAAAAACGTTAAAATTTTGAATGTCAAATAATTTGAAACTTTAACTTATAATATTAACCTGGTACTGATACTTTCAAAATTTTAGTTGAGCAATAAAACGCTTTAATCTAAATAGCTATTATATTTCAGCGTAGTTTTCAAAATCAACGTCAAATGAAAAACTAGCAAGAAATTGAAAAATTTTAAAAACCGTAATAAATAACATGTTTTAATCTTATTCGAGATTAATCGATTGCCTGTACGGAGCTGATAAGATCACTTGCACGGTTGAAATCGTTAACAAAGGGGTATTTTTGTATTATATGCTGTTCTTGCTATTTTCTCACTTAACGGTGTTTCTGAAACAGCCTTAATAATTGTTGATATTTTTTGGAAAATTTCGATTTTCGATTTTTGGGTGAATTACAATACTTTCCCTTAACATACGTTAATACGTATTGGGGAAAGTAAAAAGCCATTTGTAAGTAATAATTATAATTAAAACAAACTATGATGTCCATTGTATCATCATTATCCAGCTATTCCATCCATCGTCGGATATAAGCCTCCCCTAAATTTTTCCAATCTTCTCCAATTTTTTTCATTTTCCAAAACAATATTTTCCAAACACCGGTAATATGTACTGGTCGAAAGTTCGTGCTTTGAGGGTGTTTGGTATGTTAGATTTCAAGACCTTTTGTAGTTTCCCAAATGCTGCCCACGCTACAGATATTCTTCTATATAGGTCGGCTTTTAAATTTTCTTTGGAGATAGTAATTTTTTGTCCAAGATATATGTAGGAGTTCACCTTTTCAATTATTAGGTCCCTGACGTTTAATTGTGCTGTGTCGTCTTCGTTTCCTGCTTGATCATTGGTCATGTATTTGGTCTTGGAAGTATTCATCCGCAGACCTATCTGTCTTGAAGGTTCATTCAGCTCGCTTAACATTTGTATCTTATTTTATATTATACCTTGTATAGAACTTATAATAATAATTGCTATATTGCTACGTACATTATTTGAAATACTGTTTGTTGTATATAAAATTAATAAATATTATTTGTTATATATAAATGTGCCGTGGATGTAATATAGAAATTATGATATACATACTATGTAACAATTTATTGCTAATAATTGTTGGAGCGCCCCATTTGCCCTTTGCTCCGTGTCGCTAATGAAAGAATCGCCTTGTAGCGCCACCTTTATTGCTGCGGGCGCTCGCTAGAATTAAGTTAGTCTTGGGTTAGGCGATAGAACGTAGATGTAAATTTGCAAGTCCGTGAAGAAGAGTTCAATTACACTTTTTTTTATGATATACCAACGTGACCCGAGGCAAGTTTCTTCAGTGCCAAATTGGGATTTTTCAACCTGTTTTGCAGTGGGGTAAGATTTTTTGTTTTTAAATTGATTTTGGGAAAATGGACTACGTCAACCGGGGTAACTTTGGCCCTATTTAACTTTGTTACAGATGTTGCTGTACTATACCATGATTATGAATGTGATAATATTGTCCTAAAATAATATTAGGCTTGATTTTTATGACATTTTAAATTTGGGACAATGTTACCCCAATTGAGGGTCAGACTGACCCACATTTTTAAAAAATCATAGAGAAATAAATAAAAACGTTCTCAGCTTTAATTTTCAGTCCATTTGTTCTCTGAAGTTAGCAGAGTTCGATAACACCAGAAAATTGCATGTAAGTTTGGTATATCTGTGTAATTTGCTTTTTGTATCAGTAATTATTCGATATAATATAAAAATAACTAAATCAGAGAAATTGTGATTTTTTTTAAATTTGAAGTAATTATGAAAGGCGCCTTCTGCTAAATGGTAATTATATAAAAATATTAAATAGTGGTGGAAAATTTTGTTGTTCTTGTTTATTCAAAATAGGTTCGTTGATTTTTATTGATTTTTGAACTTCGATAGTAGTCGCATCTGAAGATATGTGCATAGTCATAAGAAACATGTTGACTATTTTGTCTAAAATCTATCTGGATCTGTTCTGTAGTGTTTTGTTTGAGAGAGTATTTTGATATGCTTTTGATTTATCTTGTTAATTTATTTTATAAATATACCTTAAAACTTCTGATAAACAGCTTCTGCATAAATCTTTTTATTTAATATTAAAGGACAAAACTGATGAATTGAACACTCGCTATGATTTAATATCCTATTAAATTCTAATATACATAAAATAAAAAAGAAAATAAAAATAAATTATTACCTGTTAAATATTTAGTCAGTATATTATGTGAGTAGCGTCTGCGAATAGGTTTAAATCTGGGTGCAACTTTGGGAAGAGAAAAGTTATTTCGACGCCAGCAAGGAGCACTAGATCGTCGAGACGTCTGATTTGGGATAGAATTGTAATCGTGGATAGTGAATGGCGGCGATAAACTGAAGACACATAATGGAGTACTACTAACTTCCTATTAATTTAGAAATAATTATTATTAATAAGACCAAATTCTGTCATATAAATACTTAAATGAAATTTTAATTATTTAATTTTCAATAATTAAATTATTTTTACACACATTTATTATTGGTCAATAAAACTACTAAAACCGATTGACTTTAATTATCTATTTTAATTGGCAAAATATGCTCTTATAAATATGAAAGACCTAAGGTTTAACGTGGAATCTAAACCACAACACAAACCATTTGAGAACAACTGCTCTCTGAACTACCTGTATCTGTACAAATTTTACCATAAAAATGTATCGCAAAAAACGCAGTGTCAGCTTTTTTCTAAAATTTATTAAAAATCAAAAAAAAACATATTTTCGATCACAAGATTTACAATTAATATATAATTTTTAAAATCAATTTTATAGAATTTTGTATTGCGATTTTAAAAAGCAGAAAATTTTTATTTTAAAAAACATATTATTATTTATCCCAAAAAGTGATATGCGTTTTCAAAATTTAGTAATTTATTAATAGAACATTTTTAAAAATTTAAGTTTTTTTTTAAATTTGATATAAAATTTAACAAATCGATAATACAATTTTAAAATATAATATATTTATAAAAAGGAATATATTAATAATTTTATTATTAAGACTATTCAGCTCGGTAACAAGAATTTTAAATCAAAATATTTGAAATGTTTGTTAGTCAATAAAAAAAAACATATAAAATATTAAAATCTACGATCACCTTTAAATTAGTACTTGGCTTCATCGATAAATAATCACTTCTATTGAAATTATTATAAATTAGAAAAAGAAAATCACAATAAATTTAATAGTTTAACTGTTGAAACCTAACACTGTTTACTGTTTAGTGATAAGAATTGAATTCAGTGAATGATAGAGTTATGTAGCATATTTTCGTGTTGAATTCGTAACAGCCTGTACCTTGTTTTCATATTTTTATTAACTTGTTTAGGCAAAATCGATAATATTTCAAATTACATTTGTTAAACTAAACAGATTAATTAATGAACAAATTTAATAAATATTACAGACTTATTTTTGCAATTTTGAATTTTATTATTTCAATAAAATTCGGTTTTATTTCTCAATATACTCTCCCTTTAGGTCAATACAACGATTCCAACAATTTTCTAATTTTATATACCGTTCGAATAGTAGTCGATCGCAAGTTCTTCAAAATAGGCATCAGTATCAGCTATGAGCTTCACATTTGAGTAAAAACGTTTACCGATGAGCCATATCTTAAGGTTTGGAAACAGGTAGAAGTCGCTGAGGGCCAGGTCTGTCGAATAAGATAATTGAGTCTAAATACAGCTTTGGCGGAAACTCGGAAACATTATTTCGGATGAACAATTTGGATTTCGACCAGGACACTCGACAGTATATCAGATACTCCGTCTCACGGAGCACGTCATCATGGAGCATTTGGAATAAGAAACAGGCCACCGAAGCCTTCTTTCTAAGGCGACTAGGGCTTGCTTTACAAACTGTTCCAGACAGGTATACCAAAATCCTTGATATGCCTGGCTAGCTTCATATCTAAAAGGCAGGCGCTTCAAAATCAAAATTGAAGACACCAAGTCCAGCCTAAAAAAAAAGACCGATACCCCCAAGGCTCAGTCCTGGCTTCTACCCTGTTCACCTTCTACATACATGACCTCCTCACCACCGAGAAAAACAGACAGCGATGCTTTTATGCAGATGACACTACCTATTATATTAGTTCTTTCCGTCTCCAACCAATAATAGACCGTCTGCAACTAGCCCTTGATGATCTTGAGAAGTGGTTCCGAACCTGGCGGATAGGATAGGATCCTTCCAAAATACGGCAACCTACTTCTCGAAGTCGAACAATCCCGCCACAATCAATTTCCGCAAATGTAAATCAACCCTTAAAGCTGAACAACTCTTGACCACCTTTCTCAAAATGTTCTAAACGGAGATACCCTGGATCATCTGGATATCCAGGCTGCCAACAGGAAGGCAAGTGCTAGGGCAGCATGTTGTCTTCCTCAAATCGACTTCTCTTGTATAAAACAATAGTCTGAGGCTATGCTACCAAGTTTCATATAGCGTAACTCCAGACAACGCAAATTATACTAATCAAGCGAGCGCTATAAGCCCCCCACATTACAAACATGCTGCTGAGGAAAAACTCCAATATGGAGTACACTCGGCGGAAAAATTCTACAGCAGCCAGGAGTCCTCCGACAACTCATTAATCCGAAAGATTGAAAATTACAATTTCGAGGATTACTTGAGGTACATATAAGAGGCCCAGGTGGATCGTGCAGCCACAAGACCTATAACCAACAAAACAAACCCAAATTCAAGAATCAAGAATGAGAAGACGTTTGAAGAACGCCATTTCCGGAGTATAATCAACCCAACCGATGAAGGAGGTATGGGTTCCAGATCCGGTACTCCGATAATCAATGGTATTAAAGTTATACGTAAAATCCTACAGATTTGTTATGGTTCTTTCATGAAGCTTACAATTTTTTGGCTTCACCTGTTGATGTCAGGTATAGAGACGAATTCGCTCAGGGAAATTGCAACCATAAATATTTTCTAAAGGTTTTTCGTAGTTAAAAGGTAAAATTTCGTAGTTTCCCATTATAGCTATTCTATTTTTGTTTTTGTTTTTAGGCATTGTGTTTGTTTGTTTTACCGACAGTAACATCGGAAGTGTTCTGAAGCCACTTTTAATTCCGTCATTATATTAATTGTGTTACATCAAACATAATATTTTGCTAGACTGACCTCAAATGTGCCTATATCCCTGTTTTATATGTTACTACCTATTTGGTTTATCAAAAATTTTGCCTATCTAATTTCGACCATTACGAAGCAGGCACAATTAATTTTGTTTATTTATTTCGATTCAAAATTTTATTCTCTAAAGTCCATATTGGAAGATTTTTGCTTGAAATAACTAGAGAATCAGAAAATTACAAAAGTATGATAAAAGCACAGGACCACAAAATAAATTCGATGAAAGGTTCACGTCAGGTTTTTTCCCAACTTAAAAAAATAGCTAACAATGAAAAAACTCTACAATATACAATATCAACATGTTAACCTAATAGAAAGAAAAATTCTCGTCCGATGGAAAGTTTGATAAAAGGAATATCGGGTTTGTGGACTCCAAATAAAACTACAAATGTTATATCGTCGACGTTTCGAAGGTTTAATATTCCTTCATCTTCAGGACTAGAAGAAAGAAAACAAAGCATGGACGTCGGTAAAAAACAATAATTCCTAATTAAACCTTATAACTTCAGATCCTCATGACCCAAGAACCAAAAACACAAAAACCTGGATCCCCAAAACTCACAAGGGTTAATCCTATAATTCGGTGTTTAAATCTCACATGTAAATTTTTTTGTTGCTATTGCTAATAAAAATTGGCAACAAATTTAATCTTATTCTAAATGAGCATGATTATAATAAAGGAAACAACAATCATAAAAATTTATAAAACAATTAAATAATAAACTCCAACTTCCAACCCAGTTTGGACGCCCACACTTATTAAACCTTTACTACAATAACATAAATTTTGCTCGTATGATAATTTCTCTTGCATTGGAAGTTGGAGTACAGATGGAGAGCTATAAAAATTGTTTAATTTATAGATTAAATTATCTATCCATTATTTTTTTATAATTTCATAAATATTTATAAAATTTTATATATTTTTTGTAAAACATAATTTTTATCGTTTAAAATTATGTTAACACTTTATGTTTAAACTATGTATTGTAATCGAGCATTAAATATGTTGGTATGTGTGCAAAATTATCTGTTTGTCAAAACGATAATACTTAATAAAATAAGTGAAAACGAGCAGATTTCAAACTTGAATTATTTAGTTAATTTACTAATATTTTTATATTAAATACAAAAATGGAAAAAATAGAAGAAATAGAAGAAATAGAAGAACTAGAACAACCAAGTGATTTATTCTTCAATATTAACATATTCGATTTATGGAAGCAGGAAATGTTGGCAGTTGCTGCAAAATTTGAATTCAAGCCCACGGATATTGTTATAATGGGACTTCCAAGAGCAGGTAAATTTGATAAAATTTTATTTTGAATATTTAATATTTTGTTGAAAAATCAATGTAATAATTAGTAGAAAAGTTGAGGTTACATGTCAGTGCCCCCCAACCCCAGTTTAGAATTTTTTGATGAGTTTAGTGTCAAGTGCTAAAGCATCGTTTGAGCTTCAATTAGCTTCCATTATTTTCGTTTGAGAAGGTTATTATTAATCTTCGCTGAAAGCTTAAATAATAATTATTGTATTTATTGGTTTAATTAACTTGATATTTTGAAGTTTTAATTTTATTAATTTTCACAAGTTAAGAATTTATATAATTAAATAATTTTAAAATAATTGAGATCGAGATACCTATTGCACTTTTCACGAATGCAAATTTTAAAATTTGTTATCTTCATTTTACTATATGTTAGTATGCAGATAGTCAGCGATCTTCAGGCCGCACAACCTAGGTAATATAGTATATTTTACTATAAATGGTAGCAAGATATACTTGGTAAATTTTATTACACCAATTTTTTAAGAATTAGTTATTGGAATTTAATTTAAGTAAATAATTTCTAACAAAATTTTTTATACTACAGGAACAACAGTGATCGCAGAATTGGTTTGGTTACTGGTGAATAATTTAGATTATACAGGCGCTGAAGAGTATATAGGAAGTAGAGTTCCAACTTTGGAGTAAGTTTAAAATATAATTAATTATTTAATAGCACGGAAAATATAATTGTTAATTTTTTATTTTAGAAATTTCATCAATTTTCATATTTTTAAGATGGATAATCCTTACGTAAGTACAAAGGACTTATTAGAGTACAGAGAATTAGATACTTTACCCGATCCTCGTGTAATTGTCACCCACTTACCTCTATCGTATTTACCACAATTGCAACATTTATCACGCGAAAGTCCAAAAGTAAGTTTATTCAACCAAAATTACTATCCAATATTGAAGTTTATAATAATAAATATTTTTTAGGTAATATTTGTTGATCGAGATCTCAAAGAAATTTTTATATCTCTTTATCATTATTTACATGATTTTCGCCAGATATATCGAGGATCAATAATAAATTTTTTGGAGTTGTTTAGGAATAAGATCGGTAAGATACGTAAGATTTATTATTTTGAAAGTGAAATAATTCCACATTTTGGTTTCGAGAAATTTTATTAATTCTATCTAATTAACAATTTAATTGTTTAAAACTTAGAATTTTTCACATTGCAATTTTAAAAATAAACTGCTCGTAATGATACTTAATTAATAATTTTTTTTAATTTAATAAAAATTTTAGATCGGTATTCTCCTTGGATAGAACAGATGTGCGAATTACGAGAAAAGTCCATTGAAGGAAAAGTACTTTGTTTACAATACAGAGACATACATGTAAGATTTTCTAAAGTAATAACAAATGTGGTCCAGTTTCTTGAAATACCGCATCCAACGAATTCGGCTTTTTTTAATCTTAATAAGCACTTTGACCCTTATTGCTTTAAACAAAATCAGGCTGTAAATCACTTCAACCAGTGTGGTATCCATGGATTTATTAGAAATTGTGAAAGTGGTAAATCACAAGAACAGTTACCAAAATTTGTATGGTGTCTGTTATGGGAGCACGTAGAAAAATTAAAGCCCAATCCATTTGATCTTGATATGTTAGCGGTAGATTATTCTTCAAAATCATTGCATGATATCAAATATAAAATTGTAGAAGTTTAATTACAAGCTTATTATATTGGTTTATAATATTATAATTACATTAAAATAAATAATTACTACTTATTAATTACTTAAAATTCTAATTCTTAAGACAAGTTCACAGTAACCGTCCACGAATGCCCGCACGTTTCAGCTTATCGATCAGACGCCTAATCGGAACTCGATCAAATGCTTTCAAAAATCAAGAAAATTCACATCAAGCAGTTGGCAGTTTCTCATCTAAAGCCAATTATTTGGATACATCAACACCCAATTGATATGATTACAATATATTACGTTACTTGACGTGTGTTCGATGTCAAATCACTTGATTTTGAGGAAACCATGTCAACTAGGCAGATTGGTGGTAGTAGACCAATTGGGAAAGAATTTATACTGTTGATGAATATGATTTTATGATGAAGCAAAAAAAATTCCATGAAGTCAACAATAACTCTTTCATTACTTTAACCAGTCTCCAGATCGATCCAAAAAATCCCGTCTTTTTAGATCTGCAATTTTTGAGTAGGAGCCGCTTCAGGGATGTTGTAATGGGTGGAGAGACTTAAAGATCTCGTTTTTTTTAATTATTAAAATAATAATTTACATTTATTTAGGTTACAAAGTTACAATTAGTTTTTGATATTGTTTTAGATGTGATACAAAAAAAAATTCACACGGGGGTACACCCTGTATCCCTTCTTTTACCAGAAATTTGCATTTGGCCCAGTTTACCACTTTCATAATTTTAATTAAAAGTACCTTTAGCCCAGTTTTTCGTTATTAAGAGAAAAAATCGGATGTGGTCATGCTCATAACTTTATTATGATACTTTTAAATAACAATAAATTAGAAAAAATACTTTTTGTAAAAACAAATTTGAAAAAAATTGGATGTGGCCATGCCCATAACTTCATAACATAACATATATTAAAATAAAAAGAATCTTTTTGTAAAACCAATTTAAAAAAACTTTTTTTTAAATTTGTAAAAACTATATAATCAAAAATAGGATATTTACACTATTATTAATTAATACTTTTTTATTATTATTTTGGAGGAGAATCTAATAAAAAAATAAAATTTTAAAAATAAGAAAAAAATATTTTTTTAATTTACAAAATTTTATTTTTTCTGCGCTTCCGTGTACTGATATTAATCAAAATCTAATCAGCTCTAAGTCTCAATATTCGTGTACTAAATACGAAATTTTGTTAAAAAATTTCTATTACTTTTTGGGGTAGAGCGCATATAAAATTTGACCACATACCTACATACGGACATTTTTTGGAAATGATGATTTTCTGCTTCTGGGACTCCAAAATGTCTAAATTCATCAAAAGTAAAAACGTCAGGGTGAAATCCCGGATCCTTAAAGTTGTTTTTTTTTGGACCAAAAATGTTTTATGGATTTGGTACGATAATTGCCACTGTAACCGGGAATTTTTACCCCAGTGAAATTTTACCCCCCGGTAAAAATTCCCTAGTGAAATTTTACCCCCCGGTAAAAATTCCCTAGTGAAATTTTACCCCCTAATCATTTTTTACTGGGGGTAAAATTTCCCTAGAGAATTTTTACCGGGGGGTAAAAAAGTTCAAAATAACCTCAGTGAATTTTTACCCCCTTAAGAAATTTTATAGGTAAATCAGAATTTTTACTAGTGTTTATGTATTAAATTCGATTATATTTTATTCTGAGATGCTAAAATATCTTTCTCAGATTTTGGAAGAATAAAAATAAATAAAAAATAGAATTAATTAGTATTTTTGCCGCCCCTAAAAGACTGCCACCCTAGGCAGCTGCCTTTCTTGCCTAATGGATAAATCGGCCCTGTCAACGACGAAATGTAGTTATACCAACCGCGATATTATAATTATAATTTTTATATAAGGTAAGTGAGACACAAGAAATCGAGATATCAAACCAGAAAAATAATAATCAAGCCAGCATATTTTATATTATTATCAAAATAAATCCTCAAAATCAAAACAAAATGTTTAATCCACGAGAAAGTGATGAATACAGCAACGAAGATAAAGCTGCAATCGCCAAATCATCAAAGTACATCGCTTTGGATTTAAATATGGTTAAGCAATTTTTAACTAACAAAACGTATCCTCAACATATCAAAGGAAAAAATGAAAAGTCTAATTTTCGAAAACAATGTAAACCTTATACAATGGAGAACGAAACTTTATTATACAAAAAGACAATTAAAATTAGTGAAAGAACCACGAGCGGTGATGCAGAACATCGGTGGTTGCCAGTAATAGTAGATTTGGAAGAAAGAAAGAAAATAATATCAATGGTTCACCAAAGTAGATCCCGAAGTAGATGGATTTAAATATATCGTTGTAGCAATTGATTACTTTAGTAAGTGGTCCGAAATCAAGGCAATAAAAAATAAAACTGCCGAAGTTGTTGCTCGATTTTTATTTGAACTTGTTTGCAGACATTCGTGTATGTCGATACAAATAAACGACCAAGGTAGGGAATTTGTTAACCAAGTCTCTAATCATCTCCTTATGTTAACGGGAACGCAGCAACGGGTAACGTCTGCATATCACCCGCAAAGCAATGGACTTGTTGAAAGACAAAATAGAACAATTAAAAATAAACTTCTTAAAACACTCTATAAAGAAGAAAATGTAAGCAAATGGCCAGATGTAATTGACGGAGTTCTTTTTGCGCATCGTACCGCACGTCATGAATCCACAAAATTTTCACCTTTTTTCCTGCTATATAACAGAGAGCCAAAACTTCCTGTTGATATTGAAATGGATGGAAGGAAGATGGAGGATATGAACAAAATGGGAGCCGGACAAATGGACGCGGCCGAAAGGACGCGACCGAAAGGACGCGAGCGTTAGGACGCAGACCCAAAAGGACGCAGACCCAGAAGGACGCAGACCCGAAAGGACGCAGACCCGAAAGGACGCGGGCCATAAGGCCGCAGACCAAAAAGGACGCAGACCCAAAAGGACGTGGGCCGTAAGGACGCAGGCCCAAAAGGACGCGGCCAAATAGACGCAGGCCCAAAAAACGCAATTTTATGAAATTAATAATAGAAATTATTTTTATATTTTATACCAGGTTATAAAATATAACAAATTTTATTGATACAAAGTTTTTCTTTTTTCAAAGTTTTTTTTAATTTTTATTTTAATACTGTGTGTAAGCTCGCTTCTTAATTACTTCTTGCTCTTTATTTCTTAATTATCTCATATTTCCAAACCATTTCCTTATATATATAAGGATATATCATTTTGCATTACCAACTTAACACATAATTTTCGGAGGTTTTATATACCGGGTCGTTCAGAAACGGTATTAGTTCTTTTATCAGATCCGTACTTGGGTGACGTCTCTTACTATTGGTCTGTTTATAGTCAGAACCGTATTCCCCGATTATTAGTGCTGTGTATAAATCTAATGTGGGAACGTAAGAAGGAAGTATTCTGATAGGATTAAAAATCATTAAAAACTTTACTTAATTCAATTTATAATTTATTAACATTAACTAAATAAATTATACAAAAATATTTTTACATTACGTAATTATGGGAAATTCCACGAAGATATTCAATCACACTGCGATTTTCATAATCCATGACAATACATTTGATGCGGTTGTCGGAATCAATATATTTTTTTTTCTTTCTTGGGGGTTCAGCACCTGCAGCTAGTTGTTCGAAAAATACGTCCCTACCCCGTTGAATTTGTTTTAAGGAATAAATGAGTTTCCATATTGTAGGACGATCCATCGACAGCTCACTTTGTAATCGTCTGTGAGCTGCTTCAGCGTGATTATTCGTTCTATCAGTATCTGTTAATACTCGTGTGTAAACAGACCACGTTTCAGGAGGAAAAATAGGACGATTTCTTCCATTACCTCTGCGATTGGGTCGTCCTAAATAAGAATCCTCAAACCATTGTAATAAAGGTTGTAATTCAAGAGGAATTTCAGTGGCTAATTCATCAACTGCAGTATCCAAATCATGTATGGGTACAAACAGCTATCGAATAAAAACGATTACAAGTACTATTTTTGAGATAATATTTTAATTAAAATAATAAACGATCTAACATATTTTATACGGTAGGTATACTATATACAAGCAAAATCCACATAATGGTGTATTTAGATACATCGCAAGATGGCATGAACATTTTTTTAATTAATTTTAAAATATAAAAATTATTTTTTGCATTTTTTTGGGCCTGCGTCCATTTGGCCGCGTCCTTTTGGGTCTGCGTCTATTTGGCCGCGTCCTTTTGGGTCTGCGTCCTTTTTGGTCTGCGGTCTTATGGCCCGCGTCCTTTCGGGTCTGCATCCTTTCGGGTCTGCGTCCTTTTAGGTCTGCGTCCTTTTGGGTCTGCGTCCTAACGCTCGCGTCCTTTCGGTCGCGTCCTTTCGGCCGCGTCCTTTTGTCCTAGACCGGAACAAAATGGACGAAATGAACGAAATAGACGAAATGAACGAAATTAACCGAATGGAAAATGAGTTATTTGGAATGGACGTTGACGACGTTGAAGTGACAAAAAAAATAGATTATGAAATGGAAGATAATTTATTCAATCAAAATGATTTTGAAAAAAATCTTTCAAAAATGTTAGAAATTCAAAAGTGTGTATTTCACAAGACCGCTGAAAATATAAAGGAAAGTCAAGAAAAACAAAAAACTTCTTATGATAAGCGTCGTGCAAATGCAGTGAAATTTCAAGTTGGAGAATCGGTACTGGTACGAAATTGCAGACGAGATGATCGCAAAGGTGGTTGGACAAAAGCACCCTATACAGGACCGTACGCCATAGAGAAAATTCTGAGCAATGGCAACTGCGTTTTACGGTCGAAAGTGGGAAAATCTTTAAAAAAAGGGTATCCCATCAGTAATTTAAAACATTACCACGACAATGGATCTCAAGAAAAAAATGGCGAAAATGAAGAACATGAATTATCTGTTGAAGAAATTAACTGCATAACGGAAAAATCAAAATTTCGTTTCTGTCCCATAAATAACATTTGGCAAAAACGACTTTGTGAGAAGCTTGGACTTTTATTTGAGAATAATTCCGACTTTGCGAAATCAAAAAACTCGTTGCTCCATTCGCCTTATACAGTTATAGACGTCAAGGCAGACGGTAACTGTTTTTTTAGGTGCATATCTTTATGCATTACCGGAAGTGAAGATCACCACCAGGAAGTACGAAAGATAATTACCGAATTTATGAAAACTCAAAATCAAGAAGTTGATCTGTTTTCTGGTGTTAAGAATTACCTGAATATAACAAAAATGGACGAAAATGCAATTTGGGCAACAGATGTTGAGATGCTTTTCACTGCAGCACTCCTAGGAGCCGATATATATTCCTTTACTCAATTGTCAAAAAATCCAGCGTGGCTAAGGTTTCCAAGTTCAATGCACCTTTCCGATGAACCCAATTATAAAAATCTGGCAATATATTTGAACCATAAAAATTCAAATCATTTTGAAGTGGTAGTTTCGGTAAAAAAAAATGTATAAGAAAATGTAAGTTTTAAATAAATTTTGTGTTAAACTTTTAAATTATCCTATTTCATTGTTCCAATATCTGACTGAGGAAGATACTTTAGCATTTCGCAGTAAAATATTATGGAATTTGATACATAAACAGATATAAAAATTCTTATTTACCTATAAAATTTCTTAAGGGGGTAAAAATTCACTAAGAATATTTTGAGCTTTTTTACCCCCCGGTAAAAATTCCCTAGTGAAATTTTACCCCCTAATCATTTTTTACTGGGGGGTAAAATTTCTCTAGGGAATATTTACCGGGGGTAAAATTTCTCTAGGGAATATTTACCGGGGGTAAAATTTCACTAGGGAATTTTTACCGGGGGGGTAAAATTTCACTAGGGAATTTTTACCCCCGGGGGTAAAATAAAAGGGGGTAAAAATTCCCGGTTACACCACCATTCTGGCACATTTCTCAATTCGGTATAAGTAGCCGTGGAGTTTAAATGCAGAAACCTTTCCATCATTCCATCATAAAAAGAAATAATAGATTGCTTTGCCGGAAACAGAAAAGGCTAAAGATGAGAAGAGAGGTGGTATCGTTTTGGTGCAAAAAAATGAGGCACTTTTGAAAGACACAGATATTTATGTACTATATATATATATTATTTATTTATTATATTCATATTATTTAATCAGATCAATTAAAATTACAAATTTTATGGATTTCATTTTAAGTTCTTGCCCAAA
Source organism: Cantharis rufa (assembly GCA_947369205.1). Classification (NCBI taxonomy): domain Eukaryota; kingdom Metazoa; phylum Arthropoda; class Insecta; order Coleoptera; family Cantharidae; genus Cantharis; species Cantharis rufa. Next base: position 21,146,792 of record OX376309.1, read on the forward strand.
TCAAGCCTCCAGGTAAGTATAAGCAAATCATTAATTGTATAAGAATCAAATAGATATATTTATTGCTTTGATATTTACAAATAAACCCAAAAATAGAAATTAATATGAAAATTAAAAATGTTGAATTGAAATATATTTTTTCACTATATTGTAGTTGAATATTTTACATTAGAGTTCTGTACTATAGGTTGTATACCTACAAAGTTTTTACTTATAATACCACTTGATGGCGCCACCAACATTAGGAAATCTTTAAATCTAGGGACCCCATTAAAGGATGAAAAGTGGCTAAACTCCAAAATTTCAATACGGCCTTAAAAATAGTAGATATTTTATATAATCAAAAATAGCAGTAAAAATAAAAATTAAAAGACAAAACTACAAACTTTATTTAAATAATTGAAACATTTTTACAAATTCATTTACAATGAAGAAATATTCATCCATACAGTAATAATTAATTTAATTAAGTATAAAAATTAGCTTAAAAGATAATTTAAAAAATTGTAATTACATAATAATTTAACAAAACAATGAGAAAATCATAATTTACATGATCGAGAAGGCTTTAGCTCAAAAAAATCAATCAATATTGTAAAATTTCCAAATCAACATTCAAATACTGAGACATTTTCCATACAGATTTTATTTACCTATTAGACATTTGCTATACTGAGAAAGTAAAAAACAAAATGAGTGGTAACACTAAATAAATTATTTGTATAAATCATCTTTATTTCATGAATTAATGTATCGATTTAAATAATACAATTTGTTGCTAAATATCACAATACAATTTTTAAAAAACGAATAATCAAAAAAATATTTCGACTATAAAAAAGTTCTTATTATACCTAATAACTTTATCACAGAAGTAAATTGTAGCTTGCTTTAAACAGCAAATACAAAATGTAGTTAATTAGGTAATAAGGTGAGTAATTATTACACGTAAAATGAAAGATAATTATAATTATCAATTAATATATACAATTTGTCATTTACATCTTTACATGTTAATTAAAAGATACTCCTTATACAGTAACTGATGACACCACAGCCATCTTAAAAAAGTGTTACAACATAAAATATAAAAATCAAATCATACTTGAAATGCAGTTTTAATTTCAAAATTAATCAGATGTCTGTTTATAAAAAATGCTTGTATTTTAAATCATAAATAACCTCAATTGTCTTAAATAAACACACTGCACCAAAAAGATTTTTCTATTGTTGTCTCCTATCGTAGTCGCGTCGGTATTCTCTCTCTGGGGGGCGCCACTCTCCTGGAGAATATTTCTCTCTTGGAAATGGCTGTTCATTTGAAGTATATAATGGAGGGGATGGACCAAAATTTTGACCATAGTATGAGTTTCTCACAGTTGCAGGAGCTGCAGGAGGTTCTCGACCACCACTTCTAGAATACTGTCTCCAGTCTTCCTTCCCTGTTGGTAGTCTTTAGAGGACACAATAAGCACATGTCACTTAATGGTGTTACTTTTTAAAATTCCAAAATTCCCAATTTACACACAAGAAAACACCTACCGTTTATCCACAGGTCTCGAATGATCTCGGTAACTAGTTGGCCTTTGATAATCAAAACGTTTCTGTTCCATACTAAACCGATCCCGTGATTGACTATTGCTCCATCTCTCATGATCATTGTGAGAATTTCTATCAAACTGTTCATGACCCCAATAGTTTGGCCTTGTACTACTACTTTTTTTACTGTTATGGTGAGGAGCATACTTGGACCACTCATAACTATCTTCACCTTCTTCTTGACCTTTTCTACTACTTCGTTCCTTGAAGTTCCTATCTTTCTTTTCTTTCCTACAACAAAATTAAAATCAGTAAAAATAATTAAAAGAAATCTTTATAATCACTTTTCATTGTGATGTCGTTTGCTCTCTTTATGTGCTTCCTTGTCGTTATCATTTTCATGCTTCCGTTTCGAATTATTGTCCTTTTCTTCTTTATCGTTCTTATCTTTCTCTTTACTACTGGTCTGTTTATCCTAAAATTCAAAACTTAAAAACCTTAACAGAAACAGTTAACCACTTACTTCATTCCTCTTATCACTTTTATCGGATTTCTTGCAGGCTCTTTTGTATAATTTGTATAATTTTTTTGCATCAAATTCCGTAAACTTAGAAACAAAGTACCAGAGATTGCTAAAAAGTAAAACTGTATTATCCAATTTTTTTCAAATTTATTTTCTCATAGTACCTTCTCCATTCTTTAATCCTATCCGGATCACTGTATTCGTTAAGACAGGTATTAATTTGTTCTCCAATTTGGATTAAGCACAAACGCGTATGGTTAACTTGTTCTACTTCAGATAACGACTGATCAGGATTGTCTAAAGCTTTCAGTGCTTTCTTAACCGGTCGCATTTTTTCTTTGCATTCGTTAAATATTGAAGGATCTAAATCGCCTAAGACATCTAAAGCACGAGGTTCATTATTAGCTGTAAAATGCATAGGGCCTGAAGTTTTTCGCTCTTTCTTCAATTTCTTCTTCTCTTTTTTATCTTGTTTTATACTGCTAACAGCATCATCGGTGTCTTCTTTTTTAAAAACTTTCTTCGACCCACTAGCATCTTCATTAGAACTGGCTTCATCGTTATCTATAATTTCTTTGGTTAAAGCCTTCGACTCTTTTGTTTTCCTTTGTCTTTTAGGCTTTGTAACACCTTTCTTTGTATCTAACTGCTTTTTCAATATTTTAAGCAGATATTCCGCTCTTTGTTGTAAATGTTTAGCTTGTGGTTTCTTGTCATCGTTAGATAAAATCTTATCAGCAATTCCTAATGATGGATCCATTTTTATTTGTTCCCAAGAACCTAAACCATATTGATAAATGCCTTGAAGAAGTTTTGAATCTTCATTAGCTTCCCATTCGACATCAAAATGAGCAGGCTTGGTGCGGCAATCTAAAATCCATCTTCTTCTTTCTTCAAGATTTACCGGCAAAACTTCATCTAATGGCTCCAGTTCTTCTTCGCAACTCATCATTGTCTTAGCATTTACAGAAACGCCTCCCAACTTGAAAGAAGGTCCCCTAATTCTGGGTTTTCTTCCCTTGGTAGAACCTTCATCATGAGAAGTTGCATCATTATTTTCTTTAGTGTGTTCACCCATATAAGCTATACAACGCTCGTGAAGCATTTCACCTAATTTTTTCAACTCAGCTAAAGGTTTTTCCTGTAACTCTGCATCACAAGCAACTGCATCCAAACGCTTCAAAGGATTGCTGAACTTTTTGTAACTTTTTACGAAACGCCTAATTTCAACATCGGTAAAGTTTTTGATTCGTTCCCGATTAGCCAATGGTGGTCTACCTCTCTTTCGAGGTCTTTCTTCATCACTGTCGTCGCCTTCTCCTGCACTACTACCGCTTTCTTCCGTTTGCTTTTTTCTTTTGCACCCCCTACCACCTTCTCCATCACTTTCAGATTGGTTAATTTGTTGCAAAGTTTTTCTCGATCTCGGAGGTAAATATAAATCTTCCATCTCTTTGCTCTTTTCTTCTTCTTCAACTCTTTTTCTTAATTTTTCTGGAATTATATCATCCCAATCTTTACTTTCATCATCAGCTGCTGTGGCAATCGGAGATGTGTCAGTTTCTTCATCAAAGGCGGCAAAATTTGCAACTTTAAATGCAGACAATAATTCATCACCTGCCAAGGTGGGACCTTCATCTCTAGTTTCTGCTCTTTGCAATATTTCATCTATATCACACTGGAAATTGGATAAAAAAAACTCAAATGAAACAAATTGACAGATTTGAGCGTATGATGAATGTTGTAAAAAAATATATCAAATACACAGGCCTCCCAGCAAGTAGTGAATTAAAATTAAATTTTAAAATAGTTATTTATGATGTAAGTGTTCGATGTTTAATTCTATGAAACTGAATTGAAAATGTCATCTATATTATGTAACTTGTAAAAATATGGTAAAATGTATAATATGAAAAAAAATCAACTTTTTAAAAAAATTTAAATAAAATAATTAAAACGGCAAAAAATATATCAAGTACCTGTTGACCCTTTTGCTTTTACTCCTTCATTATTTAAATTTTGTTTAAAAAAAATAAAATAAAATTTCAATTAATTCATAAGCTAGCAATAGGTTATAGCTATTTACAGTCGTGTTGCAGAAAGTTGAAGATTGCGGTTGAGTAAGCAATATATCAGAACGAGCGTTTAGCGAGTTCTGATAGCTTACGAAACCGCAATGGAACTTTCTGCACGAGTCACTGTATTTAGCTTTACGTTCAAGACAGGTCCTTTCCAAAAAAAACATAAATTATGCTTTAAAAAGTAACGTTTATATATAAAGGTTAATAGAAATGAGACGCGACATAACGGAAGTAAATAATACTCTTATCTATTAGCTGTCATGCAAAATGCACGTGCACTTCAGTAGACAGTGAAAACGCAGACAGAGTAGTAGTGCATTTTAAAGTGTTAGACTATAAAAACAATAAAAAACGTAAACAAGAAACAACCTCCGTCTTTTACTATTTATAATCTTGCAGGTGTGCCTTATCGCTTATCAACATCCGCCGTAGCCAGGAATTCACGATTCGATTTAATTATAAGGGTATTGCATTTCTTTATTGTATGAGTGCGGAAAGTTAATAAGCGTGCGGAAAGTTAATAAGCGTGCGGAAAGTGCAAAAATTATGCTTATGTGCAAAAATTTTCCGAACACCGCTGCAAAGTATCATTTTCGAGAGATAAAAACTACCTGATATGCTATCCTTTCTATAGTCGTGTACGTAAATATTATTAATAAACCACAAATGTAATTAGTATTCTGGATAAATTAATATTCCTACTTTTTTTCTATGATGGGTTATTTTTGGTGTAACTGGGAGGTCTGAATAAAATTTAACTTAAAATAATTTAGTATGATTATTGATATTAACATGTGGTAATATTAATATTTATAATAAGTTTTAAAATGTCACATGTTAGATCAGAACTATTTAAATTTAAATTTTAAAACTTACTATAAATAAAATTTTTAGTTCGACAGATAAAAAAAATTACTTACATTTGGTTCTTCATCTTTATCTTCTTCGTCCTTAAACAATTCTTCTGCTCCAAACTTCAATATAGCAGTCAAGTCTTCCTTGTTGAATGGCGTAGTATTTGTAGATGCTTTCTTATCCAAAACTGTTCTTCCGGTAGTATCCATTCTTTGGATAACCAAGTGATCCAATACCATTTTTTGTTTAGCTCGTTCCACAATTTCTTCTTCAACGGACCGAGCAGTCACCAACCTGTAGATATTCACTTGATTTTTTTGACCAATTCGATGAGCTCTAGCTTGAGCTTGTAGATCATTTTGAGGATTCCAATCAGAGTCGAAAATAATAACAGTATCAGCTGTAGCCAAATTAATACCCAACCCACCAGCACGTGTGGATAACAGAAAGCAAAAATCTTGAGAACCATCAGCATTAAAATGATCTAAAGCTTGTTTACGCAACTCTCCTTTAATACTACCATCCAATCGTTGAAATGGAAAATGACGCAATTGTAAATATTCACCCAATATGTCTAACATTCTAACCATTTGAGAAAAAATTAGTACTCGATGCCCAGTTTCTCGTAACCTGATTAATAATTTATCTAGAAGGACTAATTTTCCTGATCCACCCAATAATTGCTGGAGGTGGTCGTTATGAGACATGTGACTTTCATACTCCGTAGGCTTAGTTAGCATCGAATGATTGCAACATTTTTTTAATTCAATTACAATGTTTAAAAATGTTGTGGTAGATCCTTTAACGCCTTTTCTCAAAGCATTATAATTTTTCGTTAAAATCCACTTGTAGTATTGCTTTTGTATTGATGTCATTTCCACCCTCAAAATTTGTTCTACTTTAGCTGGCAATGATTTTTCTACATCTTTCTTCACCCTTCTTAAAATGAAAGGTTCTAGCTGACCGTGCAGCCTACTATAGCCTTTTTGCGCGGCATCATCATGGTCTTTTTCAAATTCTTCCCAAGTTTGAAACCTGATTAGAAGAAAATAATTTTCATTTGCAATTGAAATTAAAAGTGGTCAACAACACATTTACTTACGTGTTAGGCATTGTAAAGTGGAGCAAGGCCCAAAGTTCTTTCAAACTGTTTTGGAGGGGCGTTCCCGTAATAAGCAACCTATGGTTCGTATCAAATTCCATCAACGCCTTATATAATAAAGAATCGTCATTCTTTAACCTGTAAGTGAAAGTTAAGTGATTAGTTGATTCCGACTTTATTTCGATTTTTGTACCTATGGGCTTCATCAACTAAAAGGACAGCCCAACTTAAGCTACCCAAAAATGCTTTATCCTTGAGTACAATTTCGTATGTAGTTAAGATAGCATTAAACTTTAACCTCTTTGAACTTTTGTATGACCATTCATATTGGCGAATCTGTTTAAAATAAATAAATAAATAGTAGTTGAGAAATATTGATGTCGATACTTACAATATCTCTCGAAGAAATGTCACCCAAATAGGTGACAAAATTTAGTTCTGGAGCCCATTGTTGAAACTCTCGTTGCCAAGAAGTCATCGTAGATAATGGAACAACACATAAAAATGGACCATACAATTGATGCGTATGGAAGAGATAGTATAGAAAACATATTGTCTGAACAAAAAAGATTTCCATTAAAATCTAAAAATTTATGTCTATATAACAATCTCAAAATATATTACCTGAATAGTTTTACCAAGACCCATTTCATCGGCTAAAATAACGGAATTTTCTTTTGCCCAAGAATGGATTAACCAATTGAGGCCTTTCATTTGGTAATCTCGCAATACTAAATTCTGTAAAAACAATTATGAAAACAAATACAATCATACAAATTTGTAGTAATCTACCTTATCAACACCCATCATGTATGTTGGTTGATCTTTGACTTCGTGGAATTTAGGCCTGTATTTTAAGGCTTTACAATGTCTGGACGGCGTACGTTTTGATTCCTCTCTATCCTGAAACTCATCAATTTTTTTCTGGTTTTTCCGTTTGAGAAGGGCAGAATCTTCCCATGTAGCATCAGCATATGGCAAACTTTCCCATTTGATGTAATAGTCAACACCTCCATCAGGTTTATCAAATTTTGCAAAAATTCGTTCAACAAAACTATAACTCTTCAGCAATTCTTGTTGTAGTTCTAACTGACATTCATAATATTCTATATCTTCCGGTGTTGCAAATCTTCTCCAATGAGCGACTTCATTGTCCTTTTTAATAAAATTTTCTAACTTTTTAATGCCTTTCACTTTTTGTTCTTTTAAAGACAGTTCAGATTCCCAAGTGTTATGAATGTGAGCCCAATCTTTCCATTTAATGAGGTACTGCAATTCCAAATTATCTTCATCTTCCATATTTGCACCTTCATTGGGATCACCATTTTCTTCCACCGCATAAGTGGTCGTAATGTTCCCAACAACTTAATTGTAAAAAAAAAAAGAATTAATTGTTAATTTTGACACCGAACACCAAATAAGTACCTCCTTTTTTCCCTTTCCGCAAACTCAATACTTTTTCAATCGTCTCACATTTTTCTTCAGGAATAGTCTCAATTGGTTCATTTGAATCGACTTCTACAAGGTCTTCCGAATCTGTTTTATCATCCTCACTAGCTTCTTTATAACTTACTGTATTTGCAGTTTTTCTTTTACACACAGATCTTTTCTTATCTTCCTCACTATCTAAACTGGATTCTTCTGAACTGTATCTGGTTTTGGTTAAAGTACGTTTTGGTATCAAACGCTTAGATCCCACCCTTTTACTTGGAGGAGCTCTTTCGTGGTCTACATCAGATTCAGAAGAACTATCGTCGTTATAATTCCAATTTTCACTACCACAAGAGTTTTTATGTTAAAATTGTATTAAAGAAAATAAAAAAAGTCTACCTCTTTTTAGAAGATTTAGATTTCTCATTCGATTCGTTTTCTGAAAACAATCTTGTGGGTTCCTTTCTAGATCTGCCCGATCGTCTAATACCATACATGTCAGGATTTTCATCCCACTACAAATAATTTACCAACTTAGAATTCGTCAAAAAGACTATAAAATGAATTTGTACCTCTTTATTACTGTTTGTACTACTTCTTTTAGATTTGCTATCAGGTGACGTGTTTGAATGGGAAGTAGTAGGACTACTTTCAACGGGTGAGGTTTTACCTCTCCTATTAACGGATCCATCTGAATCGGAGCTACTGGAGGATGATGAACTTGAGTCACTATTAATGATCAAAATTAAATCAACAAAAATAATTAATTTGAATTCTCCAAGCCAGATTATATTACGAAAATAAAAGTTCTCTTAAAATTGATAATTTTCGTCTTGGAAAAAACAAATGCCTAATCAGAATAAATGAATAAAACTAACTAAAAAATACAATTTTTGAAAACCTATCTTATGGTTGTTGTTTGTTATGAGACTCACAATAAACAGCATTTCTGGTAAAAGAAAAAGAATATTTAAGTAGCAAATAAAATATCCGTTTCTTTATAGCAATAGCAGCGAAAAAGTGGAAATGCTCGACTTCAAAAATGGAATTTTGTTGAACCGATAACCTTTTTTTGTGGAGCTAAAATTGAGTTTAAAATTTTTTTTTAATTACTGTGCCTGTCCGCCTCTGTTTTGGTACTTATTTTCGTCCTTATATCTTTTAATAACAAAGACACGTTAATAAACAGGAGCCTCGTTTTTCGGGATTCAAGTAACGTTTACCACAAGTTACAATTTCTTTTTTCATTTAAAATTTTAAAACTACCCTATCAGTAGCTCACGTTCCTTAAAAGAGTTCTCGCAGTAACTCAATGCTTAAAAACTACTGCATCAAATTGATAGTCAGGAGTAAGTAGAGTCAGATATATAGATATTCGGTTTGCTCCCTCCGTGTCGCAGTTCAGGTGAAAGTTCACGCTTTAAAATTTTGTAAACCGATTAAAACAAACGCCTGTTTGCTGAACTAAATTCACTAACGCAATATGTACGAAAAATGCAATAAAAAATTAATTTTTTTATTTAATTAAATAATAAATTACAAAATTATTTTTTATTTTTAAGAGATTTCCTGACTGGAGTAAAATTTCCTCGAGTTTCAACTGAAAATTATAAATTCCTTAACTTTCTTTTATATTACATTATCATAAAATTTTAATTAATAAAACAAGTTTTAGTACTAGCAAACCCACAGCATTGATAAGAATAAAAGAAACCAAAATAATGAATCAAAAGTAATTGTTATAAAAACTGATTTCACTTACCTATCAGATCCTGAATTATTTGATGATGAATCACTTTTACTCTCATTGTCGGAGCCAGAACCCGAGTTTTCTTCTAACTCGGAAAGACCTCCACTCTAAAATTTATAAAACACAAAATGTTAACTTAAATGAAATAAAAAAAATTTTAACGCTGTAAACAACAATTTTATCAATTTTTTATATAATTAGTTACAAAAAAATAAGCTACACTTTCCAAAAACTTTTGTTAGGTAACAATTCGCTGACGTCATTAGGTCATTGGCGTACCACCAATATTATAGGTTGGTTTCTAAAATTATTTATTTTCATGCCATCAAAATAGAACCATTGTTCGGTTACACCCCCCTCCTTTTGCCATTTTTAACGAGAAAGTATGGTTTTCAACTCTTTTAATGATAGATTTGCTCATTTTTATGGTCCAAGCTCTTTCAAAAGCCCACGGAAATTTTAACTGGTTATTTTCAGACAAAGCCTGTGGAAGGCAAAGGCTTGCGCCTATAATATGATGCGCAGCGCACCATCTAAAAAGTGGAAGTCATAATTTGAATAAACAGGGAGGAAAAACTACCACAGGCCTTAAGCCCACTCTAAGATTGTTAATATTTTCATCGTCCCTGAACGTCAAACTTGAGTGCTTCCAAGTTGCAGTTTGACACTCAGGTGCAACAATGGGAAATGCAGTGCAGTAATTTCAAATCTTTAAAAACCGGATAAATAAATAATACACAAATTAATTATAATCATAAAAAGGTTATGGGTGACTTAACAATCTGGGTTATTTGGATTGAGTTAATTAATTTTTTTTTAACAAAACCTTAAAAGGTCAAAGTGAATTGAACTTCTCTGGGATCAAGTGTGATGCGCATATTGAACTATAATTTATTAATTGAAAGGCAGACGTGCATAAATTTGCTAGTCAAGTGGTGACAATCGCACAAAATGAAATTAAAAAAAAAATCTATTCGGGGATTCCCTTAACCATAAACTTTTTCTACTAGATGTTCCCATGGGTAAATTAGAATTTATTTTCACATTTGGATAAATCAAAGTTCAAAGAATTGCGTTAAGCAGGATTACTTAAATTTTTGTAATCTTGTGGGAAGTAAACTTATAAAACCTAGAGAACTTCTTGGTCTACTGTCGAAACTAACTCTTAAGAAATCGCATTACAATTAATTTATATTCAATTTTACATTCAAACAGTAGTACATCAAATTAGAATATTTTTACCGAAGTTAATGATTATAATTATTTTTGGAGACGAAAAACTGAGCTTTCATGACTACACAACATTACAACCAAAGTTAAAAATTTTCTAATGAAATTATGGTAGTTATGGCATAAATTACAAATGTAAACATTAAAATTTTTGGATTATCCAAAATATTCGCCTATAATTAAACAAATTTAAAATAAATTTAAGATATGATGTTAACTGTCGCACTCCAAAAAGGCAATTGAGAGTATAAACAAAACACGGACTGTTATGTAAAAAATCAAAACTGTAATACTGATTATTTACGAAATTAATCGATATTCGCACATAAGTTTATTTGTTCACTTTAATGTTATCAGTTATCTATTGTCATTGAATTTTTATAAATATTCAGGTCAAGGTTAACGTACTCAAACCAAATCAAATTTAAAACGAAAGGGGAATCACAAATTGAAATTTGGTGTAGAAGTGAAGAGAAATCTTAGGAAATAGAAAATCTGAGGTAGTGTAGAAAATCAGGAATACTATAGACAATCTATTTTTACTTTTTCGAAAGAAAATCTTGAGGCAACCCAGGAGTAAATCTTTCAAAAGGAAATTTTGCGTTGTGACTTCCTCCTCTGTTTGAAGGTAGGAAAATTAAGTATGTTTGACAGACAGAGCCATTGGGTTTACAAAGTTGTATAACTCACCTCCCCCGGATATATCCAATAAGATTAAAATTAGGCCATCATCATTTTATAACAATAATTATTGGAAAGCGCAATTCAAGCAGAAGCACCGTATACGAATTTTTATGGAAGCATGTTGATACAAATTTTATTATTAAATCAAGTTGCCCTGAAACTTTTCCACAGAAATTATCTATAGACAAATTTTCTAAGCTCCAAACAATTAGCGCAATTTAATTCGTTTTTACATGGTGGATACCATGATACATTTTCAATAGTTTGCTCTGTATTGCTGGAAATAGACCTTGGGTTTCTGAAGGGCTATTATATGGGTGAGGTATGCTTCGAATACTTGGGTTTATTTAAGAAAGGTTCACTTAGATGGGTGATCAGATTGAGAAAAAATAGAGTGAAGATTGTATTTAAGTGTATAGTAATTCTAAATATAATGTAAGAGGATAATTTCGTTACTTGATAATAAACAGATTCTCTTTAACCCAAGTTAGATCAAAAAAACTATGTGTAAAAACAGAATTAGTGTACTTCAATATTTAAAATAGGAAAAATTTTCAAAATAATCCTTATGCAAGATGAGGGGAGGTTCTATAAATTTTACGGGTCTTTATAAAAGGTGGAGGGGGGTTCAAATTAAAAAAAAAATGGTTATATAATAATTAATGCAAGGTCCACCAACTTTTCTTTGGAAAAGAAAGTTTGTCACTCACCCCTCCCCCCTGGAAAAATTTAATGGGTTATAATGGTATTACTAATATATCTTGTTATAGCCCAAAGAGGTCATCCCTATTGTCAACACACGCGTGACCTTGACCTACCCAAACTTATTTTTTAGAGCAGTCAACTAAAACTTCTGTGATGACGTCAAATCACTTTTTTTTGAGTATATTTTACTTGCAACTTCATTAATTAATTACCTAAGAGTTGAATTAAGCAAGAAAAAGAAGAAAAATTCGGTTAAAATTTTATAATAATTTGTATTAATTGCTTTGGCTCTTGATACTTACATTATATCAATTAAAAATAAATTTGTTTCCATAATGCAATGACTGTAATCTCGAAAGGCAATTAAAATATATTAACGTAATTAATTGTTTGGACCACCCTCTCAACTGCATAAGATTACGAAAATTTTTCTAAAATTTCCCAAAACCCTCATGTAATTAATGGAAGCTACCTTATTTTTTATTATTGCAATTGGACCACAATCACTAGCATTTTTGTTTGTATTAAATTTAGATTTGGAATTTCGTTCTTTTTTGGCACTGTGGGCTTTTAAGTAGATATTTTGTAATATCCATTTTATTTAGATAAACGGTGTGTATTTCTTCACTGAATTAATAATATGTATTATTATTCGTTCTTGAAAAACGGTTTTGTTGTAATGATTAGTCATTTACAACTTACCAAAAGTTTCAAACCACAAAATATTGCAGTAAAAAATTACCAAATGTACACCAAAAAACGATAATTAAAATAAAATTGGTTGATTAAATTTTATTGACAAAACTTAATAAATTGTATTTAAATATTTTAATCCAGAATCCAAGGAAGCAACTGTACTCTTCTTGCCCCTTCCCACTCGTTTGGACGCCAATGAGCAATATAGAAAAGAATTTTTAAAATTACAATAATAAATAATAAATTGTCTTATCAATTAGCAATTCATACCTGCTTATCAAAACTATGATTAAGAAGCCATTTTATTGTGAGTTAAATTACAATCAATATTTTTCAAGAAACAAATGACTAATGAAGTTAGACTGCATAATAAATGCACTAAATTTTAGTTTGTGTCAGAACTATTTCCTCCCGTAGCCCAGACTCACAAGAACCCTATTATAATATTCTCTCTCAATACTGCAGGCAAAGCATAAGGATTAAGCACCAGGATTATCCCAACACTTGAGTATTAAATATAAAGGCAGACTAAAGGTAAGAATCACCTCGGTACTTAAGACTAGTCAAATTCTAAACCGTTGACTCCTCCAATTAAAAGCAATGCTATATTAATGATTAATAGATGAAACTTGTCAGGTGTTAATGAAATAAATACTTCTAAAGCATTCCAGTTTTTTGGTGTTTGGGGAAGTTGACATCATTCTTACTAATATTAACTCAAAGGTCTTCAGTGGAAGCAGTTAAAAATTTTAGTACTTTTGCACCAGGCGAAAAGTGTCAACTTAATTGCTTCAGGTATTCGAGAAAAGTCGTTAAATATGTCAGCCACTCCTTCAAAATATTAGTGGTAATTCCAACTTATAAAATCAAAATTATTTCAAGGCAACTAAAACTTCTAAATTTGCTAAGAGTTCTTCGAAGTCGAGTAACAATATCCACCCATTATTCAAGTTTCAGTGATAAGAAAACATTACTGGCTGAAGACTAGACTGAATATTTAATAAATTAGTTGTGCTTCTTTGATAAACATTCAAAGAAAACAGAAATAATTATAAAAATTAATTTTGATGAGGGTCAATTAACAATAACAATAAAAATTAGAAATGTAAAAAGAATTTAAATACAATTTGAAATCAGGTCATAGGTTTTCATAATTACAAGGTGATCTCTTGCTTTATTTCCAAGTAACCTACCCATGAGTAATAATACTGATCACGAATGATCGAAATCAGCTTTTTTGAGAATTTTGAATTAAAATCTCCAGTTAACGATGATCGATAATTACCTGTAAGATGGCAGTTGTATTAATTTCTCTGATAATTAAATGTTTATTTATTAATAACAATATCCGTTGTCATCTTTTGTTATATCATGAACCTCTTTCGATGATGGTAAGAAACCAAAACCGAAAGTTGTTACGAAAGGTGTGATTTTACCTCCAAATGAACTGGAGGATTGTGGACACACTTGGTCAATTAGACCAAAATGATGTTATCACTTGAAACTACAACAGTGAGAGGATGAAATGGAAACTTTTACCATTTCGTTCTATGAAATTGGTCAATTATTGATAACCTCAAAGTTGAAATTATATGAAATAATGAAAGAAAAGGCAATAGTGGTTACTAAAGCAGCTTTGATATTAATGTTACTACCAAATGTCCATTACAATTCCGCCAAACTTGAATTGAGAAGGAAGATTTTGAAAAGTCTGCGAACGAATGCCTGAAATATATTTAAAAAAAGTTAACAAACAAAAATAAATAGTTGAAAGGAACTCCTAAAGGCTCTTAGAGGTCTAAACTACCATTAAACGGAATAAATACGCAATGGAAGGTAGGAAAAGAAGAATAATACTCTAATCGATGCTTACGATAAAGCACAACACCAGAAACGTATAACTTTGGCTTAAAATTGCAAAAATGGGTCCATCTCAAAAAGGCAAAATTTCTGGCTTAATAGAATCATGAAAGTGTGGAGATTACGCAAAAAGCAAGAAATCGGTGGAACTCGACCAGAAAGACCTTAAAAAATCGAAAAATCAAATTGTAAACAATAAAATACAAGGAAATATTGGAGAATATGTTGCAAGTAAAGTAGCCACGCCCTTGGATTCACATTGACTCTGAAGCTACAAAAACACTTTAAATACAAAGTAATCATAGTAATAAAATAAAAACAACCCTTATATTTAAAATAAAGTAAGAATTCTTACCTGAGGCATTCTGGTCCTGGATTATTGAAAAGAACGTCACTTGCTACGTAAAATCGGTTATATAATACGACGAAATATTACAATAAATGTTGATCAAGCTTTTAATAACCATAATATTAGAAAATTATTAATAATAAACTATCGATTTCAAGTTTTATTCAATTGCACACGAAGATCCTCAGGACCGACGCCATTTTGCGTAGCGTACGAAATACTGTAGTTTACTGTTATCAATTTAAATGTCCTTTTATTGTTTATAAACACGATATTTAAAAAATTTTAATTCTTAGGTTAACCTTTATGATAGTTGCACCAAATAAGGTTATATTGTGTTACGATGTTGCACTAAAATCACCATGAGTCTAAAATTGAAAAGGAACCATTTTGACTTTCTGTCTGAACCGACGCGTTATAGTCGACGAGGTCGTCGGATCATAAAAAAAAGAAGAGGGGATGAGAAAATGGTGAAGATGGGTAACGTGACTGTTTGTGACGTCACCGCGTAGCTCTTATTTACCTCTGTAATAAGGTCGATTTTCGTCGCATTTAAAATAAACGTTTTAGCTGTGAGATGGAATTCAGCAACCAATAAAAATGCTCAAAATCAACCTTTCCGTTTCCGGATAGACAAATTTAAAATGTTTAACTTCGATTATTTTAAAATAAGCTATATTTAAGCAACAAATACATATTACAAACGGCACATATATCACATAATTATTCAAAATTTGGTTCAATTTCGTTCCGCTATTAATATTTTTTATTAAAAATACCAATAAATTTCTTAGTAATCAATACTGAATTCATGTAATTACTCATAAACCCCATTATTGCAAAAATTATTATTACAATTTTATTGAGATCGCTAATATACAGAGTGTTGCACAATTTCTGAGTCTAATTATGAAGATCTTATTTCAATTTACATTTTTTCACAACATGGAATGTATAAGTAAACATATTTTAATGGCTTCGAAACCATCAACTTTAATAATTAAAAGGCACAGACGTTCAAATATTAGCGAATTTATGCAAGCAATTCAACCGTTAAGTCAGTCATCAAAATTTGATTGCCCAAATCAATAATTGTATATCCACAAATAAAGTTTATCCCATGCAATATCTAAAATTTCTACTTATAATACAGCATGCGCTTCCCCAGCTAGAAACACTAAATCTACTTCAATAAAATAATAAAACCAAGCAATCTGTTACTTTAACATCAAATTTAAGACTTGTGCAAAGACTTCCAGTTTGGAAATAAAATCTTTAAGTTTTGCCCATTTGAGTTTTTAAGATGTTTTCAGATCACAGATAGAAGGATTAACATGGCAAAAGCAGACCATGAGTTTTTATTTTATTTTATTCTAGAAAAGGTTTGTTCATTTATCATCAACCAATCAGAAGTGTATAAAAAGTAGTGGATGTCAAATTAACATCTGACAAGGATTAATAAACAATTAACACTTTAAGTTAATAAATAAATTGTATTCCCAAGCAAGATTTGTAAAAAGGCCATTGCAGCTAAGGTTTTCAGCTAAAGTATTTAAAAAAATCTAAAAATGACAATCAAATTTATTACGAGATTAAAAGAAGCAATAAATATTTTGCAAATTATTATTAGATAAGAACTGCATAAAATAATCCAATAATGAAAACACCTCGCCAGGTACTGTATTTATAGTCGTTTATCCATGCTTGGCTAAATCTCTTACAAGTTATCAACAATTAATTTTCTTCTCTTAGACGTATTTGACAGAAACGTCGTGACCTAAAGGCTTTCTCAAAAAATTACATCAGTGGTTTGAGAAAACACAAGTCGGACAAAGATTTTACTCCATTTTTTACAGTTTCAAAACAAGTTTATTTTTAATTATTTTTATTTTTATCAATATAACCGGGCAAGGAGAGAATTGCTGGGGAAATCTAGTATACAAGTGAAGGGAAATTTTAGGAAATCCCAAAAAATTCTAGAAAATCTAGGAATATTGTAAACAACTTTTTTGAGAGAATATTTTGAAGCAATCCAGGAGGAAATCTTTCAAAAAATAAATGTAGTAAACAAAAATTTGTCTTGCGACTCAATAGAGCACTGAAAAAATTAGACTAAAATGGATTGTGGTTTGAATATTACAAAATAAATCATTACAATCTACATCTTAATGCGAAGTTCAAACCATATATATCAAAAAATGCCTGATGTCTCGATGTCGCCAACACTTGAATTTTTTCCCCTTGATCTCAAAAGCTCCTAAAATTAAAACAAAACTCCCATTTATTCATTTCAAACAAACATTTTTTTACCCCTAAAGTGACTACACTCATTCTGTACACTGAAGTGTACTGTTGGATATATATGGGGCATTCCACGCCAAATCGACCACTTTTGAACACGACCCCTTTCGATTTTGCCAAAACTTTTTTCTCGTTTTCTACCCCACTATATATATTTCTCAGAATTTTTTCAACTTTTTTCACCCAACCCAACAAAAGTTATTAATTTTTCAAAAATTTTGCTATTTATATTTGGCTATTTTTTCAAATACCCATAACTTTTTTCAAAATTGACTAAATCCAACGTTCTTTTTTTAAAAATTTTCAGTTTTGAATGTACTATTCAGATAAAAATATGAAAAATTTTTTTGATGTTAGGTTCCATGAAATTTTTCAGTTTTTGAGAAAAATCATCAATTTTTCAAATTCCGACACTTTTAATTTTGGATTTTTTTTTTCTGAAAAAAACTTCAACTTATTCTGCAGTTAATGCCGCTAAACCCAGAGTGGGCCGACTCTGCTTTCTATTTTTTTTTTCAATTGAGAATTTTTTTTGTTTATTTTACCACAATCTAACTTCGTTTTTATAATAAATAAAATTTAAATAAATATATCTTACATTTTTTTTACTTTATTCGTAATCTTAACTAATGATTTATAACTGAAAATAATTTTTTATTTTATTATTCTTGGTCATTTTTGTTGGGTTTTTTTTCAACCAACTTTTGTTGGGTTGGGTGAAAAAAGTTGAAAAAATTCTGAGAAATATATTTAGTGAGGTAGAAAACGAGAAAAAAGTTTCGGCCAAATCGAAAGGGGTCGGGTTCAAAAGTGGTCGATTTGGCGTGGAATATCCCATACATATAACGGATATTCTACAGTTCGTACCGTTTCTCCGTCCCCAGTTTCCATTTCTCTCTATTATAACATGCTTCTTCTTGGAGACCTATAGCCTTCATCCCCTCATTCACATCATCTCTCCAACTCCTTCTAGGTCGTTGGATACTCGATTTAAACAAACTGATGAAAAGCATTGTTTAACTTTCAAGTCTATTTGAAAAATAAAGTCACTAATTCTATTTATTTCATTTATTCTATTAGAATCAAACTCGCTTTTACCTATAATATTATGCTTCAATATGCAGCTTCTTTCGTAATAAAAAATAAAATTGTAAGTACCTTTTCACAAATAAAAATAAAAGATCTTTTTCTTTTTGATCTGCACATGATTCATGTAGTGAACATACATCAGGTGTCGGCTACAAAAATGAATTATAATTCAATTAAAATTTATATAAAGAAAATTAGAGAAACTAATCCAAGTGTTTCAATAACAAACAGTCCATGTTTTTGTTCAGAAATCTGAAAAAATCTTAGGAATAGATAGAAGGTATAGATTACCTTTTTTTTGCTTTATTTATTTTTCTGAAGGAAATCTTAGAAATCCAGAAGAAAATTTCCACTTTTTGAAAATCCAAAAAATTTCTTTCCCTTACTATTATATTTAATTTTGAAAGAAATTAAGTTACAATCGAATTTATTTTAAGTCATGTATGACTCACCGAAAAAAAGTAAAAACCTCGGAGTATTTTTATATTCTGTCACTGCTCTAATAATTACTTTTTGTATGTATGACCAAGATAACCAAATTTAATGCGTTAGATCTCATTGCATCAAACGATACTCGAGTTAAAATGAATTTGACTATACCTATACTTTTTATAAAAGTATCAAGACAAAATTACAAAATGCTTTTCAAATTTTGCTGGCAGACAATTTCATAATATTAATTTTAAATGTTTTCAATAAGTTAACATGCATAGTTCAAGTTCTACGGCCCAAAGCCTACAACAACGGTACTGATGACAACTAATTGAGCAAAATAATTTTAAAAAACCAATGAAAATCACTTTTACATTAATTTTAAAAATAAAGTGACTTAAATACAAAATTGGCTATTTTAAATTATCAATTTCCTTCTTTAAACTATTCCATTCATTTTATGACCCTTCATAGTCAAAATAACTATAAATTGTAAGGAATACAATTTGCACAAGAAAAAAAAAAGATTAAATTGTAGTAACCATCTAGAGTTGACAAAAATCTTAGTGGGCTCTCATTTATTCCTAATTCTTTCGGTGTGAGAGCCCACCAAGAAAGTCGACTGAAAATGTACTGAAGCATTCACAAAATGGTAATAAAATTTTATAATATGAATAAATTAAGTCAATAACTGCACTAGATCTTTGGATATCAAGTCAAAAACATGAAACTTCCAGATTAAAAACAGAAAATGCATTAACGACAATATAACAAATAAAAAAAAATAACACAAAAATTCTATTAATATGGAAATAATAAATGTATAAAAATGAGCAACTGACAAAAATAACCAAAAATCAAGTTGTAGCACAAAAAGCAATACCACCAGAAACAAAGCTCCAAGTGAATTTTTAGTTGGGAAAAATTTTAACAGTTTCAATAAGCTTGCACAAATTCATCTATTGTTATTATTATTTATTACATTACCAAAACTTAAAAGCATATGATTAATAAACATCAGCAATTTTTACGATGCCGATTAATCAATTGCAATGGTAACAATAATTAAATTTAAAAAAAATAATAATAAAAAACCAGTGCACATGCAACACCGCGTGATTATCAATAAAATTTATATTCCCATCAAATATATTTCGTACTGATTAAAAATACTGTTAATTAAATTATAAAACAAAATAAATCTGATGGGCCAAAATATTAAAAGACTATATCAGTACATTAAAAAAAACACAACATTAAAAACAAAATAAAACTAATATTATTAATACAATATAATATCTCACTTATTTGTACGAAGTTTAACATGGACGAGGAATGGGAGTTCGTAGAACTAGGACACTTTCAGCTGAAATGATGGGAAGAGTATTTTCACAATGATAAGTAATTAAATGACTGACACTATGGAACATCCTTTCTCTTGTTCGAACCTGAAACAATACAATAACAACAATTAAACAAATTGAATATATTTAAAAAAAATTAAATTAAATTTATTACTAGTTACTAATAGTTCGTACCGACTGGGGCTAAACTGCAGAGGAACTTTGGTGTACAAGATCTAGGAATTGGAAACAAAAAATAAATTGGTGAATAAGATATTGGTCTGTAGTTTACCCCTTGATGCTGAATAAATGTAAGCAAAAACCTACAACTCAATGTCGA
Organism: Cantharis rufa; assembly: GCA_947369205.1. Classification (NCBI taxonomy): domain Eukaryota; kingdom Metazoa; phylum Arthropoda; class Insecta; order Coleoptera; family Cantharidae; genus Cantharis; species Cantharis rufa. The sequence continues at coordinate 21,167,102 of OX376309.1, forward strand.
ATCATTACCATTGTACAAATAATTTAAAAAGCATATAATCTCGTTAATCCATTCATATAAAAAACATTTGAAAATTCAATTATTATTTTTGATTGTAAGTTTGCTAATGATATGCACGATAAACTAACAAGCATTAGACCATTTATAATCAGCATCTTGGATAAACTTAAAAATCAAAACTTTGATAATTTTAACTTTTGCAAAATTAAGACGCCCACATATTTTATTTAATACTCTTTTCAATTCTATTATTTGTTACATCATAAATTACTTACAACTCCTTCTGGATCAATTAAAAGTAAATGTTTCTTTGTATTTTCTTTCATTCCTGATAGTACATATTGTCCCTCTGAACTTGGAGATTCCCTTACTAAAAAGTCACCATCTTTTTGTAAAAGTCGTTCAGCATCAGCCCGGCTAATTTGCCCGTGAAACCAAATTTCATTTTTCAACTCAGCAATTTTATCATCATACAATTTTCCCGGAGACAGTCGAGGATGTTGGGTAAATGGTTCTATAAATTAATAGCAATTAATAAAAGAAAAATAGTGAAAAGTAACGAAGCTTACGCATGTCAAAAACATCCCGTTCTCTAGAAAACACCACGCTATCATTCACATATTCGTGGTGACGCATTTCTAAATGAGGAGACAGTTCTGAATTTAAATCTATTAAATTTGGACTTTGAACTGGTGGTAACGTAGTAAGTGGCGGTACAATTGCTGGAAGTGGAGGTACCGGTGGTGGCCCAACATCAGGAGGAACTTTTCCTGGTAAATCATTATAATAGTCTTTGTCTGGTTCTGTTCTAAAAAGAAAAATTGGTTAAACTAAACCTAAACCAAAATAAATTATTTACCTTGGCTTTACATGCTGATTATAACGCAATTCAAAAGCTTGCCCTATAGTTGAAATTACATCTTTTGCTAGTCCACCTCCACACTCAAGTACATAACAAGCTCGCCAGTCATTTACATCTTTGGCTATGTATGATACAAAATCTAGTGTATCCTGAAATTTAAAAAAAATGTATAATTTCAGTTCTAACAAAATAAAATGTTTTGCACACAAAGTGGGTCAAGTAGGCTACCTTAACTATTATTGCACTATTTGATACATTTGAAAAGGTAAAAAAAAAATAAAAAATCAATAATGGCCCACAACTTAATAATGAAATTAATGTGATAAGAATAAAAGAAAATTAAATCAATTTGGGTGTAGAGTTACTTTAAGTGTTAATGAGTCCACTCTGCTCTAATGAGTCCACTGTACGTATTTCTTTACAAAATAAACTATTAAGAATACAAACAATAAATTTGTGGTCGCTATTAGGGTGGAAAGTTCATAAGTTTTTCAATTAATTTACTCCACCACAACTTTATCCTTTTAAATACAAACACTGTTAAGTTATAAGCTTCAATATTAGAAAATTAGAAAAAAAAATAGAAAATATTAGAAAACTCAAAAATTGCACAGACACTTTTTAGAACTAAACTGTTTTTAAGTAATATAATGTACTCGCAGTGAATTTTATTTGTGAAAATTTAAAAACGCCCTAGTTCTAAAAAGTGTATACATTATTTGAGTTTTCTAAAATATTTTTAGGGTTTAAACCCTGGAACTGCCCACTTATTATTGATAACATGTATCTTATATGGTGGTTGGAGTTTCTGAGACCCCAGTGTGCAGTTTCAGAGTTAATACTCTGGTAACAAAAATGTTACATACTTACATAGCAGCATATTTAGTTTTTGATTTACAAGGAGGGATCTCCGGTGACCCTCACTGATTTAGATAAATTTTGGAGTATGTGGTTAAGCAGACCCCTAGTTTTTCTAGTAGTGTAATCGCCCTCCAAAACTAGAGCAAAAAATCAAATTTTCATGTAAAAGGAGTTTATATAAAAATTATACAATGAAGTATTTTGGCATTTTTACCCTAATTTTGGAGTGATTATACCCCCTAAAGCCGCTTATCGGCAGCTAAAAAAATAGGGGTCTCTTATTATGCTATTCTTCTTGTTCGGTACGCCCGAATCCGGGCATCGTGGTAACATTCATGATAAACAATTGTTATATCATATCATATTGCTCTCTTGGGACAAAGTATGGATGCAGTGGGGGTCCCCCTCCCTTCTGCACAGCCCACAGATCTATCTTGGGCCCCAGATCACAGCAGCGTATTCGACTCAACCAGGATTTGAACCGCGGTCACCCGCTTCCCAGTCGGCCGGTGTAGTCTTTACGCCACACTGCTGGTGTTTTTATGCTATACAACATATCAAAAATTTATCCAAATCGGCTAGGGATACTGGGAATCCTTTCCTTGTTAATTTTAGCTGTTTTAATCAAGTTCTTATATTAATCAAACCAAAATTAATAGAATAATTTTTAAACAAATTGGACTTTTAATTTATTCAAAAACTTGTAATTTTATTTAATACTACTCCTTCTGACATGACTTAATACACAGACCAGTATTGCAATTATTTTCAACAGAATATTGGAGTAGTAATAATTCATTATAAAATGTAAATAACCGTGAGTCTAAATGCTAAGGGCCAGTTGTATAAAGCTCAAATAAGAGTTAACCCAGGCTCAACTCACTGTTTATCCAATCAGAGTAGTCAAAGTCAGGGTAGAGTGTGATCTGATAATGGTCTTCTGTCGAACACCTGGTTCTAAGAGAAAGGTCGAATGTTGAGCAGTGAATAGAAAATACCAACACAGAATATTACAGTGCATTCAGCTTAAGTATTGCCTGAATTTGACACAAAATTCTGACCCCAAAACTTTGAAATGTAAAAGCGTTGTAAGTATGGGGTGATCAAGATCTATCACTGAATTAATTTTTCAATTTGTAGTTATTACGTAAATTAATGTTTGATTTTGTCACTTAGATAATAGCAATAGCTCCACCCTCTGCAGACGAGGATTGGTCGTTTAGAACCTGCCAAACTTGTATAAATTTGAAGTTGATCAACTTTTACAAATAGATAAGAAATAGTGGTAAAGTAGTAATAACTTTTACAACAGTGTTACACCAACTTGCAAAGCGTTGCAAGCCATTAATCTTGTACAATTGCTTCCATCTTATTTAATGCTTTCAAACTTTCACACTGCAACATAATTTATGCAGTATAAATGCAATGTCCTATCTAAACATGGCTTTAAAACTTTCTCACAAAGATATACTACTTATAATAAATCAATAAAACAACTTTTCTCAAACAATTTAATTTTCATTAAATGTACTGATTTCAACTACCATAAGTACATTCCTACAAATTGATCAAGTACATGTTAAAACCCAGTTCAAACTACCATTTTTGAAGTCTTTCAAATCACATACAATAAATCCATATAAAATTGGGTTAACTTTCTCCAAATTTACAATCATTAACAGTTTTATAACACAAAATAATATTATATATAAACAATTATGTACAGAATAAAATTTTCCACAAAAAAGTTAGAAAGAACATCTCAAAAAGTTTGCGGAAGATAAATACAAAAACTCACATTTTGACTTTGCAATTGTTATGTCTTTCGTGACTATTTGCTCTTCCGAACTTTTCTGTAGAAAACTATTATCTTTAAAATTAATATTAATTAAAAAGTGCAAATTGTGCACGATAGTGTCATACATCATCATAAAGCCTCCACTGAAGTAATTAGAGTTCCCTGTGTGTTTCCGCTTTCACTATTTTTCTCCACTCAGCTCTATCCTGACATTTCCTCCATCTCTTCTAGAAGCTTAAAGTTCGTCATTGGTCTCATTTCTTTATCATTTATCCTCTTTTGGCCTAATATCTTCTTAAAATCATACGTTCAAACACTTTCAATTGTTTCTCTTCTCTTTTCGTCATGCACAGTACTTCTGAGGTATATGTTACTACCGGTCTTATTAGGTCAATTTTGTTCTTTTATTTACATTTATAAAACTTGGCCATTAGCATAGTAAGCTCTGTAGCCCATCTGTATTTTCTGTTGGACTTCAAATTATCTCGCATTATCGTTGCCAATTTCTACCACTAAATACCTAAACCTCTTCTTATGAACTGTAGTTGTCAATTGCCAAATTCCGTTGATTTTTTTGTCTGTTCCAAACCTCATAAATTTTGTCTTCTTCTCATTCATGTCAATCCCACTTTGGTTACATGTGTATTTGGTTACACGTCTTCTAAAGACGTCCATCAGCTTTCTCTTCTATCTGACCTTCTTTATTTTTTATTGTGCCTGGGAAATTCTCTCTTTCAATCACATGTTCCAATATAATGTTAAAAAATTCAATAAAATCAATAAAAAACCAATAACCTATAGGGAATTATGGTTTCTGAAAAAATTTTATTTTTGAAGTTCTAGTTTTCTCCAATTCATTAATATTTTGAAAGAAGAGCAATAGTAGGATGTCTTCATGTTATCTCCCTTTCTTTCCGTATTATGCTTTACTGTATTTCGAGATCTCTTCTTTAATTCTGGATACAACTATTTTTTTCAGTGGTCACATTTAATTTGTAACATACCAGGGGGAATCAACAATTATTGTTAAAACATTCGATTGAAAACGCAGTAGGATTTATATGTTGTTGGGATTTATATATTACACAGAGATGAATTCTGTAGATTCAAGTCAGTTTTAGGATTGTTTTATAAATTACAAGTTGGTTCTCAGTTCTGATTTTCTGCCAATAATAAAGTAAGAGAATGACTGAGAAAAAGAACTGCTTTCAAGTTATGGTTTGTTGGAATGGCAAATTTCAAAACTATTAATGCCAGACGTTTTTAAGACTATGCGAATGGTATTCTTTTTTAATTGAAATTTTTCATCATATTTTCACAAAAAAAAGTAATTTATTTGTTAATTTTCATCGCAGTGACTTTTTTATGGTTTGATTGATTATTTTATTTATTGACAATTTGGCCTGACGATGAGATTAAAAAAACCCAAAAGCCATTAGACATGAAAAATATTTTAAACACCCCATAATGCACTTGTTTTCGTCATATTTTCACTTTTAAATTTAATTTTCCTTTTGGTAATCTTATCAATTTTTGGTTCGGCTCAAGAATTTCTTTACATTTCAACTTAGAGTGAAAATTAACTTATTTTAATTTTTCTCAATTATTTTCATAATTTTAAATGGATTAAGAGCGCGCTGCAGCCAAGGGAGAGGGTAAGAGTAAATATGACGTTGAAAAGAAGCCTCTAGAATTTTTCATTGATTTCCAAAACTAATCGTTGTATCGGTGCAATTTTTTTTTATATTAATAAGAAAGAACTGTTAAAGGCAATCATTAAATTTGAGCACTATAAATTAAGAGTAAATAGGTAAATTTAATTTTTGAAAACGGACAATTTTAAATTTTTATGACAACCAATCTTGATGAAACTCACTGAGTACCTTCTGCAGGTCATTATAAGAACAAAGCCTGATTTTGAAGCAATTTTATGGTCAATTATAAGAACGCAACAATAAACATTGGAATCAAAAAGTGACCTTAGTGGAGTTTTAAACTATATATAATCAACTGAATGCGTAAGGGGTTCAAGGGTTCCCTTATAGATGGCGCAAGTAAATTATTTAACATACAGTCTATGATACAGTTATTTAAAAGCGCACTGCGGCCAAGGGATAAGGACAGAGTAAACATGACGTTGAAAATAAGCTTCTAGACTAGAATAGACTTTTGATACGAATTTCAAAAACTAAAGGTTTTATCAGTGAAATTTTTTTTATAATAAGAAAGGACTGTTGAAGGCAATAACCAAATTTGAGCCCTTTAAATTAAGAGTAAATAGGTAAATTTAATTTTTGAAAACGGACAATTTTGAGAACTTTTATGACAACTAATCTTGATGAAACTCCGTTATTGCCTTGTGCAGGTCATTATAATGGCAAAACCTAATTTTGAAGCGATTTTATGGTCAATACATAAAAGAAAAATAATTAAATGAATTATGCTATTTTTTTTATATTTTAAATAATTATAATGTAAAACACTGGTCTACATAACGACATAAATTTATTTATTTATATCAATATAGCAGTGTACATAATATACAGTAAACGCTCTAACTATCCGAAATAAACAACAACCATTGCTGATCAGATGATTTAATTTATAAATCTACAAATTTTGTAAATAGAATTATTTAGAAAAAATTTTATTAGATAGATATCAATTCACTTACAAATAAACTTTAAAATCATTTTATATTTTACAAATAAATTTTATAAATTAAATGACAAAATTGTGATTTTACGCGTTAAAAAATGTAAAGAAATACAAAACATGTATTTATATAAATACATAATGTACAGTAAACTAAACGCTCTACTATATCCGAAATTAACGGGACCCATTTCTAGGGTTGCAACCAAGGGTTGCAGGTAGTGGTAAATAATTTGTAAAGAGTTTCAATTGAATAATGTTTATATAAATCCTAAAGAGTAAAGACCTTCTAGAAGGCTTTGAACAATAATTGCTAGTGGCGGATCTAGCGTACGCACTCCAACATTGTGCTAGGGAGGGAGTTAGGGGGTTACCGTGAAGGGCCCAAAACAGCGCTACACATATTTTTTTAACGTAATTTTATTTTTATAGTGGTTATAGATTTTACATGGTAATTAGCAATTTTAGCATTCAACTCGATGTTATATTTATATAGAGCGGTGGCAGGCTCGTAGTCAGGAGGGCACCTGGGGGCACGTGCCCCCCCTCCACCCAAAATGTTAAAAAAAACAACATTTGTTTGTAATAATAAAAATTCCCGAAAGGGGATCCGCCGAAAATGTTACTTTTACGAAAGGTTTTTATGAGTCCCCCCCCCCCAAAATTAAATCCTGGATACAAGCCTGAGAGGTGGTATCTACTTATAGTAAAGTAGTAATAAAGTAATAAAACTACCATTTTAAATGAAAGAAATACAGTAGAATCCGAATAGTACGACTTCGTTTATAACGACCGACCGCTTTTAACGATGTAAGTGCAACCTCAAGTTTTGTTTTCATATAATGTTATCAAATACAATTTCAATGCGTTTTGTGCGTCGTCCGGTTAGTACGACGTACGACCTACAACGTAATTCGACGGTCCCTTGACCGTCGTTATAACCGGATTCTATACTGTAAATAAGTTTCTTGCTTACTTTGTTGGTTCGTAAACATATCTTTTTAGAAAAACCACCGAGTACCTGGAAAAATTGAAGTAACATCTGGACATCTTATATATAATTTGGATTTATTTTGAAATAAATTAGGCAAAACAAATAATTTTAAAATTTTGTTTTACACAAAAGTGTATTTCCGTGTACAGAAATTTTCTGTAAGAATATTTTTTAACCAAATTTATTTTATACATCAAAAATTAATTGATTAAGAACTTCTTGGTTTGTTTAGTTTTATTTCGTTTATTTTGCGCTCGATTCGAACAATATAAACTAATTAGGTAATTTATGTAATTGATTCTTTCTGAACAACTTTGTTCAACACTTTTTAGTTTGCAATGAGTAGTAAAATTTACTAGCAATTTTTAGCCTACGAAATTTTCAAAAATGTATTAAAAATAATATAGTAGATAATAAACAAATATTAATTAAAGAAATTTAATATTTTGTATTCTAAATCATCCGATAAATTTTGTATCTACTATGTAATATACATAGGTAATATTATATGTACTATGATCTAAGTTTTTCTCCAACGCAACTTGCTAGCTGTCGAAACTTTACCACGTTTTCTTCTTATAATAATTGTACTTCTAGGCATTGTTTATAAAATAATTTGGTAAATTTTAAAATTTTGTAATTTTGTAATAATTTGTAAAAAAAATTGTTATAAAAAAAAAGTAGCACTTTACTGACACTGCAATAAATATGATTTATTTCCTGCTTCTGCAATAACAGAGATAGTAATAGTAAGTTAGAAATGGAAACACGATACTCGTCGGTAATTGAAAACGTACAGTTTATATTTCTTGTCTATGCAGTTTGTATAGTACAGCCAGCGTCATCTAAGTATTTTTCTCCAACTAAGAAATGGTAATGATCTGTACTAAGCTGAATGTTTCCCTCTCCTCTTTTGTCGGCGCGCTCTTAAATGATATTTAATAAATAGAACTAAATCAGACTCAAAGTTCAATTCAAATTTTAAAATATTGCAATTCAACTGTAATTTAATAAATCAAAAAATGTGAGTGGCTTTAGTCGAGTGATATATCATTTCGACTTGACTCGACACTTGAGTCTTAGTTTCGGTCAGTGGTGGCAAACCCATGACCTGCGGGGTCAGACACTCACTCAAAAAGGCTTACTTTTATCAAAATTAATTCTTATTTCTTTCAAATTCCAATTTTTAAATTTAATAGAAGTAAGTTATTCGAGTATTAATAGTAAAAAAAACAGCAGTGGTCAAGTCTACTAATAGAAAAATAAAACTGGATTTAAAGTTCAAATTTGCAGTACAGGTTCCCGGCTCTTCTAATAAATATATCTTAATAACTTTGTTACCCCCCCAAAAAAAAAGAAAACATTAAATAACTGATTATATTATAACTTGTAGTAAAATCTCACCCCTAAATTTATGAAATACAAGCACCGTGATCCAGTGCAACCTCGATAATTCAAACTGATTAATGTAAGTATTTTTGGTTCAATAAATTTGAACCATTAAAAATGACCTTCATACAAAAATAAAAAAATAGTTATGGTACTAGAACCTTTGGACTATTTGATATGGAATGACCCCAAGTGATATTTTGGAAAGGTGGAACAAGAATATATAAATCATTAATTGATAAATGTTGGTTACCTCGTAGTACATACTTAAAAGATGGAAAATTGCTAATCACATTACAATACAATTCTCTTTCCAAAAACACAAAATTTTCATTAATTTAGCTTACCGTATCTCCACCAGATGCAAAAGAAATTCGAGGCATATCATGACTAGTTATAACTTGATTATTTTCGAGAGATGTAAGTGTTAAACTGGAGCTCGAGATATTAAGATTTACATTAGTACCAGCAGATTCCATTTTTGGCAGTTCAGCAATTGCACGTTGTACCTTTTTATCTACTCGACGTTTTTTATCGACAGTTTTTAAACCTGCAGCTTCACATACTTTACTTATACACAATCTACAAAATTTTCGTGTAAATAAAAAAAGGGTAGGTGCACAGTGAATCAGATCTTACTTAGCAACACTGGATCTAGTCTTAAAATCCAATTGCTTCATTGAAACTTTAACTTCTAAACATCCGATGTACTAAAAAAAATAGACGTAAGTATTCCTCTTGCAAAATCCAGTTTATGCTCACCCTTATTGCATAAGTAGCTCCCTGTTTGGCTATTAATTTATCGGAATGAATCCACCCTCCAGATGGTTTGGTAATAAATCCAGACATTTTTATAGGTCTTCCTAACACATATTAATTTACTCTATTAATAAAGTACTCTCTAATGAGTTCATTAATCTTAAAGATGTACATCGTGAAATCAACATTTTCAATGACTCACTACTTTTAGGAAATTTACTACATAGGAATGTTACAGAAAAGCTAAGCAACCTACGTGAAGTTATATAAAGGTTACCACCACTAATTATTTTTATTAATAAAAATTCTCCATGTCCGAGATTTTAAAAATACTGCATAATTTAATGATTATACTTACAATTACAACGCTTTAAAGTCACATATTTACTGATTAGGTGAAGCAATTAAAAGTGAACATAAGTAATTTGCGAATAATAAAAAAGGGAAATAATTAAATCAAATACTTCCCACAGCCATTTTTGTATTCATTTTACTATCTGTCATTTGACAATCGGCCACGTTCGTAATGATCTTTCGCGCTAAATTCAAAAATTCAAACTCAAATATAAATTCGTCTAATGTAAATTAAATTAAATAAATTAAGTTATAATTTAAAATTTCTTACTTGACAATGGAAGAATAGAATATTTGTAAGTACCAGTTTGTTTGAAAACTAAAATTTGATAGCATTAATTCTATCATACAAAATAAACCCACTTCCGCCGTAAGTGATAAAAGTTTACATCTTTTTTAATCATTTTTATTTTTATATTTATCTACATATTTAACCAAATTACAATGTAGGTATTGAATAAATACGAAATTAACAAATTATGGAACAAGAAATAATCACAAATTATTTATCGAGTTTTTACTTTTCTGTCTCTCTCTGTTCATATCAAAGGCGTACCTGAAATTTTTGTACGGGTGGGCAAATGCATTTTTATAATTTACGTAGCTTTTCAATATTTTACGTTGAAAAACATGATTTATTATTATTATTGTTATTACTTGTTTTTTATATTATACAGATAGTATATTTTCTTGATAGTTATATATTTTTTAATTTTTGCTCAATAAATGTAATCAAAGCTATCCGGCTACTCTATAATACCATGTGTTATTGGAAAATCTTCCCATTTGAAAGGATATTCAAGCTTAAAGGTAAGCTTTATTATTATTTTTTTTCGTAGAATTATATCAAAACAATAATAAAAGATTAAAATTCTTTGCAGTTCCAGGTATATTTTTATGACTTCTAAAAAGCAATAAAAAGGTAAAAGAATTTTTTCGTGGAATTATATCAAAACAATAATAAAAGATTAAAATTCTTTGCAGTTCCAGGTATATTTTTATGGCTTCTAAAAAGCAATAAAAAGGTAAAAGAATTTTTTCGTGGAATTATATCAAAACAATAATAAAAGATTAAAATTCTTTGCAGTTCCAGATATATTTTTATGACTTCTAAAAAGCAATAAAAAGGTAAAAGAATTTTTTCGTGGAATTATATCAAAACAATAATAAAAGATTAAAATTCTTTGCAGTTCCAGGTATATTTTTATGACTTCTAAAAAGCAATAAAAAGGTAAAAGAATTTTTTCGTGGAATTATATCAAAACAATAATAAAAGATTTAAATTCTTTGCAGTTCCAGGTATATTTTTATGGCTTCTAAAAAGCAATAAAAAGGTAAAAGAATTTTTTCGTGGAATTATATCAAAACAATAATAAAGATTAAAATTCTTTGCAGTTCCAGGTACTTTATTATAGTTTCCAAAAAGTAATAAAAAGGTGAAAGAATGTTTTCGTGGAATTATATCAAAACAATAATAAAAGGAACTTTTTTATTCTGTCGCCGAATGAGAATCACCGAAATGCTGGTGCCGAATTGGAATCGCCGAAACTGGCATAGCTGGATATCGGGTCGCCGAATTGACTGTCGCCGAATCAGGATCGCCGAAATGACGGTGGCGAACTGCAATCGCCGAAATGACGGTGTCTACAATCTCTCATCTCGTCTACAATTTTGTACCAGTACCGATTCTCCAAATTTAAATTTCACTGCATTACCACAGCGCTTATCATAAGAAGTTTTTTGCTTTTCTTGACTTTCTTTTATATTTATGGCAATCTTTTGAAATACACACTTTTGAATTTTTAACACTGTTGCAAGATTTTTTCAAAATCATTTTGATTGAATGTATTATGTTCCATTGCATAATCTGCTTCTTTTGTCCATATTCCAAATATCTCATTTTCCATTCGATTAATTTCGTTCATTTCGTCCATTTCGTTTATGTCTTCCATCTTCCTTCCATCCATTTCAATATCAACAGAAAGTTTTGGCTCTCTGTTATATAGCAGGAAAAAAAGTGGTGAGTGAAAACGACATCATACACCTTTCCAAACAATACCAACCCCGCCCCTATGGGACCCCTATTCCTCCACTGAGATTTTTTTAAATATGGGAGGTTCTAGCGCCCCACCCTGTATTACTATTACTTTTACTATTTAACTAATAAAATATCCTATTTTATTTATTTTTATTCTTCCAAAATCTAAAGCAGATTTGATACATAAATTTGATACATAAACAGTAATAAAAATTCTGATTTATCTATAAAATTTAATAAGAGGGTAAAAAATTCACTGAGGTTATTTTGAACTTTTTTACCCCCCCCCCCGGTAAAACTTCTCTAGGGAAATTTTACCGAGGGTAAAATTTTACTAGGAAATTTTTACCCGGGGGTAAAATTTCACTGGGGTAAATATTCCCGGTTACACCGGAACTTTTTTATGGCTTCTAAAAAGTATTAAAAAAAGGTAAAGTATGTTTTCGTGGAATTATATTAAAACAATAATAAAATAATTAAATTCTTTGCATAGTGGCGGTGCAAGCATAGATAGGGCCCGTCAGCAATTATACAAAACGGGCCTCTAAAAAACAAAGTATAAATTTTGAATTTTGTTCCAGTCAAAGGTCACTAAAAAATTATTTCATTAAAAGCTCATTAATGAAAAAGAAAGAAAGAGTCTTGAATGATAAATGCAATCTCCGATCCGACGAAGAATATAAAAGAATAAGTAACATAATCAAAAAACAGTTTGCATCTGCGTATCTGCGTCTGCCGAAGTTGTCGATAACCTCCGATAGGAGTAGCCATTGTTACATACTTACAGTGTATTTTATTTGTGAAGTTTTTGTGCAATTTTAGCTCCAAGAAATTATGTAGTAGTAAAAATAATAAATATCATCAATTTTTTGTAGTCAACTTATTTATTTATAATTTTTAAAATTTATTGACTTATTATAATTTTCTACATATTATAGTTAATAGTTGATCTATAATAGTAGTATTAGTTTTTCATTAAAGTACTATAGTTACATTTAATTCAAGTTGGTTTTTCGTTATCACAATTTTAAATCAAGTCTTTTTAATTTTATAGTCAAATCTACAATAATATTACTTATTTGGAATTAAATATTAAATAGGTAAAATTTAAAATATCTCTTAGAAAATAAATTATTTCTAATTGGTTATTTCACATTAACTTGCTTAAAATCTTAAAAACACATTTTTCTAACGTGCAATTATAAAACCTAGTAAGTCGAGCTACTAAAAGTTAATATAACGTGTTGTAATCGTTAATATTAAATTATATAATATCTATTATATAGTATACTAATATTTAGTAACTCGACTTACTAGGTTCTACAATTGCACGATATATTTTGGATTTTCATATAATTTGAGTTACACAGAATAAAATTGTACTTTAAACAAGTAATTGGTACTGCTTTTTTAACAATTATTACCAAGTTATAATTCTTAAACTTGTAAACTATTTTGTGTAAAAATTTTAGTGCGTGTACAACTTGTACAGCTATTAAAAATTAATAAAAATAAAAACATAATTTAGAGAATACCTCAGTTCCAAAGTTCTAAGATTACTTATTTTAATGCTTAAAATAATGATTTGAATATTAATTTTGATATTTAATTATTAAAATAATAAAACTTAATTTCAGATTAGGTATCATAATTTTCAATATCAGTTGAAATTAATTATGAAACTGAACAAAACGGAAAATTAATATGAAACGAGATTGAAAAATGTAATCATTTTTGTTGTCTCTATTACCAACACAGAACACATTAAAAAAATTATGTATGAAATATGGAAATATATCAGTTCCTTACACAGATTAGTGTAATTTCTGAAAGTTGAAAGAGATCTTATATAACTCGCCTAGTAGATAATACTTTTCTAATAAATAATAATTATTATTAATATATTAAAAATAATCAGTTTTACGATTAAAAATAATTGTAGTCGAAAACTATAAACTTTAACTGACGATTAAAAGATTAAACTTAAATTAATTCGTTACCTAAAAACATTTCCTTTTTTTAATAATTAATTAAAGATGGTTAATCAAATTGCTAAAAGCTTTTTGCGAATTTGGATCAGTAGCATTTGTTTTTTCAGGTTCTGTGGAATTGTCGTCAGATTTATCGAAAATACCTAACCAATTACCTAAAAATGCAAGACCTTGTTCTGCCGTTTCGTTAACAGTAGCTATCAATTCTTCCTCTGTAAACTCCTCTGATTCCGCTCTAAAACATAAAAAACATATTAATACAGCATAGTAATTTAAAAAATCAAATATATTAAAGTTTATTAATTAAATTGCTTAGATTATTAATTTAATAATTTTCAAATGGGTCCATTTTAAGGAAATTATTTTTGGTGATTGCAAACTAAAATATATAAATTTTTATTTAAAATTTAAACGTGTATTAAATAAATATATTATAATACACTCTTTTGACAAAAATGCGAAACAGAAAGAAAAAATTGAGCAAACATCAACAGCGACTGTCGAAAGTTTATATATGTATATAGGCAGTATTCTAAAATAAATTGAATTTTATTGAGTTGTTTTTGCTTGTTAACTTTTGAAATTTGTATTTACTTAATCATGAATTAATCATGAATCGGATACGTAGGTACATCTATGAATAAATTTGTACTTAATATTTTTCTACGTGTAAGATATCATCGAAGCTTAACTTGATGAAAAATGTAAAATGGTAATTGCCTTTCGTCGAGCTGTGGTTTTTTATTTAGATAATTTTATATTTGGCTGTTATAAAGTGCCGAAAAGAAGATAAAGTGCTCGATTGAACTTTTAAAGCGTTAAATGATATTTTTTTATATATAAGAGTTGAAAGTTTTGCGGCAGTCGCAAGAGCCTCAAGTCTAGAGTAATGTAGCTAAACTCGAAGTCTTCGGGTTAAAGTGATCCTGTAAGCAATCCCAGATTCAGAGAAAGTAAGACAAAAAATATCAACTTATAAATAGGTCTAACTTTTTTTTAATTTGAAGGAAAATAATTCGAAGTTTTCAATTTCCTTTTAAAAATATTTAGCTTTGTTCTTTTTTTCGCAAGAGTGAATTTGATTATTTGAATATAATTAATTACACATGGAAAAATATTAATTGGAGTTTTCCTATTGTGAAGATATTCATTCGCCCTGACAGTGTCCAAAGTACTCCTGTACATTAATCGGGTAAAGCATAATACGTATACAGATTTTTGATAAAAATTGATTAATGGTCCTTAGAAAACGGAACTGAAATGCGAAAAAAAAATATTTTTTTTTTTTGAAAGATTACCTCTTCTACCTGTACGAATTTCTGCCAGTTACAGTTACAAAGTTGGCCGTATCCTGTAGAGATAATAATGATATGGAATTTTAGAACAGATGTATATTTATTTACAAATTTGACATTAATACAGATTAGAAATGCGAATGCGTTGCGGTAAAATGAAATGAACATATGCATTTATACACAGAAAACACAATTCTTATCTCAGGAAGAGAACTCTATTTAGTTTAAGAGTTTCACGTACAGACAGCTAGCAGCTACTTTTCTAAGGAACTGATAAGCGTTGAGAGATTGATGTACATTAGGTTGCATTCAAATGCGCTTAGTGATCTTTACTCAAAATATTGCATCTTGCAATACTAAAATATTTACATTTTAAAGTTTGGATAACTGTTCAGAGGCTTGCTCAAAGGGAGCTAGGAGTTAAGGGAAAAATTGTAAAAATACGAGGAGTTTTTATACAATTTGATGGCATTTTTAGTAATAATTTACATTAATATTAAAAACGAATTAAATGAAATTGTAAAAAAATTTTGTATAGAAATGCAATAAAATTTTGAGCTGACTACATATACATTTTCGCCCTAAAAGACGTTTTGCCTTCTTCGTCCCGAAAGACTCGACACGCTATACTGCAACTATTATATCTCATATTATGTATACAGAAAATAAGATAGTAAGTATAGATATGATTGCCCAAATTGTGCGGCCTGAAGGCCGCACTAATTTGCTACCCCAAATTGGCTTATCATTTCCGCGTTTTTCAAATATTATCATAAGTTTTTAGATTTTTACTTTTCTAATCATTTTAGACAAAAAACCTTGAAATATAAGTTTTATAGCATAAAATTCTGTATTGAAATCCATAAGAAAATGTTGAAAATTACCTCAATTAACGATAGCCAAAAACAATTTTTATATATTTACGTATATGGTTTAATATTGGGTAAACTTATCAACTAATCCCAATAGGGGATCAGGGATAAAATCTCAAAATCCATAATCTACCAATATCTTTATTGACATTTTAACCGTACTGTAGCAATAGAAGAACGGAGTACAAGAATCCATTCGAGACCATTTCTCAAGCTTAATCTTTTAGTACAAAAAATGCTAGCAAAAATATTATAATAATTCCATGATTATCCAGTAATTCCATATTAATTCTAATAATTAGAATACCAACAGTCAAAGTCATTATTGATGCTGAGAACATATTAATTGCTTTAGATCTGAGGTCATTGCTCGGCTCGTCTCAGATGTGCCACAAACCATTAAACTTTTATTGTCGATATATGAAAATCATCAACCCAGGGAAACCACCGGGTTTACATGCCTTCCAAAGCGCGGAGACAATCATAAAAAAATTTACACCGGATTCGAATCGGGTACCTTAGTGTCATCAATTATTCGGCTGACTCTCAATTAAATTCGAACAATCCAACTTGAAATATTGATTATAAATAGTTCATGCTGTTGACGGTATGTGTACTCGACGTAAATAATTGCAGTACTTGGTTTAGTGAACAAATTAGCATATAGCCGATTGTTAGTTATCCGTGCTACTGCTACTATCATAATATTATAAATTTACAGGGTTTTTCCCAAAAATCATAATCATAATCATAATCATAAATTTTATTTTCCAACAGGTATACACCCAATAACAGGAAAAAAGATAAAATCTGATTACATCATCAGATATTACAGAAGTAAACAATATTATATACATAATAAGTCACACCAAGATAAAATAAGAAAACAAAACAAAATTTCAAAAATTACAAATCATAGATGAACAACAACGTAGTCCCTAACAAGTCTTTTAAACATTCGCAAGTCATTAAAGTTAACATCAACCAACTCAACCATTTCTGACATTAAATTAAAATTGTTACACATTACACTTATGGGACATCTTTCACAATACCTCGATCTGAAGCAGTTCAGATAAAATGCTGATTTCAAACGGCTAGCAGGCCTCGGAACAAGAAAATTAATTCTATTTAACAATGTATGACAGTCATATTCGGCATTAATAATTTTGTATAAAAACACAACGGTCGCTTCAAATCTGCGAGCCTGCAACGTTTGAAAATCAAACTCTTTACAAAGCAGAACATGGCTAAAACCGATCACCGGGTATATGCCATGCGTCTTTAAGTATAAATATTTCAAGAAGCGTCTCTGAATGACTTCCAGCTCAACCACATAACACTTATAAATGGGATACCAGATGATCGATCCGTACTCAAGTCTACTACGAACATATGCATAATACAGACGCTTTAAGACTCCAAGATCTGTGAAGTCTTTACAATTGCGATTTATAAATCCTAAGGTTTTAATAGCTTTGGACCTGATACTTTCCACATGCCCTGAAAAACTCAGCTGTGCATCAAAGAAAACGCCCAAATCTCTACACTGATTGCAACGCTCAATAAGTTTACCATCCAGTCTGTACGGATAGTGAAGTAGTTTCTTTGCTCGAGAATATGTCATTATCCTACACTTATTAATATTCAAATATAGGCGATTACTCGCACACCAGTTGCTTAGTAAATCCAAGGATCGCTGTATCATAAGACAGTCCCAAATTGAAATTATAGTGCGATATATTTTTGCGTCATCGGCGTACAATAGTATAAGACACTTTACTACATCTGGTAGGTCATTAACAAATATGATAAATAACAGTGGGCCAAGATTAGAGCCCTGAGGCACTCCAGATGTAGGAACAAACGCCCTCGAAATAACAAAATATATTTGTTTGTAGAATCAGGATAGCTGATTTAGTGCACTCTTGTTTTGTAAAAAATAAATTTGTTACTTTTGGGACACACCCTATATATAATAGTTAATTAGTTAATTATAGCCAAATTGATCTCAAAAATATAAATCCTGTTTTTCTAAATTCGTAATTTTCGAGATAGGACCGCTTCAGGAGATAGCAGAAATTTACGGTATAACTAGATTTGCCATTTTTGAGTGCAAGGTATGCCTAAAAGTACTTGTACAAAATAAAATATTCTATGGACATTTCAACCCTTATTGATACAGTCAATCGAAAACACCAGCAGTTTAATTTTTAGTTTTTTTTACGCGTATTTGCAATCGTCAAAATATAGTGTACAGTAGCGGTCATGGAAATTACATTGGGAATCATTCCCGAATTAAAAAATTAGATTTCTAAGTATATTACTTTAATTATTCTAATTAAATGTAATTGCACTTTGTGCAATGTATAATGCACTTTGTGTAAAACAATATTGTCACAAGTGGAATTACATTTAATTACAATAATTTATAGATTATATATTTCCACTTGTGACAATATTGTTTTACACAAAGTGCATTATACAACAGAACTCAGCCATAAACTAACACATTATTCTTAGACATCAAACCATTAAGAACGTGTTAGAGCGCATGCGACAAATTTAATAATAAATTGAACAGAGAGAAATATGTGTTACTAATCCACACAATTGTGCAGACAAATTACACAATTGCGAAATACTTTTTCTGCACAATTGTGTGAATTCGTAACATATATTTCTCTCTGTGTGTGCGGAACATTGAAGGATTAGAAATAAATATAAGTTATACCTACTGACAAAAAAAATTCTGTTACATCAAAGAGTTTCCGAATAAAGCAAATACATTTTTTACATAAAATATTCAAGTATTGGATTTTGGAAATTTATGAAACCCTAATATTAATTTATTTAAAAATTGTTTTTTTGTGGGTTATCACGTTCTGACAATAACCCCTTCAATTAATCTAATTATAAATAAAAACAATACCAATTATGCTTTCCATTAAAAAATTGTGTTTGCATTATTTACATGTCGAGAATTAAAATACATACACAGCATGTATTGTCAAAGAAATTAAATTAAAATTCAGTAGTACATAAGTAATTAGACTAAAAACCTTAATATAATTTTATGATTACGGTATTAGCAGATCATAAAGCGTAAATTTTGTCTCTGATGTCAAACTTGACGGCGTTTTTATTCTGGTCTTCTCGTGAATAAGGACACGCTGTGGTCGCAAAGATGGAACGACATTTACCATACTAATTAAAGAGAAGTTAATCTTTAATCGTTAATCCTGTTAATCTTTAAATAAAACAGCTTCCAGAGGGGGCTAATTTTGCAAAGCCGTTATTAGTTTTTTTCAGAACGATATCTTTTATTACATTGAATATGAAAGTATATAGCGCTCTGTAAATTAATCCTTGTTTGGCAGTCCAAAGAAGTGAATGCAATATCAAAGTAGAAGTGAAGTCGATAATTTATTCTTGAGTTTCCCTATTCATTTTTAATCGTCAAGAGTCATCATGATTATTTTAATCACAGAAAAACGTTTTAACTACAACAAATTGCCTTTTAAAACGTTTGAGGAAGCCACGGCCAAATTATTGCCTTATTCCGGCTATTCGTCAGATTTAATGATCCAAATGTTTTTTCCATTATCCAAATGCAAATATTTGTTTGGATATAGCTATTTTGAGTATTTACAGGTATCGGTTTTCAAAGGTGACTCGTTCCTTCTGAGCACAGTTGGAGAAGTGGTGAATATCAAAAATAATTTCCAAAAAATTCCAATGCTATCAAGAAATTTTAACGACTTCCAAGTGCTTTCCAAGGAATTCCAAAGATGTTATGGTTTGGGGTTGTTTTTTCAAACAAATTCAAATTATCAAACTTTTTCTAAACCCAAAGGTCATCAACTTTCAACCCGAAAAATAAAAAGCAATATTATAGTTCCAAATTTATAACCATGATGATTTTTCAATGATTATAGAAAACATATGGACAAGGAAAAATATATAGCTTTTCGCGGAAATTAAATTTTTCAAAATATTAATTTTTATGTTTTTTTAACCGATACCCGTACTTATAGTTAATATTTGAGAATGTCTCAAGTATCAATTAAGTCAAGTAGGTACATAATATCAGTTGTAAGGACGAGCATTAACAAACACAGTTAAAAGAAAGTTGTTAAAGTAAATGATATATCTCTAAAGAGTAAATATTTTTTTAAATTTACTAAAAATTTTCTCGCATCGATCTTTGTTGTGCTCAAGTTTGAAAATTTATAAAAATAGATCTTACACCGATAAACATTGCCTTGATTAAAGTAAAATTTAAAAGAAAATCGTTTATGCACTTACTGCGATTCGTTCTTGTTTCCAGTTTCCACTTTTGTTAATACAGTTGAATTTATTGTAGTATCTAATTTCATATCATCAGATCCCATTATAAAACAACCAACATCAAATTGTGTTTGTACGTCTCCTAAAAGTTTAGGTTCCAATTTTAGACATCCTTTTAAACTATTCTCGACAGGATGTAGATTAGAAAAGCTGGCACAAACTTCGGCTATATTAGCAAGAAGTGATATACATGCGGGTTTAGGATTTGGTCCTTTAACTTGTTCGCTATGGAGAAGACTATCGCCATAAGAAACGTTTACCGCAACACCCTCTTCTTGAGATAAATATTTCATACGAACGCATCCTAGGATGTCATAATTCAGCAAAATTTTAATATGATATAATTAAAAATTTATACCGGGTCCTCCAAGATCAACAAATGTAATGTTAAAATCAACACAGCAAATACAGGAAGGGCCACTACAAACACAACTTTTTTGCGCTTCTCCATTTGAACTGCCTTCTCTTTTTTCCGGTTCCGCTTCATCCCATGATAATAAGTCTAAAACATGAAGGGTCTATTATTAATAAATGCATATTTAATGTTTCCCAAAAATGAAAAAATGTTTTTATTTAACGGTAAGGTTTGATAAATACGGGTTTGCATTTCAAAAAACTTACCCAAAATACTGGTCGGTGAACAAAAAACAGATGTAAAGTTTAAAATAATCACAGCAAAAACAATTTTATTGAGATGCATGGTGCATTTCATCTTTTGAGATGGTCAGTGCCAATGTCAAGACCAAGAATACAGTTCTTTAGCACTGTACTCTGTACCTTGAATAAGACGACCATCACCGACGTTCGGCGGTCTTTGGCCCCTATTGGGGTTAGTATGTCACCCAGTTGCCCCACCGTACATGATGACTGGTAAAGGTATTCTTAACAACCGCTAGACGTGAAAACGAAATTATACTTAACATAAACATTTTTTAAGCTATTATTACTTCCATAGATCCACATTGAAGTAACCTACAGCCTACTTTCTTTTTTCTAGAACATACAATAATTTATGTATAACCAAAACAATACCAGAATGTATTAATCAGTAAAATAGTTGTTTCTTTATGAGTATTGTAAGATTACCATCAATGAAATCTAATAAGGAAAAACCGTAAACATGCAAGTTTATAGTTGCTAACGATGAATGTGAACTATTCATTATAAATGAATTAACGAACCCTATAAATCAATATATTTTTACCAAGCATACACCAAAATGGAAATTAATTTAAAAAGGAAATTTCAAGTAATGGGGTGGTAATTACAGTACTTTATATCTGACATGAAAATTATACATATTACATTAAAAACTTAAATAAAATGCTACAATACAATTTTCTTATCAAATCTCAGAAAAACTAGTTTGACCTCCCTAAATGATAGGCCGATGTTTAATTACTGGCTAGCTCCGGAGCTCAGCCAGGGGTTGGACTAAATTCTTGAATTTATTTTCCTTTTGCTACTCTTTTTCATCTGCTTCTTTATCGGCACTATAACAGATTGAATACATTATGCTATTACATCAAGATTCAGATATCTCACAAATCACCCAGGAAACAAGTGTTTGAAGTGCATTTGCCAGAGGGGAATAACTGTATACACAAGAATATCAATTTTTACAAATTTAATTTAATCCTTCGTTAAATTTGCGGTTGATTCTTCACTAAACTACAAATAAATTTTCAACTAAAACCTATTTGCTATTTAAAATAGCAAACAGCAGCGGACCTAGTAATCTACCTTGAAAAGCACAACATTTAATTTTTAGTTCATGAACTGGAGTCATAGTCCCATCTGATTTATCACATTGTTCTTCCATCCAAAAAATGCTGCTTGACAGAGCAGGAAACAAGAGAGGCTTAGCCTACCCTAAAATTCTGATTAATTAACTGAACTATTAAAATGTTCTAAAAAGTAAAAAAGTGGATTTTCGATTATAAAAACTACCAAAGCTAGATAGTCCTTCCATAATACTTATCTAAGAAGTAACATGAGTCCATCTCAGAAGTAGCATCGTTAGCCAAAAACATACATGCAGACGGTATAGTCCCAATGAACCGCACCAGTTCAGTTCAGGATCAGTTAATTTCTTTTTAATTTAAAAAGTTAGGGTGATAGACTACCAGTTTACACTCTCAAACCAGAAGTGCAAAATTGCAACTTCAATTTCAGTACGAACCTGTAACGTTGGCATTAGTAAATTTAGAACCATCTCCAGTATGGTGAAACTACTGCAGATCATATTCCGGGATAATCAGGAAGCAGCTCAATAATGGTAAAATTTGAACAAAAATTTTTGCGGGATCTGACACGCCTAACGTGGCTCTTGCGCTATAGATTCCATTTTATCCAATGGCGAGACTTATCAGAGCAGTCGTAGAGCTTGATCTGACTACTAGGTCAGCCGGATGTGATCCGCATTAGCCCTAAGTTTCTAGTTGGTTTAATATATTTAAATTGTAATATGAAAAAGAAAATATATACAAACAAAATAGAAATAAATATATTAGATACATTATAAGTATTAATTTAGTAATTTTAATTAATTCTATTGGTTTTGTACATGGAAAAATATGCAAAACAATTAATCAGCAAGTGACAATCTGTTACTAAGTTAAAGCTGAGAATGTAGAACGAATGAACACCCTCGTTCACAGAACGGAAACCATAAATTCTTATATATGTCAATCATACCATCCCAACTTGCACTTGCAAACTGCAAGAGTGGAATCTTTGTAACTATACCGTTCTTGACCATATAAGTGTGTAGATGCATTTTTGCTTTATTAAAATATTAAACTATAAACTATTCTTTTATTTAAAATAATCCTCGCTACGCTACCTTTAACCCAATAAATTCCGAATAAACTTTGGGGGGGGGATTGCCCCTTTGCCCCTTTTAAATACGCCACTGATCGAAGTCAAAAGACACGAAGCTTTAGAATAGCAGAAATTTATTTTAAACTAAAATTTTACTATAATTGAAAAAATCCAATTTTTAACTTCTCAGTATTTAATCCGATAATCCACTTAATCAGACAATTTGTTAACAGTTGTAACCATTTTTCCCTTTAACGTAGGCAGTAATATCACATTACGTATATTGACATTATTTTTTCGAAAATTATTAATATAAATAGAAATTTCATTATATATTATAAACTTTCAGTAATCGTTAGGTTTTTTATTTTTTATTTAGCCAACTGTTTTTGAAATATTATTCAAATATTAATTTCACTATTTAATATAGTATTTATTTTTTAGTTTGTAGTGATTTTGTAATTTTGTAATTTTGTGGTAAATAAAAGTAAAAAACTTTGGACGCATTATAATCTGGAGGAAATTAGCAACGAAATTGTATTTGAGTTATATTTTACATTTTGATTTATAGAAAATACGCTTACAAGTTACGAAAAATTTAAATAATGTTCGAGTGAAACATTATTTATACAAGTACGTACTTGAATATTAGCAATTTAGTACAAATGAAAATTATAATAAACAGTAGGTTAGGCGGCTGTACGGTCGCCCCGACCGAATAGTTTGTATGAATGGTATGGAACTCTATCGATGTACATATTGATTGGTTAGCAACTCGATTTGCACAATGCCATGTTAATTTCATAGTTGAATAATTATATTGGTACAAGAGAATATTTCGGTTGGCAGAAGGGAAACAAGAGATTCCTAGCAAATAATCATATAGGATTTTAAATACTAACAATAATTATAACAAAACCTATTAAAAAATGCAGAATTGAACCAAAACTGATATTTTAAATAAATCAAATAATTTAATACAAAAATAAATTTAACTTGCTTTGTTTAATTTAACGAAAATTACAGTTTTCCATATTTGCTACATTAAGGATTTAAAAAGGTTTATTAAACAACACATTAAAGATTTATAATTGCTTGGAAAAAAAATTCGCTACAGTTAAATTTAGCATTACAATTTAACAGGATTATTTAACAATTATTTTTAATAATAAAGAGCCATAAAAGCGTGTTTTTCAGTAAATATTTTTAAGTAATAATTTAAATAATTAACTTAATATAATTATTTTAGCTTAATTTGTTCGAATTTATTTTAAATGCTTTTTTACACATTGTAAATGCACTTATTTTAATTTCACTTTTAATAAATTACAATTTCAAAATTTTATCAAATTTGCAACATTTTTGAAAATACAGTAATTCAAGTTCATTGTGCAATTCTCGTATTTCTTAAGCTGTATAAAGGTTTACTAATGTTTTGGTCGGTTTACAGTACAAGATGTTACAACTATTATTATTACTAAATTGTTTTTCTATAAATATTTTTTTCAAGTGGGGGAGATTCACCCCCTTTCTGGTAGCACACTTTGCGGAGTAGGACCGGTCTAGAGGGATATTTTCAGTAAGTATGGCTTTTGTCAAAACGGCCCGAAAACGGTTAGGTTAGGTTCAGTTCAACCTATAGGTTCAACCTAACTTAGGTCCAACCTTACCTAATCCAAACCTAGGTTCAACCTAACCTAGGTTCAACTTTTTTTTGTGCGTTGGGAGTGGGGAAATCTTCAAAAGACACCATCCTGATGTTGTGGGTGGTAGTGTCAGA
This sequence comes from Cantharis rufa, assembly GCA_947369205.1. Classification (NCBI taxonomy): domain Eukaryota; kingdom Metazoa; phylum Arthropoda; class Insecta; order Coleoptera; family Cantharidae; genus Cantharis; species Cantharis rufa. The sequence goes on from OX376309.1 coordinate 21,191,923, forward strand.
TTTTTACTGACTAAAACCCCACCCCTAACCTGTGTCCGGCAAATGTATGCAGCAGGTTTGCGGTGTATGGACGCAGTTTGGTCAGTTGGCAAGTGTTCCGCTTTCGCATTAATATCTTCTTGCCAACTGGGTGTCTTTCTGGTTTGCCTCTTCAACCAGCTTCAGCCAATACGGGTTTGGGTTGTTGCCGATGGTTCTTTAGCCGTTTACGGTGGACTCGCTTTGTCTCACCCTCTCGTTGGCTTCCTTTCTCCTCAGAATTTTCTCTATCATAATTGTGATGGTAATCTAATTTTTTTTCCGACGACAATAGTGTTTCCACGAAATTTTCCGGCGTCAAGGTTCCTTCCACTTTGGCTTTCTCTAGTTCCCACTGCGGGCATCGAAAGATGGTATATTCTGGTGTATCTTCCTCCGCGCAATAGCTACATGATGATGAAGCATCTCTGTTAATCTTGAACAGGTACCTCTTAAAACAAAGGGGATTAGTTTTCGAGTCCAGGTGCCCATGGTGAATAACGACCATCAAGCCTGCCACTCCACCATCAGCTCCTCTCTATGCTCCTTCCTGCTGTTCTTCCGGGCATAATTTTTTCTCCGCTCTATCGCTAAGAGATCGATTGGCGGCAATCCCACCAGAACGAGTAGCGCCGCCCCCGACACCGTTCTGTAGGCGCAGCAAACTTGTAGCGCCGTCTTCCTTTAGACTTTCATCAGTTTGTTTTTGTTCTTCTCAACCTTCATGGCATCCACCCAAATAGATTGAACTACTGCCGCCAGTATTCGTCTTTTGGCGGTATTGAGCCCGCCCTCGTTGGGCATCAGCCGGCTGAGAGCCGCATATGTTCTTTCGGCACTTGCTGCTACTTCCGTAAGGTGTTGTCCGTAGCTCATCCGCTTGTCTATCACTACGTCCAGGATCTTTAGTGTTGCCTGGGGCTCGATGACGTGGGTGCCAAGTCTGAACTGGAAATTTGCTATTTTTTGTCGGGCCGTTAGTAATACCGACTCTGTCTTACTGTGTACTAGTTCCAATCTTTTTTCCGTCATCCAACAGTTAATTTGTCGTATTGCTGTGTTAGCTTTTTCTACGAACTCGGCCTCTGTCTTCGCCTCCACCAGCATGTTGAGGCATCTGCAAACCGCAGTACATCGTCACATTTAATGTTCCAAAGTTTTCGACCTAGTACCGAACCTTAGGGAACTCCGCTTGTGATCTTAGTATTTCTGTTATGCTTTGCTCATCTATCAGGTGCGTCCTCTTTGAGAAGTAGTTTTTCAGGACGTTTATAAGATATGGCGATATATTTCTGTTCCCCTAGTTGAACCTGGTCTGTTGAACCTAGGTTCAACCTAACCTGAACCTAACCTAGGTTCAACCTAACCTGAACCTAACCTAGGTTCAACCTAACCTGAACCTAACCTAGGTTTAACCTAACCTAGGTTCAATCTCTCCTAGGTTCAACCTAACCTAGGTTCAGCCTAACCTAGGTTCAGCCTAACCTAGGTTCTACCTAACCTAAACCTAACCTAGGCTCAACCTAACCTAGGCTCAACCTAACCTAGGTTTAACCTAACCTAGGTTTAACCTAACCTAGGTTTAACCTAACCTAGGTTCAACCTAACCTAGGTTCAACCTAACCTAGGTTCAACCTAACCTGAACCTAACCTAGGTTAGGTTTTCTTCGGTTTAGATTAGGTTAACATCAATCTATCCTATAGGTTAAGTTGACGATATAGATATAGGCTAGGTTCAGATTAAGTTTAACTTGGGTTATTACCTAAGTTCCAATCCATTCATCATATTTATGAACCCATTTATCATATTTAAGAATGTAATCGTCAATATGATGAACGAGTACGTCATATTAATAGTTTTGTTCATCATATTAATGAAACCATTCATCAAATTTATGAATTCAATCGTTAATTCGATGAACGAGTACGTCATATTTGAAATTTTGTTCATCATATTTATAAACCCGTTCATCATACTTATGTTTGTAATCATCATGATTACAAATGATTCTATTCATCATAACTATGAATGCAATCTTCAATAGGATGTATTAGTACGTCATTTTAGTAATTTTGTTCATCATATTGATGAATATGATCATCGGCTGGATATTGATAATATTGTCATTACTATGAGGGCACTTTTTTTTTCAGTGTACAAGATCTAGGAATTGCAAGGGAATAAATTACAGGAAGTTTAAGAGAATTGTCAAAGATTTACAGAGATTGAAAACAAAACAAGAAATTAATGTACAAGATGTTGATTTGCAATTTATCGCGGTTAATTTTTAAATTTTTACAACTTTCACTCTTATTCAGACCAAACTCCCGGTATTATGCTCCGTCGCCTGTACTATTGATGTTAGAACAAAATAATAATTTATCAAAAAAGTAAACCAGACCAACTGGATTTATTTGAATATCAAAGCATTATTAGCAGGGTTGCTGAGACAAAAGTCGACCGAAAAATTGTCTCAAGTGAGATAAATATTTTTAAAGGTCACAAACGGTATTTTTTTACATAAAACTTCTTTGTTATTAATATATTTTAATAATGTAGTCATCTACATATATTATTTTAAAAGCAATTATTATGTGGGTACGTTGATTTTAAAATTTGAATAGTAAAACTCAAAATATTAAGTAGGACTAACTTTCATCTCAGTGCCTGCAAGAATTCCTGTATAAAATGCGGACGCGTATATTATATAGGAAAGCCACTTTTCCCCAGAAGGACGTAGCTTGTGAATATAGGGCTCATATTTTCTGCACTTCAAAAATGTACAAAGCAAGTTACCAAAAAGATAAATAAGTTTATAAAAACTTAATCAAAATATAATGCACAGGTGCATACACGAAGAAAGCAGGAACATGTTTCATACAAAACCAATTATTAATGGATCATAGCCGTGAAATAAATTTGAGGTTCAGTTTATCAGGAAAATAATAAATTGTCATTGCACACTAATTTTATATTTAAAGAAAGTTAAAAAGACTTACTGAATTTCAAAAATTCAATTTGCTACAATTTCAAATAGAAAGAAAAATATAATACAATAAGTAACAGTAGAACTGCAAGTTTTCCAAATTTAGTTTTACGATAACAAGTAGTGTACTTCGTGTCGAAAAATGCACAATAACACAAATTTTATTTGTTTTTAGAAATCTCCTTTCTATACGTTTAATATTTAATTTATATTTTCTGCTTGATTATAAAGTGTTTCGAATAAGATCCAGGAAGATGTAAGTAAAATTGGATGTTGATGTACCCGTAATTGCACTTTTTGTTACTAAAACAAGCTATCGCACCTGAGACGAATTCAATTTAAGGAGTCTGTATTATTATAGTCCTTGGCATTCATACGAAAAGAGTAATAGAAACAGCGACAATTCGATCATCCATTTAATATATCAATTCTACCCAATAACTTGTGTTGTTTATGCGATTTTTAATTTCATTATTAATTAATATTATATTATCGTAAATAGAACATTTACAGAGTTGCAAGTCTTTTGCGAAATTAAATAGAAAAAAATCTCTTAAAATAGTCGTAGGCATAAGCTAACAAAATTAATAAAAACAATTAAATTAAGATAAATTAAAAATTTAAGATTAAATTTAAAATTCACCCCAATCGAGGAGCAAATAACATAGCAATATTACATATTATATTGACTGAAATTGTTCCTGTATTTATCTTCTAAAGATATTAGGTTTTATGATAATCAATACAGCTGAACAGTTCTCTTTTGTTATTATATGCAAATATTCAATTGCTTTCGTTGGTACCAAAACAAGAAGAACAAAAAAAAAGAATAATGCGCTGATAAAAATATAGTAATCGAAGGATGACCAAGTAGATGAGAAGTAGAGAATGGTGAGATAAAATAACGAAAGATTTCAAAGTAATGAGAATCTATTTTATATGAACTGAAAAGCGAAATAAATGAGCTTTAGCAAACCTGACCAATTCTCCCTAGTAGACAAAATTGATGCCTCAATTTTTTTTTAATAATATAAATAAAAAACATAAAATAAACAAATTTGTGCAAGAGTTTATTGACATACTGTTAAGTCTGGTCAATTGGAAAAAAAATCAAGTCAAAATAAAAACGGTTTTATACAAAATATACTTATTATTGTAGCATTTAAATAATTAAAGTAAAAATACACACAGTTAATCAGTTGGTTAAATGAATGCTACCAACTTTAGTTTTATTATACAAAGTAACACATTCTAAGTTACACACATTTATTTTAGTTTGTATATGGATTGATATTTTTATTTCTCATGTAAATTTGGTTTGCAGTTTTTTAAATAATAGAAAACTAAAATTTACATATAAAACTTTAGGCAAAAATATAAATTTTCTAACTCAATCTCAATAAATGTAACATAAAAATATGACTACTACCGTAAAATATCTCGAGTCTTCTCCAAGATTATCCGAGAATTTTGTTTATTATTTTTTTCTAACAATATACAGATAAACACTACGTTCTTGTTTATTTTATAAAATAAATTTATATTTAAAATTAAAAAGAAATAATTTATATCATAGGTAGCGTAAAAATTCAAGCAAGAGCTGTGTTCAAAATATGTATACGTATGTACTATGTATTATACAAATACGACATGCTAGCAACCAAATTAAAATTTTGTTTAGTTAATTTATTAATTATTAATACAAAATTGTATAGGTGGGTAGATACAGAAGCAATACAGAATTTATAGCGAGAATTTTAGAAATGAGAAACAGCGGTTCAAATGGTGGTCGCGTTGGAAATAGTGCGGTAATCTAAAATTCAAAATTAATATGTTGAAGATGAGGAAGAAACCATCAAACCTGCTATATAAAATTTTGTTTATAATAATATTTGACATATTGATTGTCAGAGGCGGCTTATAGTTTCGGGGGATGATTAGAAATGTAGGGTCAAAATAGATATTTTGACTTTTTTGATACTTTGATAAAAATTATTCAGAGTTAATAATAACAATAACATATTTATTTAAAATTGAATATTCTGTTTTGAGCGGATAGTACCTCGTAGCTTAGCCCTTACTAACGAGGAGGGATGGAATACCCCCTGTACAGCGTTTAAAAACAATTGGGGATTATTTAATCCGGAGTTAACAATAATAAAATTACGTGTTTCAAGTGTAATAAGAATCAATATTTGGTTTGGGAGGGCGGCGTCCCATCGCTCTTTGCGTACTAGCCGCCACTACCCGAAATAAAACCTAAAGTAAAAACGTATAAAAATAATAAAAGCATTGTTTTTGATATATCAAACACACAAATACATAAATTTTATTAAAGTATTATATTTGAGAATCCAATAAAAGCCAGTTAAGCTTTGTTTAAATATCTTCGCAGTTCAAGAAACTATTTGCTGGAAAAATGGCTTTATTGCTCTAAAGAATTTTATTACAATTAGCTCATGAGGTTATTTTGACACTTACCTACAAAATTATATTTCAAAACTTTCTACACATTAAATAATAAAATTAAATAATAATTGGAAAATTGCCAATGCAAATTTTACACTTGACATTATAATTAAATTTTAATTTCTTATACCATAAAACAATAACCAAGTTTGTAAATCAGCTAACTATTCAAATTTACAAAACTCTTTTGATATTGCAGTCGACAAAAGCTTTGTGGTTAACTCTACGGATTAGTTAATAATCTTTAGTTAGAATCAAATTTAAGTATGATAAACTGGATTTAATTTTTAATTCTGGTTATTGTATTTAGAATTTTTTCCTTGTCTAAAGATTTGTGTTAATGTTTTTTTAAACTTACCCTGTAAGTTATACATTCTTCGCTAAATTGTTTATAATTAAATATTCTAAAACATAAAATTTTGATAATTTTAAATAGTATCCTTTGCCTTGGAAAATTATATCTTTCATATTTTAATTAATTAGAACTGTCATATTGTTATTCCTTCGGGGCTGTACATACATATGTATTTGTAAATTACTTTAGGTCATTAGAATGTTATTATGTAAAAGTTGTAAGTATAAATAATTTCAGACTCTGGTCGATTGAAAGCATAATAATATACTTCACAAATTTACAAATTCAACTGAAAAATACATTATAATGTCAAATTGAAAACAAAACCAAAGAATATTAAAGTTTTCCACACCACATTCGCTTATTCGTCACTTTGTAAACTCAAAAAGAAAACTCTTACAGATTGACAGTGCAGAACTATCAAGTGAAACTTTACAAGAAGCATTAGTCAGTTTAGTAATAAGATTTTATCTGTTAAATAAAATAAACCTTTTGGGAGTCCAGTGATATTTTTGAATGCAGTTCGTATAATTCTATAGTTCTATCTTAATAATTAATATAAGTTTTGCAGTTTAAAAAATTGTTCTTAAGTCTGGGTAAATATAAATCTCGTAAATCTTTTAGAGCGCATCACTTTAATTGAATAGAGTTTGTTTGTTTTAGTATATTGTTGTATATATTATATAAATAATGTTAATTTTAACTTAATGAATAATTAATTTTTTCATTAATTTTCTAAGCTAATTATTTTTAGAAGAGCAATTTTTCATATTATCTTTTCGTTGTAAATGTTGCCCTTAAGTTGTTCAATTTCTCTCAAATACCCTTATAGAAAGTAGTCAGAAGTGGTCAAAGCAAGGAAGCGAGGAGGTCAATTAACAATACCATCTTTTCACGTAACTTTGTTTGAAAAAACAATGAAAGGCAGAAACTCTTCAACTTGCTGTTTGTAGAATGAAACTATTGCCGACAGAGACAGACAAGAAATCGCTTCTTGTCAGTATAAATATTTAAAACTATTCAAGTTGACATAACTGAGATTGTTATGTACAGTAATTGTTGTTCAGGTCAAAATAAAAATATTTACTTTGCAGCCAGTTCATTCTGGTTTAAAAATAAAAGTATAATTACTTTTATTGTTATTTTACATGTAATATTTCATTACACATACGTGTTTAGGATCAATTTCAGTTATATTAAATATTATATATTTTCACATTTTCAGTTTACTAATTTTAATATACTATAATATAATAGTTGATAATAATTATGTCGCTTGCCTTTGATATCAGCACTTTTATTACGTCTTTATATCAAGGTTATTATTTATTTTAATTGTTTATTTAACTCAACATATTTTTTTAAATATTTTAATATCCGTTTTTTAAATTTATATTACCAGTGAGGGTTTCAGTTTTTGCTTATAGATCCTTAATATTTGCATCAAAGTTGTAATGGATATTTTAAATAATTCAGTCGCAAAGACTTCTGTAACTTCAGTAAATAAATATTTTTAAATTATGCTTATTGAAAGTTAAGGGCTATTTTATTTATGCACAGAATCGCCAATAATACCAGGTTATGGGTCCAAGTCAGTCGTACATTAATATTGCAAACAAAAATTTACGTAATATTTAATGTAATTAATTGCTTTTCTATTCTTTAAATTTTAAAGTAAATTATATAGGTATAAAATCTGTATTGCAAGACATGGGCTCCTATGGAGAGCGAAAGTGCCCCTATCTTGCCCCCCTTAGAAAAATAATATAAACGAATAATTTTTGTTAATTGATATTTTATTTAGCAATTTAAGCACCCATGGGCACTCATGTTAAAAGCTACAATTTCGATGTAGTGGATGAAAATCAACTTATACCATCGAGATGTGGAGTTCACATCAACAATCTGAAATTAATTACCACAAAAACAAATAATTCAGTAGAAGGATGGTACAGAAGTTTTCAGTCTAATGCTAGATATTTTCATTCATGCAAGCTTCAAAAACCAGTTATATGTACGTTGATTTAATACATGTATAATATTGTCGTATTTCAAAACCAATTTTTTTAATTTTGAATTTTAAATTTTGTTTTGATTGTTTTTAAAATGTAATTTAATTTTGTTGTACATTTTGTTGGAAAAAAAAACTTTTTCTAAAAAAAAATTTTTGTAAATATTTGAATTGCTGTTGCCGCCAATTATTTTATGTTGGTACAAAAATTTGTTTATAACTTTGCGTTTGCCAGGTCCATAAAAGTGGACGGAGGCGTTTACGGATGGTCTCCGTAAATATTGTATTTTGCTTTTTTTTGCCGTTTACGTCGACCGGAGTGGTCGCATTGCGGCCGCTCTCTGATATTTTGTAATTTTGCGTAGGTATTTGATTTTAAATTAAATTTAAGTTTTTTTATGTGAAATGAAGTTTGAGTTATTACGACTGATTTTATTTTATTATTTGGATTTTACTTATGAGTATTTGGATAATTTTGAATGAATTTACGTGGTGGGAGTTTGGAAGAATTTATTATTTGGAGTTGGATAATAAAAAATAATTAGGAGTCTCTTGCTAGAAAAAAATAGATGGTCCCAAGAAAAATTAAAATTTTGGTTGGATAATAAAAATTAATCTGAGGTGCATCTCAAAACATATGTTACGGTCAATGATGTAAATCGGGCGATGACGTCAATGGCCGGACAATGACGTTAATGCCCATTTATGTTAGCCATTAACGTCATTGGCCGGTCAAGGACCTTATTGACCAAAACGGATTGAACAATGATGATTTATAGAAAAAATACTATAAGGAACAGTAAATTGACGATTTGAATTAGATAGTCAACTGGCAAGTGACATTTACGTGTGTATTACAATCATTTATTAACAAAAATAATAAAAATTAACAAAAATTTAAAAAATAAAATTATAAATTAAAAAATAATCAAATTAAATTTTTTAAATTAATCATTTTTATTCTGGCATGAGACCACGAGAGTGATCCATGGTATTTCAAATTGCAAATTTGTTTGCTGGCGCCACACGCACATTTAGAAAAGAGCAGTTGTATCATCGCCCACTCTGTATTGGGCAATGACGTCATTGTCCGGACAATGATAGGAAAACCACATATAAAATTTTAAATGTCAACATCGCCCAAAATGCACGGTCAGTGGCGTTATTGGCCGGACGTTAACGTCAATGTCCGGTTAATGAGGGCATTAACGTCATTGTCCGGTCATTAACGTTAATGGCCGAGTTGTCATCATTGACCGTAACATATGTATCATTGCTTGTTGCTACCCTGATCATAATATTGTGGAAGGAAAATTGTTACACCAGAAAGGAGGGATTGTCCGAGAAGTTCTGGGTCTAGGTTATTACCCGGATATTGTGCTTTGCTTAAGACGGTCATTAGCCTAGTAAATTAGCAACTGCTGATTTTAAGGTACTTGATTTGAATCCGAGGAGAGTTTAAAACTTTCATATGAGCGTTTCCGTGCTTCGGAGGGCACGTAAAGCCGACGTCACTCTGGATTGATGATTTCCGCCGTCAAATATTAAAAACAGGGTTACAGGCATTACCCTTTTAAGTTTAAGTAGCTGTGGGATCTTAATGCCCGAAGCTTTCTTTATTTTTTTGGCACTCAGGAGAGGAGCCTTAGTCCTAACATGCGCTTCGGAATTGGGACTAGTAGTATGCAGAGGTTCACATCGAGTTGTGCACCTAGCTTTAACGCGCTTGGAAGGTCGCGATTGGAGACCTTTAAAATCAAAAGAAAAAGAAAATAAAATTAAAATTAAAATGAAACTGACTGAAAATTTAGTGAATCATTATTTGTCGTGTTTTAGCTCTCCACGTCTTGACAGATGCCGTGACGTGATACATTTGGTTTTTGTCGGGGGCGACTTTTTTTTGGTAACGTTCAGTCCAAGCAGGGTTGGGCAGTATTTCAATTACATGTATTTTAAATACAAATGTATTTTGTTACATGTATTTTCGATGAATATCTAAAATGTATTTTTGTAATTGTATTTAAAATACAATAAAAATGTATTTTGTATTTAAAATATTTTAGTCAGTTACATTTTTTAATTTTTAAAATAATACAATAATTTTTTTTAAATCACCGCCGAATGTGCACATTTTAAAATATATTTGAAAACAGGGTGCAAGCTGCAGGTCTGTTGTTTTAAATACTTTCCGTCCTACGCACAATTCGAAAGATTGGTTTTTCTAAAAGAGAATAACAATTATTTTAAATAAATAAATAAATAATTTGTGTATAATCATAATGTATTTTAATAAAGTATTTTAAATACTAATGTATTTGAAATACAAATGTATTTTGATACATTTTTCAAATGTATTTTGTATTTGTATTTCAAATACAAAAAAAATGTATTTTTCCCAGCCTTGAGTCCAAGTTTACTACTTCGAGGCACCATTTGGTAAGCCTTCTTTGGCCATATCAATATTTCAGAAAACCCAAAAAATGCAAACATCCTTTTTAGAACTAAAATGTTTTTAAGGCGTAATGATACTCTAGAGTTTCAAAAAAATGCTAAAACTTTTTTTTGCATTAATTAATAGTTCAATATCCTAAAATTTATGTGTCAAAATTTCATATTTCATATATTTACCGGAGTTTTCCGGTAGCCTTTTGTTTGAGGTTTTCCATTGAGCCTTTATGGTAGTTTTGGGGAGATGTTCTGCATCATTTGCAGTTTTTTTATGTGGCTTGGCGCTGCATAGCCCCATACAGGTGCAGCGCAGCATGTCAGGTTTTTAGGTGAAAATCACCAATTTTGCGCTTAAAGTGTAAAACACTGACTTTTACGTAAAAAATTGCATCTCGCATATCGATTATTTCCTAAATTAATAAAAAAATTGAAGTTCATTATGTAGTTTAATAACTTTATTTAATGTCATAATATATCTAATTCTACAAAAAATTTTAATTATTTATAAAAACCCTTGGGACCACTTTCCATGCCGTAATTAAATATCTCTCAAAAAACGACAGATTTAAGAAATAACAGAACTTGAAATTAATAGGATTCGCAAACAGCCCAATTGTTAATAAAATTTTCAAAAACCAAGAAATCTAAGCAAGGCGTGGGTTTTCTTGGCAAAAGCCTAGATGACTAGGAAATATAATTGATAGGGTGGTTTTTAACAGTGTATCCAACGCAACCAGGATATGAACCGCGGTCTCCCGCTTTCCAATCGGTCGGTGTAGGCTTGACGCCGTACTAAGTCTAATTAAGTTATATCATGATTTTTATCATTTAGATGAAAGATTAGATTTATTTAAAAAATAATTAATTTTTAAATTTTAAATTTAGATTTTTTGAAAAATTTATTTCAGACCTTAAAAATACTTTAATTAAAATACAACAAAAATGATTTCGCCTAATTAAACTGGAATATATAGATAAATCTGCATTTAATTAAAAGTACTGAAAGTATTTGGTATTATTTACAATTATTTGGAAATATTTAAAATTATTTAGAAGTACAAGAAATTATTTAGAATTTATCACCAAAATGGGAATAAGTCGCGGTAAATTTTGACTCCACGAAAAAATATATTAGAATTTCTTTAAAAATCTCTTAAAACTCCTTGGAAATCCTTTGTATTCCAAGCCTGGTTATACTAATTTTCAGAGATATTTACCCTTGGCAGCGACCTCGCAATCAATTGGTTTAAAACGCGTAAAACTTTAATCAAACACTTTTGGCGGGGTAGTAAAGTAAGTGCATTTTATTATCCTTATATTAATTTGTTTTATTGGTTTCACGGTTTCAGTTGAAGGATAATTATTGTTTGTGGGGTTGAAATAAGTTATATACTTTATAATTTAATAAGCGTTAGATTATATTTGATACAATGAGCAGAATGCTACAATGGTAGAAAATAACAAATCTTATAAAGAGTTATTATTTTCGATAGAGTAATTTTATATAGCGACGCGGTTTGACGAAGGGACTGACAGGTTTTCAAATTAAAGTTTTATATTTGATCAACGAAACATAAAATAATGCTGTAATAGGTACCTATATTGCATATTATCACAGTTGAATGAAACAAACGTGTCTGAATTCAAATTAAACATAACGGTAACTCTCAGCATCCAAGGTTAGCACCCCACCAGCAAATGAAAATAATTGAAAAATTCGAAAAATAAATGAACATAAAATTCGTAATTTGCTGGTTTATTTTGATCGCCAGCAGTAGGTATTAAAATCAACAATGTATTTGATACACTACGGATGTAGTATAGGTATGCGTTTATTAATTATAATTTTTAAATTCAAAAACATGTGGTAGCAATAATGTAGGTCATAAAGGTCAATAAATAATTTTCGTCAGGCATTAAAATTCTAGGTCTGAAACTGCAGTTTGTATATTTTAATTTTTTAAAAAGTAGTTTATTAATGTTGTTATCCGTTTTAAATAAAAATTATGAATAGGATTCACCCTGTTAGAAAAAAACGGAGAAGTTAAGATATAAGTAGGTCACAAGATTAAATTACATTAGCCATTCATAAGTATTGATTAATATAAGGATGATACTGTTAGGATAGATAAATTTGAATATTTTAAAGTTGGATTTTAAAAACGATTAGAAAACGAATGTTAAATAATAATATTAAAGTCAAGCCCGGATGGTCAACGATGACCTAACTCCAATGACCGACATTCTGGCCCCTCTTCCGGCACTGAATACCCAAGAAGCGACCGAAGAGTTCTTCACGCAGAATTATACCAACAGCCATCAAGTTTACCACTATATAATTAAACGACCTTGGATTTAATCAATTTGATTGGTAAGTTTATTTTTTAAATTATTTCTTACTTAAAAATTTATAAACTTCTTAAAAATATTTTTGTACCAGGTATAACTGTATGTATGTATGTTGTGATAATAAACTTTTTATTTGTTAAAGTGCGGATCGTAAAGAACATTGTGTTATAATTTTTGTTCTCGGGTAAAATTTATGTGAGACACTCGGTGTTTTGGTATATCAGTGGAAAAGCTTATTTTTTGAGATAGTTTGGAAAACAGTTACTAATAGGCCACACTATCTCTCAAAAAGTCGTAGAATAAGCTCAGTGTTTTAAAAATTTGTTTGCAAACTTTTAAAGTAGGTAAATTAGAAACAATTAAATGTTAATTATCTGTAAATTATATTAGGATTTTATTAACAACCCAAAAGAAAACAAATAATTTAAAGTCAATTACACAATTTCGTAATTATAGGGCATATTTTTGAATAATTACCTACGGAATTGTAATGTTTTTGGAAGATACAAAATAATTTTTGGTGACCAGTTTTTGAAGTTTGTGCTACTAATATTGTTGATATTTTATTGGTTGCCATTCGGAAAGTGTTACAAATTCTTAAGTAGCTAATATATGTAAATGAACGAACATACCAAGTACATCAACCTGGATTTTGTTTGTAGGATTATAGGTGTAACTTTGGCCGAGTTTGATATTGTTTTTAATTATCGTAGGAAAATAAATGAGACTTCATAAACAAGATTTAAATAAATATTTCCGGTTAGTAGTATTTAATGCAAATAACAATGCGTGCTATGGTACCGTAACCATAAACGCTATGTATATGATAAAACGTTGGTTCTGTATGCGTTGACAGTAAGTGGTAACGGTCTGTGTATAATTGAGAGGGTTAATAAAATAAGGTAATAGATGTCATAAAAGTGCTTTAATTTATGCTCTAAAAAATTGCTTCAAAAAGTTTATAATTGTAATTAAATAACCAAATTAATATATTTGAACATCAAACAAATTTAATATTTTGGCATTACGAACTCATTTTTTTAATTATTCCGTTTTTGATCTTTCGGAACTCATTGAAAAATTTGCCCAAAGGGGTTGTTTTAAATAAAAATTCCCATTCTGCAACCCAGTTAAACAATAAAATGGATTTGACATCTTGATTTAGCGTGCTAATTAAAAAAGCATGTGCTTGAAATAAATAACGTTCACAACAGATTGAATTAATTGGGGTATACTCAAGTTTTTCTGATTCCTTTATGATTTATTACGACAGATATCAACGATGAATAGTTTTGCATTTAAATAAAGAGAAATTTTTATAATTTATAATAATAATTTATTCTTTACAGGTTGAATCGGAGAGCCACCGATATGAAGCTGTCACTCGTTTTTGAGTTGCTATTGATCTTTGTCCTCTTGGCCTTTGCGGCTTCTCGAGTTATCGGTAATATAATTTTTCATCTAAACACATTTGCATTTTCTCACAATTTATTTTATTTTGCAGAGCCTAAAAAGCCCACAATCACTAAAAAGGTAGTAAAACATAAACCTACCAAAACTATTTCCAAAAACAGACAAGATGTCAATAAATACTGCAGTTGTTCCACTAAGCTTTGCAACTGTTGCCGAGAATTTAACATTCCCGTAGTGTCGCTACAAGGACCTGGATGTGCATCACTTCAATATTTACAAGGAGACCGTTTAGCGATTTCTATGAGCTTCGGCGAACGAGTCCTCACTAACACAACCGTCTCAGGTAGCTACTCGCAAAACAATTTGTTTCAATTAACTTTAATTATTTTTCTTTTTAGGTAAAAAGCCTAAACCCGTATGTATGCCACTACCCGGAGGAGTATCCAGATTTTGCGGCCGCGTGTATAACATAGCTCGCGAAGGAGAAGACTTTAAAGCCTGCCTGGGATTAGAACTTCGAGCTTTGAAAGACGTTGAAGCATCACTACGAGTATCTTGTTTCCGTTTTGGCCCAACTGGTCTTAAAACTGAACCGGCACAACCGTTACCCGTTGTTTCTGCCCCTAAACCCGTTGTCACCAAAGACGATGACGATGACGACGACGATGATGACGACGACGAATATGATGAATACGATTTTGATGACGACTACGAAAATGACGTTGATTCCGGCGACTATTCCTCCTTCGGTGTATTCGACGACGATTTCGTAGGTAACCTATTTGGAGGTGGAAATACCGAATACATTGTAGAAGTAGAAAAACCAGTTAAACCTACCAAACCGCCACCAGCCAGGAGAAATACCCGTAAACCGATACGACCAGTAACAAAGGCTGAACCAAAACCAACTAAGAAAGTAAGTCCAAAGCCTGTAAAAACTAAAACTACTTCAAAACGGAAAGTAAGTTCAACCACCGTCGCACCAACGACTGTAGTGGTGACATCCACTAGTAAACAAGAAATACCGAACGTTACTCCTAATACAATTTCAAGTATTAAATCTAATATAGAAACTTCCTCTGAAACTATTCCATCACCATCGCATGAATCAATTGCCGTCGTAACTGCGATGTTACAGAATTCCCCAGGAGATACATCTCAAGTGCCGTCAGTCAACGTAAAACCGGTTAAAGGAAATACTAATCCAGCATCTGATGAAAGTTCTAATCAAAGCACATTAATACCTAATAATTTTAGCACCAATTCGTTAACACTTAAACCAATTGCCAGTAGTACAGTTACGGAAATTTCACAAAAAGTCGAAGCGACAACTTTGGTGGAGAAAGTGAATACGGAGTCGTATGCTGCTACAACAGAAGATGACGACGATGACGAGGAGGAAAGTACGGAAACGGTTGAAAATTACATTTTAAAAAATGATTCATTGAAGGATGATGATGACGACGACGACGACGATGATGATGACGATGAAGATAGCGACGAGGACGATATTGACTCTTTAACTGATCCTATTTCCTCGGTCGTTGAGGAGGTTTTAGGAGATGATAAAAAAAATGTAACTAAATCCAAATCAGAAACAAAAAAAGTAAAAGTTGGAAATAATAAAACATCTGAAAATGTTTTAGATGATATTGTTGACGGAGTAGTTGAGACAATAAGTAGTGCAGTGCCTACTATTAGTACGGCTGCGAAAAAAGCTAAAAAGAACAATAAAGTGAATAAGGTGAAAAAACCGAGTGAAGACGACGACGATGATGATGACGACGACGACGACGACGATGACGATGACAGTTTTGATGATAGCGATGAGAGCAACGAAGATGACGATGATGACGACGATGATGATGAAGATGAAGCTAGAAAAATAAATGTACCTTTAAAATTCAGCAGCAGGCGAAGCAAAGACATGCGGCTGTACAAATAATTTCAGAATATTTGCTCATATGTTCACAAGTTGTTTTGTAAAACATATACAATTTCATGTTTAATTTTATAAGATACTTAATTTATTACTATTTATTTTATTTATTGAAAGATTGTACATAGGTACTTAAACGCAAATATTGACAATAAAGTTTTTTTAAGTAATTTGTATTTTTAAATTTAGAATGAGTTGTACACTGCAAATATTGAAACTGCACTTGAGCATTTTCTACTATTACCTAAAGAGGAACGAGTCCTGAAACGGTATATAAAATGGAGAGGTAGATAACCGAACCTCAGTTGAAAAACTATCGGTCAAGACAGCAGTAACGTTAAGCAATCAATAAAATGAATAAAGCAATTACATTGTGCACTTTGATTATCGTTAACTATTTTTTCTTCTCTGGTAAATATACCGTAAATTACATTAAAATAAAAAAATCAAGATATGCAAGATTCTAAAATATAAATAAATTTGTAATTTATATGTTAATTCGTTCAACAGATTCAGTTACGACGACTCGAAAACCAATTCCAAATAAAAATTCAACGTCAAATGTGGTGACAGTCGCAGCTTTAGGGCCGATAACAACAACTCAACGACCGTTGTTTCAAGGAGTAAGATTACCCTGTTCTTGCTTCCAAGGGCAATGTGGTTGCTGTACAGGAGTGATCCTGGAACGTTTTAAGCAAAAAGCTTGTCTCAATATTACATACGAAGCAGATGATTTTGCATTTACGGCTGCAATGAATTTGAACGGACGCGTCCTATATAAAAATACAATTTCAGGTAAGTCGTTCAATTTTAATTCAAATACAAATCAGATCAGCAATCAGTTAAAATAATATTTGCTACAAGTTAACGTGTTAAATACTCATGAGAGATCATAATGCATATCCAACATTTTTTACTTTTATTATAACAACTTTAAAATCCGATTATAAAGTTTTAATATTGTGCTTAAGAAACTTTTGTAAAATAATACAAAAAACAGTTAGGATGAGATCAGATTATTGTCTACGAATTGTTAGTTTTCGATTAAAAAACCATTAAGGAAAACCTGCGTTGAAATATGGTTATGATCCTTGAGAGTTATTTTCGCAGCATTAAAACTGCAAGCATTCTACAAATTAATTAAAAGACAAAATTAGTATTTTAAAATTTTGATATAATGCAATACCTGCGTTTGTAAAATCCATTAATTAAGTGGAGTGTCCTTTTAAATTAAAAAATTTGAAAAGGACATTTCATAAAAAGTCGTCTTAAAAAATTAATAATTTTCCCCAAAGCCCAAGTATGAGAATTACACCAAGAATTAAAACTGAAATATAAAGTTTGTTCAAATTTGAACCAAATCTTTTAAATCTAGAAAAATTGTCAAGGATTTGAGTCATTTATTTAAAAGGAATATAAAAAACAGCAATAATTCAGTTATATGCATAATCGTGAATAAAATCGAAACATAAATCGTTAAGATTTTGTGGCGAATTTATGAATTTATTTCTGGTTATGCAATTGCAAATTTCGAGAAAATATTTAATATTTTTTAGCATTTAAGTAGATAGACTAGGAGTATTTTAAGCCACTTTAAGTAAAAATTTTCAAAGCTTAAAGTCAAATTGATTTATTAATTTAAAATTTTGTTTAATCGAATTGATTACCAGATTTGTCCCAAAATTAATTTAATGAAACTTTACTTTATGATCATATTAAATTTATTTTAATATTTATTTAGTAATATGATTGCCATCATGGCAAACAGAATTTCTATTTGTACACTGAGTTGTAGATTTTAGTCATTGTTTATTTTTTTATATTTTTTTGATTTTATAGAAGCGATTTTTAGACAGAATTATATTCATATATCAATAGCGTAATATATATTGCTGTGATATTTCCTAAAAATTACCATATAGGGTTTATAATTTAAATTTCTAATTCAAAATTATTGAACTTTTCTTTTTTCCCAAATTGATGCTTTTTTTATCAAAATAACCTTTGTTCAAACGAGAGTAGCGTCGTCTATAACTTTGTTTAATGCTTTTCATAACATTAAATGTAATGACTATAATAAGACCACCTTATAAATTAATTTTCCAACTTGACTTCCCAATGTACATGAAAACTTTTACTATTAAATTAAATAACTGCTAACCGGCACTCTTTAATCCAATCTTTTTAAAAAATAAAATTGTTCAAATCTATGTAAATTTAACAAATTACCGGCACTTCAAAATCACAAATTTAAATAAAGTATTACTCTTATAGATAGAGCACACGAAGTAACATTACATACACATTTTGATTATTTCTAATGAATTAAAATAAAAACTAGAATAAAAAGTTGCGGTTAGAGAAATCTGACACTATGACACTATGACGTAATTATTACGTCATATATTAAAATTTAATTGTTAAAGGTGCATGACATAGGAAGGAAAAGTTAAGTTCAGTTTTCAATTTTAATAAAATTTACTCACTACCATTTCTGTAAGTTTTGATTGAAAAGTTAAAATTTACATACAGTATAGGCAACAGATTAAATTTTTGAAAATCACTACTAACCTAGATGTCCCATGGTTTGGTTGGCAAGTTTTCCCCATCTCTTCCTGTCCATCGCTACTACCTCATTCTAAATCGTCTTTCCGTTCTCGTTTCCATTACGGATGGAATGGTGGTCTGCTTTTTCATCCTTTTTCGCCCATTTCTGTGTTTCAGACCTTATTTGGTATTCTTCCTTTGTTTATTCTTGTTACATGCCCCAATCATTTTATTTTTTGGGCTTTCAGCACTCTGATGATATTAGCGCTGTTGTATAGTTCATTTACTTCGTGGTTGTTTCTTCTCTGCCATCTTTCATTAACGTACATATGGGGCATTCCACGCCAAATCGACCACTTTTGAACCCGACCCCTTTTGATTTGGCCGAAACTTTTTTCTCGTTTTCTACCCCACTAAATATATTTCTCAGAATTTTTTCAACTTTTTTCACCCAACCCAACAAAAGTTATGAATTTTTCAAAAATTTGGCTATTTATATTTGGCTATTTTTTCAAATACCAATAACTTTTTTAAAAATTGACTAAATCCAACGTTCTTTTTTCAAAATTTTTCAGTTTTGAATGTACTATTCAGATAAAAATATGAAAAATTTTTTGGATGTTAGGTTCCATGAAATTTTTTAGTTTTTTGAGAAAAATCATCAATTTTTCAAATTCCGACACTTTTAATTTTTGATTTTTTTTTTCTGAAAAAAACCAACTTACTCTGCAGTTAATGCCGCTAAACCCAGAGTGGGCCGACTCTGCTTTCTATTTTTTTTTCGATTGAAATTTTTTTTGTTTATTTTATCACAATCTAACTTTGTTTTTATAATAAATAAAATTTAAATAAATATATTTTAAATTTTTTTTAATAAAAATAATAAATAAATAAGAATAAATTAGGAAGATTATTCGGTGCAGAAGCCCATGCATATAGCTCGTAAGGTGTGGTTTTTGTTTATCAACTGCTAGTTGAAGACTTGCTCTCGCAGCTGCTCTTTTGATCGTACCACCAATTCCATCACACGAACCTTTTCCATGAGCAATCGCAAAAAAATGCCATTTAGCAGGCATTCCAAAATCAATGTTGTGGTAGTATAAACTGACAAAAATCTCATCAAATTAATTTAAAACTATTCAAAAATCTTCTCATTAAGGAAAATTTGTACATTTATAACATACTATTCTTCTTGTTCGGTACGCCCGAATCCGGGCATCGTGGCAACATTCATGATAAACAATTGTTATATTATCATATCATATTGCTCTCTTGGGACAAAGTATGGATGCAGTGGGGGTCCCCCTCCCTTCTGCACAGCCCACAGATCTTGGGCCCCAGATCACAGCAGTGTATTCGACTCGGCCAGGATTTGAACCGCGGTCACCCGCTTCCCAGTCGGCCGGTGTAGTCTTTACGCCACACTGCTGTATTATAACATACTATAGATATATTTATTTAAATTTAATTTATTGTTAAATTAATTAATTATTTAAGTTGGATAGTGGTAAAATAAACAAACTTAGCAATTGCACAGGCAAAAAGGAATGGTTATGATTTTAGCAGTCTATGTATGTTTGTTAGAAATTTATCTAATTCAAAAGTAATCGAGTTTATGGCCTGCGTTCTGGAACCATTGTAATTTTATATGTCAGACAAAACACCACCACTCAGTCTTTCGGTGAGTTAGTCATTTATCATGAATTTATGTACATTGATTGTTATCATGCATTTTCCATCTCTAGTCTTGAGAATGGACCAATAAATGGTCCGAAACGTCGACAGATTGAGGTAATCGTTTGATTTAAAACACCCCAGCCAACCTGAAAATCCTTACTATTAATTCAAAAGAGTTCACAGTCTCTAAATTATTTAAACGGCGACCAAGAAGAATGAAATAAAAAATTATTTTCAATTACAAATCATTAGTTAAGATTACGAATAAAGTAAAAAAAATTTAAGATATATTTATTTAAATTTTATTTTATAAAAACAAAGTTAGATTGTGGTAAAATAAGCAAAAAAAATTTTCAATTGAAAAAAAAATAGAAAGCAGAGTCGGCTCACTCTGGGTTTAGCGGCATTAACTGCAGAATAAGTTGAAGTTTTTTTAGAAAAAAAAAAAAAATCAAAAATTAAAAGTGTCGGAATTTGAAAAATTGATGATTTTTCGCCAAAAACTGAAAAATTTCATGGAACCAAACATCGAAAAAATTTTTCATATTTTTATCTGAATAGTACATTCAAAACTGAAAAATTTAAAAAAAAGAACGTTGGATTTAGTCAATTTTTGAAAAAGTTATGGGTATTTGAAAAAATAGCCAAATATAAATAGCAAAATTTTTGAAAAATTCATAACTTTTTTTGGGTTGGGTGAAAAATGTTGAAAAAATTCTGAGAAATATATTTAGTGGTGTAGAAAACGAGAAAAATGTTTCGGCCAAATCGAAAGGGGTCGGGTTCAAAAGTGGTTGATTTGGCGTGGAATGCCCCATGTGTACCATCAAGTATTCTTCTAAAGATATTCCTTTTCTATGCATTCAATCTGACCAGATTTGATATTTTCAGTTTTTTCAGAAAACATTGTTCAAATCAAATGCAATTTTTTTTCTTGCAGCAATTCTTGTAGTTTTTTCTCTGCTGTCATCAGGTTTCCTACCCACTATGGTACCTAGGTATGTGAACGCCTCGACCTTCTCGTACTTGTAATCTTCGTTTTGGTTTACTTTGACATGTAAGGTGAGTAAATGTCACTTTGAAATAGCTCATTACTCCATACCATGTATGGATTAAGTTTTTTTGTTTTCACCTCTAATGGTCACCTCTATGACATTTTGCAATTCATTGTTTGTTCTCAGTAGTACTATAATGTCATTCTTTGTCGTCTTCTAGTTCAAGTGTCTTTATCCCTAGATTTTGTACCAGGCATCCTGGTTTAAAGGTCCCTAGCTATAAATAAAATTGTTTGTTATTTGTTCGGTTTAGAAATTTTCAGAACGTCATTTTAATAACTGATATTACCATGAAGTAGGCAAACTTTTCTTTTTAAAAATGTGAAATATATTTAACTTTTTATTTACTAATTGAATTTAAATACTGTTTCGGCTAGTTTTGTTATAAATTAATGCAGGTTTGCATAATGAGAATCCACACGTGATATCATCTGTAATTAACTAATTCAAATAATTTGCATAGATTTAATCTAATAAAATGTATGTTATTCAATTAATTGATATATTTATAACCCGTGAAAAATTTAAACTTTTACAATAACAACACATATTCATAAAAATAAAAAATACATATATGTATATTATAGGGTAAATTTGGCACAGTGCAAAGAGAGGGGTAGCTTACGTATGAATTTTTCATAAACATTTTGGAATATCTATTTATGACTTAAACCGACGTGTTTAGATGTGAAAGGTACGGAAAAGTTGCTTTAGTTTAGAAGAAATGGTCGCAAGCGGCTCGAAATGGGGATTGCTCGCAAGCGGGTCAAAATGAGAGTCTATTTTTGAACTAAAAAGGACATCTAGATCCAAAAAGATCATACTTATGTAAAATCTGTCTGTGCCAATCAGTTTATCTCTTCAAACTGCATAAGTAAGTGCCAGAAGGTTTCCGATTTAATACTTTCAAGTTTTGGGGTCAAAAAGTGCAAAAAGGGGGTCGGCAAATTGGCAGCGTAGAAATGGTGGTGTCAAAATGTCCCATTCCAAAATTTAAATACTCCAAACCAATTGAAGAAATGATAGTAAAAGCAATCGCAGTATTTTGGCTTGAGATATTTTAGCTCCCGGAATTTTGTTCTTGGGGAATTTTGTCCTTACGGTATTTTGTCCTTTCGGTATTTTGTCCTTGTGGTATTTTGATTTTGTGGGATTTTGTACCACGGAGAGTTATTTTTAGAAGACAGTGTTCAAAGATATAGGACTGTTCTGGGGGTTAGAGTATGTTTAAATTGTAGTAAGTAAACCGGTTGGGATTATTTACGCCAGAATCATTTGATTAAGGAACATTGGTTATGGGTATCAATTGCGCTGGAGATCATTTGCATAAAGATTATTAGGTTTGGGATCATTTGTCGCGGAACCGATAATTATACTTAATTACAATTAAACGGACCCATGAACGGACAAATAAAATCTAAAATCATGGGCAAAATTTGCTTGAACCCAATTTCTATAGTCCTTATCTGGATAATATTTAATGAAGTTCATAGCGATAAATTATAAATTTTGGAGGTGCACTACACTTTTTTTATTCCCTTCTTCTTTTATTTAGTTTTATTTAATTCTTCTTGAAATGAAAGCTTATTTTAAATTTTCCAAATCAGCTTACAGGAAAATTGAAGATATGTGAATGAAGGTTTTGATGAATTACATAAATCACATTTCCAGACCTGAAGAAATACAATCATACAATTGCAAAACCTAGTAAGTCGGATTATTAACAATTAAATAAATGGTTTATTAAAAAATTTAAATGTAAGTACATACCTAATAAAGCTATTTCATTACGAGATGGGCAAAATACTGTACGTTCGCATCAGAACAATTTTTTATGCATAATTCCTTATATTTATATTTTGAACGCAGCCAAAATCATTCATTAACAACGTATTTAGTAATTCAACTTCCTAGGTTCTTTGATTGTGTTTTAGAATAGTGTATTAATGGTAGAATTATCTAATAGGAAAAGTAAAGAAGGCAAATGAACCAAGAAAATTATATAGATAAAAATATGAGGAGGGACTAAAAGATTAAATTTTTTTGGAAATATCTGGGCAGGTTTGCATATATTCAAATATATTTTACATTTCATAATTAAATAATTGAGTTTAATTAATCAAATTCGGACATGGAAAAGTTTTGGTAAATAAAAGCTTAGAAGACTTGTAGAGGTTATCTACTCACTTAGTAAAATAAAATTTTTTGTTGACATTATTAAATCGTTTAGTCTTGGTTTTCGCACAGATAAAAAATATTTGGGATAAATAATGTGTAGCTATTGCATTATCGTTTTATACTTTTTTTGTAATTGTTTTAATTAAATTTTAAATAGTTTACAGAGAAAATCTGATTCTGATGTTTACACATTATATAAATTCAGTACCTGTATCGGTGAAAGAGTAAAATGTGGAGTACGATAAGTGTTTTTCAACTTAAACCGTTTTAGTAAAAGGAATGGCATATAAAATAGCTAAAGTTTAAATAGCTTCTATTTAAAAAAAGCTTTAAATACTTTTTATCGCAAATCCAGATAGTAATTCGTTTTAAAATTAATTAAATTCGCCATAAGGATAAAAATATAGCTTTGTATAATTGATAAAATTAAAATTTTAATTTGTTTTTTACGAAATGTTATCAACTTATATAAAGGTATTTTATGTACTGGAAAATCAATATCAAAAGCTGTACAAATCTATAGATAGAACAAAATTATAAAATGAAACAAATTATCGTTTGCTTCACTAGCTTTGTGCAGCTTAAATTTTAACAGAGAACTTTTAACTGAACTTCCATGATTTGTAACGGTTTTAGTTTACTAAAAGCTTTTTCGTTATATAATTGATAGCGTTTTATTATAAAACCGTATCACTTACTTCAATAATATGTTGTAGAATCAATAATAACTTTTGTGTGTACAAAGTATAAATATTGTAATATTTACTGACAAAAAAATTACGATAACAATATTCTTGCAGGAAAGAATCCACCTCCGATATGTATACGAGTACCAAGAATTCAAATTGTAGAACTTTGTGTCGAGTTTTCCAATCTATATTTTGCCAATCGCAACATGCACGTCTGCGTAGGTATGGAAGCAAATTTTCAAAGTATAAACTTGTTAGATCTCTCTTTCAATTGCATTCGCATGGGAGCTAATGGAATAGCAGTCGTCGGGCCCGAAGAAGGTGGCGGCTTTCCGATATCACCAATAGATGAAGAAGAGCAAATCGACGAAGATTATGATGATAGTGCTCGAGACTCTCAATTACTACATAACCACATTCGTAAACCTGTTAAATCAAATTACCCCAACTTTCAAAATAGCACAGATTTTAATAAAATTCCAGTAGCTGTGAAAAGACTGGCTAGTGGAGACTTTTTAGTAATTTTTAAAGAAAATGTGAAAAACAATTCTATTTCGATAGAAAATTAACTGAATAATCAATTGTATTGAAAAAAGCACAGCACTTTGCTTACCACAAATTGTAAACAACTTTTAAATGTAAAATATATTGTAAATTTGGGATTTATTTATTCTGCTGTAAAAGTGTACAAGATTAAGGTTTTGATAACATTTATTATTATTTATTTAATTAAATCTTTGAGCTATTTTAAATTTTGTTTATTTAACAAAAACTTTATTAAATGATCTCATTTTCTAATCTCCTTGATGTTTTACAATTCGTATAAGAAAGGATATTCAACTTTCGTTAATTTATAGGATTTTCTCTTTTAAGCTTGTCCTTGACATTATTAAAAAAATTTAGAGCTTCGAAGTTTATTTCAGTTCCTTCGAAATTGATATATTTTAATATTAAAATAGCAATTTTCAATTTAGCATTCAAATATAAAAATAAATTTACCAAAACTTAACCAAGTAACTATAAGTGCATTCATATATTGACCAGAAGACACTTAAACCATTTTTTTTTTTTAATAAAATAAATAAGAAATTAATGAAAATTAATAAAGTTGAAAAACAGATTCACACAGTTCTATCAATTAAATAACGTCAGGTTATCATGAAAAATATTCAAAAATTAGTATACATAATAAATAGTACCTATTAACTAACTCACTCAAAGCAATCACTACCTATTTCTAACTATTTCTATCATTGCAATCCTTCTAATGTTCCTGTTTCTTGTTTTCCTTCAATTTCTGTTAAAACTTTGAAGAATGAATTTTCTATTTCTCTCCACAGCGTCTTTTTACACCATTTGATCTTTCAATTCTCAATATCCTTTTTTTTGGGGATTCGAAATTGCGATCCCTAAAATATAATATCTGGAGCTTCATGTACATGACCCGATAAGGCACCAAGGACGAACTAATGTGTATGTACTAATTCGTCTTTTCTGTTGCACATTTTTAACTTGAGGAAAGAGCAGCTGCAGCCTCCAATCCAAAATTATATTTATCCGGTCTAAGTACACTTCGTTATTTCTTATTTATTTTGAAGTCTACGTTTTTGGCATTAAAGTTTTGATCATATTTCGCTTTGTTCTAGCCGCGATTACTATGTCATTTGTATATTCTACCTCTGATGTCTCTAATTTATTATTGAATTTTGTTAGCTTGTTTTTGTATTCACGTACTCGATTACAAAGCTAAACATTGCCCTGCTGTTTCATAGTTGTTTATTTTTACTCTTGGCTTTGTGTTGGGTAACGTGGCCTTTACCAATCTCATCAATTTTCTTTGTATTTTCATTTTCCTCATTATTTTAAACAAATCTTCTCTATTTACGAAGTCCAAAGCTTATTAAAAATTCACAAACAATAGGTGTATGTCGATGTCCTATTTTCTGTATTTCTCTATAATTTATGTTTGATATAACATGTATAGCGTCTATAGTCGATATTTCTTCGATAAATCCATATTGGTGCTTACAATAAATTAAAAAGTGTTTAGTGTTACTTACTGGTATTGCGATAGAATTGTGTAAGTATAACTTTTTCCGGTTATAATGTACCAAATCAGTCGTTCTCATCTAAAATTGCTTCAATTTGATGTTTAGCATTTCGTTTCCGTTGAGGGTTTTTAAACAGTTGCTCATGCATTTAAGCAAATCATGTAAATACCCATGCTCGGTGCGTTTTGTTTTATAAATATATTATATGTAATTCAGGATAACATTACAATATTTACTTTGATTGCTTTCTTAGTTCCACAAAACTACAACTACTCTATATACGATTTTGATACAACGGATAAAGCCATTACATTTACTACAAAAGTCTGCTGCAAAAGTCACGCAATCAGGCTGCAATTGTTGCCAATGCCATTAATAGTTTTTCATTTTAATCTATTTTTTCTTTTGCCAATTACAGCTTATACCGGTGGATCTCAAAGACGGCATCTGAAAATATACATTCTTTTAAAACAACATCAAGATCGATTGTACCGCTCCAAGGAATCATTATTTCATCTAATCCTTTGTCGATTCTACTATTTACCGAGCGTATAAACTATTTTACCATTAGCAACGCTAAATATCATTAAAATAACTTTATGTATATAGCGAAGAAGCAATAAATTATATGTACATACATTGATTAATGTTAGTTTACCTTGCTTACCCCACTACTTACTTTACTGGCAGACTCTTTCTTAATTTTTGAAAAAATCTAATATTCTAGCTGCTCCACACATACAAACTTAAAAATTTTAATAAAACTCTTTTTTACAAGCTTAACACAAACTGCGGCTTTAAGTTAAAATTATTCAATAAAAACTTTTAATTTTAACTTAATTTTACGCTTAAATTTTAATTCCAGATTAAGTTTTAGCATAAAATAGATCTAAAACATTTTTAAAAATATTTACTGTAACAATTTATTGTTAATAATTGTTCGAGCGTCCCTTTTGCCCTTTGCTCCGTGCCGCTAATGGAAAGATCGACGCGCCACAAGAAATGCAGTGGAGATACGTAGGTATTAGGCCAGTCTTGGGTTGAAATTGGTGGAGCGCGGATGTAATTTTGAATTCCATGTAGGGATGCAACTACGCAGCGCTTATTGTTAAGTAAGCCGAGTTGAGAGTTATCGAATCCGGAGAGGATTATTGTGCAAATTATCAACGTGACCCGAGACCAGTTACCACATGTGCCTAATTAGGGATATTTCTTTAACTTGTTGCACCATTCAATTGAGTCAATATTCCATCAAACACGATCGAGAATTTTACCATCCGATTCAATAATTGCGAGTGTATGAATCGCAAGTTATTGTTTCTTGAGTCCTGCTACCGTCCTCGACGTACACCAAGTGCTAGTGTTCATTGTGTGCTGCGTTTGTTCAGCATCTTTTGTTCAGTCAGGTGCCGAGTGGTCCGTTCCCGACAGCGTCAGATGAGAATCTTCAATCTGCAAGCAGCTGGAATCATCACGTCGTTCTTCGTCTTTCTGGAGAATCGAAGCAAGGGTAGTCTATTACCATTATTATTACCAAAAGTTTGTAAACTAATCAGGCGCTTTGTGAGTAATATTTTGCTTTACTACTTCTTGTTCTCTGCCGTATTCAAAATTTGTGCATAGGAAGTTGTTGTTGTACTGCTTGATAATAATTTTCATATTAGATTCAATACATTAATATTTTCATTTGTTGTTTGCTAAATTCAGAGTAGAAGCAAATTCTTTCTTTATTTCAGATCCACGCTCCTTTGCTTTTCCATTTATCATAGAGCTAGTTATAACAACTGGGGCTTCACCACTGAATTTTTTTGTAATACTGGGGAACACCAATCCCAGGTGTGGTGAGAAATTATCGGTTCCAGATTTATTTGGAAAAGATAATTTTCATTATATTACTTACATTCTCACTCAACAGAATTGTAAAATTTTGCAGAAGAAAATTTTGAGACCAAGTTATAGACCAACATACTAGAAATCATACAGGTAAGAATAGGTACAATATCATCAAATGCTTTGGAGAGCACGTAGAGTTGGCGGTTCGGTTTTTGAGTCTGGATTGGAAGAATGGAAAAGACACCGATTCATCTAGAACAGGAACAAAATTGAAGTAATAAAATTAAAATTTATATTCGTTGTTTAGTTGTTTCATTTCAAAAATAATTATAAATAATGAAAAGAAAAAGTTTCATAAGCCTTTTCAGTCGAGATGACCTATCTTATTAGATAAGGTACTACCTTCAAATATCCAGCCACTGTTTTTGACGTCAAACAAGCAGCACCAACTTCTATTTCAAGATGCAAAAGCAGATTGTTTGACAAAAACATGGACCGCGCCACCTAGATTGAGACTCGAGTTTCGATCTTACTCTAACGAGATGGATCTCATCGGTCAACCGCTGGCGGAAGCAGTACCAAGTTCTGCCAAAGTCTCCACTCGTAATTTGAATTGCTTAAAACTTCAGCGGCGACTACAACATTTAGCGTCATACAGTGGTGAAATATTGAAGGTTCTTGCAAGCGTTCTATTTATATTGTAGGCAACTTTATGAATTACGCATAACGTAATTCTCTTGCAATAAAACGTATAAGCCCGGCTTCGGCATTAATAACAAAAAGATATTAAAATATGCATATTTTAGAAATCAAAACGGAGTGTAATCCAAGATCTTCTCCAATGCACACTACTTTTACTTAGATCAACAAAAATGTCTTGTTTTTTAATGAATGTTTTTTTGGCATTTAAAAATTTTTCGGAATATAGATCCAAGGTATCCCGTCAAAACGACGCGGCAATTTGGAAGCGCGACAATTGGACGCGCGACAATTGAACGCATGTAACAATTGAACGCGCGTCAATTGGACGCATGCGACAATTTGGGGTACAACTGGAGAAACATTGATACGAGGGAACGTTGAAGACCACCATTATTTTCAAGTAATTTGTGGAATTGTTATCAACTGGTGGAAGATGACATTCCACGAACAAATAGTTCCGTTGAAGAATGGCATAATGGATTTAAGTATTTCCTTGGTGCTGCTCATCCCAATATCTAAAAATTCATTAAAACTCTTAAGAAAAAAGACAGTGCTAATTGAAAGTGCTAATTGATAACAGAGCAATATATCGCAGGAGATATCCCAGTACGCTAAAAAGTGTATCGAGATGCTGCAAAGAGAATTAAAGTAATTGTCGATGATTATGCAAACAGGCTGCTGATGGATTACTTACGAGGAACCGCGCGACAACTTTCAGCTGCAGATTTAAAATCAATATGATTTGTTTTTTATGTAAATATTAAAATTTTGTAAATTTGATAAAAAATGTATTGTTTACATTACAAAAAATTGATAAAACTATTTCTGATTAACTTCTTGTAGTTTATTTTTTATAAATAAATCTTATATCTACTATATATATGTTAAATTATTGCATGCGTGCAATTGTTGCATGCGTCCAATTGTCGCATGCGTCCAATTGACGCGCGTCCAATTGTTACATACGTTCAATTATCGCGCGCCCAAATGACCGCGTCCAATTGTCGCGCGTCTAATTTCCCGCGTTGTTTTGACGTGGAACCAGATCCAATTATATAACTGCTGCATAATTAAAAAAATGAGCGATAAACACCATATTTCTGGCTTATTTAAACCGTCCTCAGTTAACTCATCGTTAATGTTAACTCTTAGTTATATGATCTTGCACTCATCGGCTGTAGTCTTCATGTAAGACTTAATAACGTGTATGCGGTACTGAGGATGGCTATTAAGCCAGAAACGCGGTGTCTGTCTTTCATTTCAATTATGCAAAAGTTATTAAAATGAATACTTTTATGTAAATGCAACAACTTTTATGGTAACAAATTTTGATTTTCAAAGACTGGCTTCACTCACCGTAAAACGAGTTTATAAAATACATCACACCATACATTAAACACAACTTGCTTTTATCCTGGAAAGAAATAGAGATTACAGTAGATGGGGCTCTTAAGGAATCTAATAATACATAATTTGTTGAAATTTTGTCAAATTATTGTATGTTTTTATTATATACAAAAAGGAAATAAAACTTTAAAAAAATCTTTCAGTTTATAGTGCAAGTTTTAGAGCACTTCGCAGGAGACATGTAATTACGATTACACCAGATCGTAATATCTTTTCGTACATTTTATGTTTTGTTAGAAGGTTTGTATAACCACAACCTAACTAAATACTTTAATGAGGTGAAACCATCTATTTTTTTATTAAAATCCCAAAATTTGTTTCGACAAATTGCGTGGTGTAATTTTCTTCTTTCTGCGTTTGTAGTACAAAAATGTAATTTATTTTTAGTTCTATAAAAACTAGCGACGAATTTAAAAACATTCTATGTTAAAAGACCATTAAATAATTTAATTCACTCTAATTCCTAATTTAAAATGGATTTATAGTACACTTAATGCAGTAGGTACTTTTTTCTCACCTTTTATTTTGAGTAATTGCTTTTTGAGTAATGTTAAAAAGGTTTGCACCAAATCTCAAGATTCCAAAATGCTCAGTTTTATTTTAATAGCATTATACTTATCTAATTGTCTTCTTAAGATTAGTTGATGCCAAACGTCGACATACCTTTGGACGGCGTCAAGGCAAGTTGAAACATTGCATTTCCTTAAAAGCGTTGTTAGGTACTTTATTAATATCTGTAAATTTTTATGTAAAATTTGTTATTTTAGATTTAAAATCTATTTTCCGCAGTTACCACTAAAATATTTCAAATGTTAACCCTCAACTGTGATAAAGAAACACCTTTATTATAGGGTAATTTGAAATTTTTAGTTTAATAAGTTGTATTCCGTAATGAAATTTATTTATTAATTATTATTTATTTTTGTGTAAATAAAACTTTTAAGTAGCCTTTAACAAACAATGTAAAAAAAATTAAATTTGGTATTACTTACAATGATGAAATTCGGAAGTTCAGATAAAGCTAGAATATGACTTGATATAATAATAATAATAAATAATAATATACTACTTGTATTATTTTATGATATTTTACATCACGGCCAACCAAACTGATTTAATATTATTACTGTTTTATTTGAATGTTGAAGAGTAGTAAGTAGCATACATTGAAATTTCTTGTGTAGTTACTTTCTCTCCTTTAAACTTTAAAGGAGGTTAATAGTTGATCCCCTTTTTTAAGTGTTTAACAATCATCGATTTATTTGAATACCGGTGTGAATATTAATATTCTCATTACAATATGATTATCTTTGTTTAACATGTTTATTGAGACACATAAGAACCGTTTCAAAAACAAGACGAGAAAAAGGTCGATGGGTGGGTTCAATAATTAATTGTTAAGAAGATGCGGTTGTGAGTTCAGTTTCTGTCGTGAACAGTAATTATTATCGTATTTAAATTTAAATCACGAAATAATTAAAACTTAATAGAAATCGTGGCAATTTTAACATTGATTTGGTCTACGTATCTATAAAAATTAGAGTGCACAGTTGCAATTTAATCAATTTTCTAATGGATATTCAATAGGATTCATAATTTTAACGCAAATTTGGTCGAAGTGTAAATATTAATGCTGTGATTATATTTTTAATTATGAAGATTATAATTGTTTTACTTAACTTAATTTGTTTTATTAAAATAAAGTGTGGGGCAGGTATAGAAGGTAAGATTTTCATAATTAATTTTAAGTGCTTTTTAATTATATTTGTGATATTTTGCTATTATATTCGTTAGTTGAATTTTAAAAATAAGGAAGAGACACTTAGAAATAAACTCGGTCCAATTAGTTCTTACAAGTTAACCGAGTGTGCATCGCATTGTTATCACATTTCGAACTATTAAATTCGCACAACAGAATCCCTCCATTTATTAAAACATTAATTTTACCGGTCGAATTCCCTTGCTTTCTCTAAGCAATACAATTTTTTTAATTTAATATATTATATTATATATTACTTTATGTTCATTGTAATGAACCAATGCAACGGTTGATGTTTGAAGTTGAAAGATTAATTGGATATAATGTTTCACAGTAAAAAAACTTCATCAGTGTAGTTTCCTAATTGTTCTGAAAACTTAAAAACTCTTACCGCTATCTTTGTTCATAACTTGTTTTTTATCAATTATATTTGAATTGTAATTAACTTTAAATATTGCAGTTTTTCTGCGTTGGAAACACGATACATTAAATACCTCATTACCAGTCATTTTGTTAAAAAAAGATTAAGTGGATTTTACAATGGGGATTTCTCCCTCACTTTAACTAAATTGAAGATAATTTAGATTAAAGCAGTTTATTTCTTGTTAATTTTTCATTGTTTTGTAGTGGCCTTACTCAAGTTAAAAAACGCAACAGATAGGACAAATTAAGCGACACATTCTAGTTTGTTCCCGGTGTCTCAATGGTTCATGAACATTAAGCACCATTTATAGCTCAAGAATTTGTGCTTTGAATCTCCTAGCAGAAGAGGTTTTATATTACATACATTACATAATATATATTTACGGTCATGGCAACTGCTGACTCTAAGGTACTCGGTTTCCTTCGTCTCCGTGCTTCTCCGGCGGTCCCCCTGGGTTGATGATTGCCATCCATCAACTATTAAAAACAAAGTTGCAGGCATTCCCCAATCCGGTTTAAGCAGCACTAGGATCTAAATGCTGAAAGTCTTCTCTTAAGAGAAAATGGTTGATGGTCCAGAAGTCGACTGAAAAGCTAATGATAATGAGCAAAAAAGTTGACAGATGGTAAATGAAGAACTGCACCCCACGAAAAATTTTACTTGGGTCTACTCCTGGATGTTGTCTTTGCAATTTTGTCTTTCTACCATTCTGAGGCAATAGATAGAATAAGACTATGAAGATCAAAACAAAGAATAGGTCGATTACAGCTTAAGATGGGTTCCTCCACGCAAGACCGGTAAAACCTTTTATGTCGTCATCTTATGTAAACTGTAATCGACTTATTCTTTGTTTTGATCTTCATGATCTCCCAAACAATGGGTCTAGAACTTTTCGTCGCGGCTGTTTTTCCACAGCTGTTTCGACGCAAAGATTATTAGACGCAAGACTTATAAGCCCCGATCTTTTTCAATGCAGGACCTATTAGCCGCTGCCCTTTTCGTCGCAGAACCTATTAACCGCGTTATTTTTCGATGCGAGAATTATTAGCCGCGATATACATACATATACATATAAGTAGATTTATTTCACTTTAAAAAATAAATTAAAATCAGAATGGATTAATGGAATTTTTGTCAAGTTTTTGTTTTTAAAATTATAAACAATAAATTACTCTTTTTGCCATTTTGCGGCAAATAGTCTTGAGCCGAAATGTCCTGAGGCGAATAGTTTCGCGACGAATTGATTTTGCGACCAAAAGTCCTACAGCAAATTTTCCATGCGATTAATAAGTTTTGCGGAAAAAGGGCTTTGCGACAAACTGGCTGCGGCCAACTGACTGCGGCGAAACGCTTGGAACAAAACTCTCGCGGCGAACTGACCCATTCCCTGCATGGAAGAGCATGACTCAGAATTGAGTAACTTACCGATAGTTGGAAAGGCCTGCGCTCAGAAATTGATGAATAAAATCCAATTTAAGTTTGTTGCATTACATTTCTAGTTCTCGATGGTGATCAGAGTTCGCTGTTAATTAACATAATCACAGTTCTACAGCTACAAAAGTAAATACAATATTATACCATACAACAAAGTTGACAACAAACCGTATAAATATTAACCAAAGAGCGGTAGTAATATTTCTTCGATAGCGAAATATCCAATTAGCGAAATGTCTTAGTACCGGCAAAAACTTTCTATTAAAAATCAATTTAAGTGCAAAAAATGTACTTCTAATAAATGCCATTCCTGCCTTTTTTTTCTTGTAACTTAAGCCCACCTCACACGATGCTTGTTTTGCTGATTTATTGCTTGCTTGTTTCCCTGCTGAGTTTCTAGCAGCTTGGTGGTGTGATGGCTTCTTTGCGTTCTTTAATCTTTAATCTTCATCACTTAATGGAGTGCCGGGGCAAGCCCCATATCTCCTTCGTCACAGGTGAACTTTTGGGGTGGGAGTTTAAAGAGGCGGTTAACCTCTCTTCTAGCGCAAGGCTAAAACGTGCTGGATCGGGGATCCTGGAAAAAACAGGGTTAATTACATTAAATTATAATACCCCGTGGTGGTTGCTGTACATGTGTAGCCCCTGCTATTCGGAGAGCTTGGCTTGTAGAGCGGAAGTCCTGTGATCTCTGTAATGGTATGGGGGTATGTGAAAGAGTATTCTGTACGTTGTTGTTTCACAAGAGTTTTATGGTTTCAATGCGTACACAGGTTCAATAAAAGAAACTCGACGTTTTTAGGTAGCGTTTGTGTTTACGAACACGAGGCGATATTATCATTGGTTAGCTCTGAAATCCATCACATGAACCATCAATGAAATAGCACGGGATCTATCACACATATCCATCAGGGGAACAACCAAGCAGGCCAGCATCAAGGCTCCCATCAAACAATTTATCAGCAAAACAAGCGTCGTGTAAGGTGGGATTTAAACTCCTTTATAGAATCGTTCCGTATTAACATCTTACACCGAATAATAAAAAAATATTTAAAAATGCCCCGGATTTTTGGATTATAATTTTGTAGGTATAAATAACTAAATTTTTCAGGTGGTGCGACCTGAAGACTGCACCATATTGACCTTCGAAGAAAGTACCGGTGGCGGTGCTCGTACTACGAATTAACGGATAAATGTACAAATTTGACTGTACTATAGTATATACCTGTGTAATATAGTATTAATATAATAAAATGAAAAATAATCAAAATTTTCAAAATCCTGTTGCAAACCGACCACAATTGCAACATGAGAAGAAGCCTGTACTAGAGATAATTGCACAGCACAACAACTTCAAGCAAGCTGAACTGCTGAGGCCTAGTCTCATGCTATACGGCGATAACGTGAATAAATTTTGTACCAAGCAAAATAAAAAATTAATAATAATAAACAGATCGTTCAACTCGAACGATCTCGAACTCGAACTCTCAACTAGTCGAGTTTTACTGACTGCACTTATCTGAAGGTCTTTGCGGCTTAAGGCCACAATTATCTGCTAGTACTAATACTAATACTAATTTTTGAAATTTACCCCTGCAACTTTTCATCATTATATTATGATTTGGTCCCATGGGCGTTCATCCGTCTGTCTGCATGATTCAAATTTAATCAAATTAGTAAAACAGCTATATTTAGTTTCATCTTGCTTTTAATTAGGAAACTGGCTTTAAAAAAATATGCCAGCCATTGCCAAGTTGTCGGAGAAACCCATAAACTATCCGTTGGTGCAGTCATCAATACATTAAATAATTAGTAATGATTTAAAATGATTCACAACAGTTGCGAATCCGAATCACATTTGAAATAACTTGGTATCAACTGGCAATTAAACCTAAGACAATTTAATTCAAAAACTAACTCTTTTTGCATTACATCAATTAACTTATTTTAAATGATTTTTACTTGGGTCTGTAAACCAACACTAGCCACAGATATGGGACCGGGGGGTCTGGGTAAAAAGGTTAGTGAAAACAAATTTTAAAAGCAAGTTTGTCAATTTTGATTGCCAAACGTAAAAAGTAGATTACTAAACACCACCCAATGATTTTATTACCAGACGATTCAACAACATGGATCACTATCTAATAACCACCTTATGATTACCAAACGATTGCTTTGAAAAAAGGTTGATCTGTCCAAGTTGACGCGCTAACTTCATGAGGTATAATTTGTTTCCTTCAACTTGAGCATCGGCGTCAACGTGAGCGATATAACGTATAAATCTTTTTTGAACTTTGACAAGAACACCGTTTATATGTTTTAAAATTTTATTAGTATAAATAAAACTTATGAAAATTTTTTTGATTACAGATTTTTAAAAATTTATTTAAATTTTATATTGTTGCAGATTTTGATATTTCTAATACGATGATATACTATGATCCAAGATCACGACTACCCTTCAGAATAACAACAATTGAAAACAACTTGTCAAATTCGACTTTGGGGTCTATGCAGTCAACGAAGCTTGGTTCTGAAGTAGTTCTCCGCAAAGTAGGTTTTCGCAGTAACGGATGTACTTGCCAAGAGTTTACGTGCGGATGTTGTGCGGGTTTCAATTTTCAACAATTCAATTTTAACAGAGAAGGTAATTTATTGTAGAAGTAGAGATTTCAAGCTAGTGGAGGTGGTGTGGTGTACTTCGAATAAATGGTTTTCTCTTAATATAAATCGTAAAGGCTGTTTTATAATTTAATTTGTATAAACTTACAACTCTCTCTGTTATATATCGTGTATAATTTCAATTAATCTGTTCTTCTACATTATTTATATATTTGTTTATTTTAATTTTAGGTTGCATGAATTTTACGTATGATGCATTTGAGTTTTCTATAAATTTGGACATGTACATGAATGAAAACTCCATATATTCAAACTCTGTATCAGGTATGTACCATCCAAATATACAAAATCTAAAGATTAAATTGCAGGTGTACCTACATTTTAAAGCATAACACTACATACAATACCTATAGGGCAAAAAAGTTAATAGTGTGTCTAACGATCCTAAACATGGCTTATATTGTTATTTACATAAATCAATGTTTGAATTTAAACGAAATTTTCCTTTTTACAGATACATTTAATATGTATGTACATACAGGGTGTCCCCGTGACCGTGGAAAACCTCTTAGGTGGTGATAGAGGACACTTTTCTAAGACATATTTTTAAATAAAACTTTTGTCTAAGTCCAAACCCTTGGGGGGTACCTCACTTTAAAGCAATTTTTTCAATTTATGATTTCAAGCGGCCATTGCATCAATATTTTTGATTTTTTGGGTTTAATGGATTAGAGCTTTTCTATAGAGAATTTGAATATCTACAAATTATGTTATAACCCTTTATCGCCTAGAATCAACAAATTTCGAGTTATGAATTAAATTAAGGGAAAAAATGTAAAAAAATTCCGAGTTTTATTTTTTTTACTTTTCTTGCCAACCCCGTATCTTTTAAACGAAACGTCTTAGAAAAAACTAACGGCCCAAACCGAATAGGGAATTTAACGAGCTACAACTTTAGTTGAATAATTTTTTTTGGGAAACCAACCGTTTTCACAGAAATTACGAAAATAATGAACAAGGTGTAGGTTAAGAAAACTAAATAAATTCACAAAATTTATTTTAATAAATTTTCAAAATGGCCTGCCTCATTTTCAGCACACAGGTATGTTCTTTTCAAAAGATGTTGCACTGTATTATTTATAACGGTGCTTTTTTCGGTAAGTTCTGTTACACCTATCAGTATTCTTTCCATTAATTTATGTTTTTTTAACCTACACCTTGTTCATTATTTTCGTAATTTCTGTGAAAACGGTTGGTTTTCCAAAAAAAATTATTAAGCTAAAGTTGTAGCCCGTTAAATAAATAAATAAATTAAAAATAAGACGTTTTGTTTAAAAGATACGGAGTTGGCAAGAAAAGTAAAAACAATAAAACTTGGAATTTTTTGACATTTTTTCCCTTAATTTAATTCATAACTCGAAATCTGTTGAATCTAGGCGATAAGGGGTTATAATATAATTTGTAGATATTCAAATGCTCTATAGAAAAACTCTAATCCATTAAACCCAAAAAATCAAAAATATCGGTGCAATATGGCCGCTTGAAATCATAAATTGAAAAAATTGCTTTAAAGTGAGGTACCCCCCAAGGGTTTGGACTTTTTCAAAAATTTTATTTAAAAATATGTCTTAGAAAAGTGTCCTCTATCACCACCTAAGAGGTTCTCCACGGTCACGGAGACACCCTGTATATAAACCAAAAAGTCAGTGTACTGTTACCACCTTTCTATCTATCTAATTATTCTTTTCTGCACGATTTCTTTCTGGCTGAAAACGGAAAATTTCCAAATTAGTCGAATTTCAAAAATGGGTTGGCCGGTTCCTATACATTCCATATAGCTTTTGTTTGGGCTTGGCTTGGATTGGGCAGTAATATTCGGATTACTGCTCAAACTAATTCTGCCTCATTGTCTGGACATAATATTTTTATTTGCTTTGTATTTTAAAGTAAAATATCCCTGAAACGGCCAGAATTCGAAAATTACAGATCTATAAAAACAGGATCATTGGTTTTAAGTTAAATTTGATTGTAAATAATATTATTTTATATAAATTTATAATATGTTGTTAGCAGTACCATGGCTGGAAGTCAACTGGGGGCGGAGCCATCCACTAAAACAAGTGCTGGACTTATTTACGTCAAGCCCACGCACTGTAACTAGAATGAGCAATTCTTCAACTTTTATGTGATTATTTCCTAAATTAATCGATATCAGAAGTTCTTCCGTGATTTAATCATTAGATTTTAATGTTGTCTATCAGATGCCATCGCAGTTTTGAAATTATCTATAATATCTTTGGGTAGGTTAACGTATACTTAAACCGGCAATTAAATGAAAAGTAGTTTACTTCTTTACATGAAAAGTAAGACTTTGTAGATAATGATGTTCTATAAAAGCTTACATATTTTAATCATAAGAATCTTTATCTTTAATCTCGAGTCATTTTTATTATGTGCCCTGTCCGGTCTTTTCGACGTTGACTATTGCTATGGTAAACGTTTTTCTGTCTTTCGTCGTGCGAAATAGCTGCCCTATATCCCACATGTAGCACTTAGTAATTTGTTGTGTGAATTTTGAAGTTACCTTATCTTTGCAAATAAATGAACGTATTTTATTAAAAGTAGTTTGAGCTTTTATTTCTATAGCAGAATCCAAATTTGTTATTACGAGGCTTCTTACATATTTAAAATCGGTTGCTGGTTTAATTTTCTGGCCATTCAATTAAGAACAACAGTTCTCCATCCGATCGGAGTCAAGATTGACCCAAAATTGGGCTAAGTATACCATCCTTGTTAACTGGCACAATAATAGCAGGTCGACGTTAATTCAATGACATTTTAACGTTAAGTTAACGTTTATTTTATGTAATTACTAGGTATGTATTTAAAACCTGCAATTTGAATGCAGGGGGGTATGAAATACTTTTCCAGAATTTTCGATGCGTTCTGATGCAAATCGTCAAAATCGTATTCAGTTTTGAAATAGTGCAAGGTGTTTATTTATAATAATATCTATAAAAAAATTCATAAATTTTGTGAAGTTTAATTTAGGATTTAAACTAACGTTAAAATCTTCTCTAAAATCCACACTTCACGTCGACAATTAACGTAACTGATTACCCTCCCCGTGCTAGCTGCCATTATGTACAGCTTTAGTTCCGGTCAATTTTGAAGCTTAAAAAGCTTGTTTTATTCGGAGCAAATGTCTTTTTTGTGGCTCGTTCGATTTGTTACCAACCTGTTGAAATACAATAAAAACTACAATTAAAAATGATTATGATTCTAATAGCTTTCAATGTTATAATTAACAATTCAAGGATTACCCTATTTATTTTGTTGTTACGACTTTAAATCCTTCGGAAATTCAAATACATGTAACTAATCCCCGATTGATTGCCACAATTGTTTCTGCTTTGTTCAATAGGTAGTTTTTCTTAGTGTGGAATTAAATATTTATAAAAATAAGGCTTTACTATAATTTCAAGAAAATTAACAACCAGTTCACATTTGAATGAAACATAAGAGCCCTAGAATGGATATTCAGCTTTAGTGTTCATTGCGTAATGTGGGTTTTAATTCAATTGGTCTCAGGATCAACTTAGACCTAACTAATAATTAATGCTTACTGTTCCTGAAATATATATTAATGTCTGAAAACCGATAACGTTAATAAAATGCATAGAACATTAATAATCCGCAGTTTCAAAGAGCGAAAATTTTAAAATATGTTTGCAAAATTGATACTACTGCCTAAATGCCAGCAAACAATTAGAAATAAGTAACCGTGGTTTAATATTTCTCGTTCGTCTATTTAGGTGGGAATAATGAATAAAACAATTAAAAACGTTTATTTTAAAAAATATACAAATATAATTTTATTTATCTTAATTAAAAATCAAATTCAGGACAAAGAAACTTTCTATCTAATACAGATTTAATATACTTTTCCCCTTTGCTTGCATTCAAAGCTTTTTGATTCCAATCATCATCAGTTAAGTTGTGTTAGAATAACGCAATTACTACTTGACAATTTAAAATATAAAGTTAAAATAAAAATGAAATAAAAGTAAAAATAATGGTTTGTACTGATCGAAATTATATTACAACTTACAAGATCGTTTTCAGACGATTAAGTATTGGCAAGGACATTGAACACCACGGTATACAAAATCCACAGCAGTCAAGTGCTACCAGGACACCACTATTCGTCAAAATTAATTTTAATGGTACACTCCATAGTACAATAGTGGCATAACTTCATTGAGATAGAGTGAAAGCAATCTCTAAAATCATTAATATCTCTATTATTTACAGAATAATTATTATAGAAAATTTAAAAACTTATAACGAAGCTATTTTTTTCATCAATTAATTTCAAGTTAAATGGATTTTCAAATATATTTTCATAACTTGACATTTATAAAATAGTTTAACGAATCCATCATTAAAAATTCTAGATCACCGTTAGGTTGGCAACTGTCAGTTCAGAGCTGTACCAAGGCGAAATTATAGTGGCTTTTTTTGATTATAAAATAAGTATCGCCTAAAGGAGATTTTCAAAATTACACAAATATTTACATTTATATACAATTTTCTATTAAATTTATAAAACAAATTAGTATACAATTCATGAAATATACACAATTGTGCTCATCACATAACATATCAAAATATGTGTTTGTATAAATTTGTTTTATGCCAACATTACTAGTTTATTGATTTTATAGAAACATTCCAATTATCTTAATATTATAGCATTTCGAACTATCAAATTAAGTGGATTAGGTAAAATGAAATGGTATTATATCCACATACTATTACACGCATAAACAGATCTGAATTCGTGTGAATACACGTGATTAAGAATGATTACATGATTAAACATGAATAAACATGACCACGATTGACTACGTAATGTAAATGCCTAGTAAACACGTCTCGTTACTTCTTTGCCCTATATATTGTAGTTAAGGTATGCACACTAATCAATCCAGAAAATAGAAGTTTTCGGTTGGTTTATTAATTGTTTATTGAAGTTTAGCAATTCTAATGATTATTGACAATGAAAATATTGGTAGCAGCTAGTTTGTTGTTAATTATATTGTTATTTTCAGCTAAAAATCCACCACCAATTTGTATGCCAGTTCCCATTCCTTATTTGCCATCGGTGGATTTTTGTGCCAAGATATTCGATATATACACTCGCGGTCAAAATTTACATATGTGTTTAGATTTTGAAACGCGAGTTCAACAAGCAACGGTGTTGGTATTGCATTTCAATTGCATGAAAATGGGAATTAATGGAGTTGGTCTGGTTAAACCTGGAGAAGGTCTTGGAGAATCACCAAATGCACCAGATACTCAAATAAATCCTGACAAATACGACGAAGTTACAGAAATAAAAATTAAAAAAATAGTTTAGTTAGGTAAACTTTCATGATTTTCATTATTTATTTAGAAATAATAAAGCCTGTCTAGTATTTTAGTTCTCATTAGAAACATAATATTTATAAAATATTATATTTTACGAATACATATACTAAATACCACAAAATTTTTTTATTTTAAGTTCTTTTTTATTAATACTTAGAAAGCGGATTAATAAATTGACTGTTGGTATATTAAATTGTTTTACAATATTGAAATTATTGGCCTGTGAAAATTAATATTAAACCTACAATTTAATAATTAAAGCAGTATACGCTGAAGTGAAGTTTGATAATAATTATTATATGAACCATTGATTGAAGTAGATTAACACACTTAAATGATACATCTTAAGAAAATAAAACAAAATGATCCTTTATCTCTTACGAATAAAGTTTGCAACTACTGGAATGACAGTAATGGTGAGGCTGGATGCAATCTGCATTGACAAAACTTTGGTGATTAAATTATATTCCTACTTTAGCTTGTAGATGTTTCAAGTTTAATTGCTTGTTACAGAATTATACAAACTGCAATTATTTCATTTTACTGCTGCAATCATACAGCAACTGTCGAACATCTCATTAATCATCTTATCAACAAAACAAATATATCGAAGCTTTCGGCGATAAGTCATTAGGATATTTTCAAGTAGCTCAGCAATTTGTTAACAGAACATATCGCATGGTTGTCCCTAGAAAAGACACTTTGACTCCCTTGAAGAGTTTTCCCTTTTATTCAGAAAACTGCCATTATTTTACTTTTGTCACAGAGAGCTCGTCAGGAGACAAAGTAATCAGATCTTTATACCCTGCTGTAATAAAAATAACTGAAATCGGCAGTCAAATGATGGTGTAAAGCTTTAGCATCAACATGTAATGAAGCAACAATTCCATGTCTTCGAGTTGAATTGGACCATTATAACTCATCCGAAAAAAGACAACTGCTGATGGTTGAATTTATTGACTATTTGCTTTCGTACTTTCGAGTTTGACGTTGTACCTTGAAAAAATGTGGTAGACCACTTATAAACTTGTTGTTCTATTTACAACAAAAAATTGTTAAAAGAAAAAGAGATGTTACGATTAAGAAGAGAACTTGTTAAAAGTCACTGGAGAGCTAGACGTTATCTCGTTCTTGCAAATTCTCACTTATTGAACAAATATTACATTGCACTACTGGTTACATAAATAACTACTTAACCGATAGCTTGTTGATGAGTTAATTTTAATCGTTTAATATGCCTTGTATATAGAAAAACGTTCTGCAGTCAACTTAAGTGTAGACAGGATGTCGTATTTTTGTAAGATTTCTGCACTTATTTAATTTGATT
Organism: Cantharis rufa; assembly: GCA_947369205.1. Classification (NCBI taxonomy): domain Eukaryota; kingdom Metazoa; phylum Arthropoda; class Insecta; order Coleoptera; family Cantharidae; genus Cantharis; species Cantharis rufa. The sequence goes on from OX376309.1 coordinate 21,235,050, forward strand.
CAAAAAATGTTTTCTTTTAAATTTATTATACAAATATTTAAACTTTCATTTCTAAACTTTATTGTGTTGGGGCGATACCAACATTTGGCTCGTGCTAGCACACGTGTTATCCGCCAAAACGCTTTGTAGTGCAATTTTAACTTTGCTATCTTTCCTTACTTTTAGTTCAATTTATAATTTCATTTATATTTATAAATAATTTATTTTCTATTTATAAAAATATTCTCCGTCGGCGTCGGTTGAAAACAGGGGAACCACTCAAATAATATTTCAATTTAACAAAATCTTTAGCATATTCCAAATTTTTATCTCTAGGGTATAGGTAATAGATTTTTTTATTAAAGGTCAGAGTGATAACTTAATTTCAAACATCATTACAGAGTGGTATGATGATTCTTGGCATGGCACAAAGTATTGACAGTAGGTCAAAATTGAGTTTATATGATGTTTCAGGTTAGATGAGATTTTCATGAGGTATCAGTCGAATAGGAATGTGAAGATAAGAATATATAAATGATATAATGTGAACAAAAAAGAAAAACTACGGATTTTTGAGAGAAAAATCGTGAGGAAGATCTTGGAATTGAAAAAAGTTAATGAAAAACAACACAAAAAGAAAACAAAGAGTAAAATAGAACTAGAAGTGGAAGAGGGAAACAGTTTCAAATATATTAAAGAGATGAGATTAGATTGTTTGGGTCATGTGCTGAAAGCGCAAGAACATAAAGCTATCAAATGTTTAATGAAATAGAAAACCGATGTTGAGAAAAAAAAGAAGAAGAAGAAGAAAAAGAAGTTTTTCATAGGATCACTTTTGTAGAGATATTTCCAAATTTCTGTTCTGAAGAGCAATTGTATAAAAGGTAGGTACCACGACGAGAAACTCATTATTGATCTGCAACTTTATTGTAAAATGTTGGCGATAATGGACCACACGTAGCTATCATATCAACTGTATTTTTCCTTTAAATATTTGATACCAACTTAACGAATCCACCAAAATTACAATTTTATAATTCAAGCTAATCTTTTCTTATTTTTTATACTATCTAAATTTCAAAAATAGCCAAATCTTCCGAGAATCCGAGAGAAAAATTAACAAAATTTGATTTGGTAACACGACAATGTATACATATGTATAATATAAAAGTTTTCTTAAAACTTGCCTTTATGTAATTTGATATTTTTTTAAAGCAATTAATTGTAATACATTAGTAACAACTTACAGCTATACCATATTTTCAGCTCTATCTGAGTTAAAATACTACTTCAGTACTATTTTTGTAAATTTTTATTAAAAGAATTGAATAAAGTTTGTTGTTTAAATATTGTTTAATTACTAATAAGTTTACTATAAAATTCTCGTTAATTCATTCAAAGGTATTCCTCGCGTATGAGATAAAATCAACAAATCAGAGATTCTGGAATAAAATCATAAAAACTAATAATTTATTCTAAACTCCGGAACTAAATTCCAGCACAAGATTCTTCTATAGAAGAAGTCACTTTTCGACTCTAATCTAAATCTAAAATTAACTTTTAATTATTCTTATCAATCCAAATTTAAATTAAATCAAATGGAACGCAAATCCACCAACTCAGGGTGGTTTTTGGCTAACCACTTCATTGTTATGAAATTTTTTCATAACAGAATACCTCGGTGGTTTGCTATTGCCCGCCAAGGGAGAACGGTTAAATATTAAAATATTTTTTGATTTCTGTGTTTTTCTTTTTCTTAAGATACGAAATTCTAGACAAAGAGGCTAAATTATAATAGTAAAAAATATAAATTAATGAGTGGAAAACATTTCTCAAACAGAATATTAATATTTATTAGAGAAAAGGAAACACCGGTAGCATGTGTGGATAGTCAAGTACTTAATCCGCTCGAAATATTCCACGTTAATCTCAGCGCAAAATATTATGTAATTTGTACGGTGCTACCTGGTTTACAACTCATAATCAGTTTTAATATTACGCTGTCGTGTGTTGACAAAAGTGAGCTCTGACTTTAGAAAATTTATTATGATTTGTTAAATTGGAAACCCTCAAAATTGGAATTTGTACGTGGACCACAAAATAATAAAAACTTTTTAAGAAATTTATAACATTTTTGAGTTTTAGCAGTAGGTAAATTAATTACTTTAGTTCACAAAATATAATTAGCCACACATCTACTTTAGTCACTGCTATGTAATTACAGTGTTATAATAATGAAGTGTTAAGCTGCTTATATGTAAATACAAAGAGCTTTATTAGATAGCAACGAAACACTTTATGGCCTTTTTGGTAACAAATTAATGTTTTAATTAATATATTATAATATTAGGCAAACGTAAAAATTGTTTACATTGTATGGCCATTTAACAATTAACCTGGATGGTTAAATTGCAATAAATTACTTGCACTAATGCCTTATTTTAAATTAAAGCTAATTGGGATTGTTTCATTTTCAGAAAATTGTGTGTAAAAGTAGATTCTCCAGTATCCAATGAAGATAAGAGCTGCAAAAACCTCGTCGAGAAAGTTTTAATTTATTAACGCACAAAATATTTATAGCTTCACTATAACCCTAATTTTGACGTATTAATGTAAAAACTAGGTCATGGTGGGAAACAAATTATATGAAACTACCTCAACAATGCGCTATTAAAATCAAGAGTAAACGCTAATAAAAAATTTTATTTTCAAATAAAACTTCGGTTCAGTGTTCTCACAATATTTTGCCAAACACCATTTCACATACTGTGCTTTTGCGCTAAAAAAACACTTCGCCATAACTTTACTTTTTAAAGATATTGATTTAAACTTTTTTGGCAATATACTCATAAATTGTCGTCTTTTGACATACAATATGGTTAAATTTTGGCTTTCACTTTTACTGAATGTAACATCAGGTTTTCTTTCTAAACCTGCACCATGATCTTTTTTGGATATTTTATTGAACTATAAATAATATATTTTTAACTTAAAATAATTAATATAAAACTCAAAAATTTACAAATAAATCAAACTTCGGAGAGTAATTTTATTTTTATTGTTTGATTCATTTTTTAATTCTTAAATTTTAATTTATTATTTTTCTAAACTTTTCAATTCTTAGCAAATTGCAGGATTGTACTATTGTACAATGAAAGAACTGAATTTATTAAACTATGGATGAACTTAAATTATTTCTATTTAGGAAATAATAGAATTTAAAGTTTCGACTTTGCATATAAAAACCCTTAGTGGTTCAAAGCAAGCTTCATTCTGTTGACGGTACGTGTGCTCGACGTGTATAGTTACAGTCAAGCTTTTAAAAAAGAGGAAACCTTCAAATCCTCTTTCTTCCTTTTTAGAAAATTGTAATTTCCAATTTAGATCAGTTCCACGATCAGTTCTCAGGCTCCTGACCTGCATGTCCAATAAGGAGTCGCAAAATCCTAACAGCGAAACTTTCAATAAGAGAGTTACAAGTACGGCCGTCTATATGCACACAACAGCGTAAAAGCTTAATACGAGCAGAACTGCCTTCCCGCGAAGCCTTGACTTCCGAGTACGGCGTCCACATTTAAAGAACGCCTCTATCCTGAATACTCAAAAGTGAGTCACACACGGCCGCGGTGCAGTCATACCAAATCAACTCGCTTTGCTAAAACTTGAAAATAAACTAAAAACCGGAACATAGCGAAAAACCGTAGTTGTCTTCTAGAAATTCAACTGTTAACATGTAATCATAAATTTATTTTAAATTTGATTTTGTTCATTGTTGTCGAATTTTTATGTAAAACCGGATTTCAGCCTTTTTAAACCCGTGATTTTTGAGTTTGGACGGTTTCAGGGATGCATTTAGCAAATTCTCACTTGAGAATTTTATTTCTCTATTTTGACTCTGTTTTAAGCTTTTCCGGCAGCCCATCTGCGTTTTCCAAACTCTATAGATGCAGATACGTCGATTTTAGTAATAAAAAGACTCTGAAAATTTTTTTGAGATTTTTGAAAAGAACGTAAGTAACCTCTTTGGTGTTTTTTCACTCCAAAAAATGAAAGTTTGAAATATTCTACTTTTTCCACGGTTTCTTACTTATTTCAACAATAAAATTTGAATGACTCACGCAGATTTCTCGTAAGTATGATAGTTTTCATTTTATAAGCCTTTAAAGTGTACAAATTGGATTCTTACTTGAGAATTTTATTTATCTTTTTTGACTCGGTTTTAAGCTTTTTCACCAGGCCCATCTGTGTTTTCCGAACTCTATGGATATGGATACATCGATTTCAGTAATAAAAGGACCGTCTTTCTAGCTCTAGTTGTTGCCAATTGCGTGGGCTGAGAAAATTCTCTTCTATCTAGATCCATAACTTTCAATTGTGGGACCTGTGTTTTAGAGTTCGGATGGCTTTCAGTAATGTTTGTAGCAGAAACGTGGGGTCCGAGCTTTCTTCCTCTTAACTTGTGTTATTTTCTGTTGTTATCAAATCTGATGTTTTTACAAAATTATTATTAAAATTATAATTTTAATGTTTTCGGCCATAACAGCTTTGGTAGTAAATTTAAAAATTGCCATTATGGCAGAAAATACTTAGTTACATAAAGATATGCCATGGGCAGTGCTAATCTTATGGAAACGGTAACAGGACATAAAATCGTTACAAAATATTCTAGACCAAAAATAGTCCTTACAAATACATCCTAAAATGACAACAAATCCTAAACAAAAACATCCTTAACCAAAATATCTTTGATAATAAATCAAAAATAAAAAAAAAAAAAATTTATGTCAGACAAAATTCCATCCTTGTGGTCTGTCGGTGTACGTGTTTAGTTGATTTTGTATATTTTTGAGTACAAAGTTGTGATCATACGTTTTTCCTCCTCAGTCTTGATAATGGACCAATAAATGCGTCCGAAACGTCGGCAAATTGAAATTTTCGTTTGATTTAAAAAAGTCCCAGTCAACCTGAAATTCCTTAATTACAATTATATAAATATTTGGGTGAGTAAACTTTTTTCATAAATCAAAAATTATGGCAAGATAAAATCCCAACCAGTTCTTGGGCATAATGTGTCTCGTCGGATTTTCTATGATAAAGTCAGGGACATTTTTAATGAGTGGAGCCACTAAAGGGTCCCGTCTTCTAAGATCCGTAATTTACGAGTTCTACCTGATACAGGGATGTTTTAAATGAGTAGCGGCTCAAAGATTCACTGTCTGACTAGATCCGCCATTTTTGAGTGCAATTTGTGGTGAAAAATATTTGTATAAAATTAGAACTCAAGGCTTCTATGTAAGTAATTTCTTCTTTCTTAATGTAACTTCTTTCGTGATAAATTTTTAGTAATTTCTTGTTATTTTGGGCGGCATACAACTGAAGATCGATAATAATAGCGAAATGGGATTTATATTACATTGTTTGCAAACTGCTATTTGTTGGTAAATTAATTTAAAATTAGACATTTTTAAATTTTGCTTGGTTTTGCAAACTTTTTTCTCAAAGGCATATTATATCCCCGTTATCTTGGACATAGGATTCCAAAAATCTTACTTTTAAAATAGCTACTATAGGACATCTTCGGTAGTACTGTGTAAGTTTCAGATTGAAAATTAATTTAAGAATAATATTAAAAAGTAAATTATTGAAACTGATTATTTACTAATATATTAAATTTTTTTATGAGAAAATAAAATTTCTCGCAAATTGTTTGCAAAAAAAAAACGATTATGCCTCATCGCTAACGTAATTATCAAACGAGAAAGCTGTTATTAAAGAAAATGTTACATGTCCTTGCTAGTTAATTAAATATCTATTATGCCTAAAACTATGCCTATCTTCAAAAAAATTATACTCGGAAAGAGATTATTTACATTTTGGGGTGATTTGCAACACAAATCCCAAATAATTATTCAATACATGGAAGAAAATATTCAAATGCATAGATTCGCTAAAAAAAGACTATAAACACAGCAAGAAAACTTTATACTTTATATGTTGACAGACACGAAATCGACAGTAATAATAAAATTTCAAGTGCTGAAAATGAAAGTAGCACAAATACTGAAAACTTTTGGAATGTAAACCCTTCAAAGAATGTAGTGATAGCTGTCAAATTGAACAACTAGAAAATTGAAGTGTTAAATGATCCAGAAGCGGCGCATTCAGTGGTATATATAGTATGTCAAAAATTATCATCTTTATTTTTAACAAAAACTGAAATTGTTTTTTTAATTCCATCGAAGGAATTAAATATTTTGGTGGCGTTACAAAGTTAAACCATTTTACTTTTTGGTCTTGGTTGATGTTTGGCATTTAAATTTCCGCTGGTTCCTACTTCTACTACGTTGGTAATCATCAAACTACAACATGTTTGCTCTAATTGAAATTAAATATTTTATTTTTCATTATGCTATGACTCAGGGAAAAACTTTTGCCAGTATTCGAAGGCAGTTTATATGCACTTGGATAACTGCTAAAAGTCTCAAGATGAATGGATACTAGCTCATCCAAACCGAGTTTCCAAGTATCTTTTGGCGATTTAAGCTTAGTCACGACTGCACTGAAAAACTGAAACAAATTAATTTTTTGCGTTACTGTATTAATATTTTAAGTGGTTTGAGTAATTACCTCTTTGATTATGACAACGCTTCTCAAAATATAAAATTTATAATAAGATTTTTTTTAAATGCTTTTTAAAATCACCCGAATACACATAACATTATTTAACTGCTGAAAAGAATAGTAAACTCATCCTTGAAGAACTTGAAGTAACAACTAAAGCTAAAGAACTAAAGGTAATGACAAAGGCAAACACTATTGTAAAGCAGTGGCTACAACTCCGGAAGAAAAAATCGTTGATATACTAAAAGACCCCATTGACAGCTAAACAAGAACAAATAAAAAAGACATAAACCAGAAAATAAATCGGTTCTCATAAAGTTATACTTTACAATTTATTTTGTAGAAGCAATGCTTGTGACACATCAACAATATAATTGTTAATATGGACAGCTATAATATTATGTTTATTATACTTTTTAATGCTAACTTCATTATATCAAGATATTTGTTTATTATAGTCTTATCCTATTGAGAATGTGATTTTTAAGACTTAATGGCACTTTTACACACAATTAAAAATTATTTCTATTGATATTTTTACAAAGTAGACAACTGTTTATTGATGTGGTGCCCAATGAGCTATGGCTTCTTTTTGTTTGAAAAGTTGTAAACTTAGATTATAGTTAGATGTTTAGTATCCAATGACAAGCTATTGAAATTAAAATAGTTTTCAAAATTAACACAAAAAATTGCAATATTTCGGTTACATCTTCCCAAATTAAAAAGAGTGAGGCCGAAAACCGAACAACCATAGTAATCTGCATTTTTTATTGCATTAATTTATTTAAAAACATTATGTAATAGGGAAAAAACCTTTTTATTTAAAAATTAAGATTTTTGTGAAAAGTTATTGAAAAATGATTTCATAGAAGCTAATTAACCTAAACATAATAATAATTATTACATTTCAAGTTTTTGCTTTAATGAAAACTTTTTAAAAAAAAACGGAAATTTGAAATCGTGTTTCTTTTATGAATTAATTATTACTTTGTTATTAAATTTTAATAACTTAATGCCGTTGACTTAGCATCGATTTGAAAACTTTTTCTAAGATTAAAATTTAAGTTAAAATTAAATTTCGTTATTAATAAAATTTAGTGTATTTCAAAATTAACATGTTGAAGAGCTTACACAAATAGCTTTTGTCTTTGATATTTAAGAACCAAATAATGAAAATAAAAATATCTGATAAACGAGAGAATTTTTGTCAACAGAGATTTACGAATTACAAGCCTGTATTAAGGAGTTGAAAAGCATCATTGGGATTCATACCACTCTCTGGAAAACACACATGAAAAATAGCAACCAATCGAGTCCGTCATGCAGGTCACATATTCTTGTTATGATCCTTTCATCGTTCCCAAGGTGTACCAAAGCCTGAGACAGGTGGAACAATCATTGCGGCTACATGAATTGTTATTTCTTGAACTTAATATAATATTTTCAGTTTGAAATTGTAGCAATAAATCTTTGGGTTAAAAATGGGGAAAACACTAAAGCAATTTCAAGAGGATAATGTGAAAGTATTTTATCCTGTAATAAGGTGGGCAATATAAGTGCAAGTATACGTTCTTAGAGCTTCCCTACGGTACACTATAAAGTCCCTCAATTTCAAGACTATGTAGATGATGTGACTATGACATGTGTTATCTGAGCTTCACACGCCCGTTGCTGCAATCTGAATACAGATCCGATTCACAAAATTCTTAAAGCTTTCTAAATAAAGTAGCCTAAATAAGATAAATTTGACAAATAGCACAACTAAAACACTATAGATTACTCGTAAAATATTTTAAAATTCCACCAGAAACACAAACTGTGCGGCATTTTTCCATTATTTTGTTCTTGACTTTTATAATTATTAATTGTTACTTCAAATAGCTCAATAATATTTTATAAGCCTTTACTGGGTTAGACGGGAAAATTAGAAACATGATATATTTTTGGTGGTGGGTAGTTATAGTGCAATTGAATTTGTGCGCATCATGATTGGTGTGCATTTCGATTGGTGTAGAACTCAATCAGTTGCCATATCTTTTAGATGTCTTATCTCTTTTTTCTCAAAAATTAAATAATAAAACTTACCTTCGGATATAATTCCATATTAATTTAAATTTGATACGTGCGAAGGACCTGTAATAGCCTTACCACAAGCTTCTGACAGGTCAATTAAGTCCATAATGATACTTGTAATCGCCTTGTGATAGGATTCTGGCAAGCCTTGCCAAATCCCTGGAACGGATCTGTTACAGGTTCTGTTCTTATGATTTTGAAATGTGTTTTGGTTTATTCTCCTAAAATCAAGTTTAAGACAAAACAATGATTAAATTATAAAAATTACATTGAATACAAAAAACATTGCAGCCTCTCCATAAACAATAACGAGTTGAACTTTCAATCCAAACGGAAATGCAAATGCAATTTTTTCATTTTTCCCATGAGTACAAGAGGATGCAAAATACGCATAACAGATTTTTTTAACAAAAATCCCTTACAGAATAACGAAATGGAAAATTGATAAGGAGATAAAGTCGAAAGGGAATTGGAGAAAGCTTAAAGAATGTTGCCTCGTCCTCTTCGCAAACACTAATGATCGTCCCATCGTTTTTACAAAAATAATTTTCAGGCAAAATCCAGTATCGGAAAATAATCTAAAAAGAGAAATAAATAACAATATTTTTAATCAAAATTTCGTTACATTGAATGAAAATGTTTTCTCATTTTTATGGTTATTGCAAAGACCATGTTCTATCAAAGAATTGCCAAAGGTAAGTTCGGTGGAAGTTTACTTAATCGCAATTGTTTTAAGGACAAAATTCCAAGGATCATTAAATTTTAGTTACTTGTATGTACATGAAGTCAGTAGGTTAAGGATTAAAACTCGTAACTTGTACGCCGTTTAGCTCTTTGTTGTTGTGCTATCAGTAACTAAAGGCAACAAAAACAAATAATACTCCAAATGTTTCCAAACTTTTACAAGTTTTGGTCGTCATGCCATTATAGCGTATATTAGAACTTCAAAGATATGATATACAATTCAAACACTGTTTAATCAATTATTCTTATCATTATTACGCGAAATTGTTCATTTAAAATAATATATTAAGTTCCTTTCTTTTATTACTCGAAGATTCTTTATTTTGCCACAGAAGTGTACAAGATATAAGAATTCCTTGTTTTTTGATAACAGATGATCAGTGAAATTGGATTAAGTTTTGCTCTTATTTTTCCTCTGTGTTACATGTCTTCATATCTACAGTACTACTAAGTTATTGACCCGATTGACATACAATGTAGTTTATAAACCGGACTTTTTTATTATCAAACTACTTCTTGAAAGAAATAAAAGATACGTTAAGTAATTTTAGTTCTTCTCTTATACTATTCCTGTTTTCCTGTTCTACAGCTTGGTCAATAGTCCAATCTTTTTCTATGGCCTTTTTACATATCTGATGTAACCTGATACACAATGTCTAATTTATATACAGGGCAAAAATTACTTTTATCAAGTATTAGAAAGTGAATTTCTTTTGTGATTATTCTTTTATTTAAGTGGAAATAGTGAAAAAAGACATATTTTTAGAACTGCACTTATGTAACAGGTTTGAAATAGAATGAGACGAAAAATTATGTAAAATGCGAAGTTAACATTAGATGTGTGAATGATGGAACAGGTAAAAAGAATATAATAGAAAGAAAAAAGTTGAGGAAATATGAAACATTCAGAAAAAATAAGATGAATGAAAAAAGTAGTAACGGAAAGTAAAGCAAATAAGCTTCAAAGAAGGATAAAGAATACAAAATGATTTTGAAGGAAATAAGAAACTATTCTGGAAGTAGCTCAAGACGAAAAAACAAAGAGTGCAAGGGAAGACGTATGGCATTCAGAATGAACGTGCTGCGATTATCTAGAATGACAACGGTATTATAAGAGAGCGACGGAGGGAATATTTTGAGTAACTGTATGGCGAAAACGTGGAGAAAGTAACAGTAAAAAGAAAAAATCTTAACGAAACTGAAGTTTTAAAAGCTACGAAAATTTTAAAATAACAAAAAAGAAATTAGTTACATATTATATAAAAACAAGAATTTTGAGAGTCTTGCACGACAGTTTTTAGATTACATATTATATCAAAGAGGTCACTTAAAATGTCACGTCACAGTTATTAGTTGAGGTTCTGAGTATGAAGTTTTCTTCTAACTATATTGTTATCTAATGAACTACTACAAAAGTAAACACTCCAAAACTGTTGCAAAATAGGCATTACGTTACAAAATATTTTGTTTTTTGTAATAAATTTTCTTTAGATTAAATTGTTTCAGAACTTCTTAATAAGATGTTTTATAGTAGTTTTCCTGTTATACATAATTGATTAAATCAAACAAGTGTTTTTAGTACAAAACATAGTCAGATATGCATTTTGTAAAAAAAATTATAGTTGATAGTATAGTAATACTGAAAAAATTCCACAAAAACATACAAATCTATAATCGAACGAACAACGTTCACACCAAGTTAAATAAAAGCCATTAAAAACATTAAAACATGTTTAGGCAACTCATCAATCAGTTTATAGGTCTAGGTCTTCATCAGCACATAATTGATTTTTGCTGGTACTTGAAGGCGACTTATAAACCACTAAGACAGTTGCCAAAATAAAATAAGGTGAAGTTTAAATTTAACCAGTCTCACAAATCAAAGTGTCTATTGCTTGTTCATTTTTAAGTGTGATTTTCAAAACCTATTTTGTATCAACTATCTGTCAGTTCCAAGACAAGCATTAACTGCTAAAGAACATATAAGACAAACGAAAGCATACATATCAGTTCGTCACTGGTGGCTAAATGGTCCGTGTACACTGTAGTATACCCTGCTAAGAATTAGTGGTTGGAATCTTCTGGCGGGCCACTTTTCATATTACACATTATATTAAACAAAGTTTAATAGATATTAAGAATTTAAAAAATAATAATAATAATAAATAAAAATCGGCTGCGCCTCGTGATGTACCATCCACCTAGCGTTTAATATGTCGTTTAAACTCCTCGTTAAATAATATACTATTAACCGAATAGTTTAAATTTCACGTAATATTTAATTATTTTGTCTCCTGTATAAATGAAAATATTTTATCACAATTATAATCATTTAACTTTGTGCAAACCTGACCTAATTAGTTGAAATGTATAATTTCATTATTAATTGGAATCATTTTATCATAATCTGTTATACAAGTTTGTATAGATGTATAGATATTTAAAGTTTAGCGGTTAGTGCGTTGACTACTAATGTCGAGGTGCCCGATCAAAGCTCCTGAGCATTTCTCCTCCAAAGATAATGGCAAGCCATCGAAATAATCTACAATGAGAATTGTTCTCAAATTGAAATTAGTATTTCTTTTCGAAATGCCACTTTCGCTTTGATTATAAATTTTTAGCACATTTTCATAAAATATTAATCGTTTTAAGCTTAAATTTTTAAACACTAACAGTCGCGTTATGTGTAAAATTTACACAACTAGATACCCTGATTAGGTATAGCTTACACCTGATTTATCAGCGTTTTCGAATCAGTGTGTATTCCGTTAGAAACAATCTATCTTAATTTGCAGTATAAATTTAATGTAATATAAAACAAAGCAACTCTAACAATTTGTGCCTTAATTTAGACACCGCCTTAGTAATTTATTATTTCTGTTGGTACTACTGTTTATATCGCCAGACCGGCATATACTTATGGTGCCCACTATGTTCAGCGATGGGGCGAGGGCGGGGGGGGGAGATTCACCAAATAAGCGAAGAATAAATTTTTAACAAATTTTTATCAAGTTCGAAATCGGAATAAAAGGGCGCCACTATAGTTAATTTGTTACCAAAGTAAAATAGTTCGCGCACAACCACAACTTTCGGAATAACCGAGAGTGAAATCGGAGCAGCAATAATAAACACAAAAAAACAAACAAAATTTAAAAAAATCAAAGTAAAACTTTCCAGAAAGTCGGTTAAAATTTTTCTTGATATTAAATCGATTATTTACTTATTTTGTGATAGTAGTTGTATACTCCTGAGTCAATTTCACTTTAATTGGATTTTTGAGATATCTACTATTTGATATGCTAGCATATCAATAGCATCTGCCCATCAGAAATCAGATATCCTAAAAATCTAACTAAGGTCAAATAAACTGAGGAGTATAAAGCTATCACAAAATTAAAAAATTAATTTTTTAAGAATTAGAGTTAGACTAATCAAAAACAAGCTAAAATTACAATTTTTTAAAAACATAACTTTAAGCGCTTTACTACTCGGCGTGCCTAGGCAGCTGCTTAGTTTGCCTATTGGATAATCCGGCCCTGAATTTGTCATTGTTATTTTAAATGAATACTAAATTTGATTTGAGAAATTGGATATTGATATAAACGAGAATTTTTATTTAGTTACTAAATTTGATGATCTGTAAATCTTTGTGAAGTTGGCATCCCATCTTCATCATTTTGATATAAAAAAATATAGAATCGTTAGGTCTTGAAAGGTTACTCGGTTAATGTTAGGTCGCTTCTGGTCTTAAAAAAAAATATTACCTTTTTGAAAGATTTTTGATTTTGTATCTTGAAAAGAAAAAAGTTTGATTTTCTGGAGACTGACGTTGATCCGGTTAACCGGACTCAAGTGGCTATTCTAAACTCCATAGTTTTAGTCCCTTTCTAGGACCACTTTCCAACTAGATCTGAGTCCTAAATACTTCACTATTAGCCTGCTCGGCAGGTAACGAAATGTTTCGTTAATTTTTATTTTGGAATATATTTAAATCTATCCTGTTGACGGCTTGACAATGTGATTTATTGAAAGTTTAACGAATTAACTAACTTTCAAGCATTAAAACCCTACGGAGAAACAAAATTAGTTATTTGCTTAGATCTATGATCTAAGGTTATTTGCAGTTTTTTACTTCAGAACGTAAAAAAACTTTTCTTACCTAACTGCATGTCGTGCATTAAAAAAAAAATTCATTTTTTCACAATTTCAAACTATTCACTGACTACATCACTGAAGTAAAAATTTTACTATCTGGCAAATCCATGAAGTGGGCCCTACCTATACAATAATAAAGAAAATTTTTTGGTAGTTATCATTGCAGATGAGAACGGTTTCCTTCAAATTACCTTTATCACTGTAGTCCTTTCACTGTAGGCCACTGTATGGCCAGGATAGCTTATTCGTTGTTACTTCCAATAAACATAAGTTACTCACAAACGCAAACACTTTCACATATTGTTTCATTAAAAAGAAAATTGTTCTCGATTATTAAGAAAGCTTTCATCAAAATTCTTCACGATAATTCGAACTCGAAACACCACACTCTCGTTCGCGGAAAACTGAACATTTTTCGAATTTTCTCCATACGATTACTTTTCAGCTGAATACATGCACTAGCGTTTTGCGAAATGCGATTTTTGTTTTGATTGGTTAAATTTCAATAAAAGGTTCAAATTTTACTAATCAAAACAAAAATCACATTCCGCAAATCGCTAGTGCGTGTATTCAGCTTAAGACCTTACAAACGAATGAGTGATATGAGTACGTACGGGGCACCGCGTCATTATAATTCGTATATAACTTTTTTTTGTTTTCTGTTTGCAATTTTAATCGATTTTTGTCTATGAAGTTCCCCACTCTGGGCCGGCAGTCGGGCATTTTTGTAATCTTTATTGTCAAATTAGCAAAATAAAATATAATTCATACTGGTAAAAATCGTACAGGTATTTTGTCATTTTTGTGCAGATAAAATTTTCGAACAGTGTAAATCTTCTCATTTACCACAACTTTTTGTAAATTTTGAGAAAATTCTAGATCGATTTCATTATTTTTGTTTTGCGCTTTTTATTAGTTTTCTAATACCAATTTTAGACACTTATTTTTTTTTCGATTGCCACCTGTAACACAAAATTAAATTTTATCTATTTACACCAATACGAAAATAAATAACTTACGTTATTATTGACAGTATAAACCAAAGTTTCATAATCACCGACCTTAAAGGTCCAAAAACCACGCAACTTTTAAAAATATGTCTTCTTTTTCCTATAGTTTCTATTTACTATTTCTATTTCTATTTACAATTGCGACCTCTGACGTCGGAAATATGCTATTAGTTCCATTTTTGTCAAGTATCGACTTGTTTGTGTAAAAGTGGTAAAATAATATGAACCTATTGCGTTTTATTGTAATTTATAGGCAATATATGAAAAGAAGACATTTTTTTATAAGTTGCGTGCTTTTTGAAACTTTGGTTTGTATTGTTATATTGTCAATAATAACGTAAGTTTTTTAATTTCTTATCTGTGTAAATATTTAATAGCAATATTTGGCAATCAAAAATACATTAATTTTCTTAAATTGGCATTTGAAAACTAATCAAAAGCGCAATACAAAAATTATGAAACCGATCTGGAATTTTCAAAAAATTTACCAAAAGTTAGGAACATTTGTCAGCAAATGAGAAGTTTTACGCTATCAGAAAATTTTATTTCCACAAAAATGTCAAAAATGACAAAATACCTGTAGGATTTATACCAGTTTGAATTATATTTTATTTTGTTAATTTGAAAATGAAGATTATACAAAAATGCACGACGGACGAAAGAGTGGGAAAATTCGATTAAAATTGCAAACAGGAAACAAAAAAAAAGTCATATACGAGTTATGACGCTGTCCCCCGTACGGACGCATATCAGTCATTCGTTTGTAAGACCTTAAGCTGAATACACGCACTAGCGATTTTCGGAATGCGATTTCTGTTTTGATTAGTAGAATTTGAACCTTTTATTGAAATTTAACCAATCAAAACAAAAATTGCATTCCGCAAAACGCTAGTGCATGTCTTCAGTTTAAAAGTAATCGTATGGAGAAAATTCGGAAAAATGTTCAGTTTTCCGCGAACGAGAGTGTGGTGTTTCGAGTTCGAATTATCGTGAAAAATCTTGATGAAAGTTTTCTTAATAATCGAGAACAATTTTCTTTTTAATACTTAAGTGAAAAAAAAATGTGATAGTGTTCGGGTTTGTGAATGACTTAAGTTTATTGGAAGGAACAACGAAGAAGCTATCTTGGCCATTAGGAATAAGGCAAAAGGACTACAGTGATAAAGGTAATTTGAAGAAAACCGTTCTCATCTGCAATGATAACGAACAAAAAATTTTCTTTATTATTGTAGGTAGAGCCCACTTCATGGATTTATAAGAAACTCATGTTAGTAAAATTTTCACTTAAGTGATGTAGCCAGTGAATAGTTTGATATTGTGAAAAAATGCATTTTTTTTAAATCCACGAACTGCAGTTAGGTAAGAGAAGTTTTTTTACGTTCAGAAGTAAAAAATTGCAAATAACTAATTTTGTTTTTCTAATTATGTTTCAAAAAGCGTTACTTTGTGATATTAAAAAATGTAGTAAAGTACTACTTTTCCGCACTAGTGCACTATTCCAATAGTGCTTACTTTTGTGTAAGCATGTAATCCTTTTTACATACTTTTTGTGTAAGTATGTACTTTTACACTTTATTTATTTAGAAAATAATTAAGTAAATATTTATTAACTAAATTTACTATTACATCCCCACTTATAGAAGAGAGATTTCCCAAATTACTCTAAATGAATTGGATATGTCTTACCTCTAACGGAATTACTAACTACAAACTTCAATTTGCTCACGTCGTTGTTCTCAAAGAACATTCTAAGTTCTTCTCGTCTTCTTTTACGTTCTTTTCTTATTTATTAACTGAATTTATAAGAAATGCTGACAAAATTTTATCATAAATTAAATTTACAATTGTAAAAATGTAAATCGCTGCACGGGTAGTGGTTTAACGCCCACTTTGTGCTGAAGCTCTAGGTTTATTGTAAGCCTGAAATGTGAAGAAAATTTGTTTCCTGGAAACTTGGAACCTTGAAAACCTGGAAACTTGAAAAAAAAAAATTTGAGTATCTGCGAGTATCAGGACGAAATCGCCTCAAATAGAGAATAATTTAATGAAAATTATAATGACCGACTACTATTTACTTAGATTTAAGTGTTACGTTATTATGTGGTGCGAATCCAGAGTAATATACTTTATATTAACAAATTTTGCTAGTAAATAGATTAACGACGGAAAAGTATTTATAATAAGGAAATAAGGAAATAAGTGAATTGACATTGGGTGAGAAAGAAAATGGTTAGGTTTCATTTATTTGCTGTATTTTAAATAATATATTTTCAAATATTTCTACTTTTTATGTTCTGATTAAAGGCATCTGATGCTTATTAATAAGCATGAAATGGTATCGTATTGCATTATCAAAGATGCATTTTAATTTATTACTTTATATGACTTTTTTTAAATTTCACGATTTTCACGCTTTCCGCCACTTCATCATTTGTGTTATCTAATACAAATATTTCTAGTATCCTGTCACAAACAAATGTTTTACAATTGTTTTTTTGTGATTAAAATTTCTATGCACTTACATATCTTCTCTTTGTTAAAATTTAAATATTTTAGCGTTTTGTTAAAATTTACTTCGGGTTTATCGGAGTATCCAATAATTAAATTCAGTATTCTCAGATCTATCGGCTAACTTTTTACCACTAACGGCAAACTAATTTAATGTTTATGATTTTTCAAACTGTATCAAACTCTTTGAACGTGTTGATTACCCAAAGAAATAGGATTGCATCCAGTATTAATAATGTTCACGTCCGTTTTGCTCAAGTTAAGCAAAGTTTATCCGACCCTATTCTAATTAAATCCTGTTAAAATTAGCGTTCCAGTTAATTGTTAAAGTGTTAAGAGTTATACATTCAACATAGGACCAGCTAAATGCGTTAAATTCGTTCGGTTACTTTGGTAACCAATTCTTATGAATTATTACGGGGCAATTTATTATCAAATTCAAACTGATAATGAGTTAAATTTGAAAAAATAGCTGTTCCGAGTACTTATTTCGCTCACTTTATTTTTGTTTTACTTTAGTTTTTCCAGACTACGTACTTGTTTCTACACTTTCGAAAGAGCTATTCTCGATCTTTGACAACGGAAAATGTTAGCTTTCAGTTTTTTGCAAGCTTAGGAAAACATGCTTGCTTACAAACAGTTAACTAATTCATTTGAAGTTGTATGTTTCACGTTTGCTGTTAAATTCGCGAAAGTCCATGCTATTCATATGAAATAAAAAAGCATTAGTGGATGGAAAATGAAATACAAAAAAAAATTGCAACTAAGCACACAATTACAGGGTATAAACCAAGCAACTTGTTATTCCTTATTGTAACAAGGATACTTTAAGTCAAGTGTAATAACTCGGGCATTAAAAAGCTTCTAACCTTAGATGTACTTAAGTGAATAATAAAATAAATTTTCATGCAGTATAACTTTTCGAAAACTGATGTGAAATACTTCGAGTGTGTGCTAGTTAAATGTTTTGAAGTTTATCTAAAGTTTCTGTGAACCATTTTTACATTATAGTTTTTAAAAAGGTATTTGTTATTTGGTGGTAAATGCGGTTTTTGATAAAATTTTAAAAGGTAAATTTATGTTAGCTAAAGCTGCGAGAGCTTAACGTCTTTTGCAGAATGTTAGGCGTCGGTCGCGCAAGCGCTTTCCTTAAACAGCTTCCCACAAAAGGGTGTCTCTACTAGGAGATGTCAGTCGATGTTCCGACGCTTTAGTGCCGTTTCCGACGCCGGCATCACGACGCATCGGGAAAACTTCGCGGACGATTCTGCGTGTTTAGTTATCGCAACTTTTAATATACGAAGTTTATGAAAACCATTTAAATGGAAATCTGTAAGTGCAACTAAGTGCACTTTTAAACTTTGCAATCGGGGGTGTTTTCAAATTTTTTTCAGCAAATTTAAACGCGTGTCGTGTGCGTGTAGTTAGTTAGTTTATAGTGCGGTCTATTTGTGTATTAACAATTTTAAACTAGACTGTTTTTCAAAGCTCACACCAAAACTAAGTTGTAAGTAATTTTATTAGTTTGGACGAAAAGGTTTTTTTATAAATTTTCTATGAACCAAAACTTTTTACAGATTAGTAATAAAATACTAAATATCTAGCAATTTATTTCAATTTTAGCGTTTCAATAGCGTTCGTTTACTAAAAAATCAAATATAAATTATACACGTGCGCACCCTCAAAATTGAGTTTCTTGTCGAAATTCCAACTTAAGCTATTATACCTACGTATTACGATACGTGTTTATCGCACACCTCGCCGTACCATACAAGTTTAACTTTAAAATTTTAAATATTTACTTAGTTTTGCTTTCAAATTAATTTTTAATCTGTGGTTTTCCGAGACATGCGTTATTTCTTGAATCGAGAAAGGATTTATGATTACGAAAAATCATTCCAGACGCGTTTTATTGGTTAGTACCTGGAGGGTTTAGTGGTTGAGCGGGACTAAAGTTTTACGATAATTTATGATACCACAAAGTATATAAGTTATTAAAATATTGGTAAAAACTTTTAAGTGGACTGACGGCGGTTCAGAAAAATCAGTGAATTATAAATCCAAAAAAATTATTTAAGAACTCCAATTTTTTAATAATATACGCAGGTTCAAAATAATGTCATTCTGATGTTCTGGCGCTTCCTAATTTTTAAAGTTTGTTGTGCTTTTATTGTTTGACAGTTTTTAAGTCCATTTATTGCACAGATAACTTATTTTTTTTCTCTCAAATGAAATTAAAAGTTTTTTAATTTTTATAAACTAACCCTAGGGATTGTTAACGTAATTTCGAGGTTTTGTTTGAATTGAGTTCCTGCGGTAATTTTATCGCGAGTACTGGAGGAATAGGAATGGAAGTCAGAAGTAACTTGTCCGGGAGATATACAGCCACGTAGTATGATTGAAGAATAATGGAAAGCAAAATATCGTAAAGCTGTACAAATGTATGTGCCTTAGGTCGGAAACTGATTAATGCAATATGGCGTCGGTTATTTCGAATTCAGCGCTTCATCCTGCGCGGCTGTGCCCTACGTTTCTTCGCCATATCGTTAATATATTCCGCCAAAATGCCATCTTATGATTCTAGACAGGCTTGTGTATAATGATTGTACTTGGACGTCTTTTCTAGGCTTTAAGTTCCGCTTGCTTTAACTTTCTTTATATTTCTTCTAAGAATTTTAAAATTTTAACCTGATCTAGTCCTTACCATTCCTTCACGAGATCTGTTTTTCCATTACTTTTTTATTTTAACAATAAAGAACTTTTTATACAATTTTTATTGTGTAGATTTTCACGCAAACTTATGTTATCTTGTTGCAAAACTTTTTTCTACAACCCAAAAACTATTTTTCAACTAAAATTTACTTTTATTCATCCGAACCAATTCCAGTGTTGTTCTGTTATCGATTGTAATTTTGACAAAATATTTTATATTTTAATTACTTATTTGACTATAAATCCCGCTAAACAATTGAAATGTTGCACAGTCTTGACTTGAAGCGACGCACACGTCGTAAAAACTTTTTCTAAATTTAAATTTATTGTGTTTTTATACGGTTTGATATAAGCTGTGGTTTTCTATATGGGAAGCAAAATTTTCATAAAGCCGAATAGATGAATTTATTTATAAATATTACTGAAGAATGGTGTTAAAGTTATACATTACCCATCGTGCCAGTTTCCACCTAAAATGAGAAACCAATCTACATAATGTAATTTGATTTAAAAATTAAATAAATCAAATTTTATAACTTTGAAAAATTTTAAATCACAATTTAGGTTATTTGGTTATCCTGCAGATAACTAATACCAAATAATCATTAATCAGCATAAAAATATATTTTTATCTGATTCACTTATTAATTTCCGTAAGTTTAGTAGTTAACTTTTATGATTATAGCTGAATTTTAGTGCAACATTAAAGAAGTCGATAAGTAAAACTTCTGTTTTTATTTTTGGGGAAAATATTCAATAATAATTTATTAATCAATCGGAAGGTCACTAGCGACATACCGCAGAGAGACCTTTTCGCCTGTTAGGGTTAATTCTATTTCACCGTATGAAATGTTCTGAAAAATTAACATCAAAATTTATTTTGTGAATTAAATACCACCGACATTAAATTAATGTAGAGGTTGATCGTATATTATTACGGTTGAAGATGAAATGGGTTTTTAGAAAAGTTGTAAATAAATTAACTACATCAAACCGTTTTCTATGTGTAATTTGTCATTGTACAAAAATTCAGCACTTTAAAACTGTGTGTGTCCAGAGGAAACACCAATTTTCTACTTAAATAAATATCTGGAAATTCAAACTTTGACCTTAATATTTTAACCACTGGTTTATTAACACCATGCTTACAGCTTTTATTGATCTCATATTTAATAGTTATAGTTAATTATAAATTTTCTTTAAAGAGTACCCATTTCACTGATCGTAGATATCATATTTTTAATAGATAAGTCCTTGACAACTTTCATTGATTTTTAAAAATGTAAACGCGGAGGACATTCACATCTAAACTACTATATAACAATATTATATTGATAAAAATAGTCTCCTATATCGCTATAGCCTACCCTCATGATTCATATTAATTAGGGTTGTCACAAATTTCTAATTTTTAAAATTTTTTAAAATATTACCTATGTGTAAAAATTATTGTTTGAAAAGTTTACTTAGAATGAAATATTAAAAATGCAACAGCTGCTCAAACCCTTGACTGCCACATGCAACCCAATTTTACCCTCAACTCTAATTTTCATTTAATTTTCAATTATAATTTATTCATTAGTGTTATTCTTTTATGTTTTATGATTTATTAACATGTGTATTAAAATTTAAATTTAATTGATTTTTTTATGCTTATTTTTATCCTTCCGGTTATATCGTAACTTTCTTTCCTACTTACACTTTTCTTAAATCTGAACAGTTTTTTCAACAATATGAATCTACTCAATATCTACTTAATTATAGGTGGATTATATTAATTTGAACAACCTCAAAGATTTAATTTATTTTAACAAAACTGCAGTAGGTAATTTGCGTTATTTTAGATAATTATTATTGATAACCGGGAATTGAAATACTGGGAAAATAATCCATGGTTTTCTATAAACGATAAATCTAAAAAATATGTCTGACGCACCTCTGATTGCTCAATTTGTTTTTAATAACTTAACCCTCTATTACGCCATTTTTTGTTTTTTCATGAAAAAATTTTTACATGTGTACTTCACCGACGTACAGTTAAACGAGTATAAAATTTAAAAAAAAAATTTTTTTTTTTAATTTTAATTTTTATTATTTTTTTTGGTTCAATTTGGTCAAATTTTTTAAACTAAAAACGATTTTAAATCTAAATTAAGTAACAAATAAAATAGTATCAAAAAATCTGCTATACACGACTTTCAAACACGAAAATATTTCCATGAGCGACTAAAACAAGGCTGTAGCTGATATGATACAAAACGTTATGTACGGTTAAAGAAACCTTTATTTGGTCTACGTTTTTGCTTAACGTAATATCAAATGCAATCGAGTTGCACGTCAATCGAGTTCCACTATATTCACTCATTAGGGTGAGGCAATAAATATAATCTTCTACTTTAAATTTGTTTATAATCATCTCTGAGTGAAACTAACATTGAAATATTGGCCCTTAGAGCAAGTCAACACGAGTATAATTAAAATTGACGCGATTGGCTTGTCATTGCTTGTATTACCTTAACATGTTGTTTTGGGACGACAGCGCCTCTTCTCAAGTTCTCAAGTTCCTATATTCTACTATTTGTAAGCTATTTTCTATTTCATTCTATTTCAGCTATTTCAAGTAGCAATCTAATTTTTAGTAAGGTGACTTTGTTAGAAAATTTCTTTTATCCGGATTGATACATGTTTGTTTAGCAGAAAATTAAACATTTTTTAATGTGGATCATTAGCAAGTTATGGTGAAAAAGACCAAATGTATTGCAAATTCATTATTGGCTGTTTCCAGATGGTTATTTTAACCCATATGCAAAAGTACTTGCTCGCATAAGTTATCAGTTTGTACTTTATTACGGCAGTTGTTATGTATGAAAATTGAGAATAGTACCCTAACCGGGCCCACTATTTTAAAAATTTCCGAATGATTTTATGGTAGTTTAAGGCGTAAATTAAAAATATAAAAATTGAATATTATGGATGATTCAATAAAAATATGGAAATTGGAAATTTCATCGGTGATTATTTCCAAATTAAAATAACACTTTCCAAAGAAATTTCAATAACCGCTCGCAATATTAACATAATACAAAGATAGGTTTATCAAACCGGGGAGTCTGGGGGGTATCGAATACCCTCCAGTACACCAGAGATTGTGGATTGAGAGATTTAAACCAGAAATCTAACTCCTAAAATTTTAAATTTAAGATTTCTGATTTGAAATGCAATAACACATTTTCTTTTTTTGCATACATACAATCACTGATGATCTGGGGTACCCCCCAGACCCCCCGGTTTGACAAACCTAACTTTGTGATTGTGTTCAAAAGAGAAAATGTAATTTTGAGCTTACGAGTTTCAAACCAAAAATTTAACTTTTTATCTATTTTCTATTCATTATTAAGAATATAATATACTTATTATAAACCTATTTTTTTAATTCGGAAGTAATTCCCAATGCAATTTTCATGACCGCTACTGTATATGAGTGTGCAGTGGAAATAATTTTCAGTGGATATCCCGCAATAGTCATGGCTAGGCTATGCAGCTACGACATTGGAAAACTTACAATTCCCGGTTTCCGCTGCCCTAAGATCGCCTTCTAAAAGCGTCTGCTGAAAATGTAAGGAAAAGTAAGGTAATAATCTTAGAAAATCTCAAAAATACTATCAATGGGTTTTTTTGCTTGAAAAAAAATTCGGGATGCGAATTTCCAGAGAGTAGAATTCATAACTATTTTGTACCTAATCATAGTTTTAAGAACTCTTTCAATGTCAAAATTTCAAAATTCTGGTCACATCTTGATGATTAATACAAATACCACAATTTGGTGGTAGCTAAATAAAATAATGTCAAAATATAATATAAACATAAAAATATTATTTTTTTAAGTGAAGAAAATTTAGGTTTGGTGATACAAACGCCAATATGATTAAAACGCTTGAATTAAAAAATAAAGAAAATTTGAAACGAAATTGCAAAAAATGAAAAAAATGTTTTCTTATTTCCATTAGTTCACAATTTTAGTTGGCTACAAAGCTATAAATTTTCTATTTATTCTTAAACTACTTATTCTCATAACACTGAAAAGGCTTTTAAGCTTCGAGTATTCTCCGGTTTTAATTCAGAGTAATTTCTTTGTGCTATAAACTAATTAAATATTATATTGAGTTTATGAGGTGTTATTACTTAAAAAATTCTGAAACAAGGACTTTTTATGTTTCCTTAGAAGGTGATTTTCGTTTTGTTTATTCATTAAAATTTCATGCTTTATTCGGTTCTTTTACCTATTCTCCATTCTTTCGTTCCGCAGATACGTTTTGTTTTTCAAAGAATTGAAAATGGTATTTAAGTTAAAACTGAAGCAATCAATTCTTACAAAGGCATCACGTAGCGGTTAGATTAAGTCAAGAAAAGATGTAAGCTTTGAAATGTTTGTAGGTGCAATCAAAGGTGATTTAAACTTAATGTTCTACTCATGCACCCAGCTACTATAATAAGTGCATTTGAAAATTTCTTAAACTTTTCCAATTTACACTTTTGGAATATTATTTGACTTGATCGTCTATTTTTATCAAATTTTGTGTAATGATATATTATTATACTTGATATAGCAATTTTATACGAAGTTTTCAAATTATAATTTAATTATTAATACGTAGTCTACTAATTAATAATAGTAAGTCAATTGCAATCAAGAAACTAATTAATAAAACAGATAATAAGGATATATTTTATAAATTATATCAATATTTTAGAAACCCAAAAACTGCATAATATATTATATTTTTTACATCGATAATTATACTTATAGTGTATTTTATTTGTGAAAACGTAAAAATAGCTAAACCACATATTCATCGATTATGCTATTGACCAGTCAAGTTAAGCAGCGGTTAGAAAACTCTCCGAAAAAAAACCACGTTAACTTTATAATTGTTTTTACAAAATGAACATTTGTTTGACAGAGGTGGACTTTGTGGACGGTGCTGTAAGCAATTATTTATAACAACCTGGGTTCCAGTTCCAACGAGTGAATTCAATTTTAATGTCGCATGATAAACACAGTGGAAAATTGTCGGAACTGCACCTTTTAGCTTATTGCTAAAACTTAATGTGGTGTAGGTTACATTATCTTGCTGTTAAAATAGCCAGTCTTAAACCAACGTATCATAGCTCTCCGTGTTTTTCTATTATTTGAATTAATTAACAAGAAAACGTCAAAAAGCTTAAATTTATATTTAGAATAATAGATTTTAACTCAATTTTTAACTGCGGTAACTGGTTAAGTTACGGTTAACAATTGTGCGACTGCGTAACGGTAACTCAAAGTCTTGTAATTTTTTCTGTCAATCTTAACGTGTTAACTACGTGATTAAAAATGTTCTAGGAAAGCATTTATTAATTTTATCGACGTCTTGGCAACTTGTATACACTACAAATTCGTCGGTTTTTCAAAATAACTAATAGATACAATTAGTGATTAAATTTATGTCTATTATATTGGAGTGGCGGGGTCACCCATGTAATAAGTTTTCAATTAGTCTACTATACAATCAATTTTGAATATAAGTAAAAACAATAAATTTGAATGACAATTTTAGTAAATTTTAACTTAATTAACAATTTAATTATTCAAGCAATGTAAATTATCTTTTGGAGTAATACTTCAGTTGCTTTAATTAACAATATTTTTATTAATGTTTTTTACGTTAATATTTTCATTTCTACAATCAATTTAATTAATTATTTATAGATGTTTGTTTTGTATATTATGTTATCACAAAAAGCATTGTCCTGAAAATAATTGTATTATTATAAATTATAATAAAGTCCTATATAATTGATATAATATAAGATTAATGAGTATACAATTTTTAAATGCTATGTTGAACAATACTATATTATAAAAAAATTTATCATGCATGGTATTATAATGGACAAGTTAAACTAATAAAGTAACTAAATAATGGTTTTCAAAATCATAAAACGTTTTTCTCTAATTACCAAAGCACTTTAATCTAATATCTTAAGTTATATTGATTATTTTGTACCACAAAAGATATTATTCTTAAAACTCCAAGTTTTATTCATCATTACAGTGGTACCACTACAGTGTTTTTACCAACCTGAGAAAATTTCATAGGTGGCGCCACTGAGTTTGTAGGTTTACTATTATAATACCTCGATTGTAATAAATAAATTTACAACTTCGTTAAGAGTTAGAGTATCTAAATAAATATTTATAGAGTAAATAAAAATGTTATTTTTAAATTTAGCTTGTTTAATCTAGTTATAATAGATTTTTAAGAAAAATGGCAAGATTAAGTTACTCTCATTAATAATATAATATAAATCTATAATAATTATCAATTACTGTAAGGTTTTAATTACATCATTACTTTATTCATGAGAAACCTTTGTAATTAATAAACATTCCTCTTGCTAAAATTTATCGCTCTAAGTTTATCTATTCTAAGTTGCATATTTATCAATTTAGTAAAGGTACATGTAATATTTAATAATTTATGTCGTCAAATTTACGAACATATATATAATGTTAAGTTAGCTATTTGGAATAAGTTCCTTGCTTTATGCTTTGTTGAAAACTTCAACTGTCCTGAAGTTGGTATTTTAAAATTTCAGTATAATATTAATTTTTAATAAATGTTTAGACAATAAATATCTAAAAAAAGAAAAGGATAAATTCGGTAATGTGAAATATGAAATTATGCATTGTATAATAGTGGTATGCTAGAATGTATGTATTGAATAATATGCCTGTTTGCTTCAACCTGTACTAACGGAGTATTTTACAAGTAAAATTGTGTACATTTTTAGTTTATAACTTTTAGTTTATTTTTTGTTTTTCTAACAATGTCTGTGTAACTAAAGTTTGTATTACCAACAACATTTTTATTTCTTTTTTTATTTGAGTTTGTTTATTGTTTATTATTCTTGTTAACATATAACATCAATAATTTTAATTGAAAAGATGAAATGTGGCAAATAATACGTAAAAATTGTTTTGCCGATAAACCGAAATAAAAAGTTCTAAAAGATTCTTTCATATTTATAGAAAAGGATCATAAAATTTTTCTTATAGAAGCTAAAAATACATTTTTGATGTATTACAGCGGAAAAACTAGTTTTCACATAATAACTTCAATAATAGATCTATTTTTAAGATGACATTAGATGTACTTGACTTTAAACAACTTCTCTGAGATCGTGGTAAAAAAACTTACTAATTGGAGCTATTCAAAAGAAAGAGCTCTTAAAATCGTTTTAGGGGTTACTAACAGGATGTGTTTTAGTCGTCTCTTATTACGAGTAAAGCTACGATGACTTGCTTAAAGAAAAACGTAAATTTAAATTTTCTTTAACCAAACTTACTTTTGGCTCAACATTAACGAATTACCTATTTAAAATTAAAAGGGAATTTTATATCGTTAGTCTGGATAGATTAAAAAAAATTTTTGATTAAATTTACTTTTAAAATTCAAATTTTTTTGACATTTTGACACAAAATTAATAATAATAAACCGATTGCGGTATAATCAGGTGGGATTAGCAATATCGATCTAATTTTAAAGTGGATGAAGTTTGGAGACTATTTAAGCACTCAATAAAAATGCTATCAAATTTAAAATTTTGTGAGGGAACCATGTCACTACTTAGAATTAAATGTATAGTTATAAAAGCATTTCCGAAAAACTTCCAATTATAATTACTTTTAGAGAGTGTAGAGTGTGCAGTGCAATATTCTACTTAATTGAAAATGTAGCTCACTCTAATAAACAATTAAATACTACAAATATGTTACTGGAAAATTACAGCATGCAGCCATAATATATGAAATTGTGAAAATGAAACTTTACGCTTGGAAATGATTTTCTTCTATGAACGTCTGCTTGACCGGAAAAAATCCTTTGTTGCGTCAAATAGAATTGTAATCTGAGAATAATAATAACAATAGGTTGCAAAAAAAAAATTTAATTTATAAAATGTCGCTTTAGAAAAGATAGTCATTGTGTTATTGATTATGTCTTTATATAAAATCCTTGTACTATATTTTAGTAGTTGTATGCATCAAATCTAATAATGAAATGAGATAAATGTACTTACTAGAAAATGTAAATGAACCTGGTGTTTGTTAGGTAATCATTGTGCACAGTTTTGCAAACTAGGGGAATAGGGTCGGTAATATGGTTTCTCTAGATAACTTATTAGGCCTAGAGGTACCTATGAGATTTGATTAATCTTTTACACACCTGCTGCTTTACCTCGATATATGTTCACAGTTAATTTATTTCCTAACTGTATAAAATACACCGAAATTGCCAGCTATGTTTATAAACAATTCACTAAAAAGCTTTTATGTCGTCACGTGGTAATTATTTACGAAGTCAAAGTGCATTTTTGGACCAAATCGATTTCCGGTGATATCTACTTGTTGAATATCATAATGAGACGACAACATGGTAATTTTCGACAGGTTACACCACTTGACCGAAAGGTCACAGCTTCTAACTGCGGGGTATATTCTTACTCAACACAACAACCTTCGATTGATACCTACCCTATTTGATACGGGTCATAATGGAAGGACATTGTCAACTTTAATCTACCCTATAAAGGTCATACAGGCGACTTTTAGGCTTATGTTAGTTCTATATCGATAAGAAATATGCGTAAATATCATCCGCTGAAAGCTGTAGACCATGTAAATTTTGTATACTTACGACTTACGTGGGCCGTGCGGTTTAAATATAACACACACAGTGACCCAAAGATTTTAATTATCTAATAATTTGATAATTATAAGCAAATCAATTTTCCATTAGGTCAAACCTTAATGCTTAGTCTGACTAAAAAAGTTTTAATAAGGGGGTTTTAAAGATCAAGTATTCTGGTGACAATTAATTAAAAATTACGATTACTTTTTTAACCAATATATTTATTGGTTTATCGAAAACAAAGTACTTTATTTTCATTCCTATTATGACTTTGCCAGCTAAACTCAATTTTTGCGTAGATCACACTCGCTAAACGAGGAGTGGGGAAAATAAAAGTTTTTAGTTGGTAGAAGTCAACAAGTAGTTTTAGGACGCATCTCTTCAAACACTCTACCTGTATCGGCTGGTGTTCCTCAGGGCTCAATCTTGGCTCCTCTATTGTATACTGCTTACACATCCAGATTGCCAAATTTTATAAAACATTGTAATATGCATATGTATGCGGATGACACTCAGGTCTATTTTTCCTTTCGACAAAATGATGTGACGAATGTATGCAGACTCATCAACGATGATCTACAGTCATTGTACAACGGCTCCAACCAATTTTCACTTGCTCTTAACTCGAGTAAATCCAAAGTTATCCTCTTTGGTAAATGCTCAGATGAAATGAAATTGTCATTAAGGATTCACATGGGTGGCACGGTTCTTGGAATTTCGGAGTGTACGCGGGATCTGGGTTTACATATTGATGACAAATTAAGATTTAAAAATCACATCACTGCCTGCATTCAGAAGGCGTACATGAATCTAAAATTAATTTATCAGCAACGGCATTTTCTATCTCGCCAATTAAAAAGAACTATCTGTGAATCCTTGGTTCTATCACACTTTAACCACTGTGATGTCGTCTATGGCCCTTGTTTAGACGCTATAGATGTTGGTCGGATTCAACGGGTTCAGAATGGGTGTCTGAGGCTGATTTACAGCTTACGCAAATATGACAGAATTTCGCATACCCTTGCAAATGCAAAATGGCTCAATATGAGCAATCGACGCAAGTTACATTCCCTTGTTCTATTTCATAAAATTATTAAAACAAAAATTCCACCTTATCTGTACAACAAAATTACATTTCGTACGGACGTACATAATTTAAACTTGCGTCGAAAAATCTTTCTAATTATTCCGAGTCACAAATTGACTTTTTTTAAACGATCTTTTGTATATAACATCTCTGCATTATATAACAACTGTCCCGATGAATTCAAAGTATTATCTCTGCCAATATTCAGAAGACAGGTTTATGAGAGGCTTTTGGCGGAGCAGAGTGCATGACCTTCTGTTGCTCGTTACCTTTGGTTCCCTGTATATTTGATTTACAGTAATCAGCTTTATGAGATACCGGTGTAGGGTTGTCGGTCGCGTGGGTGCTAGTCGGGCCGGGGGGGACTTGGATGTGTGCGCGTGCCAGCTTTTGGGTTGAGTGGAAGAGCAGACGGTTCTCATTGAGAGCCATTCTGAACTTCGCCTTTTTCATATGAGGCGACACTACTAACGTAAATCATATACCTCATGAACAACTTTGATATTTATTATTTGTAGTTTGTTGTCTCATATGAAATAAAGACTATTATTATTATTATTATTATTATTATAAAATTTAAATGTAGAAATCGGTGAATACTCGATTAAAGGTGCCACCGTTATTCGTTATTCGTTCGAACAACGAATCACGGGATTTGTCTTTTGGGCTATTTTTAGTCTATAGGGAGAACTCCAGAACAGCTCCGACTTTTACAGATGAGCTGAAGCTTAAAAATGACCCAAAAACAGAAAATTGTAACAATTTGAAATGAAAGAATTGGTTGTTTGCCAAGGCAGGTTTATGTACATCCAGTTTATGCTGAAACGGTTACTACATTTTCTGGTTACTGTCACGAAAATGAATTCAACTGGTTCCTATACACCATTGGAAAGAAGACAATTTTCTGAGCATTTATCCATTAGTTTTCGAGAAAACTGCATTTAAAACTCAAAATTTCCATGCATTTTACATATAGAATTTTACGTATTACGCAGGATTTCTATCGTCGGTACGTGTACTTTATTATAGTCTTAAAGATAGCCGTCACATGCGACTGTTATACTCCGTCGGATGCATATCGATGCGATGTTATCTTAAGGTACGTTTTGCAAGAAACAGTAGCAGCAGTGCAGTTACGGCTGGCGTCAGTCGCAAGTGCAATATGTAATGGGAGCTGCTGCGCTTCGATTGTATCGTCTAGCAAGCCACATAACAGAAATTGCATATGAGCAGTTCTGCGGTACTGCAAGTGCAGTCGCTTGCAAAACGTACCTTTACTAGTAACTGCAGTCACGGATCCACTTTCAAGTACCACCTTTGGGAGTTCGGGCGACTTTCAGGCATGTTTTCAGCGCGTAAACGTTCCTCAAACCGGCTCGAAGCTCCCCGACCGTAAGCGAGGGAAGCGTCGGTTTTAACGACCGCAACCATGGCAAATCTCGGATTCATCCTTAAAACTAGCTTTACGTTTGTCTAACTAAAAACTGTAATAACCTAATAAAAAATAAATAAGGAAATAATAACATATTACTCAACGGCAAATATTGTTACGCGTACTTGGAACAGAACACCCGTGAGGAAATCGCAATTTGATCCTTATTGAAAAATACATGTAAATTTTTGATTTTTAAATGCCGTTTGCTCGAAAACGAATGGATAATCCGCAATATACCAAGGTTACCAAGGTTATTAAGGATAACGGACAACACGGTCAAGATAATTTTGTTGAACTTCATTTTTACGTTAGATTTAATTAAACAAACTTAATTTTATTAATTGAAAGCAGATTTTGTAAGGTAAATTGATCGACTGGCTAAAATATTGAGCTGATGAAAATTAAAATACTATTACAATTTAGATGGGTGACCGTTTTGAGAACACCTTTTTCTTATGTTCCTATTGTGATAACAAGCGGGTTCGACTATCTTACGAACACAGATGACCTGCCGTTTAACTTGTAAACTGCGTGAAGTGAATAGATTTTATCTATGGGTAAGTTATTATGACCTGTTTTATTTGGTACCTCAAAGATGAGGTCAGTATATTATGAAGGAGATGCGGTCAAAAAAAGTTAGTCGGGGTGCGGCTACGGTATATCAATCTAATACTTTAACCGCTAGCTTCTGACCGTGCTCTCTCTAATCTACAGTAGCAGTCATGGAAATTGCATCGGTGATTACCTCCGAATTAAAAAATACTTGTGAAAAGTAAATAATAATATGTATTAGCTCTTTAAGTTTAATATAAGTAGTAATAGTCTGATCTAAGGGTCGTTGCGTCGGGGAAACCCTACGTACGAACCGACAAAATATTAAGCAGGCATTTTTAATGATTTAATTCATATTTAGTCGATCGATAACGTAGAGACACAACACTGAAAACGGTTGCTTAATTTTTTGTCGGACCATGCGTGGGGTTTCCCCGACGCGATGCGACGACCCTTAGATCAAAATATTACTACTAATATTAAACTTAAAGGGCCAATACATATTATATTTTCACATTTTACAGGTTTTTTGTGTCGGGGGTTTTTTAAATTTTTAATTTCAGTTTTATTTTATGCTTTTTAAACTTTATATTATATTAATAACTTTAAATCAAACTTTATATTAGAATTAAAATAAAAAACGTGCAGTAATTGATATCCGATACAACGTAGTATACGTATAAAAGCAACATGAATTGCAGTAGTATCACCCACGTAATAATAATAATGCTGTCATACATGTAATATGACCTCTTAAGAAAATAAATTTTTAAAAATATTCACCATTTTTGGAATGGCTGAACAGATTTTTTGCATCGTAGCTAAGAACACTCTCGATCAAGTCATTTTTCAAACAAAAGAAACTAAATCAAAATCGGTTCATCCGTTTCAGAGTTACGATACCACAAATACACCCTTACACAGATACACAGGTTAAACTTATAACACTCCCCTTTTTGCGTCGGGTGTTAAAATTAACAATTCCAATAAAATTTCAGTAACCGCACGCAAAATAAACACAATACGCATACAAAGCTTGGTTTTTCAAACCGTGGGGTCTGGGGGGTATGGAATACCCTCCAGTATACTAAAGATTGTGCTTAAAAAATGTTATTGAGCTTATGTGTTTCAAACCAGAAATAAAACTTCTAAAAATCTAAAATCTAAGATTTCTGATTTGAACTTCAATAACACATTTTCTTTTTTTGAATATAATCACTGATGTGCTGGGGGGTATTCCATACCCCCCAGACCCCCCGGTTTGAAAAACCTAACTTTGTAATTATGATCAAAAAAGAAAATGTAATTTTGAGCTTATGAATTTCAAACCAACAATTTAACTTTTTATATATTTCTATTCTATTTTCTATGCTTTATTGTTATATGGAAATTTATTTTTTTAATTCGGTAATAATTTCCAATACAATTTCTGTGGCCGCTACTGTATATAAACTTAAAAAGCAATAGTAAAGTCACCAAGTCAATTTTCAAATTTAATAAACAACCCAAAATTGACGGCATTTGTACCATTAGGAAATCTGCACATAATTGAAAAATTTCTGAAGATGTTTCAAGAAATTTATGGAATTTAAAATGTTGAAAATTTCTTGTATAAGTTACCTACTTATAATTCAACTTTTTCGATTATATATTTGCTATACCATTTCAGTTAGTTGAATTAAAATTTGTTGACAAAGCGGGTAACCAGTAGGATATAGTTTTGGTTACGGTTAAGGTTTTAATGTTATTGTTTTCAAGTTTACACTTGGTCTTTTTGCAAAGTTTAAGGTACGAAATTAAATTGAATGACCAGAAATTGATTACATTCACGTTTAGTTGAATTTAATTTCTTTGTGTAACAGTGGCAAACAACTTTATTTCTGAGTACAATTTTTGTAGTATAAGTAGAACAAGTAGTCTTCTAGGTTAATGTAGTATTGTTGTGATGGGAATAATAATTTTAAACGCTGACTATTTCAAAGAAGAAAAGGAAAAATATTTATTTAATGAAATTTAATCAATAGTAAATTTGTAATTTAATAATTGATTTTGCGATGTTTTTAGCAGGTCCCTGAAAATTAAACTAACATATTTATATGTATATGTATGTACATTGGAAATTCTAGATTGTTCTTTCCAATCCAAGCAATCAAAAATTTCCAAAAATAATCATCTCAGATGCGGTACACTGTATATGGTATTCAGATTAATTTAAATTTAGTAATGTTATAACAAAGCATGATATTAATCTAGAAATTAGACACATTTGTTCTAATCATGAAAATGTAAAAAAGACCTTCCCTTAATTAATAAAAAGTCACCAACGGCAGATAAAATGAAATTGGTAAGTTGTATAGTAAGTCCCATAGCAATTCATTGTAAGACAATTCGTTGTATTTCGTCGACGTAATTGTCAATTTGTACTAAGCCATTCGCATAGCAATTCAACCAAAAGGTCAATTTATTGAAATTTAGGCTATTTAATACAATTGTTTAATAAAGTATTGTATAAATATAACTTTTATTGGCAATTGAATGCTTATAAGTAGAAAACCAAACGCTCAAAAATGTAATAATCCTCAAAGGAAAACGCTAAACGTTTGTATTGATCTCATCTTAATAGAAAACGAGAATATTAATTTAAAAAATGATTACCTAACGGTTGAGTGATTATTAAAAATTTGCAAAATTTCTATAGCTTTAAAATTTAATTTTTAACTTTGATTCTTCATAGAGGTAGATTTCCAACACTAAAATTTTTAATATGTGTCATTACAACATTTTTTAATAATATGGAAAATATAAAAACGTTTTCAGTTAAATCTTTTAGGAAGAAAATTTTAAATTTGTTGCCAAAATATGAATACATTTTATTATATATATATATAATATACAAACGATGAATATATATTAATGTGTATGGTATTTATATTTAATTTGAAATGAAACTGCAAAACTGTAAATTTTCTATGAAAAAATTTTTATTTTTAAATCGAGGCTGGAAGTGTAAAATTTATTAACAAAAATATTTGAATAAATAAATGAAATTATAGCAATAGCTAAGGATACCAACTGACAATTTCATAAAAAATCTATAAATGTGGTTACAGCGCTGCAACCTAAAAATCAACAAAAAATTTACGATCTGAAACATTTAGATTTTGATTGAAACAAATACTTAGTTTCCGTTCCCTCGGTCCCTATAAAAAGGACCTAGTCTGCCATACTATCAAAAAACCTAGTAATTCGAATTACTATATAACAATAGAGATAATTACAATTAGTTAGTACTGTTTTAAAACACTTCAATTAAAATCGGTTTAATAAAGCAAATTATAATGAAAGAAAATTCAGCGATAGCTTCTCGTTAATGCATTGACGATTCGAAGCTATAGATCGAACCAATGGGTTCTTAAAGATTTTTAATTGGCGTTGCTTCCTTTTTAATTAAACATTTTTTAGAGTTTCTGCCTTTAATAAACAACGCCAATTATAAATACATTTGTTGCTTCAGTATACAAGTTTATTTATAAAGATATTATTATATTTATCCAGAAATACCTACTCTATCTTTATGTACATTTTGAATTAAAATTTCAAACTGTGCCTGCAAAGTTATTGCTACTACTTTCCACGTACAGAATATGGCTTTCATTTAATTAAATATTTGTTACTGAAAGGAAATAAAATCAAAAAGTAAAACGGCTTTGGTTGATGTGTTATATCAAAAATAGATAATTCTTTCAGAATGCATATGCATAGTATAATGCAAAACTATGGCAGAGGTAGAGCCTTTCCTGATGAATATATATGCAGTTAGCTCTCAAAACATAAATCACATAATCTCTCAGGATACCCGCGGTTTCGGGATTTTCCATACTCAGATGCGCACTAATTTGCGATTACCATGATTAGTATTACATTACTAGAATACTTCTAGAGCAAATCTCTACATTTGCAATTACTCACAGAAAATATGCCAGCCTGTCATTTATGAAAAAATGGGTTCGTAAAGGCAACAGTTCTTTGGGATACTCTGATATTGAGTATATGCCAAAAGAGACTACAGTAACGGGAAATGCATACAAAGATACAATTAAGAACTTAAAAGCAGGTATTTTATTATTATTAAGCAGAATTCTGCTTTTGCACGAGAACTGCAGGGAGCATAAAGCACAAATTGTTGAAGCAATAGTAAAGAAATTACAACATCCACCTCTTGGCCCCTGTGACTATTAACTTTTTTCAAAATTCAGAAAAACGAACGAATATTTTCGTAAGTCATTAATTAGAAGAATTAAATCGTCTCCAGGGTTAAGTAAACTTCTTTTTGACCAAAATATTTGCAATCGACAAAGTATTATTATCAAAATATTATTTATTAAAGTTTTAAAAAATAAATTATCACATAATCATTAACAGTTGACGACTGCGCGAAGGCAATTTTAGTTTTAATAATAAATTCATTGTAAAGTCCACAAAAATTATTTTTTAAAATATAGCATTTTAATAATAATAATTTTTAATTAAATAAAATAAAATTTAGAGTTAAAAAAATTGATTCGCCAATAAGATTAAAAATATTGTTATATTCTGGCTCATAAAAGCTAATAACGTTAATAAATCCTAATAATGTAAAAACATTTTATTACAAAAACAAAGTTAAACAGGTGATTTCCTGTTCTCCAAAATTTAAATTAACTTGCAATTTTCAAATGTCGGTAACAGTAATATCCATTCCATTTAAATGATCAAACCCATTTCGAAGAGATTTAATGAAAACGAATCAACAAAAAGGAATATGCTTTCATCTAATATACCTCAATAAAAATTAAAATTAGCTCAACTATTCTTACAGAAAATGTGCACTGCCTATATATTTTGTAATATTGTTGCTTCTTATCTTAGGAAAAATTCAACAAGGTGCTATGTGTGGTATACCGGTTAGGATAATGTTTGAAGACCCAGACGAAGAGATGAAGTTTTAATTTATCTGAAGTTGATCAAATATTTCTGTCACGAATTTTGATAAATTATAAATAATTAAAGCACGTATTGAAAATTCACTGGATTTTATAAAATTAATTTGTCGTCTTTTTAAGTTTGTAAATCCTAAACTTTATATAATTAGGGTTTTCAATACCGGTATCAAGTCTCAATACTATTGGTATTTAATAAGTCTAAAAATTGTAATATTGAAATTTGTGATGTAATCTCTCCTTTTTTTTTTCAAAAAAGAAAAGAATTCAAAGTGGTAAGAAAAACAAATAATATAATTAAAATTTTAAATATACAAGCAGTGCTTATAACTGGAAATTGAAGTTGTGCAACAACACTGAAATTTTTAATTACCACTCTATGGTTTTTTATTCAACTTACTGCCGGCAGGGGTGTTAAACATAACTTACTGATCTGAAAACATAACCAGTAAACGCACGAAAATGCCCGGGAGTGTATAAAATATTTAAAAATGTTTTATTAAGATAAAGTGTAACTAAAAGTTAAATCTCGGTAAATGAGGTTGTGTAGATGAATTTTGGAAACTATTGTTGTGTTTCACTTTGTTTCTAAAATTTATAGTACAATGTAGAAGCTATTGTAGGATTAAATACAAGATGTTGTTTTAAGTGGATTTATTAAATAGTATATGTACAAGAATGACTAAACTAATTATACAAATATTGCATTCGCATCGTCCGAATGCAATCGTCGTTCGAGCGTTCGTCGTACACTGGCTTTCTTTAGGGGTAGGTCAACCTCGAGGTTGACTTCACCCCACCCACTCAAGATGCACCCGGTTGACCATCTAACCCTGTACCCTACACTCGGCCAATCCTGACAAATCACGTTGCACCCGAAACGTGTCACCACCTTCCTCATCATCGTAGCGTCGATATGCATTTCCGTTACCGTTACCGCGTCCACTCGATAAAACCGTAACCTTGGGTCTTCACATAACGTCGATTTCAAAAATTGGCACTTTTTCCGATTCATCAATAGCCCCTTTTCACTCGCGACTTTCACAACTGTTTTTAGATTATTCGACGCGCCTTTGTAATCCTTAGCAGGGATACTCCAATCGTCTGCATATACCAACACTATGCCATCAGCAATCAATTGTTCAAACACCCTGATTCTACACTTTCGAAACACCGCGAGAACATTGCAAAAATCGAATGGTGCTCTAAAAAATTTATATTGTTCGTCCAGTACTACAACCGCTGTATACTTTTGACTTTTCTTTCCTACCCGCACATGAAAATAACCATTTTTCAAGTCGATCGTACACTTCTTATTCAATAACCGAATATCCTCGCCTAATCTATTCAAACCATCCCGTTTCTTAATGGGAACCACCAGGCTCGAGTACTCACTCATCGAAGGGACGATAATTTTCTCCTTTAGCAATTCCTCACTTCGTTGGTTGACCATCCCTCTTTCGGCTTGTGATAATCGTCGGGCACGTTGACACACCGACACTTCGTCTTTTAAAATACTGGTCATTTTTACGCCCACTTCATACTCTCTGTTCGGTTCGTAACTTGACATTTGTTCCTTTATCACTTCTTGGTAAGGACCTATAACTTCGACCTCGTTCACAGCATGTGTCACTTCGCTATGAAATATACTATGCGGTTGCACATTTGACTTCTCCGACAGTTTCTTTATGCAGATCTTTCCCGCCGTGACCTGCATTTGAATCCCATTCAGAAAGTCGGTACCTAATAACATCTGGTATTTCATTAGTTCATTAGGCACCACATGCACTTTAACTTTAAACACTTGACCGTCGATCACTGCATCCGTTTCGAATTGTCCGATAGTCGTTTTCTCGGCCGACCCAATTCCTCGAAACGACACTTGATCTTTTGTCAGCACTGGAGCACCAATGTCCACATGTGCGTCGGCTCTCATTAAAGTCAAATCGCTCCCGGTGTCTACCAGCGTTGATACGCGGTAAACACCCATATACACGTCTTTGAAATATCCTTTCACGCCGCACTGTGAATTTTCAACTTTTCCTCCGCAGGAAATACCACCAACGAATCTCGTTACCGCATATTCCTTCACGCCGCACTGCAAATTTTCACCTTTTGTTTCCCCGCAAACAATAACATCATCGTTTTTAGTCACCGCGCTGGCCATTCTCTTGACGCATTTTGCCGCAATATGTCCGTGAATTCCACATTCATAACATCTCACACCTTGTCCTTTACTGGGGCATACCGCACTTAAATGGTTCGTTGCATCACAATTAAAACATCTTTTTAAGCGCGCACTTTTTCTATTGTCTTCATTGCGGTGCTGTAAAATATTGTTAAATTCACTCTGTTCTTCGACACCTCGCGTTCTTGAGTGGTTTAACGAAATTTCTTCGAATGCCTCTAATAACATTTCCGTCGTTTTATACCTCTGCATTCTGGCCTGATCCCGCAAAACTACATCCGGAATTCCATCTATAATATAACTAACTAATTCGTCCTCATCGATAGTTACGCGGTTTGCAAGAATTCTCTTGTCGTGTAGATACTCGCTAAATGATTCGCTCTTCTGCCACGACCTCATCTCAAATTTTTGCCTAAGTTTTAATTTGTTAGGTCGGTGGTCGAACATTGAACGCATTTCTCCAAACAATTCTTCTATAGGAATTTCAAGGTATTCTGGTCTTGAGTTAAACCATTCCTTCGCCTTACCTTTAATTCTGGTACCAATTAAAATTCTTGTCAACCCTTCGTTTAACCCGTATGTCTTTTGCAATAGCTTCACTTGCTTTTCCCAGTTTTGATAATTTTCACCATCAAAGTAACTTAACACTTCAGCTATAGCACCTATGTTTGCCCTAGCCGTATTTGTCACCGTTCCTCGTTCTTCGTTATGCGTCCTCGCACGCAACTCGTTTATTTCCCTTCGGATTAACATTAATTCGCGTTCGGCTAACTCCTTCTCGCGTCTTATTAATTCTACTTCTCGTGCATCGTATGTAGTTGTAATGGGCGTCGTCCTCACATTTGCCATTTCACTACCCTCGTCGTCACTGCCGCCGTCATCGTCGTTGTCGCCGTCGCTACCTTCGAAATTTTCTTCGTCGCGTTGGAGTTTCTTCCATGCTCCCGTCGGATCGTTTTCCATTAAGCGGTTAAATAGCTCTGCTTTGAGCCCCGTCGTTTTTAACCCTCTTCGTCGTAAAACCTCCTTCAATTCCATCATATTGAAGTCACTAATCACTTTATCCATTCTTGACACTCTATTTAAAATCACTTTATGTTTGGCTAGATAAATCAATCCCGGACGAGCCCCCAATTGTAGGATTAAATACAAGATGTTGTTTTAAGTGGATTTATTAAATAGTATATGTACAAGAATGACTAAACTAATTATACAAATATTGCATTCGCATCGTCCGAATGCAATCGTCGTTCGAGCGTTCGTCGTACACTGGCTTTCTTTAGGGGTAGGTCAACCTCGAGGTTGACTTCACCCCACCCACTCAAGATGCACCCGGTTGACCATCTAACCCTGTACCCTACACTATGGAAACCACTAGATTTTTTTTATGAGTAAGAAGTTTTATAAATTTTTCATGTAGGTAACATTTTAAATGCTGTTGCGAAAAACAAAATAAATACAATAATATTCATTAACAAAAAGTATTTTAGGTTTAACGAACTACCAAAAAATTAAGCAAAAAACATTCATAGCTTAAAAGCAAGCTGTAGGTCTCTCGTATCCGTATTATATTTTCCACACGCAACGAGTACAGGTAGGGAAAACTAAAGACTGTGTAACAGATACAAAACTGAAAACTTTTTTTAAATTTGTTTTTATGGGAAATAAATTTAAAATATCTTGAGGTGAATGTGAATGCTCGACCCCAGATTCATCGTGTAGGGTAGACCGGGGTCGGTTGAACCATTTTCGGTAAAATTACTGTGTTTAACAACAATTTCAACTGAGCATATTTGGCAGTATGCTAAAGTACTAAAAAAAAGTATGAAAAACATTTGATGCCCTGTTCCAAGCGACCCCGGTCTACCCTAGATACAAAATCTACCATAGTAATACTAACTGAGAGGATAAATAAGCAAACAAATGAATATTTAGAAATTGCGGTTAAAATAATTTAATACGCTATCATTGATTTTGTAATGTTAGTTAACGTGCTCTCATTGTAAAGGTGTCCAATGCGTATCCTCACTTTAGTAAAAAGCACCCCAATGCTTTTAAAACATCTCTCACTAAGAGGCTACTTCAACTTCCAGAAAGGATCAACCTCCAGTGGTATTATATCGGAACTGTAGTTGGAGTTAAATAATTATTTTCAAGTCTTCCATTTTATATTTTTATTTCGGTTATTTTAATAAGATGGCACATATAAATCTCGAAATATTGTAACCATTAAACTACATAAATGTTAACAAGTAAACTTTCTATAGTTAACTAAAAGTTTTGTCTCGTTTTAGCGAATGTATACAAATGAGATAGTTGTATCAAGTCGTATTTATACTCGTTTGCAACCACCTTGCTCGTTAAGATGCATATCAGTATAAGAGAAAAACTTTATTCAACTTTTTCAAAGTTTTTTTTCTTAATGTCTATTGGCTAATATAATAAAATTGTTGGGTAATCCGCATCATTAAATTAACCGAATTTTTAACCAAGATCAACTAAAAATTTAAATTTTCTCTGAATTTTAGCCTAAATTTTTAATTTGGTTTTGTAATTTTTTATTAATATGTTTTTAGAAACACAGTAACGGAATTTTATGATGGTAATTTATTATCACAACTAAGTTTATGTGTGTAGTAACCTTAACCAGTGTAATAAGTGTTGCTCGTAAAGACCCTGAAGTTTTGAAGCTTGTACTCGAACACTGTTGCTTGAATATAGTTGTAAGAGGTAATCTAGGCTAAAGTAGACATAGTACAATATTAGAGTTTGACGAAGAAGTACCTAGTTGTTCCTCGGGGGAGTAATATCCTAATATTTAAAATTCAAAAGTTTAACCGGTGATAACAGTAAAATTTACATAGCTTGTGGCTTTTTGAGGTGATTACCTAAAATCAAGAACAAGTTTGCTTCAGGGACATTTGATCCCTTGTGTTTTGTCAAATTTGTAGTTACTAGAGTTCCAAATTCTCTAAAATTAGATTAATACAGATCTCTAACCTTACTGGCCTAAGTCTTTGTAGAATATTCGATGAAATACTTTTACAACAAATACTGTCTTTGACCATATTTTATATGAAAAGATTAAAGAAAAATTAAACAACTTTAGAATTAAAATATTTATTCAGTTTAAATCTAAAACTACTGCGAAAACCGACTTACTAACCAATTTATAGCAGATTAAAAACACAGATTTCTTTTATCACCTGAATGCAGCACATATTTTACCCTACCAGCAATTAAAATTCAGACTTGAAAAAATTATGAAAAAAGAAAAGAACATAATTGCTACTAATACTCTGAAATAATACAGGGTGAGTTCGCCTGTAGCCGTAACTAGAAATTTAAATAAGTACCTAATAGTGAAACTTTAAAACAAAAGTTCAAAAACAAAATATACTGCACTGTTAATTGAAAGAATCTTTTAATAATGCATACTTACTTTGAGTTTTATGTATTGAATACAAACTTATCCAACCTCCGGTTCCATGTAAAAATATCAAAGCAAAGTTAAAACGATCTTTTGAATGGTTCTAAAATTAATCTAGAAAATTCTAGTTGAATATGAAAATTTATTTTTTTTTTTTGAATAAACAATTGAATTACATTTATTACAATTAATTAACCTTTGTTGAATCGCAAATTTCACCGCATTCGTTTTATAATAATTGGTGTTCCGCAAATATCCCGTAATCACAAAATAATCTGGGTTGTTCAAACCTGTCTCTTTCTTCAATAAACTCGACCCGCAATCCTCGGTCCTTAAATGGTTGTGAATTATTCTTCTCCTTTTTCACGTTAAATGGAACAGCTTTTTCTCTCGTTCCAGAATTTTCTATCCCACAAGCCAAAATCTTTTACCAAATAATTCTTCCTATTAATTGTTTAAATTTGTCCAAATTGAATTTGTTATTATTGTTTCGAAAGTGATTTTTGTTGATTAAATTTTATTTG
Source organism: Cantharis rufa (assembly GCA_947369205.1). Taxonomy (NCBI): domain Eukaryota; kingdom Metazoa; phylum Arthropoda; class Insecta; order Coleoptera; family Cantharidae; genus Cantharis; species Cantharis rufa. The sequence continues at coordinate 21,277,779 of OX376309.1, forward strand.
TGGATCACTCCTCTCTTGGAGAATATTTCCACTCGACCTTACTGGTCCACCGTTTTTCATCAACTGACTTTATTTATCCTTTTCTCCTGATCAATCCGTTTCCAAGACAATTCATTTTTTTCTTCATTCAAATTTTATTTTTGATAATGTGATTTAAATATTATTCATTTGCGTATACCCGCACTGATGCACATCGGTCGTTACACTCAACGTTGTTCAATTTTCAATTGTTTACTTAAATAATAAATTATTTCAATTTGAACTTAAATTGTTGAGTATCAAATATTAACTTTCTCTGAACTTTCTTACATTTTTTGAGAATGAAATTAAAACTACTGTGAGCTTTATTGCCCACCTTTATGAACACTGCATTTACCCCCTTTCGATTTTGACTTGATTTGAATTTTTCCCAATTAATGTTAAAGTCGAACATCCGCGGTATCATATAAATCTCTGCATTTGTGCGAATAAATTAATAACTTTTATTTTATTTTATCAACTAAACATAATTAAAGATAAATTTCTGTTCTTTCCTCATCTACCAATCTTTCTTTCAATCTCTCCTTTCCTAACTTAACATAACAAACAATTAACATTTTATTTATAGTGGTCATTTTTCTATTATTTGCTGTGACTAAATTTAACGTTTTAATTGGAATAATCTTATTCTTTAATTTTTCCGTATTTTGTAACACAATCTTTTCATTTATAAGTGACACTTCGGCCCCGGTGTCAATTAATGCTAAAACCCGTACATCTCCCACATATATGAAAATTTTTGGTAAAATTGCTAAATCACCCCCTTCTCTCTGTTCAATGTGTTCCGTTATGAACTCCCTTGGATGTTCATATGAATTCACATTAAAGTTTCCCCTTTGGCTGTCCCTTAAACAAAATTTGACCCACTGGTCCTTTCACTTTCAACTACTGGTCGAGATGATTCAGTTTCTGCTGCTTGTTCCGCTACATTATTTATTTCTCGACTTTCCCTATTACCTTGATAACCTCCTCTCTCTGGGCCTCTGCCCCTATAATACTGATTCCCTGAACGTCCACCTCGATACTCTCCTCGGTGTGCGAAGTTAACATTACCCGTTGTTTGGTTTCCACCATCGTTGGACACCCCAACATGTTCACTTGCTCTCGTGTGTCTCCAATCTTGGGACACTCTTGGTATCTCGTTTCCCCCCGTCGCTTTATAGTTTTCGTGTCTAACACGATTCCAATTTCCGGTATTTTCACTTTTAAATTCAACCGACCTATCAAATCTTTTGAGCACCTCAAGAAATTTGTCTACATTATCTACCCCCTCAATCCCTATTCTTTCTTTAATATCTCTTTCAAAATGTCGTCCTAATACGTTGACTAATTCCGATTCCAAATATTTTGGTTCGACTTGTTGGGCTTGATTGATTAATCTAATCGCATAATTTTCCCGTGAGTTTCCATATCCCCGATACTTGCCAAAGTTAATTTCCTCTCGTACCTTACCTTGCTCTATCTCGCCCCAGTATTTTTTAAAGAACCAAGTTTTGAAATCTTCTAAATTGTTAACCCGATTTTCTATCATTGCAAACCATATTTCGGCTTCCCCTCTCATTAACTTTCTGATAATGTTTTTAACACTTCTTAAATCTTTAATTTTTTCTATATTTTGTTCAAGATTTTTCATAAATATCTTTGGGTTTACCTTTCCGTCCCCTGAAAATCTTCCACATTTATCCCCATCAAATTCCTTTGTTAAGTGTAATTTAAGTACCTCGCCTAGTTCCCCCAGTGACTTTTCATCTACCTTTCTTTGCAACCTTTGAATTTCCTCTTTTAACTTATTGCCCTCAACTTCAATTCGTTTATCTAACTTTTTGTTTATACCTTCCATTCTTTCATTCACACTTGAATCTACCTCCATCTTTGCACCAATTACCTTTTCTTCCAATTGTCGATTTGTCTCTTTGATCTCCGTACTCGCTTTTTCAATTCTTTTCTTATTTACCTGTACCTGTTTTTCCACTTTACCGTTTTCTTCCTTGACTTTGGCAATTTCTTGTTCCACTTGTGTACATTTTTGGTTCATCTCATCCATCATTCCATAAATTCCATCGAATTTTCCTTCCATTTGTTGTTTAAATTCGGACATGTTTTCCTTGATATTTTCTTCCATCTTGAGCATTTTCTTTGACATTTCCCTAGAATTCTCATTCATCTTTGCATTCAAATTAGACATATTCTGTATTAATTCAGACCTACTTTCATTCATCTTTTCCATTAATTCTGCCCTACTTTCTATTGATTCAGCCCTACTTTCCTTAACATTTTCCATTAATTGCATGAGCATCTTTTGAATGTCAGAATTTTCTGACGTTTTATTTTCTATCGCGATATTTTCCTTGTCACTTGGATTCTCAGCTATACTGATTTTCCCGCTACGCGTTTCCATAGTGATAATAATTTAAACTTCAATGTGACAATTTTAATTTTAATTTTAAAGTTATTAATTTATTTCTTTTTACAGAGATTCGTTTGATAAATTTTATTTTTGTGTCGTGGGTTCTCACGAGCAATGTTTCGTGGTCGAGCCCCGTACGTTGGGCGCCAATTAAATATGCACTGTTAATTGAAAGAATCTTTTAATAATGCATACTTACTTTGAGTTTTATGTATTGAATACAAACTTATCCAACCTCCGGTTCCATGTAAAAATATCAAAGCAAAGTTAAAACGATCTTTTGAATGGTTCTAAAATTAATCTAGAAAATTCTAGTTGAATATGAAAATTTATTTTTTTTTTTTGAATAAACAATTGAATTACATTTATTACAATTAATTAACCTTTGTTGAATCGCAAATTTCACCGCATTCGTTTTATAATAATTGGTGTTCCGCAAATATCCCGTAATCACAAAATAATCTGGGTTGTTCAAACCTGTCTCTTTCTTCAATAAACTCGACCCGCAATCCTCGGTCCTTAAATGGTTGTGAATTATTCTTCTCCTTTTTCACGTTAAATGGAACAGCTTTTTCTCTCGTTCCAGAATTTTCTATCCCACAAGCCAAAATCTTTTACCAAATAATTCTTCCTATTAATTGTTTGAATTTGTCCAAATTGAATTTGTTATTATTGTTTCGAAAGTGATTTTTGTTGATTAAATTTTATTTGTGGATCACTCCTCTCTTGGAGAATATTTCCACTCGACCTTACTGGTCCACCGTTTTTCATCAACTGACTTTATTTATCCTTTTCTCCTGATCAATCCGTTTCCAAGACAATTCATTTTTTTCTTCATTCAAATTTTATTTTTGATAATGTGATTTAAATATTATTCATTTGCGTATACCCGCACTGATGCACATCGGTCGTTACACTCAACGTTGTTCAATTTTCAATTGTTTACTTAAATAATAAATTATTTCAATTTGAACTTAAATTGTTGAGTATCAAATATTAACTTTCTCTGAACTTTCTTACATTTTTTGAGAATGAAATTAAAACTACTGTGAGCTTTATTGCCCACCTTTATGAACACTGCAATACATATGCCCATATTCCGCTACCTTTACTTTATTAAATTGATGAATTACGAAACAAAGTTGACAAAGCATAAAGTGATAAGATACAATTCAATGTTTTAGTTTGCAGATTTACGTGCTCCGATGTACATAACATACTATTTATTATAAAGCCCGTTAGTGCATCGAGTTTAACTTCAGAAGTTAAGAATTTTTTCTAAAATTTTACCAATACAGATACTGTTTGATTATAAGATTATATAATATTCAAAATATGTTTTAAGAGTGATTTCAAGTTGCAATAGTTCCAATTAATCGAAATAATTGATGAACCGAAAGCAGAATACATAAAATGGAGAAAACCCGTTGTCGACAACGTGTAGATCAAAAATCGTGTTATTAATGCTTTTGTATTAAGATTTGTATTGTGATTTTCTTTTTCTCCAAAAATAGGTATCATGAAATGTTGTATGCCGACAACAAATACGCCGATGACAACATTTATGCCGACGGTAAAATACGCCGATCGTAAATTTGCCGATAGGTAATTACGCCGACGACTTTAACGGCGATAGAATTATTGCCGACAATTAATAATAATTATTTAATTTTATAATTCAACGTTTTTAACAATAAAAAGTCGTTTTTTAAGATTCATAATTTTCGAGTTCTGGCTAATACAGGGATGTTTTTAATGAATGGAGCAACTCAAAGATCCCGTTGATTTAAATCTTTAATTTTCGAGTTGGGGCCGCTTCAGCCCCGCTAGATCCGCAATTTTCAAATGAAATGTATGTGTTACCGACAATTTGCGAAATCCGGCAATTTGCAAAATGCCTAGGTAATCTGCAAACCGACTAAGTCGTCAGCAATTATGCAAATTCACTAGTACTTTAGGAAATCTGCAAAATGGCTACGGTGTTTCAGGCAATTTGCAAATTGTCTATATTGTTAGTTAATGTGCTTTTTGAGTATGTAACAAACTCACATTGACTAGGCAATGTAAAAAGCGATATTTTAAATAGATAATTTTAAAAGAACCATTTATTAAAACATAGCTCGTTGAACATTTTACAATTTTAACTTTATTTTTTTTATTTTTTATTTAATTACATTTTATTTTACAATAAAAACTATTTGTATAAATAAATTTTTTTTTGCCATTTTGCCAAAAAAATTTTATTTATTTGCATAAATAAATCATGCAAATTCCTGAAAAATGGAATAATGTGTAATAGTCGCTGTCACTTTTCTAATCCATGTAAAAATAAGTAACCTAATGTTTATAGGTTTATAGTTTTTATTGTAAAATAAAATGTAATTAAATAAAAAATAAAAAAAATAAAATTAAAATTGTAAAATGTTCAACGAGCTATGTTTTAATAAATGGTTCTTTTAAAATTATCTATTTAAAATATCGCTTTTTACATTGCCTAGTCAATGTGAGTTTGTTACATACTCAAAAAGCACATTAACTAACAATATAGACAATTTGCAAGTTGCCTGAAACACCGTAGCCATTTTGCAGATTTCCTAAAGTACTAGTGAATTTGCATATTAGCTGACGACTTAGTCGGTTTGCAGATTACCTAGGCATTTTGCAAATTGCCGGATTTCGCAAATTGTCGGTAACATATGCACTCAAAAATAATTGTATAAAATAAAAATACGCCATAGAGGCGTATCACTTATTTTCAGGCTAAAGGTATAGGCCTCCTCTAGAAGCTAGAGAAGATTTAAGTAATTTTTTTTAACAAAAGTATCGTTAAAATAGAGGTTCTGGCAAAGACATAGGTCTATTATGTAATATAATATATGTGCTACTACACTGTGAAAAAGGATTTGTCACCCTAACAACACTTTTAGTAGCTGTAGCCTCAACAGAGTTTTTCGTTGCTGCAACAAGTTTTCTGCTGCCATAATAAAGATTTTTCTATGCAGAATAAAAAAAATTTGTTAAATTAACTAATCATTTTTCCGAATAGAAAACAACTTTGCTATGGCAGCAGAAAATTTGTTGCAGCAACAAAAAATTTGTTATAACAGCAAAATACCTCAGTTGAGGCTACTATACCTATACCTACTAATAGCTCTAAAATAGAAAAAAAAATTATTTTTCTTAGTTAGCTTTCCTATTTCAGCAGAAATTTTGTTCGTAGTGATTATTTTCGAAACTGACCGAAGGTGTCAGGAGTCAATAATTGACTCCAAATATTTGTAAAATTCAGGCATACTCACTTCAATGAATTTTACCTTCAAATTTGAGTCCCACTGAATCTCGATCACCTCCATTTGCTTAAAGCTGGATACCGAGTCTATATTTATTGAGAAATTCGAAGAAAACAAACAATATTTGTTTTTCAAAAAATTAAAATATCTAAACTTAATTTGTTCATGTTGCACGTCGGGAAGAGCGTTAAATCTTCATTTTTCAGTTGCTTTTCCCAAAGAACTAGCTTACATTATTTAAATGATTTATAATGTCCAACATGCGACTTATGTTACAATGCGAATTATGTCACTCGCGACTAGAAGGTAATGCATACAGTAGCGGTCATGGAAATTGCATTGGGAATCATTCCCGAATTAAAAAAATTGATTTCTAAGTATATTACCTATATTATTAATAATAAAGAATAGAAAATGGATAAAAATAGTTATATTTTTGGTTAGAAACTCATAAGTTCAAAAATACATTTTCTCTTTTGAACACAATCACAAAGCTAGGTTTTTTTAGCTAGGGGTATGGAATATACCCACCAGTAGCACATTAGTGATTGTGTTGAAAAAAAAATGTGTTATTGAATTTCAAATCAGAAATCTTATATTTCTAGAAATTAGATTTACGGTTTGAAACTTATAAATTCAATAACACGTTTTTGCGTACAATCTCTGGTATACTGGAGGAAAAACCTAGCTTTGTGTGCGTATTGCGTTTATATTATGTACAGTTATTGAAATTTTATTGGGAATTGCTATTAATAATCAGCGATGAAATTTCTATGACTGCTACTGTACATTTATAGTAAACAGTAAAAATTAAATAGTTTTACTAATGGTTAGAAGGGTGTAGCACTTTCTTTCGCTTTCACAACCACTCTCATTCTAGCTGGCGTAGAATCAACCAGCTTTTTTGTAATTTTCGTTTCAATATTTCTCAAAATTTCCATTATACCTTGTTGTAGATCTATTTTATTCTTTATTGACTTTTCGCGAAGACTTCGAGAAATTTTGTCCCATATATTACGTTCTATAGGGTTCATGTCGGGAGACTGTGGTGGTGTGCGAAGTTGATTTGTAACCTTATACAGGGTGACCCAGACCACCCGTATCAGTACTTTTTTTCAAAAACGGTAAGTCGTAGAGAGTTGGGCTAAAAAAATTTATTACAAAAGCCCTAATGACGAATCTAATGGTGATATTATTATTTCCGGGAAAAGTCGGCATCCAGAGTAGTTTGCTCCAGAAAGTCCAGAAATCCAGAATTTTAAATGGCACCATATGTCGAAAGTGGTATCGTTGGAAAGCTCTTTAAAAAATAAGCAAGTTTTGTAGGAAAAATTTTTTTATTACTCCCACCCCTTTTAAGTTATATTCGACTTAAGTTATTAAATTTCAATTTCTTATAACGAACTTAATTTTAAAAGTCAGCACTTAAAATCCAGCTACCGCGTTAGAGCAATGTCACAAGTGTCCAAAATGTCTTCCATTTACTTCTAAACACTGTTGAGCTCTTCTGGTCATACTATCAGTGGCTCTAAGTACTTCTTCGGTGTTTAATGATCGACAGGCATTGCAAATTCTGAGCTTCATATCATCTCTCGTTGTCGATTTTTCTGTATAAACAATATCTTTGATCCGACCCCAAAGAAAAAAATATTTCAAGTGCTGACTTTTAAAGTTAAGTTCGTTATAAGAAATTGAAATTTAATAACTTAAGTCGAATATAACTTAAAAGGGGTGGGAGTAATAAAAAAATTTTTCCTACAAAACTTGCTTATTTTTTAAAGAGCTTTCCAACGATACCACTTTCGACATATGATGCCATTTAAAATTCTGGATTTCTGGACTTTCTGGAGCAAACTACTCTGGATGCCGACTTTTCCCGGAAATAATAATATCACCATTAGATTCGTCATTAGGGCTTTTGTAATAAATTTTTTTAGCCCAACTCTCTACGACTTACCGTTTTTGAAAAAAAGTACTGATACGGGTGGTCTGGGTCACCCTGTATAACAACCATTCCTGAACTATTCTTGAAGTATGCTTCGGGTCGTTATATATAAGACCCATGTAGACCTAATTTCTGTACAGTGTTTCTTGCAGATTAGATAGTAAGATGTTGAAATAACCAAAGTCCAAGAAATACAAATACAAGATTTCAGACACCTCCATATAAAGACCTTTACACCTCCATGTTTAAAAGGTGCCTACAAAATTGTTTTTTTTGTACTCTGCATTTGGTTCTCGCCAAATTTTTACAGGTCCGTCATTCTGATAAACATTGAATTTACTTTCGTCACTGCAAAGTATTTTAGACCAGAACTCTTTATCAGGATTTAAATGCAATTTAGGGAAATGCTAAATTGGTATATGTAGTGTATGTATTAACCCATAGATCGAACTTGGGCTTTAGATCACATCAGTGCAGTCGGGGCAATCAGGTATTATAGTTTTAAGCTTTACAGCATACTGCCGGGAATAAATAAAATAATATAACTATTACATTATTCTATCAGTTTATATCACAAAAAAATTACATTAATTACTGTATCACACTTGTGTATTATATACTACAGTATACTATTCCGCTAGAAGCAATTAATTGCAATTAGTATTCCTAAATTCAGGCGATATCAATTATTGTATAAAGTGTAATCTACGTCATTTTAATTGTAAATTACATTGCAGTTTTAATTAACTTATAAGAAAATACTGGCGTTTTCTTTGCAGAATTTCTTTAATTCATTAAGCGTCTGTAATTGGATTGTTCTATTTGATAGATCAAGTAGTTAAACTTGAAAGCTATCATACGGCAATTTCCAATACCTTTATTCATTATAAACAAGAGCTATTATTTTTCACTTAAAATTTTCGGTTGTAAAAACAATTAAAAATATAATTTTAAAAATGTGATCGTTGCTGGCAGCAGTGCTTACAAAGCTATGCTTGAGACCGTGGTGAACCTGTTTACTCTGTAGTGTGAACAATGCACATATTAAAATAAGCTATTTTAATTGTTAATTATCCTATTAAATTTTATATGTACTGTTCTTGTTACGGCTCCGTTAGTCTAAACTGAACCTGAATAATTTTACTTGTTGGTGGGCTAAGCTAGCTAACTATAGCACTAAATATTATCAAAATCCAGGTTGAAATATTTCCAAGTAAAGGTATTTCATGTTGAACATGAACTTTGTCTGTACATACTAAATATATAGGTCTATATTTTATTATTATTATCATTTACAAGTTGCTTATATCACTATAGCGGTTAATTTCTTATGATCATAAAAATCTTTAAATATTTCTCCTATATATTGAAAAACATTGAAAACTGACTAGAAAGAGAGAAACTTATCGTTTCGATTTATTATTATTATATTTTAATTATTTTTATGTGCATGACTTTAACGATGTGGTACGACTATAAATAATGTTCTGATTGAAATTTTGTATTGGATGTGTAGTATGCTGTCGACGGATTTTGAAAAGCTGAGTCTGGAATAACGTTATAACGATGGCGGAAGGCTATGCTAAGAATTCCGACTCTGCGGATGATCTCGAGGTTGGTGTTGAAATTTGAGAGCATTATAATTGCATTGTAGAACGCAATGAAGTGTTTTGCATGAAGTGTCAATAGACGTTGCACCCATGATGTATGAAACTTGCTTCACAGAGAAACTCATCATGCATGTATGACAGTGAGGTTGGAGACGAATGAAAATTAATTCACAGGCAACAAAGAGATAAATTGAAAATGGAATTTGTTTATTTGATTGAAATGGTTATCGAACTTGGAAACATAAGAATAATATGATGCTGATAAAAACGACACCTTTGTGAAAGAGAAAAATTTGCGTGTATACAAGACCGGTAATACAAGACTGGTTATCATTATCATTATCATTATATATATATTGCTGTGTTACGCTACAAATAAGTTACGATCTCCTAAAATTGCCCGGCGCCAGTTATCATTTATTGATAACAATAATAATAAAAATATAAAAAAATTAAACTATAGCAGACCTACCTATTTCAACTTATCATGTACCCGCCACTGAACATATCATAGTAGGATAGCAACGACCATTATTCATATTGTTCGTCAGATTGCGTCAGATCTACCGGTGCAAATTTGGTAACAGTCTTAAAAACTTTTCTTCTATAAATTAATAAACGTTGTGCCGTGGAGTGAATTGAAATGCTATAAATTTCTGTCATCCGGTTTAATTGCATATAACACGTAAGTATAATTTTCTTACAATTTAACAAAAACCTAAACCTAACCCCACATATTTATAAAACTTAAATTAAAGAACAGTTTTACCTAAAAAAAAACACAACATTTTTACAATCAAATAAGTTTATCTACCTTTTATATTCTTCTATGTAATCCTTTCTACACAACACAACCTAATCACTTAATTTTCAGGACGGTATTATCACATAACCAACAGGTAAGTTTGCACAAAATCCTCTTGAAATTACAGTTGACTATATCTTCAAACGTCTTCGTTGAAGAATTGTTGGTTGGAAAGTAAATTTTCAACAGTAAATAATTTTTGTAATTATTTTATATAAATTGCCATTGCTCGACAATTATAATTGCATTTTATGAATAATTAAATTAATTTTTAATTATCAAAAAATATTTCATTAAATTTTTCTAACACCGAAAAATTAATTTTCAAAATTTTTCTATCACCGAAAATACTTTATTAAAATTTTGCCATTTTGTCGGACATAAGCTCCCGCCACAATTGGTTCCAAAAATTGGAAACGAACTCTTCTATTTTTACCAACGCACCTCCTTTTATACGGAATTGGAACCGAATTATTCATTTTATGGCTGATTGACCAATGTCCATCGATAATGCCATTTACCAATAAAAACCCACTAAATTAACATTTAGGGTGGTGGATGATCTTCGCATCGACCAATAATAATTCGCGGTTCCATAGGATGCCAAATTTTGCGTTGCTATAGAAACTAAAATACTTTAATTTAACTTGGTGTAACCACCAATACAATTTTCTTGAGATTAAAAGTTATCTAACGTCATTAACTTTTAATCCTTCTTCTTTTTCGTATAAATTCCATTGCAAACGTTTTTCTAACACGCGTTTGCACACAAAAATCCTAATTTTTCACAAACCCGTGAACACTCGCGAACCTAATCGTCTTTCGTCGCACCTTATAATATTTTGGTCAAAATAATCGTCCCAAAATGTAACCACTTAAATCTATTCTTAACCTAACAATAATAAACACAAATTTTATACAATTTTCACTCCAGCATGTTTAATATTTTCAATTTTCAGCACAACGATTTTTTATATGGTGGAAACAATCCAACTTTGCAATATTGGAATGTCCAGATTGACTTTAACCATAACAAAACTTGCAATGCCAGACCAAACGTAGCTGAATGTTCTCCGATAACAAATATCTGGTACGTTGCCTAAATTTACTTTATAAATTAATAAACATTTTAATTTCAGTTGAATCTCCCCCAATGAAGACTTGGAAAGAAATTTGCTAAAAATAATTCTAAGATGAATTCTCTACTTAACCCAATGGTTTCGACCAAAGTCGTTGTACATGAATTTTACCCGAACTATGGATAATTCAAGATTTTATGTTATGGGCAAGAATAAACATAGCAAAACCCCCTTTGGAAAATTCAAGATGAAGATCCTTTTTCATATGTGTTTTCTAAATTAAGTGTTTATTCTTGTACTAACTAAATTTAACTAACTTAATTTAAGAAATAACTAATCGTGTACCTAATCTAATTATAAGATCTTTCCTTATTAATATAGTATTTACATATTTACTAACATAATTTTTATTGAAAATTTGTTCTTCCATATCAACTTCTACCCGTCAGTGAATTTTCTTCTCCCTCGTAACTACTATCTTGGTATAATCTTTTTGACTACGTAATTTAAATCGATCACTTATTTGTATTCACTTATGAATTTCTCCCTTCTTTTTTTTTTACTTTATGCTTATTGGCATCTATTCATTTTTCTTTACCTCGGGCTAACTTGCCCATATTCTTATCCCAATTTTTACCGTACGTCTTAATTTTATTTGTGCATAAATCATATAAATTCATTCCAACGTAGAATTATCCCTCCGTTCCTACATTATCTAATTTCTCAATCACTCGAGTTATTTGTATAAATTTTCTACTGTCTGCTGTATCGCAGTGTTTACCTTCTTCTTTCTACCTCTATATGGGCTTTATTTTCCCCCTTACTATTTATTATTAATGCATCTTTGTGCCATTATATAATTTTAACTTCGACAACCTTGTGTCCTCCTTTCAACATTATTACTACTGCATCTATGTGCAATTACATAACTTTCTCTGTTATTTCGGCAACCTTGTGCCCCCAATTTCTACTTTGACAACTTATTGTAGTGCCCTTTTTAAACTTTGGCAACCTTGCGGTGCTCAAACTTACTAAATCGACAACCTTGCGGTGTCCTCCTTACTAATTTGACAACCTTGCGGTGTCCAAACTTTCTAATTCGACAACCTTGCGGTGTCCACCTTTTCTGCCTTATTTTATACAAATTCCCCTCATTTTTGATCAACCGTCAAACATTATCTGAACTCAATTTTCCCTGTCTTCCTTAATCGTCTATTCTTAATACACAAATTATTATCAAGCTACCCCCTACTTTAACTATTCTTTTAAAATTTTAAATTACGTTAATTATTGTGTCTTTATGACCAAATTCTCATAAGTAGATTTTTCTTTCAACTGACCTATCTCAACTTTTATTTTTAAAAATTTCCTGTGTTTTAAACTTTTCTTCTATAAATTATTTCTGGATACTACATTAGTTTTACTTAATATTATTTGCATAATCTTTATTGCCAACGTAATTTCCCAACTAATAGTTTAAAAATTTATCTTAAATAATGTAAGTTGATATTTCTTCAAAATTCAATTCTAAATTGATTTTGGTTTGTTTTTGATGTTTTGATGTTATTTTCAACTCACCCTCCCAACCTCCATTTTTTTTTTTCCCAACCTCCATCTAGTTTAAATACTAGTTTTTATATTACAAATTATTTAAATTTTAGTCACGAACATCTCCTAGTTTACGTAACTTCTATTCTAATCTATCGCTATTTTCCTAATCCTGTTCCATTTCATCTACATCTATCTCTTCTTCTTCTACATATGGATAAATCAAATTGATGTGGAATTTTCCCCTCACACCTTCGTTATCCATGAAACCTAATTCGTATGTATTCTCGTTGAACACCCTTTTAATTACATATGGCCCCTCAAATGGTAACATTAATTTTGCGCATCTATTTAGCTCCCTATTTGCTACCCTTAAACTTTTTACAATTCTTTATCCCCTATGTTGAACCTAGACCTTTTCTTAACTTTCTCATTCATTTTACGTTGATACTTTTCTGAAGATTTCCTCGCATTTTCCTGCGCTTTAACAAATTCATCAAAATAAATTTTTCCCTCTAAATTGACTACCCATGGTCCAACATACTCCTCCATAAACTCCCTCAGATGTTCGTATGAGTTTACGAGGCCCTTCCTACTTAGACTATCCTTTATTGAAAACCCGAGCCTTGGCTCGTGTTTCCATCCACTCTACTTTGATTGTCTTCGGCATCCGACAATTCAGTCCGGACTACATTTACCGTCCTATCACTATCTCTTGTTAACCCCCTATATTCATTAGGTCTTCCTCTACCTCGCACAACATTATTATTTTGGGCCCTGCCCCCGTCAACTTGGCCCCTTGGTTGATTTTGGTCATTATTATAGTTTCTTTGACCGCTATTATTATTGTAATTGGTATTATAATAATTTCTATCGTTGTTATAATTTCTCCCCTGGTTGTTATCCCCCTGTCTAGTTTGTTCCTGTACCCCTGGTACCCTTTCGTTCCTATTATTTTCGTCATTAATAGGACGGTTAAAACGATTATAATTTCTGAAATTTTCTGTTTTAAATTCTACTGACTCATCAAACCGTTTTAAAAGTTCTAAGAATTCTTCTAGCGTGGTAGTCCCCTCAACTCCTACTCTAGTTCCCACATCCTTTTCAAAATGTCTGGCGATTGCCTTCACTAGTTGCTTTTCGTCATACCTCGGCTCAACTTGCTGCGCTTGGTTTATAATGCGTATGGCATAATTTTCTCGTGATTTTCCATACCCTTTATATTTGCCCCAATTTACAATTTCTCGAACTTTACTCTGTTCGACCTCTCCCCAATATTTTCTCAAAAATAGTTTTTTAAAATCACCCAAATTTTCCATTTTATTTTCAATCATAGAGAACCATGTCTCTGCTTCCCCTTGCATTGTATTTCGGATTATGTTTTTAACCCCTTGATTATCCTTTAATCGTCCTAAATTCTCTTCTAAACCCTTGATAAAAATTTTTGGATTAATTCTATCGTCTCCATAGAATTTCCCACACTTGTCAACATCAACATCTTTTGTCAAATGCATTTTTAAAACTTCCCCGAGATCCCTTATCGAACTATCTTCTACTTTCCTTTTTAATTCAACCATCTCCTTTTTGAGATCGTTGCTTTCTTGTCTTATATCATTACTTTCTTGCGCTATCTTTTTATCGATTTTTTTATGTATACCCTCCATACGCTCTTTAAAGTTCACGTCTACATCTTTCCTAACTACTTTTACCTCTTCAACAACTCTATTTACCCTCTCGTCTATTTGTTTCGTCTGTTCTTTTAATTCAATGCAGACCCTATCTATCCTTTTCTTGTTCCCTTTGACCTGCTCCTCAATTTTTAACGTTACTTGAATTGATTCTTTATTTTGCTCCGATATCTGATCTACTTTATTTTCACATTCTTTCACTTTTTTAATTATTTCTTCCCGTTCACCTTTGCATTGTTCCTTGAATTTATCAAATTTCAGATCCATTTTATCTAAGCGTCCATTTAGACTACACTTTAGCTCATTTCCCATCTTATACATGCTTTCTTGGTTTAATTTAATTAACTCTTTCATACTTTCAAATTTTAAATCTGAATTTTGCTGATTTTTATCCATTTTATCATTCATACTTTCAAATTTTAAATCTGAATTTTGCTGACTTTTATCCATTTTATCATTCATACTATTCAAAATTTTAAACAATTTGTCCATCTCAAATGGCTCCTGTTCTACCCTAACATTCTTTTCCAAGACTTCTACTTCTTCCGGAGCTAACTCCTTCACCGATACTTCCTCTTCTTCACTACTACTGAAATCTGTATCTTTTACTATATTGGCCGCTGCCACCTCACTCGTTTCCACTTCGGAAAACTTCCTGCTTCTAGTCTCCATTTTTATGAGAACCTAAGCGTTCCTACTTTATTTCCTAACTTTCCTAACTTGTAACTTGTTGTAGAGCGTGCGTCTACGATCTATGTTTCGCTTTTTTAAGCCCCACGTTGGGCGCCAATTAATTATGCTGTGTTACGCTACAAATAAGTTACGATCTCCTAAAATTGCCCGGCGCCAGTTATCATTTATTGATAACAATAATAATAAAAATATAAAAAAATTAAACTATAGCAGACCTACCTATTTCAACTTATCATGTACCCGCCACTGAACATATCATAGTAGGATAGCAACGACCATTATTCATATTGTTCGTCAGATTGCGTCAGATCTACCGGTGCAAATTTGGTAACAGTCTTAAAAACTTTTCTTCTATAAATTAATAAACGTTGTGCCGTGGAGTGAATTGAAATGCTATAAATTTCTGTCATCCGGTTTAATTGCATATAACACGTAAGTATAATTTTCTTACAATTTAACAAAAACCTAAACCTAACCCCACATATTTATAAAACTTAAATTAAAGAACAGTTTTACCTAAAAAAAAACACAACATTTTTACAATCAAATAAGTTTATCTACCTTTTATATTCTTCTATGTAATCCTTTCTACACAACACAACCTAATCACTTAATTTTCAGGACGGTATTATCACATAACCAACAGGTAAGTTTGCACAAAATCCTCTTGAAATTACAGTTGACTATATCTTCAAACGTCTTCGTTGAAGAATTGTTGGTTGGAAAGTAAATTTTCAACAGTAAATAATTTTTGTAATTATTTTATATAAATTGCCATTGCTCGACAATTATAATTGCATTTTATGAATAATTAAATTAATTTTTAATTATCAAAAAATATTTCATTAAATTTTTCTAACACCGAAAAATTAATTTTCAAAATTTTTCTATCACCGAAAATACTTTATTAAAATTTTGCCATTTTGTCGGACATAAGCTCCCGCCACAATTGGTTCCAAAAATTGGAAACGAACTCTTCTATTTTTACCAACGCACCTCCTTTTATACGGAATTGGAACCGAATTATTCATTTTATGGCTGATTGACCAATGTCCATCGATAATGCCATTTACCAATAAAAACCCACTAAATTAACATTTAGGGTGGTGGATGATCTTCGCATCGACCAATAATAATTCGCGGTTCCATAGGATGCCAAATTTTGCGTTGCTATAGAAACTAAAATACTTTAATTTAACTTGGTGTAACCACCAATACAATTTTCTTGAGATTAAAAGTTATCTAACGTCATTAACTTTTAATCCTTCTTCTTTTTCGTATAAATTCCATTGCAAACGTTTTTCTAACACGCGTTTGCACACAAAAATCCTAATTTTTCACAAACCCGTGAACACTCGCGAACCTAATCGTCTTTCGTCGCACCTTATAATATTTTGGTCAAAATAATCGTCCCAAAATGTAACCACTTAAATCTATTCTTAACCTAACAATAATAAACACAAATTTTATACAATTTTCACTCCAGCATGTTTAATATTTTCAATTTTCAGCACAACGATTTTTTATATGGTGGAAACAATCCAACTTTGCAATATTGGAATGTCCAGATTGACTTTAACCATAACAAAACTTGCAATGCCAGACCAAACGTAGCTGAATGTTCTCCGATAACAAATATCTGGTACGTTGCCTAAATTTACTTTATAAATTAATAAACATTTTAATTTCAGTTGAATCTCCCCCAATGAAGACTTGGAAAGAAATTTGCTAAAAATAATTCTAAGATGAATTCTCTACTTAACCCAATGGTTTCGACCAAAGTCGTTGTACATGAATTTTACCCGAACTATGGATAATTCAAGATTTTATGTTATGGGCAAGAATAAACATAGCAATATATATATTGCGATGAATTATATTACAAATTCAATTTTTCAAAAATCGAAAATTAATTTTTATATTTCAGTTCAAGTAATGTTGAACAAAATGTGCGCGATAACTCGACCACACGTTCCTTATCTTATAATTTTCTGCTTTTAAATAACTACTACTTAACTTTATTCAAAAATCAAATTAATAAAAATTTACTCACTGCAAATTAAATACTTTTATTCATAAAATATTCAAAATTAACTCTTAACAAACGAATCAAATTTACAATTACGGAGACCCTCCGCAAAATCGACCACTCCGGTCGACGCGGCCGGCAAAAAGCAAATTAATCTCAAATTTTCGTACCAACTTGAGTTTGTTGGCGCGAACAACCAAATTTCAAAATATTTACAAACACAACAAATTATTTACAAAATTAAAATCAATCAAATATTAAAAATTCAAAATTCAAAAATATGATTTTGAAACACGACATTTTTGCTCCTCTGTCTTTTTGACAAAACATGGTCAAAAACCAATGCTTTGACACAAAAGACACACAGGTTGTGTTTCAAAACTTAAACAAAATTATTTCCATTTAATGGATTTCCACAAAATAATTTTCCTTCTGGGTGGATGTTCATTCTCAAAACCAACATTGACATCCAAAATTCCAATCCTCGTTAATCTCGTCAACCCTTGACCCGATGTTGGAGTTACCAGTCCACAGTTGACGTCCAATTCTTTATTTTGTTGCTCCTCATCCCCTTCCATCTCATTTCTCTTACTTTCCTTCACATCCAAACCCATATCATTTTTAAAATCTTGCTTCCCTTCCAGCACAACAAGATCGTTAATTTTTTCATAAATTAATTTGTCGTTCTCCAAATTTTCCTCTTTTTGTTTAAATTTATCCACCTTCTTTATTTTATTTTGCTCCTCATCTCCTTCTAATTTCTGCTCCATCATGTCGAAATTATTCATTACCTTCAAATCGCCATCATCCAATTCATTTTTGTTAATTACTTTTTGTCTTATATCTTCAATATCAGCGTCGTGCTTGTTAACTTTTTCTTGTAATTTTATTTCCGATCTATTCCAATTTTGCTTCATTTTATCTATTTTCATACTTATTTTTTCATAGTTTATGTTCATACTTTCTTTTATTTTGTTGAACTGCCTTATCATTTCTTCCATCATGAAATTTTGTTGCTTGGGTGTAAGCTTCATTTTTAGTTTCTTCTAGCATTAGACCGAACAACATAAAAGTGGAATTACCTGGCGGCAAACTCTGATCCCTGGTTTCGTTGTACCATTAAATGCGATGAATTATATTACAAATTCAATTTTTCAAAAATCGAAAATTAATTTTTATATTTCAGTTCAAGTAATGTTGAACAAAATGTGCGCGATAACTCGACCACACGTTCCTTATCTTATAATTTTCTGCTTTTAAATAACTACTACTTAACTTTATTCAAAAATCAAATTAATAAAAATTTACTCACTGCAAATTAAATACTTTTATTCATAAAATATTCAAAATTAACTCTTAACAAACGAATCAAATTTACAATTACGGAGACCCTCCGCAAAATCGACCACTCCGGTCGACGCGGCCGGCAAAAAGCAAATTAATCTCAAATTTTCGTACCAACTTGAGTTTGTTGGCGCGAACAACCAAATTTCAAAATATTTACAAACACAACAAATTATTTACAAAATTAAAATCAATCAAATATTAAAAATTCAAAATTCAAAAATATGATTTTGAAACACGACAATATATATATATCATTATCAGTCGTGTCATTATGCTAAATGCATACAATAAATGAAATAATTAATTGCACCACGAAGAAATGCGTGAGCTGTTCCTTGTGCAATCGTGAACCGGTGCAAAACACCACCCAGGGAGGGGTTGTTTAGTGAGTTAGAATCTCAGAGTACCACTCCAGGGAACCTGTACTCAAACTCACCCGACTTGATCAGCATACAGATCATTATTTTGAAACCAATTATTTGTATTCGAAAGTGACGTATTTGATGTAATAAATGTACGAAAAAGTGAATTATCAGATTTACTGCTTTGTGTTGGTAAATCTACGAATTTTAGGGTGGATCTGAGATTTTCCGTGGTTGCGTTTGTCAAAACCGACTCTTTGCACTCTCCGCTCCGGGCCGTTAACACAAACGCTGTACTCACTAAAATAAAAGGGGTTTACCGTTTATGGTCAAATTTGGAGAGCAACTTACCTACTTCTATAATATTATATTTTTGACAAACGCAACTATAGCAAATCTCGGATCCATCCTAAAATTCGTAAATTTACCAACTAGTATATCCTAAGATTGACCATTATGGCATGATAGAAGTCCAAAATTGTATTGATAATTCACATTTACCACATGAAAATTGTAAACCCTAGGTTTAACTTGTAAATCCTAAGATTTATCACTTGTGATGATATTAACATCACAGCAATACTAGTAAATACTGTTAATACTGAATGCTGTTTAGTTGCTATTGTAACTTTAATTTAAATGTAAAATAACTTTTTTTAAACCCCTACTGTGTTTATAAATATTTTATAATTAGTTTTTTTTGCATTTAGACAATAATATAATTAATTAAAATTAAAGGGGGTTAACCAAAATAGAAGCAATAAATCCACTTGTTTTGCTGTCTGTAAATGAAAATTTGTCCGAAAATTTAAGTACTATATCTATATATGCATGTACTTATTTTGCCTCCGACATGAGCATACTGACAAAATGGTAAAAGAATCAGTTTTAAAACTGATATTACTTCTCGTGTATTCTACGACATAAATAGTTTATATGAAAAACAAAGAAAATTGCGTTGTTTACAAATTACATTTGAATTAAATTGAAAGTGATAATGTGTGTAGGTATAACTGTTGTGTTTTAAAATATTCATCAAGTAATCCTCTAGGATAAAATTGAAAATACCAAAAAATTTGATACAATTTATAAAATTATTAGATACATAATAAATATACTACCTGTTGTGGTTTGGTTCTATTGGTTCAGTTTATTAACTTTTATTTGCGTAACTAAAACATTTAAACTTATTCCTACTTTTGTTTATATTTCCAAAACTCAATTTAAACAAAATGTATAATGCAGTAGTAAATAAAATATTATTTAGATATGGAATTCCAGTACTAATGTACTTAATGAGCAATTAAGCTCACTTGCAAATTTAAATTTTGCCGGTACCCAGGTTAAAAATCGATTGTCAATTGTTTATTTCTATTTATGCTGTTAAAAGATCTCAAATGAAAGGTAATAAGTGAGACTAATGCAAGTAATATTTAACTTGTAACCCCTTTGTTGAATGGCAGTTCCGTTATTTAACAACCATCCCGTGTTGGCATAATATGTATAGTACTGTTTTAAATAAACTCCGAACCTAAGGCAATATATCGTGTGGAACACATTTCTGTACATCCGATTTTGAATGAACTGATAAGACCGGAAGTTGTGTTCATCCACTAGCACATGATTCAATGGACGGACGCGACGCGGAAGAACCTCATCCCCTCTTTGAGGTCAATGCAGATCGCTCCTCAATGAAATACACTGTCAGTCTACATTTTGATCATGAACCGGAAGAAATACCAAGTTATCATCCTTACTAAACCGTTACGCCTAATCAAGATATACTAAATCCTGTATTTAATATTGAAATCTTAACTTGATCGCGAGTAAAAATATTTTCTTGAAACTTCATAAAATATAAAACAATTTCAAATGAAAAAAAAAGACTAAAGGTATCTTTACAAATTTATTAAAAAATTATTTTATATTAATTATAATTAGCAGGATAAAAGACATTGCGGGGTTGGGTCATACAGATGCTCAATCTGTGGCCCGCGGAACACATTTGTATTTTGTCTTGATTTCAAAATATATTTAATAATAAAAGTTAATTAGAAACTTCATACAAATTTGCTAATTGAAGTTTGCCACGTATACTTTTTTGAATATTACAGAAATATACAATTAAAACCGTTTCTGCAAGGCTAACAGCTATGTTGAAAAATCATATATTAAAAATAAAAATGAAATTTTAATTAAAATTTATTGTACTTGTTGATAATTGTTATTAAATTTAAAATTTTATTTTTTATTTTATTTTAAATTTTAACCGACGCGGTGGTTAAAATTTCACTGAAGGCTGTAGGTCTTCTTTCTATAGGTATCTTTTGTTGGGTTTATCCCGAATATAAAACCAATATAACTTTTAATTAAGAAATATTATTACATGCATACAGTAATATTTTATATTTTCCATAAATAATTCAAGCTGAAATTTATGCACTATTACAGCAGTGTAAACTTGGGAAAACTTTTATAATTAATATACAAAAATTAATTAGGAAACTATTTCTTTCGTTAAAAATAAGTTAAAAGATATATCACCATATTTAGCATATATTATTATTATCAAATCAATAAATGTTGTTTTGGGGGGGACCTAATGTTCACCTTCAGTTTTAAAGCCTAAATAGTCGAGAATGGGTTACAGCTATCTTTATCGGATAATTTTTAAATTTTACTAGTAATCAAACTTAATCTTCTTTCGCCTCAGTAGTGAAAGTCAGCAGCAATAAGGTACGAGTAAAGTAATATATACCAAATAAATGTTGACATAAAAATTTATATATATTAGAAACTGAAGTCAAGTTGTCTTAAGGCACTCTCGTAATAAAATTTTTAGAAGTTTTAGAGTAAATATTCGTTTATTTGAATTTTAATTGATTGTTTGAACTTAAATTTGTATCTAATAAATAATTCCCTTTCGCTTCAAGTTGTCATTTTAAATGAATAGTAACTAAAAAAGTTTACTAATTTAAAGTTTAATAAGAACCTTACCTGTTCGAACATAAAAAGCTTTATTAATGAAAGGCAGTATTAAATATAATTACTTTGAAATAAATTTCGAAAGGAAGTTTAAACAAGAAAAATTCAGCATTTCTATTCAATTTCTGATTTCAGTTAAAAACGAATTTCAAATAATTGTTTAGCCGCATTATAATCATAAATCAGCTGTAATACACACAAAATGTAAAATTTATAAGCCTGTAATAAGACTAAAATTTTATTTTGTTTTAAAAAAAGTCCTCACAATATTTCTAATAAAAATATAATTAAGATATAGAGAGCTAGTAAATTGCATCATTCGTTTATCACCAAAACCAAATTGAAAGAGAAAAAGCTTTTAAAGCATCTAAGTCAACCCCAATCGTTAAACTTGTACTATACGTAATCGATTGAATTCGTTAAAATTTGCTTTAGGTTATCCACCTTGTTAAACATTCCTAAATGAGGAAGGTGACTTCTAGGAGAAAAACTTTATTCGAACTTCCTCATAACTTTCACAAGGTGAATAAATTAAAAATTAATTATTACTATTATTATTGAATAAACTTCCAAATGTACCGACGTATTACAAAAGAAGGAGGATCCTTTTTTACGTTAAAAAAATTTTATCCCAAGGAATTTATGTGATAGATTAAATTTAAGGAAAATAATGCTTTGATTGAAACGCCTTGAGAGCATGCTTATGAATATATTACGAATTTGTGCTTTTCGATTATTTTCTATATCAAACATTGAAGTTAAAATATGTTGTTAATATTGTAGATTTATAATAAAATTTAATCCTTAAGGGTATCAATTTTCAATTGAATACAATAAGTTCCTGTACAAACATTTGCTTTCTTAAAACCTGGAGGCGCTTGGTAATCTGAACGCAGCTATTGCCGCGGTTAGATAATATTCCTTTTCAACTGCAACTCACTGATGTGCTACTAAAAGATGACCAAAGATCTTTCAAAAGGTTGTCTCGAAATAACATTTATTTGTGAAATAAAAATAAACAAATATCGGTATAAGTGCACATTAGGAATAAAATGTCTACCCGGTGACAATAATCTTTTCAAGCTTTGAGTGAAATCATATTCTTTTTTATATGAGCTTTTCTCACTTTAAAAATAATAAATATTTTATTTATTTTACAGAATCATCCTCGGGCAAGAATTTTTAGTAAGTGTGTTTCACTGCAAAACAAACAGCTGTTAAACAAATACAATATCTTAAATTACAATATTATTTTATTGAATTTTATTAATTAAATGCCGAAATCATCATATTTGTTTACTTAGGAGAAATAATTTACTAAATTTTATTATTGTGCCATTTCAACTCAATAGAATCGGCGTTATTATTAATAATACCGATTTTGGAACGCTTTTGAAATCATCTTTAATTATTTCCACTATTGCTTAATTCTAATTTCAAAGTGCTAAGAATATATCCAATAATTATTTGTTTTGTGTGATGTTTAAATTAATTAAATTATTTCTAAAATATAAACAAGCCAATAAATTGCAAATTTTTTGATTATAAAAATTATTTTGATTATTTTGCTCCATATAACTGTCTTTCAAAAATGTATAACATTATTTGCATTCTTTGCTATTTTGCTTTATCCAAAAACGAAAGCAAATCGATGAATTTTGATAATGCGGTATTATGTTGACAGTTGAATGTTATATTTGAAATTGTTTTAACTGTCTGAAATATTCGACTCACTCAATTTTAAAGTCGTAAAGAATTCCTCAAGAACGACTCGATTGTAAGATTGTATTAAAATTTTTATTATTGCATTTTTATTGTTTGCACTACTTAGCAACCTAGGGGTTAACTTTACGACTACGTTTTAATTTAACTTTATGAAAGTGTGAGTCAAATTAATCCCACGTTATAAATTTCTTTTACTATTATACTACAACGTTATCAACAGTTCTCACTATTTAAACAATAAAAAATAAATAAATCAACTGCTGTTTAAAAAAATTAATTTTCTAGTTGTGAAAACTTGCAATTTTACAACAAAACGAACTCTTCATAAACTTTTTGGTATACTTGTAAGTACATTTACCATAATTATAAAATATATATAATTTTTCATAAACTTTAAATGTTACATTCTTAAACTCAACTCAAAATATACTGTGACTTTGAAGCTTGGATTATTTAAAGCAGTTTTTGGGCATATAGAATCTATTTTACAAAAAAACTTATTAGACGTTTTTTGTTGAAAATTTCATTGCCTTCAATTTTATTTGTTTCCATTTTTTTATTTTGTCCCGCCGTTTCTAACTGACAGCGGCTTAAATAAACCTCCGCCCATCTAGCCTCCCCCACCTTCGAATTTCAAAAATGTAAAGAATGCAGAATTATGCTCCATTTATGCACTTTCGATTACCGCCAGAAAAAAAATTTGCACTCTTTAGCGGGAAAACACGATTTCCGGTGAGGGGGCTGACGGTACGGACGGTCAGCCCCCCCACGGGTTAATTGTGGACCGAATCGAAAAAAAAAAATACACGAATTATGCACTCTAGAACCACCCTAGTCTCGATTTTTGCACCTGCACCGGTGTTCAGAAAAAAAATATTTTCGATTTCTACGATTTCCATTTAATGAAAATGGCCTGTAAAATTTTTGATTACCGATCGAATCGAAAAAAAAAAATACGAATTATGCACTAATTATGCACTCTTGAACCACCCTAGTCTCGAGCACCTGCACCGGCGTTCAGAAAAAAAATATTTTCGATTTCTACGATTTCCATTTAATGAAAATGGCTTGTTAAATTTTTGATTACCAGTCGAATCGAAAAAAAAATACACAAATTATGCACCAATTATGCACTCTTGAACCATCCTAGTCTCGATTTTTGCACCTGCACCGATGTTCAGAAAAAATATTTTCGATTTCTACGATTTCCATTTAATGAAAATGGCTTGTAAAGTTTTTGATTACCAGTCGAATCAAAAAAAAATACACAAATTATGCACCAATTATTATGCACCCTTGAACCACCCTAGTCTCGATTTTTGCACGATTTTTAGAAATCGAAAATATTTTTTTCTGAACATCGGTGCAGGTGCAAAAATCGAGACTAGGATGGTTCAAGAGTGCATAATTGGTGCATAATTTGTATATATTTTTTTTCGATTCGACTGGTAATCAAAAATTTAACACGCCATTTTCATGAAATGGAAATCGTAGAAATGGAAAATATATTTTTTCTGAACACCGCACAGTGGGTCGAAAACACGAAAAAGTGGCCAAAAATCAGATTTTGATTTTAATGACTTAAAACTAGCATAAATAACACGGGAAAATTAATTAAAAAATTTTAAATTACCAGGGATGATTTAGAGGGGTGTTTTTTATACGAGTGGTTATTAAAATATGATTTTAATTTTAATGACTTAAAGTTGGCTCACATAATACAGAAAAATTAATAAATAAAATAAAAACTAAAGAGGGTTGATTTTAGAGGGTGGTTTTTGTATACGGCCAGCAAAAAATATTTTCTTTCGCATTAATTATGTTAAACAACATTGATGCAATACAGTAACAGTAAAAACAAAATTGAGACCCCCATGGGTGTGCTCTGTGTTCTAAGGGATGGTTTTTGATAAAGTTATTGCAAGTTTGAATTTTAATTTATTTTAAAAAGATTGAATTGCAGGGTGCTTTTTAGAGGATATTTTTTGTCTAAATAATGATTTTTATCACTTCTACGCTATCACTTGTACCTAAATCACAGACGTTTTCATTCAAATTGAAAAATTAAGTTAAGGAAACAATTAAATAATATATAAATCGTCACTCCAAATTTTCCAAATACCGTTCCACACTTCGACAGTGATTGTATTTTAATGCGTTGAATATAATCATAATTATGCGACACGTAGCGCGTCGCCGTCGCGTTGTTCAAAATCGCGAATTATTTAAAAACGCACTTGAATGCACAAACAATTTTTACATAGTTTGTTTGAGAAATGTCTAATGTATTTTTTGCGTATTTTTTCAAAACGGGAAATTGCGGGAAATTGTTTATAAGTCCACACAAAGTTGGAGAATTATTTGAGATTTTCTATTGAGCAGCTCCCGGAATGAAATAATGTATTTAATTATTGCACCATTGTATTGTCTAAAAATTTTTTTATTCGAAAGTACATACTTCAAAACAACTTTTCTATTAAATACCAATTTAAACTCGAAGCTGAAATCTGGACAATAAGTCGTCAAAACTTGGTGTTGCATGGAGCGAAATGCTACTCAAATCAGCGATTAATAGAAGGTGATTTTTGCATCGCTCTAACAAGCAGAAATATTTTTCAATTCACTTGAGATTCGAGAAAAAGGTGCACTGATGTTTTCTCTAAAGATATACTAAATTTTGTGGCAATACTGTTAAGTTGACAAAAATGTATTTTTGGCCACTTTTCCGAGCGTCTGACCCACTGTGCACCGGTGCAGGTGCAAAAATCGAGACTAGTGTGGTTCTAGAGTGCATAATTAGTGCATAATTCGTGTATTTTTTTTTTCGATTCGATCCACAATTAACCGTCCGTACCGTCAGCCCCCCCACCGGAAATCGTGTTTTCCCGCTAAACGAAAAGAGTGCAAAATTTTTTTCTGGCGGTATTCGAAAGTGCATAAATAGAGCATAATTCTGCATTCTTTACATTTTTGAAATTCGAAGGTGGGGGGGCTATATGGGCGGAGATCTTAAATAAGACTGGGTAAAATACGAAAAATCGTACCGTTTCCGAGATGTAGATAACAATATTTTTCGTATTTTACCGAGTCTTGTTTAAGCCGGACAAAATAAAAAAATGTATAAAAACAAAATTGAAGACAATGAATTTTTCAACAAAAAATGTCTACAAAGTTTTGCTGTAAAATAGTTTTTTATATGCCAAAAAACGGTTTCAAAACCGGAAGTTTGCATTGTTAATATAAGAGCATCCGGCTTTCATTTTGATTCGCTGTACTTTAAAATAATACAAAATGTTAATTTAGATTAATCTTTAATTTTAATTAAAGGAAACTCTTTCAAAACCTTGGATACACGTCAAGTAAAAATTTCCGTAAATAAAATTTTTCAAAAAATCGATTCTTGACCATTAAATTGTCGTTTTCAGTCACCACAAAATCAGCAAGCATCAGAAACGAAAATTTTTCTATGATCGGCATTTTTACGGTTTTCACCCTAAGTTTGATAAATCATTTTGCAGTTGTAGCGTCCTTATTTATAACGCGATTTTGAATTTTCAAAAGCTGTGAAAACGTACAGAAGATTGTTACAATATTGATATGAAGTATGTATTTTTTCCTGAACTTAAACAGTAAATTGCAAACTAAAATTTTAAAGTTAATATTGAAGGCATTGCCTAGGAAACTTAAAATGAGTCTACTAATTCAGAACATTATTAATCAAAATTTCTTTATAAATTTACACTTTCTTTGTGCAAAAGTTTATGATTTTCAAAAATTGCTTGCATCAACGCTCTTTCTCATCACTTAACTTCGTGAAAGAGAGAAATATAAAATTCTTGTCATCACAATTTTTACCTACCATCGAGCATCGACTTTAAAAATTAATGCGGGAGGACTAATTATGGCCTGCATAGTCATATTTCAAGAATGATCCGTCTTGTCAACAGATTACATAATGTCGAGAAGTTTGATCTGTTCCATCCGTCACTTTGTGGATTCAAGTCAAGTATAATGTGGAATATTGATATTATGCTTGGTGGTTAACTTACACCACCAAATTCTGTTACTCCTTTTTCATGAATCTATTCCCTGCGATTTATGTAAACTGGTTTATCCGTTAATAAATAAATTAATTTAAGCAAAATTTATTTCTGAAAAATTTTAAAAATTAAATTTTACGTTTTTGCATTGCTTAAATTAATAATAGTAAGGCGAAAACTTTAGATAATTATTTTTGAAAAAATCATTTGTTTACTCATTTCTTCAGACAAATTCAAATAATTAAAAAATTGCAGCTCTTAAAACAGTTGCTAACAGCAAAATTAAAATTTTAATTATTTGCATAGTTGCAAAGTTGCAAAATTTTGAATATTTGTTTTTTGTTGTAACGGCCTTGTTTATGAGTATCTCTTAATTTTCAAAAAAATGCGTAAGCGCACAGCGATTTGCTATTATAATGGTCTAACATTTTCTTATCTTAGTCGAGATCTAATTTTCTAGATTTAAATTTCTAATGATATAATTTTAATCTAATAAAAGAGGAGGTATTGCAATACCGATTTTTTTTGGTTTTCAGATTTTGAGAGTAATATACGTTTTGACCTTCCCTGAATCCATTTTGACTAGTTTTGTCGTGACGTCTGTCTGTACGTACGTATATACGTACGTAAGATTAAAAGGTTATATCGTGAAAGAAGTATTAATTGTCGTTTTAAACATACTATTAGCTGAATATCTATATCTACAGATAATGTAATCAAAATGTAAAGCAAATGAAAATTTCCAAAATTAGCCAAAAATTTCGGCTCTGAAGCTCCACGGGCGATTGCAGCTCCACCTCTGTGGTTACTATATTATTTAATTTAAACATGATTGAATATAAACTGAATTTGGTTTAATAAGGTTGAGTATATTAAAATTAATAATTAATAATGCAGTGACGAGCTTGTTAAGTTCATCAAATTTACATGTTCAAGTATCATTATTAGCTGAAAATTTACACAAATATAAACAAATATTACATTTTGTCGGCAAACTTATTCAAATTGAAAGCTATCACTGTAAATATAAATTAATGTCAATTAATAATAGTACGTTTAAACTATGCAAATGCAATAATATAGCAGATGAAAATTATTTAAAATTTTTAATTAAAGTGAGGTTATAATACCATGACGTATTAAATTAAAAAAATAAATGATGACGTTTTACAATGATGTTGGTTAAATACTTCAATGTTGCGTAAAAGAATGAGTTATTGAATTGCCGAAAAAATAAAATTGTCAGGATCTTTGTTAATGGTTACTCTGCGAAGCCGCTATAAATCAAGACAACATTATATTAAAATACTTATGGGAAAGCCGGAAAAAGTTATTGTTGGGAAGTTAATTTGCAATTTATTCTCAAATTTAGGTAATAATATGGTGTTACTAATTTTAGCATAAAAAACCTACTTATGTTTTTGACATTTTGAGTTTTTAAACATAATTAATTAATCCTATATTAAATTATAACGAGCGATATTGAATTATTGAAATGCAATTAATTGTTTAATAAAATACATATGATTAAATTAAAATAAACAAATTAGTAGTAATAATATTTTCTCAAAGTTTATGAGTTTAGCACATCATGTGACATTTGCCAAAAAAAGTTTTGCATTGATACTTATAAAAACTTTGAAATAAAGTTGTTGTGAAGAAAAATTGGAAAATCATTTTCAGTTCAAATGTCAAAAAGTTTGAATTTCTGACATTAAAACTGTTATAAAAGAGATCACTAAACTTATTCAGGTATAAGACACTTTTGTTGTCAGCCTATGTTACCATAGACGCAAATTTCTTTATAACAACTTTTTTCTCTTATTAAAAATATATTAAAATTATCGAATTAAACCAAATAATACCGCCTTTAAGTTCTCTACGTCAAGTGGTACTTAATAATTATAAAGTAGGGTTACAATACTTCCAAGTATCTCTTGAAATTATTACTAATTAATATTATTAATGTGTTTTTCCTTAATCAATGGTTGAAAAAATAGAATAAAAGATAAACCTAAATACGATTGTTACAAAGTTTTATTTACGAAGTATTTTAGAAAATTTCAATTTCAGGATTTAGCTTTTAGTTCTCCCTGTTTGTTTTACGTAATTGGTTATTTTTTGTATTAAACTTAAAAGAATGACGCCCATTATGTAAAGTGATTTTTGTTAATATTCCTGTTTGCGACTATTTTAAATAACAATTAGTAAAAACTTAAAAAAAAATAGAGCCAATAAGGTAATCGGATCAACTTAAAAAGAGGCAGTTCTATTGGAGTGCATTTTTAAAAAATTAAGGAAAACGATTAATCAAATTAAAATTTTAAAAACGAGCCGGCCAGATAAATTGTTTTGAAGTTTAGTCTTCTTGCGTTCTATGATCTCTAAAGAGAGTTTTCAGTTTCAAAAGGATTAGTTTTCACTTTACATTAAACAATTAATACACATTTTTTCATTTTTATATCAAAGAATATTTCTTTCAACTTCGTTTAAGTTTACTACAGAGAGTGTTCTGAACGACAAATAATATTTACAGAGAATGCGGCATAGTTAAAATTTTTGAATAATTTAAAATTCAGATTTTTATAATAAGAAATCGCGCAAGTAAAATTTATTGGAAAAGACATTCAGCAAAATTTTATTTTTAATATTAAAATAAATCACTTTATTTACTTGCTCTACAGAATAAAGTTACCCAAAACAAACAATTTTCTTTGAAAACTAAATTAATGAGAGAAAGTCAAACTGTACTTATAATACTCGAACGTTTATAGAATACAATTTTAAACACTTTCCTTTTAAAATTCCCATTTTTTGCAAGGTTGTAGCCTGGATAATATTTTCTGTTATCAAATAAACAAGTAATTGTCTATTGTATACCTAAAACCGATTTACCTGAAGGGTCCAAAGAATTTAACATCCAACCGGAATCAATCGAGTGACTAATTGACGCCGTTTAAAATTATTGCGGAGACCAATGCCACAAGAGCTAGTTCGATTTATAGCGGTGTGTTGTGGTTAAGGTTCTTAGTATGTCATATGCTTGAAACAATCACAATTGGAACAAATTTATTAACAACCAAAGGACTTAAATTATTTTTTATAAATAAACTGATATGTTAAAAAATAAAATAGTTATTTTCTCATTTACGCGGTTTCTATTTACACAGATTAACATACACGTTGGCAATGACATCTAAAGTACACAATTTACTCTATGTAAATAACGAGGGCTAGAAGGTTCGATATACGTACAATTTTTACTACAAAATTGACAGCTTTCTATACAAAATACATGCAGCTAAATGGAATGATATATTTATAAACAAACAAAAGCCACTTTAATGACTTTCAAAACTAAAATTTTGGCGGTCAGAAATTATTAAAAATTTTTAATTATGCTAATAAATATAGTACTAACTTGTAATAATTAAGTTTTTCAGTTTTATCAAATTTAATGACGTCATTTCACAGTGGTAACCTGACATTAATCGATAAATTTATCGACGTATAAATGACGTAATAAAGACGATGAAGACGTTATGTTAAAAAACTGTGACTTAATGACGTAAAAATAACGTTAGCTTTACCAAATATATTTTACTGCTACAAAAGAAATATTTATTAAGAATAAAATTATTTATTTATTTTCGTAAAATAAACAATACGACATTTAATAAACCGGTTACAATTGAAAGGATCCTTTTTCTTAATCGTCCCGTCGCAATAATAATAAAGCATTTATGTCATTTGAATAACTACAAAGTAATTTCAAACTCACCTCAAATTCTAAATTCTACTTACACAGCATCACCGCTGCTACGAATTAAGAGCTATAATGGAGTTGTGCTTTTATTTAAAAAAAGATAAAATTTCAGATATATCATATACGAACAAAAGTTGATGTAAAAATATTTGAATAAAAAGATGAACATATATATGTTCACAAATTTATTAACAAAATTCTTTACAGTGTGTATATTACACACTATATTATATAGTGAGTGAAATACTCAATTTTCCAAGTAGTGCGGTAGAAGGCCGCATTGACCTTCCGTGACCTGCCAATAGTGGACGTAAGGAGCCCCAGAGAGCACTATATACAGTGTGTCTGTTTTTTCCATCAGATTTTACTATTGTTACAGCAAAACTAATAATGTAATAATTTATAAATAATATCAAATTAATTGGCAATAACTACTTTACTCTTTCAGTTTATTGTATAAAGTAGATAGTTATCTACCACAATAAGAATTTTGCTATTGTACAGAACTACTGGATTACTGAGAGATGCTTTGGAAAATCAAAGGTTTTTGTGTATTTTCTGTGATTAAGTTCATTAAATTGAAACCAAATGAAATTTCAGAGAGAATACGTCTCTATATTGCGGCAGTACGCCCCGGGGACAGTGCAATTGTGAAAAAATGGAATAATTCAAATTCCTTGTCCATTCTGCCGCGACATACAGTAGCAGTCATAGAAATTGCATCGTTGAATATTTCCGAATTAAAATAACAATTCCCAATGAAATTTAAATAACCGTACACAATATAATCACAATACGTACACAAAGCTACGTAGCTGGGGGGTATGGAATACCCTCCAGTACACCGAAGATTGTGCGCAGAAAAATGTTATTGAGCTTTTGTGTTTCAAACCAGAAATCCAACTTTGATTTGAAATTCAATAACATTTTCGTTTTTTGAACACAATCACTAAATGTGCTGGGGGGTATTCCAATACTTCTCAGACCCCCCAGTTTAAAAAATTTAGCGTAAGTGTATGAACTTTATGCCATTAGCAGCCTATAATGTACATTCTTTTGAGCTAGAAAGAAGAATGATGAAGATTAAAAATAAAATGATTTAATATTCTGTTTTGCAAAGGTGGCAGTGTCCCATTTTATTCATTCTGCAGCCGCCACTGCAGAAACCATTTTAATTTTAAATTTTTTAAAAAGTCTTATACATAAGAGTATACCTAAAAATGAAAACACAAAAAAAAACAGAACAGGAAAATCAGATGTTGACTTCTTAATATTTAATGAACTTGGAGATTTATAACAAACTCAATTTTTTTATTTGGATTGTAAATTACTGCTGATATTTACAATATTATAAATATTCACAAATAATAATTGTTCCTATAAATCTTAAAGTTTCAGTTAATTAGTTTCTTATAATTACTTAATTAGTTTGATCGTCACAATTTCTTGAATATTATAACTAGGTATCTGGCGAGTTTAAATAAAGCCGAAACACGTAGTTGAATTTTTAAGTTGAAAATTTAAGCAAAAAAAATTTTTTTAATGGATTTAATTTAAAATGTCACAAGAAGTAGGATGCAATTTAATTTTATAAAGTTAGGGTAGTTATAGGTGAAGGGGTGAGGGTAGGGATAAAAATCTCGATAATTTTGTAATTTATCTGTCGTCCTAAATTGGTTGTGTGTTCTTTCTGATCTTAATATCCCCTTTGATTTGTGAAATATTTAGGGTGGATTCCTTTTAAATGAACAGTCTTCTAGCGACGTGATTCAATATCACAATCACATAAAGGGTTATATTGTGCATTTTAGGGCACTATTATAAATTAAGTTAATTAATTATTTAGTGAGTAATAAAACATAGTAATACTAAAATTAATTGATGAAAAACACAGTTTTACAAGAAAAAATTTCAACAAAAACTTTCTTTTAAGACAAATTTAAAATTACCTACAAATCATCGTGCATAATATAATAATCCTCGATAGTCTAAAGTCAACGGTTTTTGAGTAATAGATAGATTAAATTAATCAAAAATTGTAAAAAAATACATTTTATGTAATAATATGTAATACAAACCTAGTGTAATAATAATTTAAATTAAATTTTGCATAATTAAGCAATGAGCGACAGCTACCGTGTTTCTGATTTATTAGCCGTCCTCAGCACCGCATACACGGTATTTACTGTTAATTATGCAACGTTATACATTGTTACAACATTTCTGTCAACACGTGCTGTGAAGGAACTGCTCCATCGAAAAACGACTTGATAATCATATCATAAAAGTTTCAGCCTATATATTAATCGTTTCAATACCTTTTGCATAATTTAGGAAAAATTGTTATTATATAATGATATAAAAATAATTTTAAAGTTTCGATATTGACTGGATTCAAAATATTTCAAAAAACTTGTTTTTAAATAAAACATAATTACAATAAACTACATTCCGTGGGTAATTGATATAGCAGTGAAGCACGGTACACTTATTTTAATCAATAACACAAATGCTCTATTATTTATACCACCATATCGTATTGACATAATTATGAAGAACAAGTAAACTACTCGTATCTAAACAGCGGAAATAATTTAGTAAAAATAGAACTTCTAATTTAAATATTTATATAAAATATTCAATTCAATTTAAAATATTCATTTCATTTCGTGTCTTTTCAGTAAAAAGTTCGAAACGATCTAATTACAGCTTATTCTTAAAAAAATTTTATGGTAAGGTTAAAGAAGAACTACCATTTAAAGCTAGGGTTTTGATGTGTTTAACAAGAAAAACGTCATCAAATTATCAAAATAAGTCAATTTGCTATAATAAAGAGGGCAACCATTGAATATTATGGGAGTCACGGTATATTTTTACAATAAAATATATGTATATATAATTTTATTTAATATTCCGTTTAGGAAGGGTGCCGTCCGGTAATCCTCTCAGTAATAGCTGCCACTGATTATCAATTATATGTATTATAATGAAATATACTATGTACATTACAAAGTAGATCATTCATTAAGTTAAAATTTAGCCGCACTTTATTCGACTGCAAGGTTTGCTATTGGCAAACTTGGTATTTGATAAGTGATATCTGAAATATAATAGAAACATAGTAGATGGGTAATTAAAATTAGATATTACAAATACGAGGTAATTACGTTAGAGATATTAGAAACCCGAGAGCATATACATATGTATATGAAGGGGGTGATCTTTCCAATTAGAATAATGTATTTTGATGTATTTAATAACTTTAATATTTAATATATTACAAATGCAAATTAAATCACATATTATAGTTTATTGTAAATTCTGTTATATATTTAAAAACTATAGAAACTCGAATGTACTCAAAGAAAAATGTTTTACGACATTAATTTAAATTAATTCCAATAAATTTTATAGAATGAAAATTTATACTATACACAGCTTAATGTCGTAGTTCTATTAGTTTTCCACATAGTCTCGTACATGAACGGTTTCAAGGATTGCCTAAATAAATCCATCACCTCTTTCATAGATGACGTATAGCTTTTAACGACAGCACATAAACTCCGTCGAACTACATAGGGATACGAACTGAATGATGTCTCATTATATCAAAGTTGCTATGGAGATATCATTTAGAATGTACGACTTGAGTATGAAAGATTTCTATCAAAGTTAATTTGTTAATTCTAAACCGTCTGATTATAATCTATATAACATTTATCAATATCCTATATAACATTTATTAATTTCCTGTATAATAAATTTGACCTATACATTCATAATTATAATTTCTTATGTGCCACTCGAGAAAACTTCTCAACTCATTTTTTCTCTAGGAGAAAATGTCAAAAATTGTGAAAGAACCAAATTATTTCAATATTTTTTATCTTTCACTATTTCCGATTTATTGATAAAGTATTGATTAAATCATACTAAGTTTTCATGTATTTACTTTACTTTCGGCTATGAGTTAGCATTTAATGCGTAAAGAATATAATTTTACAATTGCAATGTACAGATTTCCCATAATTTAATTCAATTTAATCTGTTAATTATTCAAAAACAACAAATAACATGTAAAATATGTAAATTTTCGATTTTTATGAAACGAAAATTTGAAGTTGATGGAAATACCAATAAATTAACAATGTAAAAAAAGGATTTCACGTTAAAATATATATTTCTATAGATTTAACGTGGAAAATTTTTATGTAAATAATAAATTTATATAAAAAATATTTATATAAATAAAAATTTGAATTTTATATTTATACAGTTTACTGTAGGAACAGAGAAGAAGAGCGAAATATAAAAGTTATTAAATAATCAAATTCGAACTTTTCTGAAAATTGTCCCAGTTCCAGTTTAGCCCTTCTACTAACTATTTATAGTTTTTCTAAGTGGTTTTTTTAATAATACTGTTACACTTCGCAATTGTAAAAACTGAAGAACTTACAATATGAGATTTTTTTTTGAGATTTTCAATATTCGATTCTTAATGCAGTAACTAAATTACACCTTTCTTTATTTTGCTTTAAATTATAACTTATAAAAAGAAAAACAGAAACCAAATCTTGAAGAATAAATGGAATGGAAAGTATATTACATTAGATAGTGTGAATTACCATTGTTATGTAAATGCAGACAGACATCTGGAAAACTTTCCGAAGTGATTATGTTTATAAATGAAGCATTGAAATTGAAATTGGTAGTACATAGAAAACTTTTAGATTTCTACGTTTGTATTACTTATACTACTCGTGATTATTAAAATAAAAATATTTAAAGTAAAACATAAAATGACTCCAAACTTATCTATTGTGCTAAATCTGAAAATATTCTACCGCTCGTAGGTTGTTTTTGTGAAATGTTATAATTTTTACTTGTGATCGGCGTTTTATAATCGGTTACAAAAATATCAAGCACAGAAAATATTCCATTAATTTTTTCTGTGGTACCCATTTGTTTTACAGGAAAATATAAAAAATTGTAAACAAAATTTAATTAAAAACATAAAAATCTTAATGAAGTACATTCTCTTGTTCCCGAAGATTTTTAAAATTTTACAAATAATGTACATACATATATCTCAGAACAACAAATTGATTTATGCTAAGGATGATAGAGCGGTTAAGCCGCAGGCTTGATAGTAAGCGGTCGGCCTAGTTTCTAAACGCCACATTAACCGATTAAAAAAAAAATAACTTAGTAAGTCACACATCATTAGATTTTTAACATTAATCGCATTTTAAGCTAAAAGCAAATATAAATTAGATAATCAACTAAAAAGCTAAATAAGAGCTTTTTAAATAATTGTTGCATAGAACAGCAAGTGCTTAACTTATTTAAAAATGTTTACTCTTATACGCAAGTAAAATTTATCACAAAAATTTTAATAAACGGATTTCTTGTTATTTACGTAAAATGGGTAGGTAAACATGTTCGCATTTGAAAATATAATTATTATTTTTTAACTAAACGAGGTGTTGAAACAAGGTTTGCTTACACCATAAACGGAAAGTTTGTATAAATGGAGAGTGTGTTTACCCTATTTGTGGGGATGATGATAGGATTGTCTTCATTAAAAAATGAAAAAGGAAAAGGGGAAAGTTTCTCTACCGAGTATGAACTCGGAAAAGACATTTGTAAACATTATTTTCATTTAACTTTCCATCAATTATGTTTACTTTACTCAACTTATTTGTACATAATTAAATTAAGAAAATAATTTAAAATAAATTAAACTGCAATACAGATTTCTATGTATTCTGTATGTATAGAGTATTTATTCCTAGTGTGCATATAATTTAAGGGGGTATGAAATACCCCCAAAGTCCCCCACTTATTGTTTACTATTATACTATTATATAAATAGGTATAGCTAAATAAACATAAACAAGATTTATTTATCCCAAGCTAATAATTTAATTAATTAATATTATACTATTAGTATTAACGTAATACTACTAACGTAAAACCATATATTACGTTATTTTAACGTAAAATAAATTTGTTATGGATTTTTAAAAAGTTCGGCTGTTGAATAATGGCGCACAAATAACGTTAAAACTACGTCTACTATATACATATTTAATTGATAGAAATTGAAAGAAAACTACTGCACAACAACGTGTAAACAAACCAGCTGCTCTACATGTATCCAGCTGTGAGAGTTCTATTTAATTCCCAATACAGTTCATAAACGCGTCAAGTTCGTCCAAGAAAGGAAAAATTGTGTCCTGAAAATAATACGGCTTCCCACTTAACATTTGAATTTGAAACTATTTATAATTTACAGTTACGATTATTAATTTTCTTCTTCAACATATATTACTTTTTCAAGAATTTTCTAATCTTTTCGTGTTGTGTAATTTAACCGTAAAAAATTCTGAAATTGTTTTTTTTACTTATAATTATGAGTTAAGATTTATAAATACAAGCAATTTGAAAAAATGATTTTATTTAGATTTGGGTGCTACCGGAAGGGACTCCCTGATGTTTCCTTAATAATTCAGAAAAAACGAATTTTTACGCTTATTACATTTTATAAAATATTCTGTATAATTTGTAAAACTAATTTTTAAGATTTTCGAAGTAATGTTTCATTTTAAAGGGTAAAAACGTTTATATGTAAAGACTAAGTAGTAAAATAAACAGCGGGTGCAAAATCAAACGTACAACTTTAGTTGGTAAAATTCTCTGTTGACGCTCTGAAATGGCAAAGTTGGCCAGCAAGCATTAAAATTTGATTCGTAAAAGAAAGGAAGTTTAAGGTAATTTAAAATTAACTGTTTTTGGTTGGTTCATTTTTTAAATTTTAAATGAACGCAATTTTCTGAAATATTCATAAAAATGTGGAATTTGGAATATTAACACACGGCGAGTTTAATGTTTAAATTTAGGAAACTGAAATTGAATTATAAACTGTTTAAGAAGCTGTAAACTGTAATCCACTCTATAATAAATCTATATAAAACTAGACGGATCCATTTTACCGTAAAAGTCCGCAAAACCATGTCATATTCGCTTGTCAAAAATATATGGCTCTATATGTGGGACGCCATGTAACCAATAATTCTACAATTGTGCAGAAGGCCAATTTAAATTCAGGCAAAAATTATTTTACTCTTTGCCACCGAAGCGAAGAGTTGAAAAATATTAAATTCAAGCTTTGATTTTGCAAGTAAGAGTTACTATGGTAAACTTCTGCTTTATTCTATTAGTGAGATTTAAAACGTGTAGTATAAGAAAACTTTAATTAATAGGAGAGTTAAGTTTCATACTAACTATAAAATGATAATAATCTTATTATAAGTTCATAATAATTTACTGATCGATAAAGTGTAGATGATGAGAGAACTACCTACGCAAAAGCTTCTTAGTTATTAATCTGTAACGTATTTACTAAAATAAAATGACATCATACATAACAGTTTACATAATTAAAATTTAATAACATAATTTAGATCAATTGTAACCTTGGCAATTTATCTTTAAAATTCATAAACACGGTTACGAAATCTTCCAGGGTGGTTGCGCTTCTGAAATACAGGAAAATTAAAATTTAATTTCAAATTAAAAATAATTAAAATTGTAACAATTAATTTTAAAATGTCAAAAAGTACTTAACCAATAGAAATTGTCGGTTAATTTTAACGGCTTGTTAAAAGTTTTAAGAAATTTTAAGAAATGGCTCCTGCTTAAATAAACCTACTCGTTCAGTAACCTGCTTACCACTCATTGCGTAAACTACTATTAGCGTTACTATTTGAGTAACCGCAACACCATGAGAGCATCACAACGAGCAAAAAGGTCGGATGATAAATTTTACATCTTAATTTATTAATGGAACCTCGGGGTTTTATTAAGCTGCTTTTGATCTGAATATTCTCTGTGTATAAATTATTTTATGATTAATAATTGTTATCAAGTAACATAACAAAAACTAAAAAGCAATCAAATAATTATTGTTAATTTTAGTAACCAAATAATAATTAACATAACAAGATTGTCGATAATTGAAAAACTGTATTAATTTTTCTTTAATTTTAATTCAATTTCTAGTTTTTATTTAAAAATATAATTACTTTCATTCCATCTGGTCAACTGTAACATTTTGTCTCTACTTTACAGCTGCATCGTTTGCCGAATTGAAATACCTTGACTTGATCTCTTATTCCTTACATTAGACATTTTTTAACTTTATTTTTATTCTTTAAACCAAGTTTCTTTACAGCTTAATTCTCAAATTGTCTTACATTTTCTATTTTTAACTATGTATAAATTTAATCTCTTCGAATTTCACTCTTACAAGTTTCTTCAGTTCTATTTAGATATCCTTTGCTTTCGATACTTCTTTGATCGTTTATAAGTAGAATCAGAAAGTTTTTCAAACAGGAAGTACACTTAGCTTATTTATTTCTGTGTGAAAGACCATAAGTGATGGAATAACTAGCTGAATACTAACGGTGAACGA
This sequence comes from Cantharis rufa, assembly GCA_947369205.1. Lineage (NCBI taxonomy): Eukaryota > Metazoa > Arthropoda > Insecta > Coleoptera > Cantharidae > Cantharis > Cantharis rufa. The sequence goes on from OX376309.1 coordinate 21,317,613, forward strand.
TGGCAGGGGCAGTTTCCTGTGAATAAAATAACCCTCCGAAAGAAAGTATATAAATCTGTGATTTTATTATTTTTATTAAAATTATAGAAACCAATCAGATGTTCTCAACATACAACCCGAGTTGTCAAAAACTGGTAATTAAGTACCACAATGGATACCAGTAAGTTTACACAATATTCAATATGTTAATGGTTTCTAAACCAGTGATAGATCAAATCAACAATCTTCAAGTTGACGATGACGACGCTGTAATAAATCATTCAATAAAACTGTTGTTGCATTGTAAATAACGGTAATAGCGTACTGGAACTGAGATTGCAAATTCCAAAAAGAATCTTCAATGTACAAGTCGTTACATGCTTCACTGTTTACAAATAAATAAATCTTGAAATTTAAAATGATAGCTGAAAGACAGACTATACCTCACCAATCCAACTGATGACAATTTTGATAAAATTTCAATGAAGCGATTAAGATGATCGGCAACAAAAATATGAAATCCTAATATATCTTGGTGTCTTGAATAAATCAAAATTAGGAACTTATAATTCACAAATTTATTGTTGTAATTAATAATAAAAGTAACCATTGCATAAATAGATTGTTGACTACATATGCAAACGACGACGTTAAATCAACGACATTTTGACGTGAATTAACGTTTACATTACGTTTTTATTGAATATGTACTTAAAACTTGCAATTTTAATCCATAATTATCTATCTAATATCTTCCGTTTGTGAAATGATTTTGCTGAAATATATTTAACCAATGTTCATGTAGGCTCTTGAGTTAATTCATTGAAATACCAATTTAATATTTAGTTTTTATGGGCAGCACTCCATCGCCCTCCCCGTACCAACCGCCACTGATTTTAGAAGTTATCGCTGGCGCAAGTTTTTGCGAATTAATGTATTAAAAAGCAATTTAATTTATTTGTTGAATAAACAAGAAACACAATTGACAAGCTATTTAATAAACTATGTTGCAATAAGTATTTTAGACAAGGAAAATAGTTTACATTCCATTGGTAACAAAACTTTCTTACTATATTACTTTCTATAAAATCGAAATTTCTTCAAATTTGTCAAAATTTACATAAGATTTTCCTGTAAAATCAAGATTGTCTAAAAAGTTTGGCATTGTTTTTGAGTAAGCCGTGACATTGTAAATTTTGAAGTTGTGAAAGTAATATAATAAAAATAAAAACAGGAAAATCAGCAATAATTTAATCCATAAGTAGAAATACTTTTAAAACTACACTCGGTTTAATTGGGCTGTTTTTTTAGTAACAAAGTTTTATCCATTTAGAAAAAATGACACCTATAATTTAAAAAACTTTTGTTTTAAAAACAACTCATTGATAGCTATTGGAAATTTCAGATATTAACAGAGTTTCAAAATCTAACTTGAGTAACTTTTATGACGATGCTAACGAAAGCAATAACGTAACAGCAAATTTTTCACACGAAATTAGATCAAAATTTTTAAACTAAAAAAGCATTTCCTTGTCAAGTCGCAGCCGTAAAGTTCCATAATTATTAAAATTTTTGTAACATATTTATACCTTGGTCGGCGACTGTTAAATACCCCTGGTTAAATAAAAAATGGGAAACGTTTGAGATTGGCGAATAAATTTATAAGTTTTCTTGAAATAGAACTGATTACATGTAGGCATGACTTTTCCATTTTTCCATTATAAAATTTTATTTAAAGGCTAAATTTAAGGAAGAAAGGTCCTTAAAAAGGATATTTTACATTATATTTGTATTTAATGTGTTTACATCAAAATTACAGTTAAAATTTCAATATTTCAACGATCAATTGAGTTATTAAGATAATATTTCTTAATAATATGAAAAAAGGATAACTATTATAATAATTACAGTTTGAAACAGACTAAACTACGTAACAATTACTATTACATTACAGTTATAAGAACAAAGTTTGCTATGATTTCATTGTCTTCACTAAAAATTACGCCAACTTTAGAAGTACATAAAGCTATCCGTTTGGAGAATTCAAGAGGAAGACCATGATAAGGGAGTTGCATCCAAGTATGAAAACAGAATTGGTTATTACAAAACAAAATAATTTAAAAAAGTAAACAAACGACCACGTTCTACTTTACTAAGTATTATAACTTTTAGTTGAGTTTAAATATTCATGTAAAAAAAGGGTTTCCAGTTACAAATCAAACAATTTATAATTAATTACAAATATTTTAAGAGTAAATTGCTTTTAATTAAAAATTTATTAAAATTTATTGAACGAATGAACGACAACAATGAAACAAATTATCAAAACGACGCCAATTTAATAACAAATATTAAAATATAATTTTACACTTGAGTTTCTGACACATAATTTAGATAGAGAAATATAGGTAATAGTATATTGTCTATAATGTAAACAAATGAATTTACGGAAATAGTTGAAAAATTTCTTATTGGGTAATCAATGGAATATCATATCAAATGGAACAAACATAAACTATAATTTACGATTATACTAACGAGCACAGATGTAGTAACCCGAATAAACCACTAAAAGACGATTAAATATTCCTATGAAACAGCCCTAGGGAGCAAGAAATATTTCCTGAGGACAGGGCCGAGTAGGACGTGAATCAGGTCTAACGTGAGACCTTTAAATTTTATAAAATTATCTAAAATCTACTTTTATCAATCAATCGGGTGATCGCTGTTCAAATCCAGGTAGCGTCGATTACTCTATCTGTGAATGGAGAAGACAACGGGAAACCACCCCAATAATTAAATTCCCTAGTACGTCATCTTGGCTTCAGTCAAGTTTGATCGCCAAAGAAGATTGTATAAAATGAAAAGTAAAGTATTTTTTTTATAAATTGGTGTTGTTTATCTCTGCAGATGCGAAATTTTCCCAAAAAAATAAATAAAATCATGAAAGTTGTGATGTGAGATTTGTTTTTAGTTCAAATCCTTGATTTTCTCTAAAAACAGTTTTAAAGTTGTCTATGTTAATATTTGAACATTTTTGAAAATTTTACATTTAAAACTAAGTATATTGTTCAATTAAATTTAAATTGTACTTTTCTTGCAATAAACCGCTATGAAAAAATTTTTTAAGCTAAGGTAAGAGAGAGACTTCGCCGACGGAGACAGACAATGTAATATACAATTTAATAATGTAATCAAAATATATATAATATGAAAAGAACGAAATATTACAAATTTACGATGTTATCAAAATTTGTTATAAATTGAAAAATAATTAAAGCAGAAATATATATATAGAATAAATATTTAATTTGCGACAACGAACTCAACAAAAATTTATAAAGTAAATACATAATGGTGATTAAAACTAATTTTTAACCTTTTCATTACAATATTGCATTCATTTTTAAAATAAGAAAAATGCATCGGAAATCGGCATCACGTGATTTCACGTATAAAATGTTCAAACAACAGAAGAATTTTCCTTTTCAGTTTTTTGAAAGAGTAAATCCCGGCACCATTTCCTAAAGTGCTTTTCCGAACTGGATACATAAAATACTATTAGGACTCAATAAAACAATTTAATTATATTTCAAAAACAGTAATAATATAATTAAACTTTCAAAAATGAGTATAAAAAATTATAAAGTAATGTAAGAATTATTGAGGGTCCATCAGACTTTAAGGTGAAAATGAAAAGGATACAATATCGCGTGGTAAATAAATAACTTAACAATTGGCATTGATTTTCAAGTAGGTATCACTAAGTGTAATTATTGTATTAATTTACAATATGTCGCGGAATTTGCGGAGTAACATGGGATTTGTGGGATGCCACGCGATTTAAGTGACGAGAATATTAAGGATTGGGATAATCTTATTTAAATATCGTAAACATTGTATTTTCCTTTCCCCTATACATCAAAATGCAGCTTATCCGTGAGTTGAATGGATGATTGGTATTGGCATATTGAAAAACTGTTCTGTTAAAAAATCATTATTTATAGAATTTATGATTCTTTATAGCCATGTGAGAGTATTTTCAATTAATTTTTGTAATAAATAAAATGTTAACTTTGTAAATAATGTTTGTAGCCGTGACAATAATAACACGATTACATCCGAAATTAGAGAAACTAGTTGGAGTATTTGTGGTGTCTTTTTACTCTAATTTGGTAAGTAGTATTATTAAATATAAGTCCGCAAAACTTTTCAGAACAAATTTAAATTATCAAATAATTCAATTACATTATAAGCTACGACAATTATAACTACTACTTTGTGTTTGCCCGAAAAATAAAAGTAAGAATTTTAATTATGTTTTCATATCGTTATTAACAAACCACACAAACCGAGCTTCTTCTAGCATGTAATGTAAATTTACACAAAATGTACTGCTAAATGATCCTCCCTAAAATTTGAAATAAATGTCTAGAAAAGTTAATCAAACTAAAATAAGACAAAAGTTGTTTCAGTACTTGGTGGTCATTTTGTGCTATACAATTTGATTTTAATTTCCTTTTCTACATTATTGGCATTGAAATACAATATATAATGCCTTGAAAGTATTGTGTATTTGAAAAGGTTCAATCACATCAAAAGATTACTGTAAATGCTGAAATAAAGCAAAAACGTGATTTGTGTGGTTTATTTACATATACACTTTCGTCTATATCAACTATCGACGAATTGAGATACAAGATTCGATTCTAGGTATTGTTTGAAGTACAGATCAATTCTAAATTATGTTGAAATTTATTTTTCCTTTTTCAAAAGGAGTTAACGGCCTGGAAGAGACCTGCACGTAATGCCAACAGCAAAAACGACATAATCAATGAAACATTCCTTTATTCCCGACATTTTTGTTAGTGCAAGTGGGTTAAATTAAAATCTCATAAGTTCCATTTGCAGTGAATAGCAAAAAAAAACTAAGTTGAAATACTGCTTCTCATTTCTAAAAATGTAATTTCAAAAAGATATTTCTCCTAATAAAACAAATCAATCATTAAATTTTTTGATGCATTAGATTTAATTTCCAATAACCTTAATCACCTTTCAAAAGTCCAAATTAAAAAATGAAATTATAGAAATACAAACCATTTTATAAATACTTTAAGGCGAGTGGCCACCTAACAAATTATGTTTTTCAGTTATTTTGGTTTTTTATTCGAACAACTTAATAACTACATTTAGTAGAGTGCTGTCTTGAAATTATTTATTACTTGGCATATATTCATAATTAGAAGGTAGTCAAAAATTAAAAAAGGCAGAAGGGCGCTATTATTAAAAAATGAGATAACACTATAAACAGAATGCCGAAAATGTCGATTATTTTAATATAATATAATTTGAAATATTTGTACAAAATAAATTTAATTTTAGTGCAATTCTTATGGAGGCGGTTTGAAGTTAGCAAATATTTAACTGTATTTTACAATTTTTATTTGTATACTTTTTTATTAGCGAAACAAAACCCATAATCGAAAATGTTTGTTTTTTATAAAAGTTGCATACATGTATGTAGAGACGATTAGTTTAAAAATCATAATTTTTCAATGATTATAGTTTGCTGCACGATGATTTCAAGTGTTTTGAATTTCGGATTCTCATCAGGCAAACCTGGAATAATTTACAAACAAACCCGAACAATTATGTAAAAAAAAATCAAAAACCTTAAAAACTACAATAATTTTAATTAATTGTTAAAAATATTGAGTAAATTATTCAATTCTGTGTCAAATGAAGATTTGCTTTTATATGTATGTTAGTTTAACCTAAAATGGTTTTCTAAAATTTGTCTGAGAATGACACATTTATCTATGGCGCTGTTTTAATCAAGTTTAGAGCAATTGTTTACATGCGATTGAATTTACATGATTGGATTTAACGGGCATGATATAAGCTACAAGGATGAAAGTATTATAATGTCAACGTTTGCTGCAATTGTTATTCTAATTTTATGCTTTGTTTTTCTAAATTAACTTAACCGAGTTAAACGATTAATTCTTACAAAAAGACCTCCAAAATTCCTATGCTTGAGTTTTACAAGTTCTTTTAGTATACTTATAATTTGTGTAATATACTAAAATTTTACAAACACAAACACAACTTCATTATAGTATAAATGTTATGCAAACGAATTAAATTCAAATATACAACTCCCCCTCTTCTTGTTTTCAAGTTTCTGGCTGCTATCAACACTACGCACATTAGAAATGCGTTTCTAAGATTAATAATTGATGAAATTAAGGAAATTATTTCAGACTTGACATGAAAATGTGCACTAATGTTTATTTCAAATTATATTTGATTCAGTACAGTTTAAGGAAGTATTCATCACGCACAACGTCATATCTTTACTTCCCCACTGGAAATTATAACATTTTCCAAGCACTGATATAACTACAAATATTTTTTAAAGTTGATATCTTCTATTTTGACTTGGAATTTTTCATAAATTCATAAATTTTGAGCCAGAGATGGACTCTATTTACCTAACGTGAGTTAAAATATTGTACATATTATCACACTAATCAATAAAGTGTTAAGCAGCACGCCTACCGGTAATGCATTATTTCCCATTTGCCGCAGTCTTCTTCCGCGACCGATTCGGCGTAGCTTTTTTGCCGCGAGGACAATTCGGAAGGACCACGCGATTTTATTGCTTTAATAATTAAAGTTTCAGAAACTAGCAACTTTTAAATTTTATATTGTTTCTGAAATTGATTTTGAAATTTACTTTAAATATTAAAAAAATCACTTTCTAACATCTTACCTTCTTACCTTATCTTGAAATATTTCAATAAAAACATGGTTTCAAATTTATAATCTACGTACATGTCTCAAGGCAGACGAATAACCGTTACCTATAATGAATATTTTTTTTCAAATATAACGTCGCCGTCGGGTCCTTCGAACAAAGGAACGTTTTTTACACTATGAAAAGCACAATTACATAATAATAATAATAAAATAATAAAATAACACAATGCATAATTATTCCCATTACTTATTGTCATCTCTGAGTAATATTTTTAATACTAGTACGACAACTTAATGTAGGCTACTATTTAACTCTTTCGGTTCATAGTGTAAAGTGGCAGGTTATTTTTCATAATAATACGAGTATATTGCTACGTAAATTTTTAAAATAATAAACTTTGGAAAGCTAAATTTTAAAATTCCAATCTTTTCAAATAACTTCTTCTCATCGAAATTCATATTCAACTCTGAAATAAACTTCAACATAAATGGAACTCAAACTGAGAGATAAATCGACCCAAGTGCTACGATATTAATTTTATATTAAACTGCCTTGAACTTTCAATTTGTTTAGCAATTAGCAATTTTATTCAATAGTAACTTCTCAATTTTTGTAAGCAAATAAGGCTACGGTCAGTTAATCTACACCACGAATCGAGCCTCGACTTTTGCACTATTGGAAAGAGGACAATTTTTTGAGCATTTTGAGACCGCACATTGATGAGGATTATCCATTAGTTTTCGAGAAAACGGCATTTGAAAATCAAAATTTTACATGCATTTTAGATAGGGATTTCATTAACACGAGTGTTCTATTGACGGTACGTGCGTTATGATATAATCTTAGTGTTAGCCGTCAGACGCAATTGTTGCTCTGTCGGGTGCACATCGTGCATGTTGAACCCCTTGCTTGTTACTGCACTCATTATATTACGCAACATTATGCAACAAATTAAAAAATAAAATAAAGGCTAATAATTAAAAGCGAGTTTCACCACTTTCAAGTAGCACCTTTGGCGAGTTGGAGCTATCTAGGGGGATGAATCGCGAATCCACCGTAAAACCTGTGGTCGACAACTGAATACTAGTCCTACATCTATCTGTAAGATTATATTAATCCACGCGTACAGTCAATAGATAACTCGTGTTAATGAAATCCCTATCTAAAATGCATGTAAAATATTGATTTTCAAATGCCTTTTTTTCGAAAACTAATGGATAATCCGCAAAAATGTAATTACAAAAAATTATCAGAATTTTGTCCTCTTTCCAATAGTATAAATTTCGAGGCTCGATTCGTGGTGTAGATTAACTGACAGATCCCGCAAATAAATCATCTATACATCATCTATGGTGTCGAGGGTATATGGAATGCCCTACAGTATACCCAATTAATCCTATGGAATACATCTTCCTAGGGGTCTTAATACTAAGATTAAAATTGTAATGTTTTTTCAATTTTTTTCAAGGGGTAACCAATCAACCAATTCAATCCAAGCAATCAAAGCTATAAAAATTCCGTCTGCGTACTATGCCTGAGGTGCGCTTGACATAAACCAACCTTGGGGTTGGGGCCGGACGACTATAGTCGCAGTAACTGCTCTTGTTGCTTTCTTATAATTAAATAAAAAATATTATAAATGAAAATTGATACATAAAAAATAGATTATCTACTATTAATAAATAAAAGCAGTCATGGAAATTGTATCGGTGATTACTTCCAAATTAAAATTACAATTCCTAATGAAATTTCAATAACCGCACACAATATACAACAATACGCACACAAAGCTATAGGTTTCTCAAACCGGGGGGTCTGGGGGGCATGGAATGCCCTCCAGTACACCGAAGAATTGTTATTGAGCTTATGTGTTTCAAACCAGAAATCTAACTTGTATAAATCTGAAATCTAAGATTTCTGCTTTGAAATTCAATTACACATTATCTTTTTTTTTTAAAAAAGGTTTGAAAAACCTAGCTTTGGAATTGTGGTCAAAAAAGAAAATCATATCAACATTTTAGAAAACCCAAACATTGTACCCACACTTTTTAGATCTAAAATGTTTTTAAGTTCTTTTTACATATTAATATATACATACATTGATATGGTTAATATCGAGTTACACTGCTTAAACCATATATCAATCGATTATTTTAAAAGAGAAAATTATAATTTTGAGTTTATGAGTTTGAAACCAAAAATTTAATTTTTTATCTATTTCTATTCTATTTTATATTCTTTATGATTAAAAATATAATATATTTAGAAATATATTCCTTTAATTAGGAAATATTTCTCAATGCAATTTCCACAACCGCTACTGTACGTTATCTTATCTCGTTTCTCATTTTATTTTATATCAAAAGAAGTATTATATTTTTAATTATTTAAACTAAATTACAAAAAGTAAAACGAGGCGATTTGAGTATTTAAAATTAAAAACATAGTCATAAAAATAAACTAAACCGCAAGCATGCGTGGCTTTTGAAGAGCAGAAGAGAAGTTCTTTACAAAAACCAAACCATAGTTTTGGTTTATTTTTAAGTAAAAATTAATAAAATTCATTAAATTATAATTAAAAGAAAAAGAATTCAGGTTACAGGTGAAATTATATGCTACAGATTTTAATATTAAAAGTCAATAATTACTAATAATTAGCGTGCACAAGATGCTTTTGATGATGAAGTTGAAATTCAATATTAAACTTATAAATAGTAAAATTTAAAAGATTAAAATATACCGACACCAAAAATGTAATCTACAAAATATAAATCATTTCCAGGCATTTATACTCGAAGTTCGGCTATTGTTCTATACAAATTCATTTTATAGGTATTTTATAGTACTTTACACAATGACTGAAAAAAGGAAGTTATTACTGAATGAGTAGACAGATTTCAGAGTGGAAGAGTGCAGTAACCCTTTTACGTGTGATTTGGTTTGATACAAAATTAAATTGTATTTTTTTAAAAACTAATTAAATTTATAGTTTGGTTTTTTGTGCAGTTAACACGTATTTTGAATAATATTTAGTTTATTAATCGATTTAAATATTTTATCAGCCCCTAAGAGTGGTAACAAAACAAAAGTTGGTGCTTGTAAGTTTTAAATCCGTCTTTTGGATGAATATTGAATAGAAACCCTGAAACAACTGCCATTGAGCAAAGTGGTAGTAGATAAAAACATTTTTGTAATGTAAATTTAAAAAATGTTTGTGGTTCGTAATTATTCTAGTTTATATTATATGTATTAATTACAAATATTTAATTAAGTACGTTTTATGCAACAATAACTGAATAATAAAGTTGCTTGTAAAATTACTCTAGCTTTATGACGCAGTTAAATAAGTTTAATATTTTGCAGTCAGTAACTGCGCTAAACTGACTGTATGTACTATGTTATCTTTGTTGTTTGTACCTTTGATACACACGATATTTATGTTGTAAAGTTTCCTTAATTAATACCTGTTTTATTGTACTAAAATACATGTTTATGTAAGAACTTATTTTATTAAATGAAAGCAGTCAAAAGCAGAAGGCAGCAATAAAACTAAACGGACACCAATTGCTAAGCTAAGCTAAACTATAATTCGGCAGTAAATTTCTGCATTTTTCAGACGGCAGTACCAACTAAACTATAAAATGATTAAACGTATTCACCCGTTTTATATATTGTTTGGAATGCAGAGGGCATAAATGAAAATATGAATGGCATAATGAAATTACATACGAATTTGAATCATTTGCTTTCAAATTTGAAAATGTTTAAGATTATGTTTTCGATTTCTAATTAAATTTGTTTAAAATTGCAATTGAACTGACTTTAGAGATTTAAACAAGATTTTGATATACTTTTACGATTTGCAAAATCTATTGTGACATTTTTATTAGCCTAGACATGGTTTTTCCCAAAATTAAATCAACTTTTTATAAAACATCTAACACGGTTAGATGAAAATATTAAACTTTTAGAAATAAAACAATTTTTTGAATGAAGTCTAGTTTTGTTATTTAATTTGTATACTAAAATTTTCAATTTTCGTATAAAACACGTTTCAAGGTATATTATTTAATTATATATTGAAAACTTTTTTTATAATATGTAATGTCGTTGGGCAATAAATTTACTGAGCGACGCAACCGAGCATAATACATGTTCCGAAACAAAAGTGATGTTAGTAATTTTAAGATGTTCTCCAGAATTTATTCAACTGTAAAATTTGCATCACGTGTATAATACTCGTTACACAATGTATGTACATACATATAATATGAAACTTTCGTGCGGCTCTTTTAGCTCAATCGTTCGGCCCCAAAAAATAATTATTTATGAAGATAATGAAGTTATAATATTATTATTCGTTATGTCTATTAATTGTCCCCGGAAGAAAAAACAAACATGGTACGGTCAGAGCAAAGTTGATTTAGCATGGAATGTCCCATATACCTATATGTACCTATATACGATATACTGAAGTGAACGGCAATGTTTAAAACATTTTGAATATTTTACTTTACTTTAAAATAAGATTTTAAAACTATGTTTAAATTTATGTATGCATTAAAAAATAAAAATTACTTATAAACATATTTTAAAAGGATAATTACCTACTTAAAACTCTGTTGCAGTTTCAAACTGACAAACTAATCATTCTTGAGTAATGTTTAGAAATTCTATTAAATATTTTAATTTATGACTATTTTAAGATACTTAAGATAACTTATTAGTGGCTTTTGTGACGGTAACTTAGAATAAAATCAAGTTGTAGTTATTCTACCGACAAGTCTATTTTTGCAGCCTTGGAAAATATTTGAATACTTAGACAAATTGCAACATTTTACAGCGTTTGCAGTAGATGTAAAATCTATTAAAAGTTTTTTCTTCTTAAAAGTTATCCAGGTGCTTAAAAATTAGGCAATCAGCGGTGCTGAATTCAGTAGTAAATAAAAGGATGACGATTTAAAGAAAAGAGCAACTTTCTAATACTTCATTTAGTATTTTTCAAATAATCAATGTGATTTCATTTTATACCAATTGAATTTCAGATGTCGAGATAGATTGGGTGGAGTTTAGCCAACTGTTTGGACTTTTATTTCCAAAACATAAATTAAAGAAAATTTAACCAAGCATACAAGGTAACTCAACTGGTAGACAAAAACTGTTTATATTGTCGTGTTCCAAAATTAATTTTTTTAATTTTGAATTTAATTGTTTTGTAAATATTTTTGTAAATTTGTAAATATTTGAAAATTTGGTTGTTTGCGCCAATAATTTTATGCTGACACAAAATTTTTGTTTATAACTTTGCTTTTACCAGGTCCGTCAAAGTGGACGGACGCATTTACGGAGGACCTCCTTAAAAGTTTATATTTTGCGTCTCTATTTGAGATTTATATTAAATAATTGAGAAAATGAAAAGTTTGTATTGATTTTTTATGATAAATTCGGATGATTTGTCCGAAGATTGGATGATTTCGAAGAGATTTTTGAATAAATTTGGAAGATTAAAAAAAAAGTATTTAGATGATTTTAATATTTATGGAAGTGAAAATTATTTGAATTTTAAAACAATTATTTATATTGTTTTGAAAATAACTATACTTTAACTTGGACTTGAAGTTTAACTCCAAGTTTAAGTTGGAGCGCATATTTTGTTTATAATAAAATTGGACGGCGTTGTACAAAATTAATTATATTTAGATTAAAAATAATAAAAATAAGAGTTTTGTGTTAAAAAAAAGGATGGCCCGGAGAACAATTAATAATTTATTAAAAAATTAAATATTTTTATATTTTGAAGCTTCGGGACATCTCTATATTATATTATTTTAGTTTTTATAACTAAAAACATAATTCTTTTCAAATTATTTTTAAATTTTAAAAATTTTCAAAAACAACTTATTGTTAATATTAAGATCATCCTAGTTGTTTAGTATGTTTGTTTACCATATTAATATACCCACAATATATTGCATTTCATAATATACTAGCTAAGTACCGTTTTCCTATTTTATTTTTCGATTTCCTCTGGTCAAAATTGCTCTCTGTCGTTTTTCGCCTCTTTGTGCCATCAGCAATTCCTTTTAAAGGAATAACTCTCGTGCGAGAGAGTAATCGCAGAGGAAAATTGGAAAGTGAAAGGAAATCTGAAGGAATTTAAAGAAATTCAGGAATTCTTATAATCCCAGGAAATCTTGGAAAATCGAAGAAAATCTTAGTAATTATTAAATCTTAAGGTAACTATAGATGAGCGTGTTTTTGCTAGTTCAACAGTTTCAAAAGAAAATATTAAGGCAATCTAAGAGAAAATACTAAAAAATCTCTCAAGAACTTCATAAAAGGCAATCTCTAGTGCTTTCAATTGTTTTCAATTCCAGTGTAAGCATAAATTCACGGTTTCCGACATTTTTAGTCGCTAGCGTAGCCCTTTTATTGCAATAAACTACACACCGCCACTAAGACACTTAATTGGTCGCCATAAACTGACATCAAAAATTTTACTTTTTTTTTTCTTTTTTTTTCTATTATTTTTCCTTTAAATTTGAAATAATCGAGTAGCCTGTTCTGTTGACGGTGCGTGTGCTTAGTTTTAGTTAGTAGAAATATTTATTTTATTAAATTTTGTCCAAAAGTTAAATAGATAATTTGCTCATCTGTCGCTGTATCAAATTTTATCTTTATATGCCTTGAATTTGATTTTAAATATCATACATTAATAATTCTAATTAAATTAAATTAGTTAATTTGATTTTGTTGTTCTTTTAAATTATAATTTTAAATATGATGACTTTGTATCATCAAATGTTACGTTAAGTGGATGTATGGTAGTTCATAATATTATTCAACGTAAATAGTCTCAAATTGTTTTAAACACGGTATCTAAAAAATTATTTTTATTATTAATTATTTTAGGATTACTACTTGTAATTTTATTTAAAATAATAAATTTAAGAAAATAAAGAAGAGAATGTGATTACATTGCTTTTTATTGCTTTATTTTTTTTTTCTGAAGTTAAATTTTAATTTAGTTTTATAGTTTTAGTGTAAGACATTTTTGGAATTGTTTATTGTAGAAGTAATTTGTTCAATGTATTTCTTGACGTTGTTACTTCTCTTCTGTGATAATATTGCACCCTAGTGCGAGTCTGTTCTTTGTTCCCTACGGTTTTCTTTCTGCAACTCTAATGTTGACTATAGCGGATTGTTCCTGCACTTATTTTATATTAATAAGGTTAATTAGTTTTTAAGTTATAATATAAGCAAAACTAATTCTAATTTAAATTTTACTTTAACTGCCATTTAAAGTAATTTTAAAAGGTAAGCTGATGAAGTTGTCAAGTTTAAATATTAGCGTGCACTCTTCTTACGTTTATAATTGCGGTTATTAAATTACTAAAAGATAGGAAAAGTAAGCTTAAAGCAACCTTTTTATAAAATTAGTTCTAAGTACATTTTTTATGTTAATTAACACACATTTCCTTTTAATAAATTTTAAATATATCGAGTTATTTCGGTATCCCAAAGGAGTAACCTATCACATAATTCCAAAAAAGCTATTACGATGATGTTTATATGATAATGCGCCACATTATGCTTAACAAAAAACTGGTTAACAACAATTCCCTTTTTGCATCATATTTTCCTCTTTATGAAAACTAAAAAAAATTAATTTATCATTGTACTGAAAATTTGCATTAAGTTTATGTTCAAATTGCTGACTTCTTATTTAGTATACAATATAGAAAAAATTAATTATTCAAAAAACTTTTACTTTGATACTTAAAGCGCTTTTTCGTATCATTCAAAATTATTAAACTGCTGTAGAAGCAAATTAATTTTGTGAGCGACTTTTTAAATACATTAATTTATTAATAAAAAATTCAATAACGAGTCTTAAATAATTTCACATTATATTTACACAAAAATATACATCAAACTTAACCAAAATAGGTAAATTAATAGATTTTTATATAACTTTCTATATTTAACCTAATAATTTATAAAGTTTAGATGAACATCTAAAAAGAAAACAATAATCACTAATGATTTTATAATTACTAACTTTATGTAATAAAGTAAGTAAATACTAATGATTCAGAACTTTTTTTTGTTTTAGAAGCACTAATAATACTTTGGCTATTTAACCCTTAATTATTCTGGAAACAGTTGTAGATTTAAGTTTAATGGAACCTTATTACAAACATGAACTGGTGGGTTTCAATTCCCATATGTACCTGTTGGGTGGACGTAATTACAATATTGGTTAGTATATTATGCTATATAGCCGCAATCGAGAGTTATCCTGATTGGTCTTAGCGATAGAATTAACATAGTAAACACGGTAATAATGCAATTTGAAAAGGTATTTTAAATAATCATAATTCAATAAAATATTCTGAAATTATAAATTTCAATTTTAAATTTTCGATACTATGTTTAACTGATTCTTGATTGTAGGCCTTTATAATACCAATTCGAAGTAAAGATACAAGTATTACAAATTCAATCTGTAAGCTAATTCAGTATTATGCTCGAATACATTTTTATGTAAATTGCTTCGAAAATTGAGTATATATTCCAATTTTCAAATAAGTACTGAAATATTTTAAACTTTTCATGTCAGTTAATAAAATTAAGAATAAAACAAAACTTGTATTATCACCGTTCTGTGATAACAGTGTTATTTTCCGATTCGATGGAGCGTTAATTCTAATCAAAACTTAAACTGACGTGCATTTAGTATAATATTTTATCTATTTCAGTGGTGGCTAGTACAGGAAGAGCAACGGGCCGGCCGCCCTCCTTAGTCGACACATTAAACTATTATTAAGTTTATAATTATTACTACTAAAATTGGTCTTGACGGCATAGAAACATAAGTCTGTACAGAAATTGAATTCGGAAAATCGATTTTGTTGGGATGTACGAGAATTTGTTTAATCGCTTTGACTGTGTTGATAGTGGACAAGAATTTTTACCGCAAAGGTCAAATCTTGAAAGTGTGGTACAGGGTAGGAGTCCTAAACCGTTCTTGTATTAAGAATACGATAATCAAAGCATGATCTAATTTCATTAATCTTTATTTAAAGTCATATGCTACCCAATATTATTTTTTTATAATTTAAAAACGATCTGGGGCAAGCTTTCGTAGCCGACAAGTCACCGGTTAGTACTTAGGAATAAGATCGTGATTTACAGAGAATTTTAAAACAACTACTGCAAAATTGGTTTCCGGCGAAAAGATACTTTTACCTGGCGAACTCTTTTCCTCAAATATAGAAAATAATAATACTGATGACATGGTTAATTGAATTGATGATTTATTTTGCATTTACATTTAACTATTATTGATATCACTTGACGAAAAATTGATAATTTAGTACTTTTGCTATACGATATGATAACATTTTACAGCCTAAAATTCTAACTAAATGTTTATGTTATAATGCACTCAGAAAAAGTAGTAAAAGTTCTGAAAACTCTGCTCTTTGTCGTAATCCAAGCTTTGGTTATTTTTTACAAAAACATTAATTTACGCAAAACGGAAATACACTCATAAAATATTTTGATTCGGAACGTTACATAGGCTGTTGCTATCAAAATAAAATTTTAACAACCTCAAAGTAGGACTTTAAATACAACATAGCAACTAATAATTTAACAAGATTACTGTTTCGTAAATGCAAAATAGTTATGAAATTGTTAATTTACATTTTTTGTGTTTACAATTAAATTTATATTAATATTTAAAAAAAGTAATATATTGTACATACATAAGATTAAAACTTGGCTAGCCAAGATTATTTTTAAATTTCAAAAATATGCTCTGATTACTTAACAAACTACCTATCCAACATACTGTACAATCAAGCCATTATTCCTCTGAGAACTGTTAAGACCGCAAACTTTAGAAAATTATATGTAAAAGGTAAATTTTGTAACAAAAAAACAAATTTTGAACTAAAAAAGAGAAGGCGACTCCGACTAGATAGCAACATGAAACTTCCCAGGGCTCTACTGCACAATATATCTTTATTATCTATGCTAATAGGGAATTCCATTGTAACAAATTTTTTTAAAGGAAGAATTTTATTCAATGAAACTTTTAAAACCCAGTTTTTAATAAAATTAATGAAATATTACAAAAAATGTAAATCTGCTAAAGTTTACCAACAAGGATGCCGTGAATATTTAGTTTGTGTCTAGGACTTTTTTCAATTCAAAATTTTTTGTTTAGCCGGAATAATGGTCAGAATAAAAAGATTATTTTTAATTTAAACTGAAATTTGATTAGCGTCCAAAATTGCATTATCTTATAAACCGATGATAGAAAGGAAGTAAAACTTAATGTTCTTACTAAGCTCAAAATGTTTGAACAGGAAAGCAAGTGCATAATCGGCAGGAAAATAACTGTAGTGTTTTAGATAATAAAAGTAAAGTTTGAGTGTAATAAAGTTTATTGAAACTGCATCATGAACATTTAATTTTACAATCCTAAATTTTGAAGAATTTACCAGAAAACTACCACATTAGCAAATTTAATCAATGCAGGTATAAAATTTTAAATAGTAAATCTGATCCAATATATTACGTGGTCTAGCTATTAAATAACAAAATAAGAAGACTGCCATAACTCCAACATGTCATTCTGAAAATATTACAATTTCACTATTCTTTCGCAAATTTACTGCATCTGCATAATGCTGCGTTTTTATTTTTGTTTTTGAAGAAGTGCAATTGTAGTTGCCTTTCATCCAAAACGTTTAAGATCGGCAGTTCATCGTTTTATCAGTCCACTTAATTCAATAACGGACGATTCCATTTAGTAAAATTTTTACTTATCAGAATCGGATGATGTTATATTACATTAATTAGGGCAAGTAAGATTTCAAAACCTGCTGTATATTTGTCGGTTAAAAACTTGTCTACCGGAAGGATCCTTAGTGTCAGAATGTCTTTCCGCAAAGACTATTTCTATAATAATTTGCTTTCCCAGGTTCCCAGGTTAACAAGCATACTGATTATAAACTGTTTTACTTGGAAATTCATTAGTTGTTTTCATTCTTCCATATTATATAAAAGATAACTACTAGCGAAATAGTGACATTAAATTTAAGAGATTATAGGGTGACAGTAAAGTAATTCGAATTTAGAAATAGTAGCAAGCTACTTTGCGGTCGCGGTTGCGGTTGATGTGTATGTCGATGATGAATGGATATTCCCAAAAAATTTTTCAGTACTGTTCAGTATCTAAGTGGATCGAGAGAAACGACCCATTTTGTGAGAGGGGCACTCGCGTAGAATAAAGCCTTGCAATCTGAGCAAACCAACCAGATTGAACTTACCACAAAACCTCAGCCCGTTCCTTTTTACAATATGCACATATATAGAGCATATAGTATATTGCCCTGTACTGAAATAATATGTACGATTGATGTTTGCTTTACATAAAGTGTAATATACTAAGAAAAATTCAGAAAGATTAGTAACAAAATTAGTTAAAACAATATAGAATGGACAGGTTTTGTTGTGTTACTAGAATAGAAAAAATTAATTACTTAAAGAAAATTCCCAGAAGAAAAGCCCCAGAAAAAAAAACAGTTTTTATAAAAATCAAAATTAAAATTTATACAAAATATTCTTTGAATTCATTTCTGTATATTTCTGCTAATAGACTAACCACATGCAGCTCAATTCATCTCAATTCTGCAATTTACGCTACTTCACATAAACTTATTAAAATAGGAAATTCACCAACAAAGTAAAATATGCAAACCGAATTAAACCAAAAAAAATTTTTTATTAGTTTGTCACGATTTATGATAATAAGATATTAATTAAGGAAAGTGACGAATAGATAGATACTATAAATTACACACGCTATGTAAGCTTAATAAAATTTTACTAGTATTTCTTTATGAAAAACGCGTTTGAGGTTGCCTACGACATTTTTAAATTTATGAGATTGGAATTGTGAGAGAATGTAGAGCAAATCTACAATTTCAAACGTAAAAAATCAGCTTTTGTTTAATGGTGAAATGGTATCTATTGATCTTATTTAATCGCGGCTAACTTCAAGCAAGCTATTAGTTTTGCATATACGGTTTTTAATGCAATTTTATTTTAATTAATTTATAAGACAGTGAAGGAAAGCTTCAAATTTGCATAAAATTCATATTTTAATAAAAGTGTACAATTTAGGAAATTGAATTTCATTATTTTCTAAAGCAGCGCGAATATAATACATCAAACGCAGTAAACAATTAACCTCAAATATCTTGACGTGAAACCAAAAAAGTTTACATACGGCACATGTAAATGGTAAATAACTTATGGGGTCATTAAAAGCGATTCCGGAATGTGTTAAACTTGTATTTGTAGTAATTAATAAATGCTCCACAATACTACGAACACATGAACATGTCAATATTATTAATTAACGAAATATTTCTTAGAAAACACGCTTAAAACAAAATGGGAAGCTGGGTATTTTAAATTTACCAATGAAATCAAAACATTAAATTTTATTATCAAATAAAAATTTATATGTTGCTTCGATGGGAAAATATCTTTTATAAAGAATCCTAAGAATTTCTTACTCTATAGTAAGTTAATTTACTTCCGAAATATAAGGAATTTTAAGTGTTGTAATACTGAAATCGCGTAAGTGTTTCTAACTTAAATATTTAACATTTTTTATAAATTATACAGTTTTATATTTTATAAATTTATAAATAAATTAACAGTTATTAATTATTTCTGGAATATTCAAAAACCAAACTTTGTTTATATCTTTATTTATATTCCGCAAAACATTCCATAATATGTTTGAGAAGCCATCTCATTTATACTGGATTTAATTTGTAATAAAAAAATGGTAATATCCCGAAAGTTGTACCAACATGAAAAAATTGCAATGACAAGTATTATTCACTGTATCGTATACTTAACCTCAAAAGCTCTTTTATACTAAATCGCCACTAACCCTTATATCCAGCTTAGAAAAATACAAACATTTGTCTTTTATGACATTTACATCTTTTGGCAGCTAGCCAGATATTCTAAAGAAACTTAACTACTGCTGTTCAGTTTACTTCAAAAACTTGATGTAAGATGATATTATCACATACTCAAATTAAACTTTGCCTTTAAATCTTCAGGATTTCTGTAGAATTTGTCACCGAAGAATAGAATCAGAATTGGAAAAATGGCTATATAGAAGCCTTGGAGCTATGTTATGGTGATCTAAATTCCACCTTAAAAAGTCAAAGACAAATTTAATACCATGGAAAATTTACAAATTACAGTCAGAAATACCCCAAAGAGTTAATGTAGTTGGGTTTCTTTTGGAGACGTGGACCAAAAGAAACTTAAAGAATTTAGCTGACCTAAAACGCTGAAATAATCCCTGTGCAAATTTTCGGTACGAAACCGACACCGACTCAGCATTGGCCGTTTATTGTATGTCAAAGCTTAAACTCATCACCAGCAAAGCAACGAAAAAGAGTATTATTGGCCTTGGGTCGGTTTAAACACCGGACGCCAATGATTGGTGGCCGGTAAGAAACCGATGCTGCCATATAGCATTCGCTATTCACTGCCTGATGAACCTTAAACTGATCACCGAAAAGGCAAACAGTATTGGCCCAAGATAGGTTCAAACACTGAACACCAACGCTTATGGTTGCCGATATAAAACTATGTTGGCCCTGGATTGGCAAATAGCAACACCGGACGCCAATAATTGGTTGATGGTAAGAAACCAATGCTGGTCCATCTTTGGCCATTTACTGTGTGCCAAAGCTTAAACTGATCTTAAACTGAGCTTAAACACCCAGTCTGAAATAGTCGAAAGACCAAACAGGCTGGACGTGCTCTATTCGGTAAATCTCGCCGATGACTTTAACTTCGTAGCCGATTCCCGGTCGACTGCACCTAACTCCAGTACTCCCGACCACTTTCCTGACGTCAGAACTTTATAACGTTAAATTTATTTCACAAACTGACATCTATTGATGCCCATAATTTTGACCGTTCTTCTCCAATTAGTAGAGGACAGACATCTCGTCATCTCCCCCTTCCAAGACCAAAGTGTTCTGGTTCTTCTTGAAGAAGTATCTGGCACTCAAATTTTGCCCAATCCCGCCTGCGATATCCGATATCGATAGATATCTTGGAAGGAAAAGTAAGGAAAAGCTTCAGCTAAGCCAGAACTACCACCCCTACTCACGACCCTCCGAGACCGTCTTCCCGACAAAATCAAAGACCTGATTTGACTCAAGAATCAGGCATGAAAATGGGCCCAACGCACCGGTCGCACCCTTTTGACGCAGATTAATGGCCAACTTTTCGACCACAAACAGGCTAGCTGAGGCGACAGACTGGAGAATATTTCTTTTAAGAATCTCTCAGCTTGGCACTGAGTAACGAGAACACAACCGAGGAAATTGCCGAAAACCCCGAGTCCTAACACTGTACTTTAACTAATTTTTGTTTTTGTATTTTTATTATTCAAATAAAGATAGGGGTGTCGATGCAAAACTAGCACTGTACCATGGGTCGGCGCGAACTTACCCAGCACGATTACCACTTTGGTTATCCAAAGTTAAATCTCCCATCGCCACAGTCAAGGGTCTGAACAACTCGCCAGATGAAAAAGGTACGGGTCACGGACCTAGTACTCTGGAAGTCACGACGATTAGGCCAGGCTAGCTTTTTTAATATGCGGAGGAATTATAACAAAGACGTTGTTACTATGTAACCTAGGATCATTCTTTGTTTTCCCTCTGACGTGATTCTCTTCAGATTAAATTAAACAATGATACTGTAGTGCGTGTAGATGTATATATTTTTAATTGGTAAATAAAAATATATCGTCACTTCTGCCGCAATACCTCCAATCATCAGGACACCAATTTTTTGCGATAAAACCATAAAACAATAATAATTGTGTTATTGTTGTCAAATTCGCGAAATGAATGTCACGTCGTATGACAAGCCATCTAACAACTTCTCACAAAAAATTGATAAATTAAGATTTCAGTTAATATTTTCTGTAATTTTCTTGAATTTCTATTTAATTCAAATTGTTTCCTCACCAATGCTGGTATTTTAAAAGTTGTATTAGCACACAAAATTTTATCACAATCGGTTCAACATTTCCGGAGATACCAAGACATTTTCATTTTCATTTTTTTGATTTATTTTATTATGAAAAAATTTCTTTTATTTTTTGCAGATATTTACGTTTCTGAACGCGGTGATCTCGAAAATGTAAAAAAAACAATTTTATTTTTTTTTTTGATTTACCTTATCTCCAAAAAAATTTTTTTTTTTGATTGGAGGTAAAAAATGCAATCTAAAGATGTTTTTGGTTATAATTAATGTTATTATAGTTACATACAAATAACGTTTTTTGTATTTTTGCGCATATTTTTAAAAATCCACAAAATTTAATATTTTTATTTGTAATTTACGCCTTGAGAATAATAATTTCATAAAAAATATTTTAATTCGTAGAGTTTACTTTTGCAATTCCCAAGTGCATGGATTGCATTTGCAGTATTCCGTAGCAATAACGTATATATATTATTAGTATGCTTTTTGTGAACATTTAAAAAATTTTGAAATTAATTTAGTGTTTCTTATTCTTTCAGAAACTCATCTGGCCATTTCATGGGTAAGTGTTTGATAAATATTTGTTGTTAAAACAAGAAATACATCTATAGCTAAGTGTTAAGAATCAAACTCCAATTTGTAAACAATCGATCACGAAATGGTTATATTAGAAAAGTTTGCAAGAAGTGAAATATATTTCCAAATTAATTTAATATAGAAAGCTTGTATTTTTTTTCTAAAGCGCATGTTTTTATAAAAGTGTAATGACAAATTTATTTTTACACTACTAGTTTTGAAAAAGAGTGAACTGAAAAAATTTCTTTCATAAAGTTGATATAGGTAAATATTTTCGACGTTAATGCACCGTGAGTGAAGAACTCCTACGGGTATAAAGTAATCAATTTAAGATTAAACAGTTCAGATATCTCAGTTTCCACAAAGATTTTACTATGAAAAAAGAACACAATAAATGTATTGTATATATGCGAAGTAATCCATCTATTTTATACAATCTGACATAAATGGTGGCTGTCAATTTTACTCATAGATTTATTCTTTGATAATGTCAGTACCTTGTAATGATGTATGACCATCAAAACACGCCAAATCTTTACATTTAATTTTATTACTATTAAAGTGTCTTCCTAAGGTTAATATTCACTGATCCACTAATAAAACATTTATCCGCTGATAGTCCACATCAATGATTTAGTCATTTATATCGGCTTATAAACTTCACTCCTTACATCTTCCTTTATCTAATCTAAAAAAAATTTATAACTTTTCATCTTTAGAATTTTTTTAATAAAAAGAAAATAATTTATACACGTTAAACAAAGATTAAGGAATTAATAATCAGATTACTCCGGTGTTATATGTAGTACTATTTTACACATTGCCGAAAAATGTATCAAGTTAAACCAATTTGAAAATAAATAGAAATACAGAAAGACAAAAATTAACAAATAATTTTTTTTAAATATTGAAGTAAAAACAATTTTTTTAAAGTAAATGCAATCAAAATAAAAACCGGGTGATTGTTGAATGTAATTCTCAAAGAAAATAGTCATAAAAATACTAATACGAAGTAGTGTGATTGACACTGGAAAAATCATAAATCAGCAATATTATAAGTTTACCAGATTAACTACTCCAATTTTAAAGTTCAATCGGTTTATAAATTTATCGACAGTCTTGAATAATGACTGCAACGAAAAACCGAACAACTAAAACTTAATTAACTAGGTTGCACAAATATCGTTGTGCATTGCACAAGTGTTAATAATGAAAGCACGTGATATTTTACAAAACCAATCGGCAAACAAATTATAAACGCTCAACTCCAAAGGAATGGAAATGTTGTTTTTATGCTATAGTCACTATCTTTAATAATTCACAGATTTTAAGATTTTACTTTGAAAATATTGAAAAAAGCTAAAAATTGATTTACTGGTACGTTCTGGTGCTCTGAATAATATATCAAAATTTTCCTACATGAAGTTACTAATTTAACTTTGGCAAGCGCTTCAAAAAATTGTTTTTTGTGAATATCTCTGTTTCCATTGACTCTACGGCAATAAGACCTCGATACGAAAAAAACGGTAATAAAATTTTCTATGAAAAAGGTATGACGTCATTTTTTCATAGCAGCAATCGTTTTCGTGAAAAGTTGGAATGAAAAGAAGATTTAAATATTATATTTCTAACCAATTTCATCTAAACTAAAGCGAAAAACTTAAGGGATAATGCCAAGTTTTGAAAAACTTCAATTTAATTTTGGGGGGGACAAAATTTCTTATTATGATAATTTTAGGCTTTCATTCTTTTAGTTAGATTTAGTTAAAAAGCAACAAAAGTTGCAATTCAGTGACTCAGAGGTATGTTTCAAATTAAATAGTAATTATCCTTATGTGTCTACACAATTATGGTTTATCCAGTATAGGTACTGAAGATTTTCGGAGCAATCATTGACTCTTGCTACAAAAGTGGTTCGACTGTCTTTAAAATCAGTCGGAAAAACAAAAGGCCAATTGCATGTTGCAGGCATTACAGACTAGAGGTAAATAAATAATTTTTATTGAAAAATTCCACTTAAAACTTTAAACGTGCATATCTCAAAACGGCAATAATTTATCAAATTGCATTATCTATGAAAGTACTATTTACATACGGCTTTTACGTTTCGTTTTTGTGCTCTAAATAATTTTTTACGAAAATGTTTACCTGAAAATGAAACTTTTTATTCAAGCGTGCAGTTCCTGAAATAATCATATCTAAAACTAAATTTTAAATAGTTCTTTGATCCAAGTCAATAACTGGAGTAGAAATCTTTTTGTGAATTTCAAAAACAAATTTGTGAAAACACTTCAAAGTATCTACCATAAAAGGTTGTAAACAGATTTTGTATTCACTATATTTCCAGATATTTATATCAAAATTCTCAAAATTATGGATTTGGCACCCAAGATACATAATTAAGCAGTGCAGGGATTTGCTTCAGCACTAAAGCTACTATACTATTGCTCTAGAAGTTCTAATAATCGAATCGATTTGGCCGACATTAAAATTTTTTTTCTGTAATCCTAAATATTTTTAATCCAAACCAATTTTTCTTCTTAAAAAATACTTCCTTACTTACAACATAATATTAAAATCTTACTCTTTAAGCATAACTTTTAATTTTTTAATCTTTTGTCTAAAATCTGTGAATTTTAATGTGAAAAGAATTGTAACTTCTTTGAGCGCCAGATAAAATTAATAAAACTTTATTAAATTACTCCAGTAAAAAACATTACTCCAAATAAAAAAGATTTGCCTTTTTAATTAATCGTATTGCCTACCAGTGATCTTTTTGGGGTTTTCCGGGAGGCAACAAGAACGAAATAAAAAAATATTAAACGGAAATAGACTGTAGAAGGAACGTTATTTCTAGTTCTTTAGTCCAGTCTTTAGTCCTTTGAGTCAATATTGATAAATTTGTATTAAAATAAAATATAAGCAGTGCTGTGAGTTTCTCTTGAAAAGAGCTTTTAAATGGACGCTCACCATGATGATGAAAAGACCATTTAACTGAATTTTAAAAACGAAATAATCTGCACCCCGTTGGTTTGGTCACCATAGTAACTTTTGACCCGTTGTAGACTTTATGAGAATCCCTGTTGTATTAATTGATCAATATTTTTTTAATATTTACTTTCATCGATGTTAAGTTGTACTTTATTGGAAAAATTTAATTAAACTCAGCTTTAAGTCTATCAGATAAAGCTTTATTAATTACTATTCTTAGCACAAAGTAGGGCTAAATTAATTTTCTAGTTTCACTTCCAGTTTAGATAAGTTAAAGTTGAAATTATAATATTTGACAACTTTATTTAGCTTTGGAAGAAGAAAAACAAAAATCAATTCTGTTGGTTGCGTGAACTAATAATAAATTATAAATAAATAAAGCGGTTTTTTTTTTGGAAAGTAGTTAGGTTGTTTGATGTTAAAAGCAATAGAAAGAAAGTGTTTAATTTAAAATTAAGTTAGATCAAAAAGTATGTACTATAATAATAGGGTTCGTTGTGATAACTCATTGGAAAAAGAAAAGCGACTATTTATCAAAATTAAACAATAATGTGAAAATGCGTGACAAGCTACAAAAAGCAAATTCTTGTTTACGAGGTAATTTTTCAATAATTATCGTATTTTTAATTTTTGTTTCTTGACTATATCTGACTGATATTTTGATTAATGTATATATTTTATTGTTTTATTTACGCACTCGAGAAAAGAATCTAATTTTGATTATCGAGTGTGTTTGAATCCTGGCCGTTGTACGCATTGAAAAACAAGTTCATGGCATTAATCTTACTAGAAAAAACCTCCAAGTGACATCTAACCATTAATTATACGAATTGTGTACATCTTATATCAAAAAACTAATTTTTACCTGTCCAACATTTTTTATTACATACTTGTAGACAATTAGTTCATAAAATTAAGTGTCACCATATTAATTTTAATATTTAGCTTAACGATAAAAATTAATTGATTTTAAATTATAATCTATGAGACGTGGGTTTATGGCGTTGAGCGTTAGTAGGTATGATACGTATGACAAGATTTAATTAGACGAAAGTAGGGAGACTCGGTGCTGCGGTTACTCAGGAATTCTACTAAACCGGAATTGCAGCAAGACATCACCCCTGATTAACTTCACTGCCAATTATCACATATTAACTCTCTAATCTCGCCAACAATCTCTGCAAAAACTCATTTAGATACCTACCCACAATAAAATTTTATCCAACCAACTTTTTCACGTTTTCTTACCCTCTTGGATAATTCCAACTTTTCTTTTGTATTTTTATAAGCACCTAAAAAAACTGTAGTTATATAAAAAAATTTGTACTATGCAAATTAACTTATGCCATACATTTCAGTTTGTATTAACATTTTTATACTCTCATATCAGGTATGAGAGACAGGGGATAGATGGATCTTAAGGTACTTGTACTATTTTGCATACTGTAACGGTAACTAAAGTCTTCATTTAATTATTAAAGAATAACAATCAGTACCGGTTTGTCTGTATTTATTTAACACTACTACTATATACAGTGACTCCAGAAAGTATTCGTACACTCTATGTTAACTATATTACTTGTACATTTTGAAGCCGTTTTTCGTCATATAAAAATCAATTTCACAGCAAAATTTTTTGGACATTTTTTGTTTAAAATTTCATTGCCTTCAATTTTGTTTATATACATTTTTTTATTTCGTCTCACCGGTTTTCACTGACAGCGACTTAAACAAGACTCGGTGAAATACAAAAAATATTGTCATCTGTATCTCTGAAACGGTGCGAGAAAAAAGAAAAATGTATATGAACAAAAAGGTAGAGAATGAAATTTACAAGAAAAAATGTTTAATCATTTTTTTTATTTCGTTGTACCGTTTTCGAGATATAGATGATAATATTTTTTGCATTTTACCGAGTCTTGTGTAAGTCGCTGTCAGTCAGAAACGGTATGACAAAATAGAAAAATGTATATAAACAAAATTAAAGACAATAAAGTTTGCAACTAAAAAAATCTTGACAGCAAATAAAACTGGAATTTATACCCTAATAGATCTATGTAGAAGCTTCTAGAAACCTTTAGAAGAATCAAATCTGAAAATCAGTAGTAATTACAAGTTCCATAGTTATCTTTTAAGAGTCATCATGTATGAGTCATCACGAATGTGAATTATTACCTTAACGTAACAATATTAAATTAAAGAATCTCCGCCCCCTACATAATCCCTTATACGTGCATGTACGTAAACGAAATTTATATCAGACAGTCGCTACTACTCAATCGATTTAGTACAATTATTAGTAATCGATGTTGAACGATTCACACTTTCCATAATTTTCTTACATTTGTCATTGTGCTTTTAATATGAAGTCATTTTTATGAAATAAAGCGTATTTCACTAGGTTTGACAAATTGATAATAAACGTACATTAAATTTGATTTAACCATATCACTATTTTAGAAAACCTAAAAAATGCACACACACTTTACAGAACTAAAATGTATAGGTTATATAAATATAGGTTTTCTAAAATAGTGATATGGTTAATATCGAGTTACACTAATCGATTAAATTTGATTTAATTGAATATTTATAATATATATAATTTATTTGTCGCTGCTTCACTTTACAACTTCTACTTATTAATTAATATCGTGCATGTTGTATTAGAAACAGGGGAGGCGGGTTCAAAGAGAGCGACATTTTATTTTTTATATTCCTTTTATGTTCCTGTAATTTTATATAGTAATTAATGATATAAATTATTATTAATCCAAGGAAACTGACAACTTCGGACTTTGTTTCCGAAGCACGAGATGGATGATCTTAGCATAAGTAGTTGATTGCGGTAAAGACACTGGGAGGTATGAAGTACCTCCCATACTACCCAGTTTCAGAAACCGAACGCTTATGTGTATATTTTGTAGTTAATGAAATTTATTAAACAGAAGCTTTTTACTACTTTAAAACAAATACATCTATATATACCTATGTTGGACTAGTACGCACCGTGGGGTCTAGAGGGTATGAAATTAATAAGGCTTCAGTCAGTCGAGATGACCATCTCCTTTTTATCTCTTTTTCTTCTTCTTTTTCTTTTTTTTTTTGCTTACATTTTTTAATTTTGTTTATAAAATAAACAAACAGTGTTTGAATGGTGTGGAACTTGATTGCTCTACATTGATCAGCCACTCTTGGACATCCTGTGTACATCTTCTAGGATTAGACATAGTCCCAAAGAAGGGGATCTAGGACGATTGATCCTAGGACGATTGATCCCCGGACGTTTCATCAAGCGGAAAATTAAATATTCTTAATTCAAAAATCTTAACCAAGAAGAGAATAATTTTAGTAGTAAAGCAAAATGAGATAGAATACTGATTCACTACTTATGGTGTGATATATTGAACACCCTGTATCACAACAATACTTTTGATTTACTATAGTCAGGCGTGGATACGGGTGCAATTGCTCCTTCCCCCTCACGAGTGGATCCGAGATTTGCCGTGATTGCATTTTTCAAAACCGACCCTCCGCACCCACCGCTCCAGTCTCCTCCGCCGCTAAAATTATCCCCCTAGACCGGTCCTATTCCGCAAACTGTGCTACCAGGAAGAGGGTGGATCTCCCTCGATGTGGATTTAACGTTGTGATTTTTTCTGTTCTGAATTAATCGTCCGGCGACCAATCGTCCACTGGATCAATTGTCCAAATAGCCAAAAAAGGACAGGTACAAAACCATTTTCAGCAAAACGATGGAAGAAAGAATAAATCTCACCGAAACCAGCGATGAGACACCAAAAGTATGGAATAATCATGGTACTATTATACAGGTATGTTCTTACGCAGAGAGAGATAGCAAGCTTGGGTAATCTCTCTCGCACCATTATTCCAACCGCCGCCATTTTGGTAATTTGTTCCACGGTCCAGAGATGGCGTTGCTTTCAATAATACTGCTATTTTCTATGCGCAAATAAATTTGAAATTAATTTGTCAAATGTCAAGTCTTCAGCTGGTGATTTATTAGATCGGCATTATCGTAAAACATAAACAAACTAACTTAGTTGCTTATTTTAAATCTACGTGTAAATGCCGTACCTGTACAAAATTCTACTTGTTTTCAAATTAAAATGTTTTCTTGTTTAATTACCAGAGGAAAACTCATTCAGCCTTCAAGTGAACTCATTACCGTCGGAAGAGTAATGTTAGCAGAATTTCATAAAATGCACGGTGACAATTTTGACAGGTCTCCCCGGGTTTTTCAACGATTGAAAACAGAGACCATTGAGGCAATGGAAAACAACATTGTAATACCTGAGGAAGTTCTTTTGTGCATGGCAAGGTGCTCATGACATGGTTTAGGATCAGACGATTTAATACCAAGTTAAAGGAAGAAGTCTCTACCTTCGAAAACAAAATAAAAAACTTGCAAAAGTTGCGCAAAAAAAAATTATTTTAATTTAACGGCAATTAATAACTTTTAATAAAGTTATTTTTATTTAAATGTTTAATTATTTATTTATTTTAATTTAATCAAAATAAATTTTTTATGAATTTTCAAAATCTATAGAAGTATCGTTCAAATAACTATATTTACGGGTTTTACAACATTTGAATAGAAGGCGGGATAAATCTAAGATGGCGTCGGTTGGAATAATGCGCAAACGAAACCAAAACTCGTCTACAAAAGGAACATACCTTGTATAATAGTACCATGGGAATAATCATGTATTCTTGCATATTTGCAGTGAACCCAAAAGTTGATGTTAAACTGGATGCTCAGTGCAGGAATAAGTGAGCAGCAATCAAGGCTTTCATGGCCAACACTTTTCTGCCAGCCCAGATAAACCATTTCGAAAAATACCATCCTTTCATAGATGTAAAACAGGAATGCAGAGGCGTAGCAAGTCAGTAACCAGAGATGGTCCCTTCCCCGACACAATATCCCTCCGACAGAGTTCCCTCCTCCTCCTTCTGTGTGTTTTCCAATTTTCAACTTTTTAACCCTGACACCCCTACAGAAATCATTTTTAAGCATTTTATTTTGGTTCGAGTAATCCAGTTATTCTATTCAGCCTTGTGCATTTTCTTGCACAATTACCAAAAGTTTACTGGTATTGAATTTTCAATTTAAAACTAAATTTTACGAAATTAAGTTTTGAAAGATTGTCCCGAGAATATACAATAATTTCATTATTACGGTTATTTCATAATCCCAGAGGTCACCTTTAAACAGATTTTCTACTTCAAACTTTTTAAGTTATATAGAAAATTTGATTATTGTTTCACATGTTGACGTATATTGAGATGTGCATGGCATTATTTTCATTGCTGAAAATATTAGAAAACATCAAAGGTAACTTGTATTTTAGTTTTTATAAGAAGAAAACTAGCAAGACAGTTTAATTCCCTAGTGTGCAAGTCTGGCATCTTTCACTAAGCATTTCTTTTTCAAGATCTATCTGTTTTCAACTTTAGGTCAAACGATCAGCAGTAAAACAAATCGTATAAAGGTTGATGGACAAAGACTAATCTGTACTTTGTTATATTGATGAACTACCAATTTACTGAAAATATATAACTATTGATAAACCAAAACATAAAATAAATGTAAAAATATTCACATCCAATTAGTTATGTGATAGATAAACATAATATAAAATACAAATAGTAATTTTTGTTCTACACATTCTCACTTGGCGGGGTGTCCTGCAATCCCCTCTGTAATTGTCCTTAAGCTTTATTGATTACCATAGCAAAGCATGTTTTAATGGGAAACTCAAGACGTTTGAACACAAATATAATAACTGGTTGTTATTGTAGCTTCTACGTATACCAGGTATTCCAGAAAACTGTCCTATGCTACCTAAAAATTTCCCAGGGACAATTTTTAAATTGTTCTCAAGTTGACCCAAAGTGGTTGTCTTTTGGACTGGTAGAATATTTGTAAAATTATGGTCCAGGAACGTCTTGCTAATAGACACGTTGTAGACAAGTTCACTCGCTCTTCGGGATACAATAAATTCTGGGAGCGTTATATTTAGAATGCACAAAGTGTTCCGTTAGTATAATTTTTCCTTGCAGGAGATGTCTCGTTAATTTTAATTATTTATAGCAAAAACTTGTTATTGTCGTTTTTTATTTGTACAAAAACTTCCAAAAAGGAATATTTAATACTTACACGGAAATTCCGGAGTTAGGTTCCAAAATTAATGATTACCTTTCGTCGTCTAATTAAATACAAATAAGATGTTTTGCAAAAACCTAATTAATCCAAGAATTGCGAGATCATTAGCAATGTAATATTGAGCCTCACTAGTGGCTGTATTGAATGTGGTGATTTTTAAATTATATTTATGCGTTAAAGGCAAAGGTCCTTAGGAATTGGGAAAATTATCCCGCAAGATGGCGATGTCAACTCTATTCGTGTATGGTATTTAAAAAAATTCAAAGTAGGTATAGCATCTGGTGATCGTCTCATTTTGCTCGGTACGGTTATTATTTTAAGTTAGTACAGCTTGCAGGCTTTCCGATTTTAAAACGTAAAATAACACGATTGTCATAAGAAAGATAACGAATAGCATTGTAATCCAAAAAGGGACATAAATAGCTGCATATGATAGAACCAGCCCTATGCACTATTTATTCAACAATAAGCTTAACTATTATTCGTGGAATCTTGCTAACAATTAAACTTATACCATTAATGTCAAAGTTACATTCAAGAGATAGAGCAAAACTTTATCTAATTCTGTAAATCTCACGGAAGTACAGCTACCTAAAATAGTGCATTCAATTAATTATGATGCAAACACTTTATATGTGTATAAATTGCATTCTTACGATGAACGAAAATTTAGAATAATTTGCATTCATTTGTTAAAACTTCTGATTACATTGCTACACTTAGTTGGAATGTTTAATTTAAAAATTAATTTGCAAACAAAGTGTGCTATGCATAATAAAAATATAGAAAAATTCTGCTGGGACAACTATTGCGAAAAAACAAAATAAAACAAAAACCAATATATTCTCAAAGGATTTTTATTTTTTAATTTTGTTTCATTTATATAATTTTACGCTGTAAAGGTTGTTTCAAATAGAAAATCCAGTAAAAAAATTTGAATCTGTATTATCTGCCCGATAAAAACTGTATTTAGAAAATTTATTTCCACTTGAAAAATTAAAAATACCTGAATGTATATAATTTCACCGCAGGTACAAGAAATTTCACAAAACATTCGTGTAAAGCTTCATGCTTGATGTTGGAACTTGCATGAAGGAAATTCAGAATAGAATATCAGTTGAGAAGTGCGGGAGAAAGAGTAACCGAGACAATTGTTTTTGTATTGGTGTTTACAGCAGGTTATTATTTAGTTACATGTTGTTTTTATATAATTACTTACCGAAAGTGTTCCACAGCTTGACACAACACAATATAATTCTGATTTAATCAATAAAATTACGTAATTTTAAATATTAATAAAAGTAATTGTACTTTACCGCTAATTAAATTAATTAATTTCTAAAGTGAGCTCGTCAATTTTGAAACAAATTCAATAAAACATTTTAGTAGAGTTTTTACCTTAGCCAGGTTTTTACATTCGCGACCCTTGACGATTTTAGAAATATTACGTTTTTCTGAGTACAAAAATTAACACAGTTTAGTTTTGAAAAAAAAAGATTTAAAAACAATTGCTTTTTAGGTTTTAAAAATTAATAAACTACCTAAACGACAAATGAAGTTGTAATTAAAAATAAAATTGTTGATGTCACAGTTTAAAAAGAATGAATAAAAATAATAAAGAATAAAAAATAAAAAATTAGAGATTAGGGATTAAAGTTTCGAGATTAGAGCTTAGAGATTAAAGATTAGAGATTAAAGATTGAAGATTGAAGATTGAAGATTGAAGATTAAAGATTAAAGATTAAAGATTAAAGATTAAAGATTAAAGATTAAAGATTAAAGATTAAAGATTAAAGATTAAAGATTAAAGATTAAAGATTAAAGATTAAAGATTAAAGATTAAAGATTAAAGATTAAAGATTAAAGATTAAAGATTAAAGATTAAAGATTAAAGATTAAAGATTAAAGATTAAAGATTAAAGATTAAAGATTAAAGATTAAAGATTAAAGATTAAAGATTAAAGATTAAAGATTAAAGATTAAAGATTAAAGATTAAAGATTAAAGATTGGAGATTGGAGATTGGAGATTGGAGATTGGAGATTGGAGATTGGAGATTGGGGATTGGAGATTGGAGATTGGGGATTGGAGATTGGAGATTGGAGATTGGAGATTGGAGATTGGAGATTGGAGATTGGAGATTGGAGATTGGAGATTGGAGATTGGAGATTGGAGATTGGAGATAGGAGATTAGAAATTGGTGATTAAAAGTTAAAGATTAAGGAATCAAGAATAAATCAAGAATAAAGAATAAATCAATAATAAATCAAAAATTAAAAACCAATACTTTTTTACTACCTATATGTGTAGCATTATTAGATTATCTTGCACCAATTCTTTTCATTTCTTAATTTAAACAAAAAATAATTAAATTGAATTTCACACGCAAAACTTTCTTTGTTTCTGTGGTAATACACTTTTATCGGAGCCGGACAGTTGAACGCGGCCGTTTGAACGCAGCCAGTTGAACGCAGCCGTTTGAACGCAGGGACGTTTGAACGCAGAGACGTTTGAACGCAAGGACGTTTGGACGCAGGGACGTTTGAACGCAGGGACGTTTGAACGCGAGAAATAAGATGCAATTGCACCACCCCTATTTTACACTATTAATATTATGTTTATGTTTACACTATTATGGGTATGTTATGTAGGTTAATGTTAGTTTATGTCATTTTTTAGTTAAATCGTTTGTAAAACCAGAGATCTACACGAAAAGGTAGATCTGTGCAAAGACATTGGTATGTTATGTAGGTTATGTAGGTTATGTAGGTTATGTAGGTTATGTAGTTAAATCGTTCGTAAAACCAGAGATCCACACGAAAAGGTAGATCTGTGCGAAGACATGGGTCTGCTATGTAGGTTAGTGTTCGTTTATGTCGTTTTTTAGTTAAATCGTTCGTAAAATCAGAGATCCACACGAAAAGGTAGATCTGTGCGAAGACATGGGTCTGTTATGTAGGGTTAGTGTTTGTTTATGTCATTTTTTAGTTAAATCGTTCGTAAAACCAGAGATCCACACGGAAAGGTAGATCTGTGCGAAGACATGGGTCTGTTATGTAGGTTAGTGTTAGTTTATGTAAATTTTTAGTTAAATTGATTAATTTTGAGAAATCTAATTTTTCGCGTTCAAACGTCCCTGCGTTCAAACGTCCCTGCGTTCAAACGTCTCTGCGTTCAAACGTCTCTGCGTTCAAACGTCCCTGCGTTCAAACGTCTCTGCGTTCAAACGTCCCAGCGTTCAAACGTCCCTGCGTTCAAACCCGCGTTCAACCGGCCGCGTTCAAACGGTCGCGTTCAATTGTCCTAGACCGTACTTTTATTACCTATAACTATTTATGAAATATTGTACTTTTTAATTTCTCACCTGCTTTCTTTTGTTTTTGTTTAATTGTATTAAACTCTTTGGTAATTTAATGAATTTCAAATTTTTTTTTTCTAAATTGTCTAGACATTCTATCGCTTTATCAGAATTCTTTAATTGATAACTTTTGCTTCCTGATCTACTTCTATTTTCATCTTTACTTTTTGTCTAATTTGTTCTATTATCTACCACATCTTATAGTTTTTTTATATTTTTTTTATAGCTACTATATAAGAAATAGTTTTGTTAAGTTAATAGTATATTTCGGACACCGTCATTACGACGATTCCAGTTCGGCACCGTCATTTCGGCGATTCTGATTTGGCCACCCGATATTCGACTATACCAGTTTCGGCAATTCCAATTCGGCACCGGCATTTCGACGATTCCGATTTGACGACAGTAAATTCAACTACGTCGATTCGGCAACTGGAAATATACTTTTAATTTATTCAATTCATTCTTATAAATTTAAAAGCAAATATACAAAAAAAACCTTAGTACGAACGTCTATGGCTTTTCGAACTTACACTTCAAAACCGGTCGTTAAAAGTTGGTTATCTCTCAACCTCCCTTAAGTGGATCCCTTCTTTTGTTATTTGCTCCTTTTCAAGAATACTTAATGTATTAATCTTTCCTTGGTTTTCCCTATTTCAATACAATTTAACCTTTGCAATTAAATAATACAGTTTGCCTTAAGTATCTGTCCTTTCCAAAATTTCAATTAGTTCTCCACTTTTAGTAACGGCTTACGAGGTGGCATTTTGACTTGAGTTTGGGCGGTGTAATAGTCACTTTTATATAAAAATAAATATTTAATTGTTTTGCTTAAAAAGTATGTATTTATGATACCTGCTCTGATGTATGCAAATAAATATTTAATTAAAAAATAAAAAAGAATTTATTTTAATAGTTTTAGTAAATTAATTTTAACACTAAAATAAATTTCCCCTTGCCGAATCGATGTAGTCGAATTTTCTGTCGCCGAATGGGAATCACCGAAATGCAGGTGCCGAATTGGAATCGCCGAAACTGGCATAGCCGAATTTCGAACCGAACATACGATGCCGAATTGCTTTCCCCGAACTGCGGTCGCCGTAACGATGTGTACCGAGTCGGCGCAACTGGACATTAAACTGCGATTTCTCGCTTTGTAGTTCATCAATTTACACCACACTGCTTATGGTCCTTAAAAAATAATTAAAATATACCGGTTTTTATGGACCATAAGCAGTGTGGAGTAAATTGACGAACTACAAAGCCAGAAACCGCAGTTCAGTGTCCAGTTGCTCCGACTACACCGTTGGCATCTACAAATTCAACAACAGATTCAAGTTTTGACAAGGTTGGCACCCTACTAGAATATTAGTATTCAAGTATTTACGGAACCACGAGTCCTAAGTGTAAAACTTGGAATATTACGATTTCAAAAAATTGAGTTATAGCTAAAGCTTTGGTTGGGTTTATAAAGGAAGTATCTATCTGAAATGATAGGTCATTCGACTGAAGCCACAAAACTGTTGCAATTAATTTAATTAAACAATACTAATAAATACCAATACTTATTAAATGCAGTAGTTGTCATTTGATGATTGTGAACTAACAAATATTTTAATTAAGCATTGGTCGAAATAAAAACAAAAAAGCTGTTAGTTTTTCTGTTCGAATCGAATAGGGAAAAATTCGAACTTAAAAAGAAAATTATAAAAGTTAAAAGTTGGAAAGCACTACCTCAAATAATAGCGTCAACGTTTAACGTAATAGTCGTGACGACGAACAGAACAACAGAGAGTTTGTGAAAATATGTCTTTTCGATATATTGAAGGCAAAAAATAAAATACGTTAAAATATAAAATTCGTTTTTTTCACAAACCTGCAATCAATATACCTGCGATAATGGAATTAAAGCGATGGATCTACAATTGTAATAAATTTTTATTTGACAAAGTTGGAAGTTTAAAAACAAATTTCGAGTACCTAATACTATACAATTTTTGAAATTAAGCTTTTAAAATCGAGTAATTAGTTAGACTGTTTTATACTTACCACGTCACTTAAAAAGTTACATGAAAAGTTAGTAAATAAAGAGCAAGATAAAATTAATCATTTTACAAACACTAAGCGAAAGAACTTTTATGTAATTTAAATAGTCGGTGCAGAATTTCAAAATTTAAAAATAATTTTCAAACAATTTTAAACATTTTTCTTCTTATTGATAAAACTTCAGCATAGAAATTTTCCAGCCATTTGTTTTAAAGTAATATTAGTATTACTTCATAAACCAACATAGTCCGAAATATTCGGAATATTGCATACCTTATTTTTTAGTTCGGTGGTTTTATAACTCAATAACGGTCAGTGTGTAATTGTTTAATAATTAGCACAATCTGTAGTAACTGCAATAAGGTTGTTATTTGTAACTATAATTATTTGCTTGAAATAATCCTAATAGAATAAATCATTTGGTAATTACAATTTGGTGTATCGAATAATTATTTGAATTGCTACAAGTTTTCTTTTTATTAATTTTTTTTTATTTGCTTCATAGAATTGTTTAGTATATCGCCAGGTGATAAAGAGAAGGCGATCTAATATTAAGTATTAGTATAATAGGTTTGCGGTTAAGAATGATGCAGGGATGCGCCATATCCATGCTGTTGAATAAATATATCTTCTCACAACCCTCGGGTGACCTTGCGACCTCAATCCGGCCCAAAAGCCCTGGGGGTTTGATAGGATTCTGGGACAGTACATAAGTTTAGCGGGACCGTAATGTTTTATCAGCCTTTTCAATCTCCTCAGTACTAGTTTCTCTCAACTCGCAGCTAGGGACCATGTTTAACTAAATTAAATATAATCTTCCATTCTTTTTGGTTACTTGTTTTACCCCTAATTTTTTTTAGAATTAATTTTATTAGTTCATATTTTTAGAACAATATTTGCATAGAAATATTTTAAATTATATTTAGTACGAGAAAAAGCAGTTGATGCTTAATCAACCTAATGCAAATAAATAAGTTAATCTTTTAAGTATAAATAAATATATCTTTGACAAATATAACATTGTAATTATTAAAAATTTATTAAACTGTAATGATATGCGGTTACTCGAAACTTAACTTGGGTCAGTTTCAAGTTTACAGTTATAGCGGCAAATAAAATTTATAATCACCAACAACATTAAAGCAAAACCATATCGCAAAAACTTGTCAAATGATAACAGTCAACAAATAATAAGTTTAAGTACAAAATATAAAAATAAATGTTCAATACAATTTCAAAATTAAAAACCGTCAGTTTTTCATAATTGAAAAAAGTCAAATTACGTAATTTGGGTGGCAGGTGTTAAATCATTATTAGATATTTTAACTTATGCTAATTAATTTTAAATGTGTTTTTAGACTTCAAAAAAATAAAGGTAATTTCATATCGTGAAAAATGAAGATCTACTATTGGATTTTGAGTATGATAATTTCGTGGAATAGAATGAGATTGAACCACTACGGAATTAATGGCTATTACATCGAGCGTTAGCTAACCGCATTGATTTCCTTGCCGTTTTTTTTTAAATTAAAATTACTGAATTATAAATATTAAAACGGCTTTATTTGATAAATTAAGTAAGGAAAAAAGTGAATTTTTAATGAACCAAATCTTACCATTTGCATGCATGTTCTAAGCTGAAAGTGCGGTGTCTAAGAGTATCTATTATACAGGGTGTCCCCGTGACCGTGGAGAACCTTAAAAGTGGTGATAAAGGACACTTTTCTAAGACAAATTTTCAAATAAAATGTATGTCCAAGTCCAAATCTTTGGGGAGTGCCTCCCTTTAAAGCAATTTTTTGATATTCAAAAAATCGGAGCAAAAATAGCTCCGATATTATTGATTTTTTAAGTTTAATGGATTAGAACCTTTTTAAAGATCATTCGCTTATCTATAAATTAGGTTATAACCCCTTATCGTCTAGAATCAACGGATTTAGAGTTATAAATTAAATTATAGGAAAAATGTTTTGTCTCAGTTACTGCGGTTTACTTTTCTGAGTAATAAAACAAATTATTATCTAGTAATCTATGTTCTGTGTTCTGCTTTTTAAAATTTACCGGAGCTAGTAGCAAAATCTACATCGGAGTAAGCCTGGATACTTTTTAATAAATACTAGCAGAGACTTGGATTCTGGATTGAAAGTAGAGGGCAGGCCGTAGCGTGCATGCACTCGGGCCACATATCGAGCCCATTATGCTACTTCCGGTTGTTTAGCGGCCCACCTTCTCTTCTATTCCTCGAACCATCCCAAACTTAAGACAAACTCGAGTATTTCAGAGAGCGGTGTGTTACTAATACTGGCCATATCGGGCCAGAAGTTCCCTAATATGGATCCGTTTTGCGATGCTAACTTTGGGCAGTTGCAGAGCACGTGTTTCGTTACATCCGCGACAGATTGGACTGTCAACCAGACCCATTGCGTATAGATGTTTATTTAGCTTTCAGTGTCCCGTAAAAAATTGAGCAATAATACGCAGATTGTCCCGGAACAACTGCAGATAATATTTTGCATGTTTTTCAGAGGGAGAATGTATTTTCGTGCGCGTCTGTCGGCATCCAATCACATTTGCCCAGCTCTCCGTATGCAATTTTTGTATTTTATTCTTTATGGTGACATCTAAGGTCTTGACAGACGGCGTAATAAAAGGCTTGGGAGCACGGGGTGGGTTACCCAAGCCCAGCTTATCAGCTCTCTCGTTGCCCTCATTACCTTTGTGGGATTTTACTGAACTAGGAGTTAGAGCATTGTATGTTGCTATCACATTTAGTGCCCGTATACATTAGAGCACCAGGCCCGAGATAATCTTATGGCGACCAAGTGCCATAAGGGCAGCTTTGCAGTCTAAATATTTTAATTGTTTCTCTGCACAGTGTAGTATATACCCATGAGTTTCGTTTGGAAGGCGGAGGCATATATACCCAGCATTAGACTTATATCCAGCTGCAGTTCAGAAGAGAAAATTCCTGCACCTGAATCAGTGTTGCTCTTGGAACAATCCGCGTACAGACATAAATATGTCACATTTGTCAGTTCCTGTTGCGTTTGGCAAGACGTTAAACTTCATATCAAACAAATATTTGAGAGAGATTCTGTCGGCATGTAGATTCAGAAAAGGCACCCTGTTCGAGCAGTCTATGAGTCCAAAGGCTCCACTCCCGCATTCTACGAGCAGCGCTCACCGCCTGCTCCTCCACATAGAGATCCAGCGGAGGAAAGCATAAGAGAGTCTCCAAAACCACAGTGAATGTCGTTCGCATCACTCCCGTTACTGCCAAGCAAACTAATTTCAGCAGTCGATATAGATAGGACGCTGTTGTTGTCAGTTTGGTTCTGGGCCACCAAATGAATGCACCGTAGCCTAGCATAAGTTTTATTATGGCCGTGTAAAACCAGAGGGCGATATTGGGAGAAAAACCCCACGATCTCCCCATTGCCCTTCGACACTGCCAGAAATCCATTCCAGCCTTGGTGGTTTTAGAGTTTATATGGTTGCCCCAATTCAGCTTCAGACTTAAAAGCTGTTTTCAGCAATTGCGTGGACTCGGAGATCCTGTCTTTCTAGACCGGCAATTTTGGAGGTCGGGCGGTTTGGGGGAGGTATTTAAAAAGGGCTTTTTTATCCTGCATTGAGCCCAAAAGTTTGCGATTATTTTCTGAAGATCTTCGGATTGTGAGGAAAGCTCGCTGCAAATTTCTTTTTGACTGATACTTGTGTACATGCAGACCAAAGTGAAAATTCTTTTGAAAATCAATTCTTAGCATTTTTGTACTGTCAATGGGAGTGGGTGCTATAGTTAAGGCCCCACAGAGAAAGAAAAAGAGGGACGAAAGTTCTGGGATCTACAAAGTTATGATTATATTAAATTAACATTGAGGTGTCCAGTAACTGAACGATTGCTAGTCTAAGTCAGCTTAAAAACTTTTTTTGCTAATATTTCGTGGACTTTGAGAAAACCGATGTAAAAATTGCATTTGTTTGGTTTCATTCCTAAAGAGCTTTATGAAGTTGGACGTTTCTTTCCATATGGGATAAAAAATAAAATGTTTTACAAGTTTTTCGTTTTATTTACTTTAAATAAATTCTTTAAAACAAAAATTTATGTGAACCTTTTGTTAAATAGATTGATGAGGGTAGTGTCACTATATCAATACCTAACGTTTGATTTAATGTTTAAATTTACTGTTATTGGTTTTGCACAAAAATGAAGTTATAATTTTTGGAAAATTTTACGTATAATTTAGGTGTCCAATTATGTGAATGATTGACCATAAGTTATTACTAGTACATACTTCATTTATCTATTTCATAAAATTCGAATTACATTAATAAATAAAAAGCGTTGTGTGTTGTATACCATTAGATATGTATCAAGTGCTTTTACATCATTAAATACTTTCGATAATAAATACTGGTGTATCAAAAAATGTAACGATACAATAAATCGATTTAGTATTTTTTCTATTATAAGGGTGGTTTTAAATTTACTTCCCTCTTTTGCCTTACCGTTCGTTTAGTAGTTGCGGAAACGTTGTATAACGGAAATTACGCCTATAACAAGTAATTTGCAGTAGTAAATTAAAAACTATCATTTTTGCTGTATTACCATGTATACTATAATTATACTTTAAAAATGGTTTATAGTTTAAGTTGGTATAATGTAAATTAATTGAATACAAAATGGCTACCTACATGTTAACATTCATATTTTGTACATTGCGTTATAATAAATAACAGTTCTTACGTTTATTTACATATTAAGTAACTAATTGATTTACTAAATCGACCCCCTCCCTACACCACTCGGTTACAACAGTTTTGCTGAAGTTGAATTGATTGATAACGTTATCAATATTTAATTTCATAATCCCATGCTTTACTCTTAAAATAATCTTAAGCTCCAAGTTTTAGAGTATTTTACATCAATTCTATTTTTGCATTTGAGTAATATAGGACATTTTTTTATTCAGGAGTAAAATCTTTTGTATCTAACTTCAGGGCATTCTTGTTGGTTTTTTAAATTCCGACATAATATGTATCCCCATTTGTCATCAGCAAGAAGTGAAATGACCTATGGTGCATAACTTCTTCTTATTTATTACATATGTGCACGTTAATGAAGGATAGTTAGTTTTCATAAAATATAAGCATTGCTTTCCCATCGTCTAAGTATGATAAACTAACAAACCTTTCTAGAAGTAATTACTGTGGATAAATTATTGTTGGTAATATTTATTTAAGTATTCTGTTTATTTGGAGATACTTAACTTATTATTGTATGCTTTGGCTTATAAGTTTAACGTTGACACATACACACCCAAAAGATTTCTCTTCTCTCGCGATAAAAATTTCCTGTTCCAGTCTTCCCCCGGGCTCATCACTCGTAACGATAGTAACGACGCTTTTCGAAAGAAACTTTGATAAATAAAATACCTCGCTTGAATGGCTTATTGTGATTTTTGACATGATTTTTATGTAAATTAAATGTGTACCATTTGTAAGTTATGTTCTTCTATATTAGTACCTAACTTACAAACCTTAAATTACAAAATTAAATTAGATAGTTTTAAGATATAATTGCTTCTGTTGAGTTTATTTAAGTTCATCAAATGGTTATAATATTCAAATTAGGACAATTTAATTTCAATATGTGTGGTTAGGTTAAAAAAAATTTAATTTATTTGAGGATTTTTATTAATTTTATGTTGATTATTTCCTATATTATTATCCTATATTAAGAAAATACTTGGGCGCGCGACAATTGGACGCAAAAATTTGGGCATGCATTAATTGGACGCAAACGACAATTTGGGAATACGACAATTGGACGCGGATATTTGGAGGCATGCGATATTTATCGCATGACATTCCACGAACAAATAATTCCGTTGAAGAATGGCGTAATGGAGTTAAGTATTTACTTGATGCTGCTCATCCCAATATTTGGAAATTTATTATAGCTTTCAGGAAAGTAGATAATGCTAATCAATTGAAAATAGAACAATATATCTCA
Organism: Cantharis rufa; assembly: GCA_947369205.1. NCBI lineage: Eukaryota > Metazoa > Arthropoda > Insecta > Coleoptera > Cantharidae > Cantharis > Cantharis rufa. The sequence goes on from OX376309.1 coordinate 21,360,645, forward strand.
GGAGATATCTCAGTACGCAAGAACTCTATTTCTGATTTGCTTTTTCTTAATTTTTCAATTCGCAGCTTCCGATCGATTGCAACGTTGGCTGTGTGGTACGTAGCGCCGTCCGCGTCCTGTTGAAACCATACGTCGTCCATATCAACTTCTTCAACTTTTGGGAAAAAAATGCGTTACAGTGCATGGAACGGTAACGCTCGCCATTGACGGAAACGGCGTCGGCGGCTCCTTGCTCATTCTTAAAGAAAAATTAGCCTATGATGCCGCCATGCCAAAAACCGCACCAAACAGTCAGTTGTTGTAGATGCATCGGCTTCTCCTCGACGACGCGACGTGTGGATTTTCCCAGCTCCAAACACAACAATTTTGTTTGTTACCGTAGCCCCTGAGGTAAAAATGAGCTTCATCGGAAGAGATGAAATTTCGGTAAAAATACTCATCTTCAGCCAAGCCATCTTCAGCCCATTTGGCGAAGCGAAAACGTATCGGAGGCTTCCGTTCTTGGACTAATTGGACTTTATAAGTTTTCGATCTTTATGCAAAATTCTGCTCAAAGAAGTTCGAGAAATGTTCAATTGCCGCGAAAGGTGGCGGAGTTGATGTTGATGGTTGTTCGAGCTCACTTTCAGCTACAGCGGCAATAATTTCTATTGAACCAACTTTACGAGCACGTACACGAGTTCTTTTGTCCAATAAGAACCCAGATTGACAAGCTCGCATCACAAATTGATCCAAAAACTGCGTTGATGGCACTCTATATCTTTCGAATTAATTTCGTAGATTTCTTATAGTTTGAGTTGAAGACGTAGAACGAATGAAGACGAACTTTAATATTTGCCAATTTTTTTCAAGCATAAAATGACCCATTTCGTAAATTTCTAGCCTTAAACTATAATAATCTGTCACTTCATAAATGTCAAATTGGCCATATTCTTCGAAATAACGGGGCGTTCAAATTCCAAATTTTACATGACCCCCCCGTTATAATATAACCAGCCAATGACATAGTTTTGCAATAATATAAGGGCACGACATTTTGACGTTGAATTATAAATCTTAAAATTTCAATTGTAATCCATAATGAAGTTTGTACAATAACTGATATACTGAGATATATATTCTAATAATTACTGGTATCACTGGTATGGTATCCGGTGCGTACTGCCACGACCTATAAATAATGTATTTTGCTTTTATAGAGTGATAGATTCTTATTAACAAAACTTGAACAAAACTGTTTGAAACCTAAGGGGCCTGTAAGATATGGAATGCTTCCATATCTACACCAGTACACCAGTACCTGTATTTACAGTTTAAACTTTCTTTAGCTTACTCTAGGGTTTAAACTGATATTCAAGTACAGGTTTTTATCGGCAAGTATCGGCAAAAGCAAGCGATTGTGATAAACTTAACATTACTTGTATTTCTTTAATAATTTACTTTATTAGGGCGGCGGCACCCCATTATTCTCCAAGTAACAACCGCGATTTAAAAGTTTTTCTGAACATTTTTAAAACTAGACCAATCATAGGGGGACCAACAGGAAATAACTTAAAAGGTAAAAAAACGAAATTTCGTTTTAAATTAAGCGAAAAAAACCATAATTCAGCTACGGCTGTAGATTGTCGCATCACAATCTCACAGCGGTTTTAGTAAAAGCATCCACGTACAATTGCGAATGCACTGTAGTTCACGACAAATAAATCTCGACATTATTATTCCTCTGCTGCTCAAAACGCTAAGTGCGCGAGCGAAAGGTACTTACCGCGTCTTAAACATGACCCTAACTGTTTTGCTGTGAACCATTCAGACAGAAACCATGTAGTAAGATGTTTCAAGTGTATAAACCCATTTGATACAAGTCATTGATAACAAATTGTAAAATTTGTTGTTTCAGCTAAGATTTGTTTTCTGTTATACGTTCGGCAACAAAATTTGTTAGGTCTTTAATGTAAGATACTAACTTCTCGCTCTTTGTGTTATTTAAACCAATCTATAAAACAAACGACTGACTTGCTTACGAGTACATTTCGAATTATGTATACCTATATACTATATACGAGTTAATTAAAATTGAAGGTTTTCCAAATTGGAAACAAATTGTTTTCCAAAACTATTAATTATCAACTAGAAGTTTTATAATTAAAAATTACCAATTAACTTTTTGGATGGGGTATTTGAGCATAAATTTTTTTAGAACAAATTCTAAATTAAATACACTTGTATAAAAGTTTAATTTAAAAAAATTTAAATTTTAAAATTCAAGTAAGTAATTGGGACTTATTAGTTAACTTATTAAATTACCACATTGGTGTGAGGGTATTTTACTACGTAGGAAAACCAAAATAAAAAATGACATCGAAAATTATTACTTCAAATTTTTAAAAGAAAATAGAAAGTTAACTTCTCGCCAAAATATAACACAATTTTTTTAATTAAATTTATGAATAAATTTAGTCTAATTGTGTAAAATAAATATCAAGTTGAAAAAAATGTATAACAATTTAATTCAATTAGTGGTTTATATGTAAGTATTAAATTTAATGGCAATCGTTACCATTCCTAAGGTTTTTTTATTACCATGCTCTAAACAGAATCGCAGGTTAATTATAAAATAAAATATTATTTAGAAAAGTTATAATATTATAATCAATAATATAATAAAACCTTAAAGAATTTAATGTTACATACTTATATAATTACGTACCTTTTACGGTCAGTTCGTGTTGGTAGGGTGGTTAACGACTTATGGCAAATCAAAGCAGACGCCCATCCAATCACTAGCCTCGCTCTACATTACTTAACATAATTTGATTTTTTCAACCTAAGATCACTTTAAATCAAAATAAAAGTTTGATTTATTTCTATAAGTACTTATATTGTGGAGCTTATAACTTAAACAATACACATTACGATTTTGTTCCATTAGTAATATGGTTTATGTAATAAATAATACATAATTTATATATAAGTATAAAATATCATTATGTTGCTGTAATGATGAAAAATACTGAAAAAAGCTTTGGGTGAATCTTTGCTCCCAACGGGCTAGATATCAGAAAAATCAAAATAAAATTTCATATATTTTACAATTTTGATGCGAATTATCCATAATAACATTTTCCTTAGGCAAAGTGGCCTAACAACCTCTTTGTATTACTACTAAAAGCAGTATGTCATTTTATTTTATATAGTTTAAAGAACTATTAGATTAATATGGGCTAATCATTACATAATATTAGAAGATAAATAATTTTATGTAAAAATATAGTCATGACCTGGGGGAGTTCGTTAGTATTTACACGCGACTTATGCAAGCCTAGGTAATTTCAGCGTGGATAATGGCATGTAATGTATGATATTAGTCGTAAATAAACTATCCATTTAATCAAAGCTTTTATTATTAATTTAACTAATTGTATGGTTACATTTTATTTTATCTTCATAAATACATACTTGACATTTCATAAACAAATGTTTAGTCTTGATAAGAAATTAAGAAGTAAGAGGTAAATGACTTCCATGAAAGACTTACATCCCACAAGTCACTCTGTTGGTAAAATAAAATTTTAGTTGAAGTTCAGTTTTAATAAACGCTAGCTTTTTATTAACTATTATTGCTAATGAGTTGCACGCGGCAGATCAGTAAGTTGGTCATTTATTTAAAATTGGGATGCATGTGCGGTATTTTACAAATTTAGTTTACATTAAAATTGTTTACCTTTAAATATTTAAATTACTACTTGCTGAGTTAATTAGTTTGTATGAAATTCACCTAATAAATATAGCATTATTATACAGAATGCAGTTTTCATAACATTATAATTGTGAAAACTATTACAAAAATTCCTTGTAAATTATTGAACAATCCTTTTGTATAAGGATTGTTGGGATTATTTGGATGAAGTAGGTAAATAGTTTTTGGCAAATATGCTTTAGGTGTTTGTCATATAGTAAAAAAATGTGAAAATGATAAAACATATAGCAAACTTTTTCAATTTTGCAACCCCATTTAGGCAACAGGTCGTTAGTGTTAACAACGTGTTGAAAGTGTATTGAAGTTCTAATAACGTTCTAAATTCTATACATAGCTCAAACAATATTTTTTATTTTTCAGCAATTTTACATTTATTGACGCTGCCAAACGACGAAAATAAAATTTTTAAATGCCTACTTAGAAAATAACACAATGCTATTAATTTGACTGTTATATTTTAACAAGACCAGTCTTCGAGTAATCACCTGCGAGTTCTGGAGTCAAGTGTTATCGGTAGTTCGATACATCAAGTAGATAAGAATCGGACAGGACAATGGTTTAAGTCTAAATCGGATACATCAAAGACCAAAAAATCCGGTGTATTTTTCCAGCTACCGTTTGTTTTGAAAAAGGTAAACGGTTTGATTTTGAGTATTTCTTTAAAAAAATGTAGAACTACCGAATACATAAATTGCACAAAACACAGGAAAAGATTTATTTCAAAATCCACTACAAAGATTACAAAAAGTATGTAAATTGCAGCTTATTATTTAAATCTCGTGGTACCTTCGACATCTAAAGCAGAAATAAAAGTAATCCAATATAAAATGCATTGAAAATTGCAATCAAAATATCAAGTAAGCGTTTAATATCAACCAGGTGAGATATTGTTGGAAATATATAAATAATTTAGAACATTGGCTTTGTATACTTTGTAACCTACTCTCGAATATTGTTATGTTGTTTTAAAATTAATAAATTTATATTGCAGCCAGTAAAAAGGTTAAAACAAAATATAATTAAATTACAGAAACATCCTTCAAGTTAATAGAGTTTTCAATTTATTGAATATTGCTTAATATAATCAAATTATTTGAAAAATGAATTGATAAAATTCACCATTTTCAATTTTATTAAAAAGTTTTCATCCAAAAACATAGAATCGTCTTTTCTAGGTTGGTTCTGATGTTAACTTTTCGCTGTTAAAACAAATACTAATTCATGCGACTTAAAAGTGAACAACGTTTTGTAAATTTGTCTTTTGTAAATTTTCTATTTCAGCTTGTGATAACTTTGAAAATAAATATAATATTTGAATTTTAACTACCATATATTTAATTAAGACAGTGTTCTAGTCTAGAATTTTGAAAAAATCGATTTTTTGTTTTCTGGATATTTTTAAGAATATATCCTCGAGAGAAAATTTTAAAATTCCAGTAATTTAATATGTAGTTATAGCTATTTTAGTGACGCACTGTAAACCCTTTGAGCCGGAGCATATGGGGCAATGCCCGATAGGTGACCATTTCAGCTATAAATTATATAAATGTATAAATGTATAGGTCAACCCAAAACACTTAAAAATCGTTAATATTTTCTTGTTTACTTTTCATTTCAGCTCAGTCTAGCTTTTAAAAGTTTACGATTAAGGTACAAGTTTATTTCAAAACTACATTTTTCAACATGGTTAACATGATATCTCAAGTTCTCTTTACCCGATTTACTTCAAATTTTGCACCGACTTTCAATATATATCTGCCTATCGCTCCTACCACTTTTGTACCAAAATTATTTTGCTAACTATTTTAAAAAATTAAAAATTATGGTAAAAATCAGATCAAAAATTGTTTTTTGTTTTCAGACAGCTGCCATTTCGCGAAAAATTTTTTTTTAGTTTTCTTTTTGGTAAGGGCTATAACGACATTCTTACTAATAATGAATCTTTTTTGTAATTTTATTTCAGATGACCAAAAGGGTTGCAATCGTGTCAACCAGCACACCCCATTTTTATTTTATACTCAACTTTATTAGCTGATAAGAAGCTTAATTTAAATTTTTTTTGTTAAAAAATTTTTTGTACATTGTCAAAATATCAATAAATATGTTGTAAAAAAATGAAGGGTAAAAATATTGTTTTTATTTTTATTGAACTCGAGAAAACACCTAAAATTTATGGGTTTAAACTAGAACACTGCCTTAATAGATTCGCGTTTACGTTATAAAACTAGGTATTAATAATATCCGGATTGTGGAATCTCGAAAAATATTCTAACAATCGAACAATCTCAAAAATTAGAGCAATTTAGCGATACAATTGACTTCTTTAAACTAACAATCTAAACATCTCCTGCGAACTGTCTTCGATTGCAAACTGTCTATTCTGATTTCCTGTTGCGCACAAATGTAAAAATTAGGTACTTAACTCACTCACGTTTCAGTTACAAACTAAAACTTAACTTTCAGTTAATTTTTCAATACAGCAACAATACAACATTCCCAAGAATTTTTTTATAAAATAAAATTTATAAAATTTTTTTATAAAATATACAATTTTATGTCGCAGTGGCAGCACCGGGAGGTCTGGGGAAAATATTCCTTAACATTTAACTAATCGTTTAGAATACTCTTTAGAATGACAAGATTAAAATTGCAATTCTTAAATCCAACACAATAAACGTTAACCAATTAATCAAGTAACCAACAAATGCACATTAATTCAACGTTGATTTAAGCACCGCAATTAAGTTCCCTCAGGCTTCATCGTGCGAATGAGCGAGTTAAAATGCTTTTGAGCTAAGAATTTAAAACTGTAATTAGAATTTACACTATTCACATCTAGACAGTTAGAACTTAATCTAATAACATCTCATTATGACAGTGATGTTTAATTATGCACAGTAGCGGCTGTTACGGAGAGGGCGACGGGGAGCTGACTTACCCAAACTTATAATTTTAAATAAAACATATATAAAAAATCTAATCACAGACAAATAATTACCAAAAGCTAACCAAACGAAACCAAGGCGTTTTCTACTCCTTACTCCGCATTATATTATGTATGGTAAATTATTTAGAAGCCTATTTACAATGGTAGAAATATTAACTAAATGTGATCAACAGTATAACGTAAATTTATTTGCGAATCGGTTTAAATACACTACTGTGACTAAAACCCAATTTTAATTTATCACCTTAGGGGAAGGCAACGGAAAACTACCCTGATCGCCTACAAACTGCATAGTACATATTATACGGCACTCAAAACAGAGAAAGAAACAAAATATAAATTTATTTCTTAATAAACAAAACTTTATAAAAGAAAGACTTAACAACTTTTTATTTCAAAAGTCATTAAAAAACCAAAAAACATTCATTAGCATTGATTGAAAACTTTTTTGAAAACAACAAAAACATAGGAACTCAAAGAAGCTTTACCGGATGACTGAGATTTTGATTTAGTTCATGTATGTATATTATTATAGAGAAAACAGCAAAAAGAAGTAAAAATAATACAACGTAAGAAAATCTTTTCTGCATAAAAATACATTTAGTTAAAACTGCGAATTAATATTCCTAATTCAAGTCCCAATCAAATTGGGATGACAGGACCGTCCTAAGCTTAAAGTTACAAAATGTATAAATTTAATTGATATGAATTGTTCGTGCATTTTTTTATAATTTTAATATAAATATAATGATGAAACGTGTTTAAAATTGCATCGAAGCTGTAATACCTTACGTAACTTTATAAGACTTTAACGTAAGAGCGAATCCTTTGTAAATCCAATGTAATCATGCAATTTTTTTTTATTTATTCACCCTAGGTTTCAAAACTATTTAAATTTACATACTTTCATAAGTGTTTTAAAATAGAAGAATATTTTAGTTAAAAATTCACTTTTAAAAAATTCCGTCATTATTTACCCTATGTGTGTGAATTATTATGTTTGTTTATATAATCTGTAGGAAAATGTAAAAATATTTTCAAAAAGTAAACTATCACAAAGACAGTGCACTTTTATTGCGTATATATTATAGTGGTCGTTCTTTATAATGCTACCTATAAATTTTTGTATATTCTACTTTTATATGTTACCTTGTTTAATGTATGCAACAATATACAATAGTAAACATATGACATTTCTACCCCCATTGTGTTCTTTTGTGTATAAGCTATTTCATTTTTTACTTTATGCAATTTCACTATATTTTATATTTTTATAAAAATTAATGAGCTATTTTTAACATTTTAAACTTATGAAATAGAAAAATACGTTAAACGTTAAAAGCCGGAAGGTAATACTACAAACATTTTAATAAAATTTAAAATAAACTGTACAAAACAAAAATAAATCTTACACTTCTTGGTTCTCAATAGATTCTATTGTTGGAAGAAATTCAACTGAAAATCTTTAAAATATACAAAATATAAAGAAGAATTTCTCTAATTGAAATATTTCGCATTCAATTGAAACACCATTTACCTACACGAAACGTTTTCACACTTTGTGTAAAAGTACAGACACTTCGTTGCAAGAGAAAATTAAATAAATTACTTACTAGGCTAATTGTTCAACGCCTACCCATTTTAAAACTTTTTAACTACTTTTAACGTCTCAATTTAATTAATTTAACTGAATAATCGATCTATTCGAATTCAGATAACCTCGCGCTAAAGTTAAATGGTTATTAACAAATTCCAACTACTAAATGAACTACTTTAACCTTTTTATAACAAATTCCAATCGCCAATTTGTTCACTCGGATCGAATTTTCCTGCACTGAAAACAAATATCTTCTGAAAATTTCTGCACTAAAGAAAGATATTTCAAAAAAATTGTTTAAATATAATTTTTTGTTTCTCATTATTTTTTCGTTTGCCTTTATAATACATATTATTTGCCAAACAAATTATTAACTTCATTAATTTAGTTTTATAAAACTTTTCCCTTTTTAAATGTGGTATTTAGTTTTTGAATATTATGCTTTTGGTTGAAGACAAAATAACACTTACGCTTCATACTGAACTTACAGGCTTACATCCCTAACATTTGATTTCTTTAAATTTGTCTATCTGTCCAATAAAAGGCAACTTTTCAGCTACGTATGTGCAAGTTACAGTGACACAAAAAGCCCCTAAATCGACCCAGGATGTTGCAATTTCGATCAGAAAATTTTGCGGTGTCGATTTTTGCAGTCAAACGTGAATTCTTCAAAACTGATTTGTGTTACAATTATTCTTAAATCTCCAAAAAAAAGTACAATCAGATGGTGACCCCCCAAGGGTCAATCCTTGCTCCTACCCTATTCATCATCTACAGTAGCGGTCATGAAATTGCATTGGGAATTATTCTCGAATTAAAAAAATATATTTCGATAATATCATGTTATTATTAATAAAAAATAGAAAATAGAATAGAAATAGATAAAAAGTTAAATTTTTGGTTCGAAACTCAATACCCCCAGCACATTAGTGATTGTGTTAAAAAGAAAATGTGTTTATTGAATTTCAAATCAGAAATATTAGATTTTAAATTGTAAACCAAATTCTCACCCAATCAGTATATTAAACAAAGAATTCTCAAGTCAAGTGGGGTGCAAATTAAACAAATATCACTTGTCAGTCGACGTTTTGGAATATATATTATTCCATCTTTAGGACTAGATGGGAAAAGGCAAATAAGTACCGAAAAAACGAATTACAAATTACAAGTATTACAAGACTCACCGAAAACAAGCATAGGTGTTGTGCTGTTTGGTATACGCATAATAAAAAGGTGGGAATTGATGTTAGTGAAATGGTCACGTTCAACAAAGTCGTTGAATTGTAAAATATGATAAAAATGTAAAGCATTCAAAACCTCATAATTAAAATAATTATTAAAATTTGCAATATAAATCACTCTGCTTAAAAATAAGTAATAAAATGTGATTTTTTAATTTCCGTTGATAATATGCTGGTGTGACCTGAAGATAACCGTGTGGGTTGATAAACAGTTGAATTTTCAAAAATACCAAAAAATTTCAAGCATTTAAAAAGAAATAAAATAAACTTTTAGATGTTTAAAAATTAGGATTTCTGGTTTGAAACCCACAAGCTCAATAACACATTTTTTTTGGTACAATCTCTGATGTACTGGAGGGTATTCGATACCCCCCAGACCCCCGGGTTTGAATATTTAGCTTAATTGTAAAATGGTCAGAACGGTTAAATGAAATCTTCTTATTCCTTAAGCTGCATAAAGGTTTACAATGTTTTCTTCATTTTACAGTACAGGGTGTTACAACTATTATTACTAAATTGTTTTTCTATAAATAATTTTCTACAAACGAGGGAGATCCACCCCCTGCCTGGTAACACACGTTGCTGAATAGAACCTGTCTGGAGAGATATTTTTTGAAAGTATGGCGTTTGTTAAAACCCTCCGCTCCGGTCTTCACCGCTTCGGACGCTCCGGGCCGTTTTGACAAATGCAACCACTGTAAATCTTGGATCCACCCTAAAATCTCCTTGTGCAATTTACAAATTTTTAATAATAATTTTAAATTTAATAAATTTGTACAATTTTAATAGATTAAAATTAATCCCATACTTACCGTAAAGGTGGTGGGATTTGTATTAGAGATTATTGCTAATCCGCTTAGAGTTCGGGACGCAATTTACACGTGTTTCTTTTTTACCACTTCAAAAACCTTAAAAAATAGTAACCACGGGACGCAATTTGGATGCGCTCCCTAGCTTTGTGTGCATATTGTGTGCGGTTATTGAAATTTAATTGGGAATTGTTATTTTAATTCGAAAATAATATCAGTTGCAATTTCTATGACTAATAGACTACAGGTAGCCCGTGATGACCTTGAGAAGTGGTTCCGAATCTGGGGGATAAAGGTCAACCCATTCAAAAGTACGGTAATCTACTTCTCAAAAATAAATAACTCTGCCATGTCCAATCCCCACAAACAAAAATCGACCATAAAAACCAAAAGACTCCTGATCTCTAGCCTCAAGATGTTCGGAATGGAGATACTCTGGAAAGGAACCTCCAAATACTTCGGGGTGACACTAGACAGAAGTTTCCGGTGTACACCGCATATTAAGGCAACCAACAGGAATGTTAGAAGCGCTATGACTGCACTCTACCCCAAGCTAAGCCATAGCAGTGCGCTGTCTCTTGCCAAATAACTTCTTATTTACATAACGGTTATCCGTCCCATTATGACGCAAGCATCAACTGTTGGAAGGACGGCATGAAGGCACCATAGGTTATAACGCACAAGCGGCTGCAGTAGCTGCAATGTCAATAATCCGAAATATTGGAAATTACAATCACGAGGATTTTTTGAGATATAAGGGACCCCAAGAACCACAAACCGACTAACCAATGCGAAATAACCGAGATGACTCTCTATTTTGTATGGCCAACAATAATTTTGGTTTTGTTTGTTTCTGTTTTTGTATTTCGGTTTCTATATTTCTGTTTTTTAAATAAAGATAGGAGCATCGATGTGTAACTGGCAAGTAATCCAATCCGATTATCACTTTGATTGCCTAACAGGATTTTACCCCACCCACCGCCATAGTCAGGGTCCAATCAACCAGCCCGATGAAAGAGGTACGGATCTCAGACCTGATACTTTGTAAAGCCATGACGACTAGGCAAGGCAAGGCTTCGATGGTGCCGATAAATGCCATGAAACAAAATTGAACAAGACAATACAGAAACCTTACTAAATTATAATAAATATAAACTGAAAATAAAAACTTCAATAGTATAAAATACAAATGAGGAAATTTGAATAAAATACATTTTCAAAGTTATAAAGAATAAACAGAAGTTAAGTGAAAGTTTTCCGTGGGAATAAATATCAAGTTCAATCACTTACAGTTTAAAACGAACAGTTAAAATTTACACATTTTAACACTGAGTTAAGTTTTTGTTAAGTCTCAAATTTTTTTACTTTTATATTTCCAATTTTAAAACTTAACATATTTTTGAATAATTAGCTTTATAAAGAAAAAAATTGCAACCGGTTTTCTATTTTAAAAATGCCACGTGCGGCAATATCTCAAATAGTTTCTGTGAAAATTAAATTTTTAATGCGGTTTAATGCACAATGCACGTAAAAACTAAATATTAGAATATTAAGCAGATAGATACATACATATATTAATTTTGTAAATTATAATATTTTAAATTGCTTAGTTCAAAATTTTCAACATTATTCGTAATTTATTATTGATCTAAAGAGATTGAATTGTATCAAGAATTCCTTTTGTATGTTGTCTGCTGTGGTTTGAGAAATTTTGCAGAGAATTTCAAATATTTTCATGGACCACTTTTAGAAAACCTTTTGAACAAATAATTAAATAAATTGACATTTAAATACCATATACATAATAATATAATGCCTCTTCGATAATAAATTTGATTATGTGTTAATACGATAATCATTTAACTTTAAAATTATAATATCCAAGATATTTCTGGATTTTTTAAAATTTCTGTAAATCAGACAAAAAGTTATTTCTAGTTAACGCACCTCTTAGACTCAGGTCTAAGCAATCTCAGAGTGTTTTAGATTTCCTTTAAGTTTGAATGATAATTCTAACTAATTTCTAGGCGCTTGGCTATTCGTGCATATAGGGCCCCGGGGGAAATCGCTTGTACCATGTGTATGAATAGCCGAGTGGCTACTCGTATAATACATCCTATCTATAGTCAATTTGTATAAACACACACATACGACAGTTCTTGTCTGGGAAGACCAAGATCACGTCTCAACCATGCATCAGAATTAGCCGTGACATTGGGTTAAATTGTGAACTTGTATTGAAGGACAAAAATCAACAATTAAAATTCAAATCACTTTTTAAGTAAATAGGTTCGGTTCGCCGTGATGTCGTGAAAAGAAATCATTGATAATAAAAATCAATAAGTTTTCTTCTTTTTCTAAAGTAAAAATGTAAATTAAATTAAATTGTATACATGTTTCTGCTTATGAAGCCATCTTCTTAAGTATTTTCATATTATCTGATTTAAATAAAAATACTCATTAAATTCTATTACGAAATCTAGATACTTACTATAAAGTTTGTACTGACGGTTAGAAATAACGTAGTCGATCGAAGTGTGTACGAATAGCCGCTCATACAAATATAAGTACTTTTTACGATTAGAGCAAACATTTATTGTTCAATAAAGTTTGTGGTCTTTATTCTTTTTGCATTTACAACGTTAAAAATTCTATCATTGCCATTATATACCTACAGGTTATCCGCAAATAATCCTTTTTTGTCTTCTCCTTTTCTATCCTGTATACTGTGCTTGTTAGATATATTTGCTGATATTAATTCTCAATTTAAATAACCGATTCTTGGTGCAACACAACAAGAATTGTATGGGTAACCGCTCAGTTATGTCCCATTTAACCGTTTTTTTTTAATAAAGAAAAAATAAATTTTGTACTCAAAACTTACAGTAGTATAGTAAATATACATTAAATAGTACATTAAAGTACAATAAACATGTGAGAGAAATTTAGTCTCGTCTTTCTTGATTACATGTGGTTAGATTATTATAGAACTTGGAAGAGATTGCATTACTTTGTAGTACCTATAAATATTTTGAATTTTGTTTAGTTTAAGTTTTATTCGCTGTTCTGTACAATGCAGAGTTGTTAATTAAGCTCTGTAATATTTTGCAAGCTTCCCAGATATTTTGATGTTGTTCAAGCATTGCAGTGCATTTACAAAATACTATTTAGCAGATTTTATCTTCAAGCATACTACCTATATGTTACGGAGTACCTCTTGGTATTTTAGTATTTTTTGTTTCTGTAGCAAAATTAATGTGCTTTACTACATTACATTAATTGTGGGATTTTGAAAAGTTTCTAGTACTGCAATCAGATTCCAGGTAGTTTATAATGAACGGTATTAGTTTAAATGTCAAGTAAGTATGCGTGCCATCCTACAATATATTTTATTATATCGGTATCTCAGGGTACATTTTAGAACATTGGTGTAAGTGGGCGTAAATGTCATTAGAATCCTAAATCTACAACTCCTCTTGATCCCGAATCGATCTTTTCCAGCCATGTCACTGCCACAGAAGTTTACAATAATTAAAACTGTAGGTATATTATTGAAAATTACTTTCAAAAACTGTTTATAATTTTTATTACTTATTAATAATTATAATTAGCAAATTATCGTCCGACAAAGTAATATACACTTATTTAAAATAAAACGGTATTTAATTTAATAACTTGAAGTTTCTACATTTAAACTAACTACTTCAGATCTTAAAGGTTCTTTACTTTGAGTTCTGATATAATTTAATTACGTAGTGTCTTTCATTTGCAAAAAAACCGTTGCTCATGAAAATGTAATTTTAAATCTCCTGAAATGACTAGCAAACTTTTAAACAAATTTAAGCTAGTATAGCTATTTATATATTAATTTTGAACAAATTGTGCATCAATTTATAATAACTACATTTATGTCAATTTAATGATTGTCTTTGTATGTTTATTTCGAACTGAATGTATTTAATAATTTAATTTAAATATTTTATAATTATCAAAGATTGTAATTACAACTTAGTTTAATGTTATATTATAATGCCACGCAAACAAATTAGTATATTACCTATAAGAATTATAAATTAATCTGAAATACAAAGCCAAATTGCGATGAAATACATCCTCTAATGATGTATCAATTCATGGCATAGTCAAACCCTTTGTGATAATTATACTTACAGTGTAGTATCTTATTTATGGATACTTAAAAACATTTTAATTTTAAAAAGTATAATGTGTGAAAAATAGATGCGTTTAATAGTAATGTTTTTTTATTAATTTTATAAATTTAAATTTATGTTTGATGATACCACAATGAGCTCTAATTGCAGCTGCTACGCTGCTTGGAAAGCTTCTTATGTACATTTATTCAATTTTCATCGCCTACTCATTTGATTCCCACACTAGAAATAAAATATTTCTAGAGTCTAGGAATTACTTAAGTGGGATGCCAGAAAGCACATGAATCCAGGTTTCCCACAACGGTTTAAACAGCTTTCAAATACCCCTCAGAGAATGTTGGCTTAGTGTCTGCAAGTTTATAAGCTAATCTTATCTTGGAGGGTGTTTGTTATATAACCTAGTTGGTCTTGACTTCAGGGCTACAGAACAAAGTTTTTATGGAATTTGTAAATGAATTTTACAAGTCCACTCCCGATAACTGTTATAACGAGTTCACCGAGACGTGGATTCATTTGTCCAATCACAGGTTTCCAAAGAAAACTTTCAGGTATTTTATTTGCAGGCAGATGTCAGACAAAACATTAAAACGGAAATTTATACAGAAAAAAATCGATTTTAATATTTATTCTACAGGCTTTGTTAGGATTCTTTTGGAATTTAATTATCAAAATAGTCTGACGTTATAAATATTATCTTAGGACTCTGGTTGTTACCTCTCCTTTTTTACTTATAGATGCAAACCTTCAGAACATAGGAATCATATTTGTTATACTATATATAAATATGCCAAAAAACGACAAGTCGGAAAACCCATCAAATCTTGAAGACATGGGATTATTGAAGATTACGCGTACTTGTAAAAATTTACCTAAAAACGACATATCTAAGCAGTAGCCAGAGCTGGATGGTTAACAACTGTTCAAAAAATCACCCATAAATATAGAAAAAAAAAGAGTAGATACATATTTATTTTTGCTGATATTCTACTTTTGATATTGCTTTTATTTATAGTGGTGACCTTTACTTGCAGTACTCTTTGAATTTCACTCAAAGTCCTTTAACGGTTTACAAGTTATTTTAATAATTATTCTATCATTTTAAGGGGTAGTTTTCCTTCTGCCTTTACATTTTGAACGCTTTGTTGAAGTCGAGAGTAAATTATCTTTCAATAAATTGGCAATTCGGTTCACGGTTTAGTGTAAAACTTTCTCTTTTTTGGCAATTGCACGTTTAGAATTATGTTCAGATTGTATTACGACTTCAATGCTAACTTTCTTTTCAAATTCAATGTTTTTACGCTTTCTCATTGCACAAAATTTAATTTTTAAATATAACAAAGAAAAGAATACTTCCTTCGTACTCTCAATCCATATTTTAAGTAATTTTACAAAACTGAGTAAATACGATCATTAAAACAAATATTTTTGGTTTTTTAAGGATACCTGTTTTTAAAACATGTTAATAATAAATATTTATTAAATTATAAAAATTTCAATAAATAAAGAAAAAATTAGCGAATGGTTTGAATCCGTTTTACTTGGAGAAAATTCAATTAATAAAAATTTAATTCCCTCTATACGATAATCATCAATTCAAGTTAACGTACTAACAGAAGGGAACATAACATTGTCTTTTATTTGTGATCCGATTTCGTTAACGAAACAACTGCATCTAAACTAAAAATTTCGAAGTTGCATCCACATGATAGGATTTCTTTATCACACAGTAAACAATTACGTTTTCGTTTTATTTGTCAACTTTTTTATTCGGAAAATTTATTCTGTAAATAAGTTGTACTGTAGTATTTTTTTAAAATTTGATCTTATTGAGAATATTAAGAAAATTGAGAATGACACTTGATTCAGAAATGAAATTGATTTTTAAATTTATCGCACTCGTTTAAGTTAAAACAAAATTTGAACTAACGTTTAACTTTAGTTAAAGAGAAGCATTTATGTTAGCTTAAAAGGAACATTATTAAATTAACACTACATGGAAAACTTGGAGACGGTTGAGAAAATCATATTGTAATTATATTCAGTAAGCAGTGAATTTCTTACTTGAAAATCACGTAAAATAAGTTAACTCATAATCTCGTCGTCAAACTGTAATTTTATTGTAGCAGTTTAATAAATGTACTTCCATTTCATTTATCGTGGAATATTTGAAAAAAAATTTAATTTATCTTTAAAATTAATTTTAAAAATTTATTACCATCTACACCTACGGAATATTCAAGGTTAAATTATTTCATAAGTAATAACATAATAAATAAGTGATTTTTGTTTTTGCATACTTTTTCAAAGATTCCGCACAACTATAGCATAGGCTCAGAATACTGAGCTGTAATCTCTAACCTAAAGCTGTAATTTCTCAGCTTAAACTTCCAACATTGAAGCTTAAAGCTCCGATCTCCAACCTCCGAGCTTTAAGCAAGCTGCGATCTCCAACCTCCAAGCTTTAAGCTCTGATCTCCAACCTCCAAGCTTTAAGCTCCGATTTCCAACCTCCGAGCTTTAAGCTCTGACCTCCGACCTCCGAGCTTTAAGCTCCGATCTGCAACCTCCGAGCTTAAAGCTCTGATCTCCAACCTTCAAGCTTTAAGCTCCGATCTCCAACCTCCGAGCTTTCAGCTCCGATCTCCAACCTCCGAGCGTTAAGCTCTGATCTGCAACGTCCAAACTTTAAGTGTGATATCTAGCCTCCGAGCTTTAAGCTCTGATCTCCAACCTTCAAGCTTTAAGCTCCGATCTCCAACCTCCGAGCTTTAAGCAAGCTGCGATCTCCAACCTCCAAGCTTTAAGCTCTGATCTCCAACCTCCAATCTTTAAGCTCCGATTTCCAACCTCCGAGCTTTAAGCTCTGACCTCCGACCTCCGAGCTTTAAGCTCCGATCTGCAACCTCCGAGCTTAAAGCTCTGATCTCCAACCTTCAAGCTTTAAGCTCCGATCTCCAACCTCCGAGCTTTCAGCTCCGATCTCCAACCTCCGAGCGTTAAGCTCTGATCTGCAACGTCCAAACTTTAAGTGTGATATCTAGCCTCCGAGCTTAAAGCTCTGATCTCCAACCTTCAAGCTTTAAGCTCCGATCTCCAACCTCCGAGCTTTCAGCTCCGATCTCCAACCTCCGAGCGTTAAGCTCTGATCTGCAACGTCCAAACTTTAAGTGTGATATCTAGCCTCCGAGCTTTAAGCTCTGAATTACAACCTCTAAAAGCTCAAATATCCGAGGTTAGAGCAATTTTACGCAGAAACTTATTTAGAGTGTCTTAGCTAGGTGTTTCAGTTCTGTTTTTCTGTGCAAAATTTTTTAGGAAATTGTGTGTAGAATTGTGTAGTAGCCTTAAAATATTAAGGCTTTAACCAACCGCCTAGCTTACGAAGAACACTCTGTAGGAGTTATAATGATACTACAAAAAATCACAAAAGAACCTACATCTTGGTAAGTTCAACTTTCATATTTTAAATCAACTAATTTATGTGTGGGTTTTTTATTAGATCTCTTGCTGTTCAAAACATCAAAAAGAAAAAGTAAAGTAAAAGTTTCATTTTAATATTATTAAAAAATATATTGCTAAAGGCAAACTATTAAATATTTAAGCTCAGTCTTGTAGTGCCCCGGTCTTGCCTCGGTGCGATTGTGCGATACGTTTAAGTTGGTAACAAGTAAATAAAATAATGTCATTTGGAAGGACAGACAGACAGAATTCATATAATCTGTTTTATTAATAGTAAAAATAAAAAATCTCGGTTAATAATTAATTAACTACCAATTTTTCTGTAACTTTCGTACTTATATTTTTGTTACTTAATCTTAATTATTTTCCAAGTTTACTAACTTTGAAAAAATGCTTCTAAGAAAATATTGCTTCAAAGAAAAATTAAAAATTTATAGAAAATTTAGCCAAGTCTACATAGGTTTCCTTTGTTCGTGATAGTCGTGCGTAAATTTATGGATGATGGTGGGTGTAAACAGAAATGCGTGTAAGTCGAAACTGATTTACTATCAGGGCCCGCTAAAAGTTGGGACCAAGTCGTAAAATATAAGAAAAACTTTTGTGATAATACTACAATTTAGTAGTTTTTGAATTTAATATTACGTTGTTTTAGATATTGTAAAATAATTTCTTAATAAATTTGTCAACAAATAATTTTTATAACTTTCTGGTGAAATCTTAAAAATCACTCAAAGTTTTGATCCGTCCTTTATATCTAACATCGTTTATATGATTGTTCCGCAACATGTTCGGTCATTTTTCTTGAAAACATCAGATGTCATGTTCCGGAAAGAATCTTATAAAATCTTATAGCTCACTTATAAATGTGCTATTATTTTTTCAATTCTTTTATGTTTTGCTAACTTTTTTATTTAGGACAAAAATAAGATTTCCAACTGGCTTTAATATCTTACACACTTGAGTTATTCAAAAATTAACAAAATACCATCAACTTTTTTCTAAATAACAAAAACATGAACAAAACTAGAAGTATGTTAATTCGGATTTTAAAATACATTGCAAATGTGAGAAGTCTAATTAGAGTAAAACTGAATTTTCTGCCTCAAGAATAAGCGACAATAAATCATTAAATACAAAGTAAACATGACCATAAGATTTCTCTAGAAACTTGTAAGCAATTTAATAACAATAAAACAACTAATTTCGATGAGTAAACGTTAAATTTTTAAATACAATCATTTACGATATAGTTACTGATAACAACTCCATACCAACGTAATAAAAAAGAATTATCACGTTCTAATATAGATCAGGGGTGACCTTAATGCTGTTCATTTATGTTCCAAAAGATAATGAAAACTCATGATTAACACCTCTTGTGTTATAGACTTAAAGTAAAATCTATCCAATTACATTTTTAATTTCGTCAATTTATGGCATGACGTTTTTTTTTGAGGTTAAGTGAACAGTAATTTTATTTTCTAGGTGTTTGTTCCGTGAAGTTTATTATTCATTTTTACTATTTAACTTTTTTATGTTTAATAATCGCACTAGACGTGTATAATTATTCTCGATTTAATTTTACTCATAATCAATCTTATTTAAGTGCATTATTTATTCATCAGCTGGTTATAACTTTGACTTAATAAACAGAGAATATAAACTTAAGCTAATAATTAATTAAGACCCAATCCAGCCCCTAACTCTTAGGAAACCAAATATAATTTAATTTATTGGTTTGCAATAAAATACAGAGCAAATTTTTATTATAATTTATGACAATCCATAATACCGAGACTTGGATTATTTCGGTAAAAATAAATGACTTATCTAATGAGGTAATTTTAAGAAAGTACTCGAGGTGGTGGCGAACAATTTTGTGAAATGTGTTATGTTGAACTATGATTAACTATGTAACACCTTATCAAGTTTGATATTAGCGAAGACATCTGTATAGGTACTTGAGAATTCTAAAGATGCCTACCTTGAGAGGTGGTGTTGCTTGGGGCGTGTTATTGGATCTGTGTTTACAGGGATTGTGACGTGCGTGACGGCCGTCAGCCTATTGCAATTAGGCTGTCTGACAAATTAGTGCTCTCTGCCATAGTTTCCCCAATTCTTTTTCTTCAAAATACTTACATATCGGCCTGGAGCTGTTGTCTGATTTAATTACACTCGCCAAATTGCTCTTTGATTATTGAACATGATATAACGGGGAATTAAATTTTCTTATTTTGGCGCTACTTGTTTTTTATTTGGAATATTATTTTTTTAATAAATGCGTTTGTGAAATGTGTAATTGCGTTAAAATAAAGTTTCGCTTGAAAACCAGGCTGTCTTTATAATTATTACAATTAGAGAGAGTTTTACATGTTCTTTGAATAAAGGATGAAAGCAACTGCGCTTTTGCGGATAATTATAATTGTTTTATCACAGAAACGTGTTTTGAAATACAACACTGCGCTCTATATTAAAATTCCAACTTTTAAATTCGTATGTAATTTTAACTCGGTTTATTTTATAGCGGCTAGCGTATCTGATGAACTTTCAACGTAAAGTAAAATTTTAATTCGAATGACTAATTATCCTGGCGGTCCTTTAGTCGTTTAATTAAAATCCTGGCCTCTATCAGGGCAAAGTCGCGGCTCGTGCGATCAGGGCTTGTGTTTGCATTGTGGTCTGTCCCATAGATTACATCGGAATTAGGTTAGATTCTGTTTATCCAAGTAATCTAATAATGCAGATTATATTCTCCACTTTATTGGAGTCAATCCTTTTTATTCTCCATTTACGTTCACTTCAAATGAATAGGTAATAGGTATCTTTTTTTCATAATTTTATATTTTTAAACGCAAAAAATAATTATCCACTTTTTTGTAAATTCGGATGACCGAGTTCGAATCTGAAAATTAACAAGTGTTTTTGTAGTTCCCTACTTGGCGAATAGCAGCATTATTTGAGTTGCAATAAATTTTATCTAGAGTTTATCTTGACATAGCCTAATGATTCGTAGCCACATAAAGTTTTTTTATTTCTTAATTTAAATATAATAATAAACTCTAACTACGTTTCCAACAGCGTAAAAGTAAAAAATATTATCAGCAAATTTATCGCTAGGAAATAACGTAGAAGGTGATGGGTAGTAATGCTAAAATTAATCTGATATTTATTGCCAAAATTGCTTCTGAATATAACGGAAAGTTACCAGTAACGGAAATTAAACTTTAATATTTTTTAACCATTTAAAGGGAAATTTGACAATCAAATCAAAAGTCTTATTAGTTTTAAGACATTTTAATAAAATTTATATCAGAATTTAGTAACTATATATAAATTTTGCGTAGATATCATCACTAAATTTAGTTCATATTTTCGGAACTAATCTATTATCCTGGATGAACCAAAAAAAAAAATAAAAAGAATTCGGTTTAATCTTCTAAAATTCACCCCCCTTTTTAGATTTAATTTTTGAAATATTTTTCCAATATCTGTTAACTTGCAGATTTTGCAACTTAACTTGTGATAAAGTTTGGATTTTTGAGATGGTAATTAAATTGATTTTGAATGGCAAATTAAAAGTGTCGGAGATAAGCAGAATATCGTCCAAGTATGGTCGAGTTAATTTCAGATTTGATTTTCCCAGTTATATCGAAATTTATTTTGTATGAAAATATATTAAAGTAAATTTCAAATTTTTCAATTATAAAAAAGATATCACTTCAACTGTCGTTTGCAACGTGGGGCCTCGGAAGAATTACACTTACTTCTGACCCTGAGATTGATTGTTGGACTGAGGATTGAGGATTTGATTTAGGAAAAAAATGACGGGACTGGATGTTCAGATGATTTTGTTTCAGATAGGGAAGATATTAGATCAAAGTTGAAAGAAAATCAAGATAAGATAGAGAAATGGTTATGTCGAAGGATAAAATTGATAAAGGCATATCGCAAATGAAGGATCGGTGGCACAATATACACACCACCAAAGGAATGATTGAAGAAGATGAAAAACGAAAAGAAACTTCAAAAAAGTGATTAAAGTCGAGAAAATTAAAAAGAAAGTTGTCCAAGTAAAAGAAATAAAAATTGCGATCGAGGAAGAAATGGGGAAAGATAAGAAAAATGTTTAGAAAAATAGAAGAAACCAAAGTGATAACGCTAATGCTCTTATAAGCAATTCAAAATTAAGTGCAGAGGAAATAGCACTAAATAAAAAGTTCCCTGGATTTAAAAGATTAAATTTGGTAAAAACTTCACCGAGTATAGACTTTGAGGAAGACTTGGACTCGCACACAGTAGTATTTAACAACACTGGTACAATTTTTGGAGAAAATACCAAATGTTGGAATGCAACTGGTACAGATGCAGATGGCCAAGAATGTGGAACTTGGCTTGCCAACCTTGATTAAGAGCAACCCTCGGTTATAAAATGAAACCCAGAAGAGCTGATGTCGTGTTACAAAATTTTGTCTCATTTGCGAAAATTAATTTGATTTTCAGTTTTGTGAATTTTATAATTTGATAATATTTTATTTTGTACTAACTTTCACCAAAAAGTGAAGGTGGCAATAACGAGTATGGGGAAAATGCAGCGTTTGCATTTGGCTAATACACTTATTGCTTTTGGGAAGTTAATTTTTGATTTATTTAAAATTTGGATTTATCCCAACATTTGGACCTGGAATTTATTTATAGATATTACTACACGAAATTACATTTTTTGGATGAGTGATAGTTTTAGAACAATTCAACATTAAAAGATAAAGAGCGTCTAATTTGGAAATTAAAATTAACTTAATGGTAAGTAAATTAAAATTGGAATAGATATGATAGCGTTGTGTATGGTGGTTTATCGCATCGATTAGTAGTTCTATTTTATATTTTACGTTAAAAATTTTATTTATATTAATTTAAATTAAATTTGGATTTATTTGAAAGAATATTAAAATTAAATCAAAAAAGATATCACTTCGGTATATTTATTAAACTTGAAATTTTTGGTTAATATACTGAATTTTTGGATTTTTATATTTAAAAAGTAATGAAATATATTTTTGTTCAATAAGAACTCGGTATTAAAAAGATCTTGTTCTAGCAAATTTACACGCGTTGAATAAAGTGTTACATTTTTTTGCTGGTTAAATAAATATCTATTTTTCAATTATTATATATTTTTAATTACCATACGCAATACAAAAAAATTTCAATTTATTTCTAATAAATATATTGTAAACACTTGTAGCAAATGACTTTTTTCATTATCAATAAATAACACTTCTGACTGTAATTAACTTGAGTTTTGTTTCGAATAAGAAATTTACTCTCACTTCTAATAAAACAACGTCCGACGTGACAGTACTACACGTGTAACTTGTAAAGCCATTGAGAATCTACGTTTTGAAGTAACACTCAAACGTTTTTATTCCATTTCTTTTTGGTTCTCTAAAAGAGATATTACAAGTAAAATGCTTTCGTTTTCATTGCAAGGTTGATAAACGGTACATGATTAACAATCTAAAGAAGTTTCTTTAGACGAACTTGAGAATAGTAAGAGTTTATTACAAAAAGAAATGATTTTCAATTTATTTTTATTAATCTAAGAAATAAAATATTCAATAGTTTTAATTTATTTTATTATTTTGTAATAATTTACAGTAAAAATTTTGAGTATCACAGAAAAGCGCGAGTATGTATCAAATTTCTGCTCTTTTAGAAAGTTTAGTCCGATTTCAAGTCGTTTTATTGACCTATTATTGTCAATGCTTTAAAAATTAACACAAAGGCAACAATAGTTATTGAAAATCTTTTAAAGGAAATAGAAAAAAAATTCTTTAGCGAAAACTTAAATTTATATAAAAATAAAAACGTATCAAAGAGTTTTGGAAGGCATTTAATCCGTCAGTCCTTTTGAGTTAATAATTGTCACCATCAACAATAAAAAACGGAGTCACAGGCACATTTTCAAATCCGGTTCCAGCATAAATATTTTTCTATGACAAAGAGAGACTTATGTTTAAAGTTGTTATGTCCAGTAATGGATAGAGAAACTTCAACAGAGGTGCTTTAGAATTTAGAGAAGGACTATTGAAAATTTAAAAGAGCAGAGTATCAAAGGATATTTGGACGAAGATACGCCAGCGAAACTTAAAAAGTCTCAAAAATCAATGCTTTCAATCAAAAATAAAAATAAAAAGTAGGTCAGAAATTTTCGCACCCTTAAAAATATTCCATGCAATTCTCTGAATACTAGAGCTATACCATGTATTCCCTCTCTTGAATAAAACCCTCTAAAAACTAAAAGAGATATATTAATTTGGAGTTAAATAAACTGGAGATTTAAACAATACGGAATAACCGTTTATTGACCTTAAAGGAGACTTCTAATTAATAAAATGTCAGTTGGAAAAACACGAATAAAAATTTGAATGTTGAAATCATTTAAACTTTCGAAATAGACTAACCCCCTGCAGCTGAATATTATTTTGAAATCAGACTAAATCAGACTACAGTTTATTATAGATATTTATTTAAAATTTTAAAAATGAATCAAGTTCTTATTATTTTTTCTAGAGAAGCTGTTGAAAAGGTTCACATGCCCACTATTGATTAACCCTGTAGAATGAAAGGTCAGCAACATTGAAGCCGAATAACTTTATAAATCGTATTAATTTTGAAATTTGTATCTGAACTATCCAATCGTGCTACTAAGCGTATCGGTTTAGTAAAGTGTTAGTAATGTATTGAATCCCTGAACAAGTCAGATCAAGATATCCGAATTCTAGGGGTTAAGAATGAAAGCATCTGAACAGGCACCCCAATGATCGTAAAGAAAACTAAGACGAAGTCTTAAGCTGTAATCAAAATATTGAAATGACAAAATTTAATTTTGAAAGTTAATCAGTTATTGCAATTGAAGTCGATGAACGTTAAAATACCACTCAATGGTGTAATGATTATAACGAAACCGAGTATTTTTAATTAGAAATTGTTACTGCTTTCAAAATTGGATTTAACCGGTTTTCATTGTAACCGTTATTTGTAACCGCACATTCGTTATTTGTAGGTTCTACTGTAGTCATGTAAAACTTGATACTTCCTATTGGAGAAGTAAAACAAAATTTGCATTTTTATTAAAAAGACTAAACATTCTTAAAGTAACTTTAATTTTAATATAAAAATGTAAAAGAACATTTAAAAAAAAGGAAAAAAATCAGCTTAACTTAAAAGAAAAACTTTTAAAAAGTTTAATATCAAGATTTTCAATAAGTCCGTTATTTTTAAATTATGATAGAATTGACATACAGCCACGATGTTTGTATTTATTTAACTTAATATAGAATATTATTGTGCTTGAATTTTCGTTAGAATCCTAGCGATCCTTGTGACTTTGAAAATGAAATTTTGTATTTCATTTATCAAATGAATCAGTTTTTATTAACAAATAAAATTATAAATAACTGAAATTAATAAAATTTATTCAGTTTACGGGTAATTTAAAACTTTTGTTTTCAAATAAATAATTTATTTATTCAAAACATTTGAAAGATATACTGGCTATATTGTGACTTTTCATAATTAGGATAAATACTTGAAATAACTCCATATTTGTTAAGATAATTATTTTACTAATTTATTTCTTTCTTGGTTGTTTTTCACTACAAAATAGAAAACCAACGAGTACTTGTTGATAGAAACATTCGTTTTGCGCAATTCAACTCATCTGGGTCGTGTATTTATGTAGTTAGTAATACTGTGAGTAAAAATCTATAGCAGTTCCATCGTAGTAATAATTTAATTTTCTGAAAATAATTGAATTATTTTATATTTTATTAAATATATTGTACGAAAGTGCTACCTACTTGAATTTTCCAGAAGTAAAATTTTTGTTTTTCTTATCAAAGATGGCTTTTTATCTTGCAATGCTGACTCGACTTATACTAAAAGTTGAAGTATAAAAAATCTTTTCATAGAAATTTAACTTCTATTAAAAATTTAAATTTGTTGTTTACGCTTATATTTAGCAAACTTCATGAAAGATTTTTCAGCGGCTTATGCAGGCATTAAAACTTAAGTTGCTTTATGAATTTAAGTTAATTAATTTTAATTGTCTTAAGTAGTATTATCTTTAATCTAATAAGATTTGTCTGATACTAAATAATACTTGGAGAAAATATAACATTTTTTAATGAAATAAATTTAATTTCTTAACTGTAATTAAAAATGTCTTAATTAATTTTACCTCAAGTTTATTCTTTTTGCGTTATAAGTTATGTAATTCATTTAGCAGTATACTGCGTAGATTCGCAGTATAATAATATATTTCAACAATCGATAAATTTTAATAAGTTGGTTTAATGATGTACCTGAAATAAAAGAATGGCTAGGTTTCTAAACATATTATTTATTTGATCAGGTAGATCCAATTAAAATGTATTTTTAGATTAACCACAGCTTGAATTTTATAATAAATAAAATCTTTACGAGGAAGGACCTATCTTGTAGAAGAATTTAAGTAATTTCATTAAATAATTTAATATAATTAATTAGCGATAGGCACATTAACATTTCACTACTCTGATAAAAAGGATTTGTCGCCTTAACAGAGCTATTAGTAGCTATAGCCTCAACAGAGTTTTTCGTTGCTGTAACAAGTTTTCTGCTGTCATAACAAAGTTTTTCTCTATGCAGAATAAGAAAATTTGTTAAATCAACTAATCTTTTTTACTGAATAGAAAACAACTTAGTTATGGCAGCAGAAATTTTTTTTCAGCACCAAAAAATTTGTTATAGCAGCAAAACAAAACTCAGTTGAGGCTTTAGCTACTAATAGTTCTGTTAGAGCGACAAATCTTTTTCCACGGTGTAACCAAAAAATCCAAGCACAAACGGACAGCCTTTAGGATAGTCAATGTTTTCGTGCGAAACCGGCCCCAATTTTGGTCTAAACGTTAATTTCTTTATTTCATTCAAATTGAACTGTGGTAAACTGTCGTTCAATCATTTATTGATGTTGCTACCTAAACCCTTCGATTTTTTCTTTTAAAATATAAATGCAAACTGTTGATCTAAAGTTTAATGTTTTACGAGCTTAAAGGGTTACCCTAATGTGAGCTACAAACTACAAATGCAATTTTTGAAATTTTTGAATATTCATTAATAACTATCTTTCTTAGTTTACATATAAAATTTTATTAAAAATTCATTATATTTGCAGGAGTTACGCGGCTTTACGTATAACCAAGGAATAAATACCTAGTAAAATTTCTGTACACAAAACTCGGAATTCCAAAGATTTCCTAGAATTCCAACGATTTCCAAGGAATTCCAAAGTTTTCCAAGACTTCCAATGATTTCCAAGGAATTCCAAAGAATTCCAAAAAGAATTCCAAAAAGAATTCCACGGAATTCCAAAGACTTCTAAAGAATTCCAACGATTTCCAAGGAATTCCAAAGTTTTCCAAGACTTCCAATGATTTCCAAGGAATTCCAAAGAATTCCAAAAAGAATTCCACGGAATTCCAAAGACTTCTAAAGAATTCCAACGATTTCCAAGGAATTTCAAAGATTTGCAAGACGTCCAATGATTTCCAAAGAATTTCAAAGACTTGCAACGATTTTTTAGGAATTCCAAAGAATTCCAGGAGTTTCCAAAGAATTTCAACGATTTTCAAAGAATTATAATTAATGCCAAAGACTTCAAACGATTTCCTAGAAATTTCAAGGAAATTTCAATTTGAATTCACTCAACAATAAGAACCGTCTTCTGAAAGTTTTACTTTTAGGACAAGCGAGTTTTGAAAAAACGGTCCTCAAATGCATATTTTCTATTCTATTTCATAAATAAAAAATTAACTGAAAAGAAATTTAACAAAAGCCTTGGTCACGCCGAAACTGCTACTATTTCTTTGAATATGTGTTCCAAATTTCTAGTCAATTCATCCAGTACAGACCGAAAACTCACCTACACTGCTTTAAAAATGCAGTTTTGAGTAAACCGGTTTTAAATGTTTGCTTTAATTTCTTTATTGTAAAATCATAATTTACCTTTAATCTGCAATTCCTGTTATATTCAATAGACCTTCCTCACTCTAAAAATCTTCCTGGCGAGATGATTGAGCCTTTCGTAGCTTAATTTGCCTTTGCTTATAGAAGGCCGTCCGGCTATTGAACGCGATCCCTTTTTATCCCTTATTTTTTATAAAACAATAAAAGTTTGGCAAATAGATGTTTACTAGGGCATAAAACGGCTGGTCGATATATCGACCAGTCCCGTGCGCAACGAAAAATCCAATTTTAAAAATAAAATTTGCCGATTTAAGTTTTTTTACCTAAGTGATTTCATACGCGAATTAAAAATTCTTGGGGGCATACTTGACCTTGAAAATTGCATTAAATAAAATTATTTATTTAAAAATAATCATATTTATATTTAGAAATTTATTGTAGTTGCTTTTTTGCCTTCAAAATTGGTATACCCACGATTTTTAGATTATTATTAGCGTATATTTTGCGATTATTTAGCTTTTACACAAAATCTAGCAGAAATGTGGGTTTTCCAACAAATGGTAACTTCAAACATATAATTTTTGACGCTTTTTTGTATTGCCGCCCTGGGCATGTGCCGAGTCTGGACTTGCTCCCCCTAAATCCGAGGCTGTTCAGTGTATCAAATTACGTAGAAAAACAACAAATATTTTGCGTTCTATCGGTGGCTGATATTTCGACCAGTCTCGTCCTTAAAAGGTACGAACCCCAACAATCAAGATTTAAAAAAATGTTTTCAAATTTTAAATAGTAATAAAATTTAAGTTTACACTTGGTTTTATAGTATATTGTTGATAGAAAGTGCAGTACAAATAATAAAATTTAAGTAAAAACGTTGGTATACAACAGTTTCAAATGTTGCCGACAATTGAACAATTTATGGCTTACATCCTGACCAGATTAAAGCCCTATAACTAAAAAATACTACGAATATTGGTATTAAATTTTTACACATTATTCTTAAGATCTTGAACAAATTTTTAAAGCAAAAGATTTTTTTCGATTTTGAAAATATTTTACATTAGAGTTGTCTCTTAATACAATTATTACAACATATGCACACCTACAGCAAGAAGAATACTAAACTTAAACATTGTGAAACTTGACAAATTTACAATAATTAATACAAAATTTGAAACCTGGAAAGTGAATAATAATGAAGTTGATAAATCGAAAACAAGCAAATAAAGAAAATTTGATTTGGACTCATTATTTTGAAATTTGGAAAATATGAAACTCAGATGTAACAATTAGAGCTCGCTAATTGCTTGTTGTTGAATTATTATATTGCCGAAAATCAAATTTTCTGCTTTCAAATGCGACTATTCAATTTTTCGTTATATGCAGTGAATTTTAATAGTTTAATTTTGTTTATTTAACTTATAAAAAGTATATAATTTATTTTTACTGATTTTACTTAAAATATTCTTATACCAATATATTTTCTACTATTTATGTGATGTAGCATACTTCAAAGGTTTCATATAACGATTTGTCACAAAGGATCACAGATGATGTCAAATACTGATTTCTGAAAGGCTTTAGTAAGGTAAACCATGACATATAATATTTAGGCATTATTCAAATTTGGATTAAAATCTATTGTATTTATTATCTAACTCAAACAATATCAGTAGCAGGTTTATTATTCACCTCCTAGCATTATAACACTCAATCTCTTTGAGAAAGAGTTATAGTAGAATTTAATGACTTTGTGAGGTTAGTTGCAGCATTAGTTTGTAATTTTTTTTTTACATTTATTTTGACAAGTTGCTGAAGACTAGCGAATCGGTTCTGTAAGCAAAATTTATGATTAATGTATGTCCCTGGACGATATACATAGTTTACTAGTACTCGAATTTGGTACTTTCATTTTAGCAGTTGGTAACGACATACTAATGATCTAACCACACACTTATAGCACTTGTTACAGAAACACACTAATGTTTAGTCTTATACCCACATAAAAAATTTTAGCTAATTAATTTGTATATAATTTAATTCAATACGCTTTATAAGCTCAATATAGTAGTAGTTACATAATTGTTAATTGTCGTTTAGCAAATATTTGTAGTCAAAACATTAAACGCTTATAATTTTTTCTGCAAAAATAATTTTTGACGATATAAGTTTTTGAGGTATTCTTTATAACCAAAAGTAAATAAGATCTGCTTCTGCTCCATTTTTCTTTTATGCGTTTTTAATTGTTTTCGGCTCTTGTTTTTCTGCTTAGAAAACCTTTGGCCCTTAATTTCTTTTATAAATAAAGACTTTATAGGTATAATAAATTTAGTTAGTTTACTACTTTGTTGCTTTACTTAACTCTTAGTTTGCGTTAACAATAAATGCTTTATTTCATATTTGACATTAATAACATTTTAAATTTTTAATTAAAAATTAATTACTTTAATTAGTATTTGGGAAATTTTCTTATTAAATTTTTGTTTAATTAAAGAGAAAACTGGAATTGCAATTATTCAGAATAATTTTAAATTGATGACTTTTCTCGTAGTAGGATATTTTAGTTATTTATTTTCTTGGTTGGTTATTCTCCAAATGTTTTGTTATATTACTAATTAACTTATGCATTCTGGTAGTACTTCCTTAAATACAACCAACTGTATTATTAACGCCTTATTTTCCATAACCTACGTGGCAACATTACAAGAAAATTTACTGCAGCAGCAGTTGCCAAGTTCTTTTTAAATTATTGTTTGAAAACAATTAGCTTTTCATTCAATAGAGATTCAATAGAGAATCATGTTTCTATGACATGCCTTGCATAGTGTAGTATAGTGCAGTGACAGTTAAAGTTTTGAAGTAGTTGATGTACAAAGTCCCGCCAACTAATCAGCTGTAAATAGTTCACAAACGCACGAAAGCCTTGTGAGCTTCCAACAACACTTTTGCTTCAAACGGCTTAAAATTAATGCATTAGTAACGCATTCGCTTGAATCAATGCTAAATATATACATAGATCAATCAAGAATTCGCTAATTAATAACAAATTTTACAAGCGCCATTGGGTCTAGTAAAGCTTGTTTTAATCCAAAACATTTTCTGTTCCACCATTTGGTGGTTTTCTTTAATTGCAAAATCAAAAAATATAAAACACATATTAATAACCGAATGACTCTTTCAGTGGGGTTTCCTTGTGGGTGATAAAATCAGATAAATATTAAAACTCCTCATCAACTTTTTTAAATTAGGGGACCGAAAGCAACAATAACTGAATTGTATAATTTTAGCAATTTGCTTCATATGAAACTGGAATGTCATTAAAATAAAATTAATAATGTAAAATAAAAATAAATTGAGAAGTCTGCAAAAAGGTATTCAACTATAATTTGAATAAATTGATAAAAGAACTTAATTGACGTATCTTGATTTTAATTTCAGTTTCTTTGTATATTATTTTTGAGCGTTGGCAACGAAATTACAGTAAAAATGATAAAGTTTCTACATAAAATGTGGCGAACAAATTCAAAATATTATTTATAACGAAACATTTAAAAAACAGAGCATTGCAAAAATATGTTTGTCGTCAAATTACTGACAGTAAAGAATTTGTAGTTTTAAATTGTAAATGTAGAAATATAAAGAAGGCGACGTTATCTACTGAAATGAGAGATCAAGATCCTAATGTTCAACTTAGAGCCATATAAGATGGTCTATTCTACAGGTTCGAACAGATAGAGGCTTAGAGTAAACCCGATAACGATGACTTCTTCTTTCTCTATACATTAAGCAAGAAAATCACAATATACCAACTATACTACAATGCTTTTATAACTAAGTCTGTGATAAAATCCTATATGGCATATTCGAAAGTTTCATGTCGCAGCATGCGTTGTTAGAATATATAAACAACTATTAGAGAGTAAAGTATATATGCCCCATTCGCTGATAACGCATAGTGACTGTAAATTCCACGTGAGGAGCAGCCTTCGGTAACTCTTGCTTGACAGTTTATTACAAACGTATAAGCATACCAAAAATACGAACTGTTTCTATAGACGACGACATTTCAAACTTCGACGGAAATCAACCCTTCGGCAATATCTCTGAAAGTCTATCGTCTCTTAAACTACAACCCATCATTTCACCCTTAAGCAACCACTTGAATATTTTATTTTAGTATAACGCTATGCATAAAAAACTTATACACAAATTCTATTTTAGGCAAAACATCGCATCAAAAAGTGCGAATTGATTTATGAGTAATAATATAACATGCATTAAAAACCAAATCCTTTACATCTTTATTCTCATAGGCACTTACGCAGCTTATAGGAAAAGCATAAAGTGAGTGCGATTTTCATAAATTGCCTAGCCAATGTGCATATTGCCTTAGCGCAAAAAATTTAATTGGATGAATATCTGAAGTATATTCAATATAGTATACTTTATGCTCTCCATCTGAGTCTTAGTATCACTGTCACATTATCAGTTATGCACCCCAGAGTAAATACAGTAAAAAACGTAAACGACGTTAATTTAAATTCTCAAGATTTCTTACCTGAATTAAATCATTTTGTCGTTTTGTAGAGGTAATATGAAGCACTGTCTGGTTTAAATAAACCGAGAGTTTGGTTTTCCACTTAAAAACTGCATTAAAATGCTTTTAGTAGCATTGTAAACTATAAAAAAGGTCACACGAACTTATTAACTCAATTGAAGAAATAAATAGTGCGGAGGGCACTAAAGAAAAAGTTATGGAAGTTAATTCAGAACCAAACGTGACAAGCTCTTCGCCTTGCTATGTGACTTTTTATTAAATCTTGAACGTTGCTACTACATTTTATATAAAATTTGTTATATGAATAATAGAATATGTTGACTGTATATACACAGACTTCCCTAAGTTCTTCGATCGTGTACATGTACACATTGAGTTCAAGTTCGCTTAACGTAAAGTTGTCGCAAACTTACTCGATTGGCTTTTTTACATTTATCCAATCGGCATTACACTGTTAGTATAACGAATTTTACACTCGCGATATATTGGTAAGATCGAAAATCTCACAAGGTCTCATCTTAGTCCAAATTGCCCACATTACATATGTGCCCTATCTGTTTTTAGCTTAAGGGTGCATAAAGAGTTTTGTTTGGTGTCCACAACCGATCCAATTTATTTCCTATTGCCATCAACGGTTTTTCGCAAATGCGTAGGGTGCTCTCTAGTATAGTGATCTAATTTATTAAAAAAGTCTGTAATCTTATAAAAAAATTTTTTATCACAATCCATGTCGGAATTAATTTTAAAATTCAGTTGGAATTTCATTTTCATTTGCAATGAAAAATTTAAAAATAATTTATTTGTCATATTTCCCTATGGTCGGGTGAAAGGTTGGTCACCTGGTATGTGACCATTCATGTTCCTATTTTTATATAATACAAAATTGCATTCAAAGTTTTATTTTCTCACGGTCATCATCAAGGCTATTCGTGGTTTCTGGCGCCAAAATTTCTTCTTTGAAAATAAAATTTTTGTTAAAATTTCTAATTAAAAATTAAAAATTATTATTTAAAATTGAAGGTTGCAATATTTATAAAAACTGAAAAAGTTCAATTTATTTTTATCGGAATAACTTCGTTAATAGTGGAAATAGAAGGAAACGCTACAGAAAATAGTTTGACAGCTCTCCATACTCGGCAAAATAACATTCCTGTGTCAATATTGAACTATATTCCATATTTTTTCAATATCAGAAAAACTTATTTTTTTTAAATGACAACCATAACGTTTTTGTAGCAACAATTAGAATAACAATAAATTTCATTATCGTAATTATAATTAAATTTAAATGTTGGTTAATTTAAAATTTAAATTTTTATTCCGAATGAAAATTGTGTAAACGCAGAAAATTAAATATTTGATTATAATAGAATGTTTCGAACTAGCAATCGATAAATAGTTTTATTTTGTAAAATATAAGTTTGCGAATTAAAGTTTAAGAGTGAACTTAATGTTCCAAAGTTCATATTTAAAATTTTCTAATTCAGAACTTTCGTAAAACTTTTTGTTCTAAAAATACTTGAAAATTTCATTCTATTACTTTTTAAGATTTTATACAAACTTAAAATAAAACAATTAAACATTTAAATAATAAAACCTCAAATTTAATTTTTAAATGCTCTATTTGGTTTAATTTACTTATAAGCACACTCCCCGCGTACAAGTAGGGACTGCCTAAAGTTAAGAAAGAATTGGCAAGATAAATTTTTACTTTATTATACGATGTTTTTTGAAATTGATATTAATTAGATAAATTTGAATTAGACGTAGTTAAATAGAAATAGATGAAATTATATGATTAGGTATGTAATGTACATATTAAACTTAGCGGTAATAGTAAATTTTAATTATATAGAACCAAATATAATATTCTAACACAAGCTAATTAAATTTAAATTAACTTATACAGTGTTGACAGCAATAAAATAACATTACAATATTAGTATTAAAGCTTTTTTTTACTTTAAGGCTAGGCAGAACTTGGACTTTTATTTTTCTGTAAGCACTCATTCAAGTGAAGTGCTAACCTGATTAGAAAACCCCAAGGCTTCCTAAAGTGTATGCGTTCAATTGCACTACTACGTAATATATTTTATATTCTGTAATTAAATTACATCAACTGCATTTGGAAAATTATAAAAGCTTTATCAAAATCACTGTTCAGAAATATTAAATTACTTAATTACAGATGCCAATACAAATCCTAAGGAAATCAACTTTGGTTTCATGTAACTAAGCAATTACGTTTACAAAATAATTATATTTAACAACATTTTTAAAACTCCCTTTGAAGTTTTTTAATTAAATAAAATTAATGTCGATAGTGCCGCTTTACCCCTGTCGGTTGAATGACATGCTACGACATATCTTGAATGATCAAACAATAATTGCTTGACGCAATTGTGACAGTTTTGATATTGAATTTAATTTTGACATGATTGTGTTTTTAAATTACCCTGAATCAATTTGCTGTTTTTACCTTATCTTTTTAACATTATCAATGTGTATTTTCCTTTTTATCTCGAAATTGGAATACAATTCATTCAAAAATTATTTTAATAGTAATTAATGTTTAGAATTTTATAAACTCTTTATAGATAACCAACTGGTCAATACAATAACAGACAACGCTTTTTTTACAGTTCATATAGACTTATAGCACTTTAAATTACAACAAATTACTTTAATTTCTTAATTGCAGCTAATTTTGGGATTTTAAAAAAACTTACTTGGAATTCTCTTTATAACCTTGATATTCCTTGAATATCCCTGATATTACTGGAATTTTTGAAATTATTTAGAATTGCACTTGTATAGAATCCTCTTAATAATTCCTGCAATTACTTAGAATTCACTGAAAATTTTTGAAATTTCCTGAAAATCTTTTGAATTCAATATAAATCGTTAAAATTTCAAGTTCTGTATTTGAACGTTTTTGCCGGCTTCACGAATGATAAATTTTTAATTAATTCAAGCTATTACCAAGTTGAAATCAAACATACAGTAGCGGTCATGGAAATTCCATTGGAAATTATTCCTGAATTAAAAAATAGACTTTTAAGTATATTATTCTTAATAATAAAAAATAGAAAATAATTCAAATTTTTGGTTTGACACTCAGAAGCTCAAAAATACATTTTCTTTTTTGAACACAATCACAAAGCTAGGTTTCATAAGCCGGGGGCTCTGGGGGTATGGAATACCCCACAGAATATTAGTGACTGTGTTCAAAAAAAGAAAATGTGTTATTGAAGTTCCAATTCTAATTCTAATTACTGGGGCAAAAATTATTAAATTTACAAAAATGAACCAAGTCTAAGAAGTGACATTAGACAAAGAAATTCGGTGTAGTGCTGGAAGCACTGGAAAATTAGTGTTCGAGTTACTTGTACCCTTTTTCCCACTTAATCTTATCTTAAAAGTTTTTAAAGGTCAAAGTTTACTAAAACCAAATATTCAACCTGCTTAAACGCATGTTAATGGGTTGCTTAACCGGAATCGCTGAGGTTCGAATCTAGGATTCTTGATATATGCAAAATGTAAATTTACGTACGTAAACCATATCACCACTACAAATGAACTAATAATGTAGACATCGCATTTTCAGGCATTTGCATGTTTTTTGCATACGGGCACATAAGATACTTGAAAACGTTAACATGAATCTAGCGTTGACTATAATTTAGACTTCACGTTTGTACTATGTAAACTTACAGTTATTAATAGTTTGTGCTTATTTGCGCCGATTGAATGTTATTTCAATCAAAATCAGTACACAGTGTTTATCTTGTCCATAAAGAGACATTTCCTGATGCTGAAAAATTATTTTTGGTGTGTAGGCAAATTTTAACAGATATAGCAGGCATGGATTCACACCCGATAATTTGGAATAAATTATTGTTTGCAATATTGATTGGCATTTTAAAAAATAAATATACAAAGCAATATATTGCTTCTTTTATTTTTAAGGCTAATTAAAATACCATCTAAAATTCAACCAAAAAAGCAGTTTCTATCATTTTTGACTGTGACATTCTGTCAAAAATGTGTTTTGAACCCAGATTTTCCACTCTGCCTAGAGAGAAATATATTATGTTACCAATCCACATAATTCTGCAGAAAAATTACCCAATTGTGTAAATCAACCAGCGATCACACTAATCCTCTGCCGTGGTTAACAAAAATAATTAATTTATAATTTGAATCAATCTCGTCCAGCATTCTCATGCATATTGCAGATTTAGCCGACTAGAAATTTCTGACGGCTGGAATGCAACCAGGATCTATTTTGCAAAAATTCCATGTACATAGCACGCAATACTTGATTCTAATCCGGTTCAGTGAAAATTGAAAATTTTTATGTTAAATTATTGTTATCATTGCATCCTGTCAGCGTTCTGCATAAATCAACTCTCAGTTATTGTACTATACCACAGCTAAGTGTATCCAACGCCAGTAGGATTTGAACTGTAGTTTTCTCATATCTAGTCGGGCGATGTAGATTTTACGCCATCATCTGTTGGTAAAGAACTGCATATTATTATTTACAATCTACTGTAATTAAATTTACAGATTAGAAATCTATAACAAAGCTATGAGGCTTTGTGCTAGAATTGCGAAACTTTTTACATTATCAAAGAAACTGTGTTCCCATAAAAAAATTTCAGTAAAATTAACTTATGTCCAAATAAATTTAGATGAGGAGAAGTAAACAAAAAACATCTACCGCTTTGTATAGGCACATGGTGAAACAAGGTCGTTCCATTGACGATAACAACATTAATATTCAGAAAAGTAAAACTGTTAGAAAGGCTCTTCATATCAATTTGCAGGATAGTCCATGAATGATAAGCATGTGAGCTAAACGATTTTACCACCTCTTTGAGATAATTGAGATACCGCAGTTTTATTTGTTTTTTAATGTTGGTTCTCGACGGTTTTTAGGGACTTTTAATTTCATAACCTAAATTAACAAAATAGAAACCGTTGCAGTCTGATTGGTTGTAAACAAACGAAGATGTTTAGAATTGACCGAATGGTTTTGCCAGGCTATTATTTTGATGATACGCTTTCCTCCCATAGGTAGGTATATCTTGACGCGAATTTATCTGTGTTTCTGGATATTATTTAACTCTCCTGTTATTTGTATTCCTGTTGGAATAAATGGAAGGTCAACTAATTAATAACTGCATTTATAAAAATGTTCTACATTTTTAACGTGGGATGGCCTTAATTAATCTTGAAAATTGTTTAAAAATTGTATTACAAAGTTTACTAAACATTTCAGGAAAATAAAGTCAAATATATGGAACACACTAAGCCTGGATTTGACGGGTAATGCGAGAGAGTTGTGGTAAAAAATATTTGCTTAACTTGGAAAAATAGATAGATTGAGTTTTATACGGTAGAGTTACAATAAATTTGAACATACGGAGTTGATGTAACTAGCAGATACACATATTATATACTTTAGTGAGGATTTGAACTTGTTTTATTGTCAATATTAGTGGAATGAGCGTTAATCGATATACTTTCGCACAAATCCCCTCAGCAGGAATCAATGATACGCTCCCTAGTTACAGGTAAATTTTAGTAAGTTATTTCATGTATTATAAGGGTAAAATTACAAACTACCCAACTACTTTAACAAACAAATCACGTAATGTTTATGCATTGTACGAATTTATTCCGAATCAACATTTTAATTACTTTTAAAACTTATGTTGAATCTCATTAGTAATAACAATTTTATCAAATTTACATTGTATTAAAATTTACCATATTTTAAAAGTATTTTGTATGAAATTTGCACCCGGATTAAAATATGTTACTAACACATATACCTAGGTCGAATTAACCATTAGTTACAGATTTAAGCCGTGCCGGACCAGAACCATACTTTTATAAAATCCCTGCTTTAGATTGGATATTTTTCTAAATATTTTATCATTGCGTTTAAATTACACCAAGGACAAATTGAAAATTAATTTGTAACTTTCAAATTTAATTTTATTTACAAATTAAAATTTTGCAATTTTTATAAACATTAGAATAATTGTTTATATCCCCAATCTAAAATTCAAGATCTATAAGAATATAAGATATATATAAAATTCATTCGAATAATGTTGGTATGCATGGGGATGTTGTGGAGAGAGTATCTGTCTCCGTGATAGATCACACGTTTTTTTAACTTCTTGATTAACCAAACACGGTCGTTTTGATACGTTCAAGTTTTCATTTTTAAACTTAAATAATTTGTTTATATTTATTTAGTATAAATATTTAGTAGTTATTAGTAATTTATAAATATATTTTTTTAAATTAAATAAATTCATTTCTATATTTATTTAAAAATCGAAAAATCTTTAAAATGTAAAAAGAAATTCTAAACCTTATTTAGTATTAAGATACAAAATTGGAAATTCCATAAATGAAACGACCACGTCTAATGTAATTTAATGTAAAAATTACTCGTATATTAAAATGCAAGGAAATTGAAAGCCATTTCAAAGTGAAATATTAAGCGTTGACTTTTTAGTTGGTTTCCTGCCAAAGTATGTTTTAAGCTGCAGATCATCAGAATTATAAATTAATTTGCATATTATTACTGACCCTAACTGGACTTAAATGCTAAATTAGAATTTCTCTAAATTTATCTTCATATTACTTAGACCGTTTAAATTCCGACCTACTTTGTCGTTTCTGAACAACCATCATATGACGAATAACTTCAAATTGCAATTACTAATTTACTTTGTTATAAATTAAATGCTAGAAAATATATTACTTTTAAAACTAAAATAAGTTTTGGGTTTTATTCAGAATTATCGTTTATATAGCGTACTGCTTATTTAAAACAGAGTATTCCAGATTCCCAGGTGTATTATGCCGCAATTAATTAATTTTGTTCTGAAAAATTGAAAGATTTTTATTTAATAATTCTTAGCACAGAACCTGCACGATAACTTGTGGTCTCAAACTGGGTATCCGGAATAACTCCCAGTATTTGAAACTCCAATTGCTTGAAAGCTATCTGATAACCAAACTAAACTGTTTGGTTGAATCTCATACAGGATTTACACGTGTACAGTAGCTTAGTACTTAGATTTGTCTAGACCATGTAAGTATGATATACAGTTACTTACATAAATATTCGGACACTCCTATATTAACAATGTTAATTTGACGTTTTCAAGACGTTTTTTTTTATATAAAAATTGCTTTTACAGCAAAATTTTGTAGACATTTTTTGTTGGAAATTTCATTGCCTTAAATTTTGTTTATATACATTTTTCTATTTTGTTGCACCGTTTCCGACTGACAGCGACTTAAACAAGACCCTGAAAAATCCAAAAAATATTATCATCTAAATCTCGGAAACGGTGCATCATAATAAAAAAATGAATATACAATTTTTTCTTGTAAATTTCATTCTCTACAGTTTTGTTCATATTCATTTTTCTAATTGGTCGCACCGTTTCCGAGATATAGATGATAATATTTTTTGGATTTTACCGAGTCTTGTTCAAGTCGCTGTCAGTCGGAACCGGTGCAACAAAATAGAAAAATGTATATAAAGAAAATTTAAGGCAATGAAATTTGCAACAAAAAATGTCTACAAAATTTTGCCGTAAAAGCGATTTTTATATAAAAAAACACGTCTTGAAAACGTCAAATTAACATTGTTAACATAGGAGTGTCCGAATATTTATGTGAGTAAATGTAGGTCCTTCTCCGTTACAGTCTTTAAAATGGATGCATAGATGCATCCGAAACGTCGACACTCAAGTTATAGTTTGTTTGATTGCTACCCTACTAACCCGAGATCCGTTTCCTCTCAT
This sequence comes from Cantharis rufa, assembly GCA_947369205.1. Taxonomy (NCBI): domain Eukaryota; kingdom Metazoa; phylum Arthropoda; class Insecta; order Coleoptera; family Cantharidae; genus Cantharis; species Cantharis rufa. Next base: position 21,401,034 of record OX376309.1, read on the forward strand.
TGCTGGCATTGGGTGAGAAATTTTTTGTCCTACATATAAATTGAATTAATTTAAGAAGTTTATTAATTCTTCTTCTCTTTCATTTCCGAAAGTTCATTTCCGAACTCCGAATCCGTAATTTCCTATTTGTATTTCTTGATCGCCTTGTTTCTTTCTATTCTAGGCATTGAAGTCTGCCATTGCATGTTTGAAAGTTGTCGCTTGATTGCTGATTGTTTTCTCTAATCATGGAATAAGTCCACGGCCTCATCTGAGTGGATGTTTATCAAAACGTATACTTGAATTACTTTTAGTTTTGAACTTATATTGATATAATCTATATGTGTTATACGACCTTGAAAGATTCGACATAAATGAAGCCATACACATGTGTACTATAAAGGCTACACCACTCTAGGTGTCTCCTTTATACATCAAGTGGTTGCATAATTTTTGGATTACATATTATTTTCCTCTTCTTCTTAATCCACATAACCCAACAAAATCATATTTGATCCTTTACAATTCGTTTTCCAATCCATATCCTCATCTTGCGGCAGCCCGGTCCAACTCAGGTATTCTTAGCATCTTCTCTCCCTCTAATCTTTCGATTTCTGCCGTAATGAAGATCTCTGGGAGAGCTGGGGACCAAGGGCATTATATTTCTTGGTGTAACAGTCATGATTAAAATTTGAAGGTTTATGCCAAGCCATTCCACGCTGGCCTAATTGCGGGTTGGAATGGATCCCATTTTCCCTCAAAACAATTGGTTTTTAGTTCCGGAGCTAAGCTCCTTTTGAACTGATGATACTTGGGAACAGATAGTCGTCCGGTAGTATGAACTGTTTGGTCCGCGGGTGGCATTTTATTTCCCACCTACCCTGCCATGCGGCAGAGTATTCCTTTTACTTTTACACGGTCAGTTGTTTTTTTCATAATTTTGAGTTCTAAATCAAAATTTGCATCATAAAATGCAAACTCTTTTCAATTGACTGCGGCGAGTTGGCCAAGCGGCGAATTAGGCCCCCAACACTCCCCCCCCCTTAAATACGGCCTTGGATCAACTGTCCAGTAATAAATAAAACTAATAACTGCAGGTGTTAGTTATATTACAACAATAGACTCTCAAAATCATGTTCACCGACAAAGCTTTTGATATATTAAATAATAATAAACCAGTCTCGAACATAATCCCTTTGAATGTTAATCGAGCGTTGTTGCTTAAAATAAATAAATACTACATAATATATAATACAATCACACTGTTTATTCACTTTTAGTTAGACAGAGTTGAAATTAACTATGTAATTAATAATATTGTGTTATAGCAATAAAATATTAAATTAATATTTGAATAGAGAGCACCAAGAGCGGCCTAGCCCATAAGCTAACATGGAATAGCTTTATTTTTTCCAGAGCAGTTAAAACCTTAATATTAATATTACTGAATTCTGATGTGATTACGATTATCTTTAGAGTAATAACTAAAAAATTTTAAACTGTACTTTATCTTCAATTCAAATTCTTATTAGTATTTTAATTTTAATGTTTAAGTTAAGTGTTTATTAAGATTTAATCTGAAAAGTACTTAATATTTTTTTTGTTTCAGGATAATTAACAAAAGAGGGATGTTGTGTAAATAAGAGAAAAATAATAAATAAAAATGGTGTACGTCCTGAATAGGACCGCCAAAATTTTTATTATTTTCCAAATGCTGGTCGCCTCGTTAGCAGCAGGTAAGTTAACAAAATTTATATAGCATATAAAATGAAATCGTAAAAGTCATTTCATGAAATACATAAAAGACGCACAAAACATGTACAAGAGTTAAAATTACGGTCATTATTATTCAAAATGAAGCAAATTGTAACGAATATAACATCGACATTCATAAACGGTTCTGTTAGTTACGCTTAAGGCATTCATAATATTAAGGCATTGTTTACTTATTATAATTTTCATTTTACAAATTGGATTTGGCATAGAGGTTACCTTTAAATAAAGGGAAAATATCAATTTTATTAATATCTTCATTTATTTCACAAGTTCGTTGAAACGCTAGCTTTTTCACATTACTATTATTCCATTATTTGTCGGATAAATTATTTCAGCATCAGTTGTTTTACAGTCCCTTTTCACTTTTCTTGGTATCAACTTTCAAAAAATTTTAAATTGTCTCTAACTTTTACATAATAATATGAATAACCTTTTCAGAAAAATTGTTACGATATTCTTTTTGGGATAAGAAATTTGACAAAGTTAACTGTTTTTAATTGTTGTTATAGTTTTGCTTTTGTCTAGTATAATTTTGCTAGTGAAAAGATGGCTGTTAACAAAATTTATGGTTCACTTTCAAAAGAATATTGTAATTAAAATTAAGACAATGTTGCACCATAAAATTTATTTCAGAATTTTGTGAACCTTTTCATTGTGGTAGCTCTAAATACTCAGAGTCACTTGAAGGGTTATTTAAGTTACAGATTATGGTTCTCTACACGTTTTCTTAGTTTCAAGTCTGCACAAGTTTCCTTCATCTCAACTCATGTATCTTTTTATACATTACATTTTGTTTCTTAAACGTCACATTTTTTATCGAAATATATCCGGATTCTCATTTTGAAACCGCTGCCTTTCGCTACATTTTATTCCATTTCATCATTTTTTAAATCTGGGTTATTTTAATTTATATACATTTTTTATATAAAATGTCATACAAAAATGCAATAAAAGCCCGATAGTCTCTTACATGATAAATAGGTAAATAACTTTTATCTGCGCTAGAGTTTTGTACTTACTCATTTTTTCGGAAAAAATTTCGATTGGGTACAAGTTATAATTTACAAAATTATTTAATGTTGCTTAGTAATTTTGTTCGACTATAAATAGTGTTATTATTCAGAATTTAGATAAGTTGGTATCCGTGACGTATCTACAGTTCTCTTTACTTGGATTTACAGTTTGGTAAATCAAGTTAACTTTCAATTAAATTTTTCATTAATGCTCGAGAAAAACTACAAATTGAAATTTAGTACTTCTGAATTTTTCTATCTTTCAAGATAGCATCGATAATAATTAACTTTGTAGGTGAATATTCTATAAATGCTATTTGACCATTTATCTGTTTTATTTTGAAAATGTTTTTAATTTTCACTTGTATTATTTTTTACCGTGGAATCAAATCTTCAATCTTGCCCTCTAAACTTACTTAAAGAAGAAGATTTACTTTATAGTTACAACTTGGCTTATGTGCAATGATTAAAAACGAATGGAAAAATCTTGACGGTTGTCAAATATTTCTTTTTTTAAGTGATTCTCATTCAATTAAATATCAATCAAAAAGAATATTGAGGTTACCAGAAACCAATCAGTTAATGCGGCCTTCAGGCCGCACAACCTGGACAACTCATTTGCTTACCAATCTCTTTTCATACTAATTGATTGGGTTTACATCATTCAAATCATATAAAAAACTATGTCTTTTGTACTTTTCCTAAGTATCACACCTCGGATTGGTACATAGCAAGTTACCAATCTAAAACAATGTGCTGGGTTCGAATCTCGATTGTCCTGTGTGGACATAAATGTATTAAATAAATTATTATTAAATTGCGAGTTTGTGTTTAACCAAGTATTTGAATGTTGTGGAACACGATAAGTGAACAACTTCTCTGTAGCCTTTCATTTTTTTTTTAGTCGTATAGTATAGAGTCGTATCGTATAGTATTCAATTGCCTAAGTTGTGCGGCCCGAAGACTCACAATATTTATATGTAACCAACGAAAGTCAGCCAAAATTGAATTAAAATATATAATATATTGTCACATTACAAAATCCTTCGTTGAATATTTTAATATTTTATTTGGAAAATTTGTATAATTTTGTGAAAATTTTATTATTTATGTAAATTTGTAATTGCTGGTTTTCCCGCCAATTGGTCAATGTGGCAATAGTGAGCGGCTAAAACCAGGCTTTTTGCCAATATGGCAGCTGGAAGCGGAACGTAGAATTTTTGTCTCCTACGTTTAATTGATATTTTAATTTGAAAAGTTTTATTTGAGAATAAATTAATTTATATTTTTGAGTAAGTGATTTTTAATTATTTGTAATTTAGTTGTCCCAGTTTTGGACAAAGTTTGGATAACTTGGAGAAAGAATGATATTTTTGGTAATTGAACATATTTTGGACAATTGAAATTAAAGAGAAATATTGGTAATTGATAGTAAAATTGGAAAAATTAAAGATTAAATTTGAAGGCAGCGTAAGTGAAATAAATTGATATCGTTCAAATATGAGCACGTTATCTTTCGATTTGTGTTTCCATTTTAATATCGAAAAATTTATTGTAAATGAATTTAAATAATTTGGATTTTGGTTTGATATACATATAATTTTGAAATATTATATTTGGAAAGTTTTGGTAATTAAAAAATATCCTATCATCTGGATATGATAATATTTAGTATATTATTAATAATATTAATTAATTGATATACAATAAATTTTCATGTTAGCTTGATATATTTCAGAGCTTACAAAATTATTAAGTAATATTAACTTTTTATAACAACTCAATTTAAAGTTATTAACAATCACTTTATGACAGTGTAGGACTTTCATATTGTTGAAGTAGTATATCTATAATTATTATTATTTATACGAATGCTTTATGCCAATTTTTTTTAATTAAATACATTATTACATTAAATTCTATTAAATAATAATTAAATTATTATTTGGTACATAAATTTTATGTACCGAAAACGATATAGTAAATTTCTAAATTTCCTATTCATAAAAAATCAACACCTAATCTGTACCTAAATGATTCACCAATACAGTAACGACAAATGGGGCAAATCAATGCCGAACCGTTACGAAAATACCTGCACCGTATATGTACCTAAATGATACCTTAATACCGTAACGGCAAAAGGGGAAAATCAATGTAATACCGTTAAGGAAATATTGGTAATACATAATATGTGAATTTTTGACGGCCTTGTGCTACTTTAGATTAATTACCAAACTACAAAATTTTAAAGCAAAACAGCTATGCTTTTTCTATTGCACAGATTTGTCAGGTATAATTGAATATTTGGTACAAATCTTAATGAGCCTCTACTTCATGTCCAATCTCCAATCCAAACAAAAGTACTTAGTAAGTTTTTAATATGCAAAATATAAATTGAGTTATATTTTGACTTTAAAATTGAAAAAATTATGCAATAATTTAAGAACAAATGTTATTTTTTCTAGTTTGTGTATTCCTTTAAATTTAAAAAACTTTCATATGGTGAAAAGTTGTTAAAATTAAATTAAAAAATATATTTCAAAATGCTAAAATAAGCAGCCGCTTTAAAGAAATTAAAATACAGGAAAAGATGAAGTGTTAATATTCTCCTTTATAATTGCATTAAACAAAATTTTCTGTGAAGGGTTAATTAAAATAAAAGACTTGGATCAATGGATTCTCTCTTGCACATCAGTTTTTCAAGTTTTTTAATATTTACTAATTGATATATTAACGCAGATTGTAAAAAATCATTTTATCGCTTATTTCGGACAATAGCATTATACAGTAAAAGCTTTATTGTGTTTTAGTGAGACATCCTGTGCATATTTATATGTTTGGTTTCACTTGAAAACTTAAAAATTTGATATTGCCTACAGTCCTACACACATTCTGTTTTTGCACATTCAAATACATAAAAATTTACTGTTAAAGATATAAACCCTACTGTTTTATATTTGAAACAATTTTGTGGATAAAAACAATTTTAAATCATCTTTATGACGGTCTGGTGTAATCCTAACAGTAACTAGATCGCTTAGAAGTGAATACATTGGCCGCAAGGGTTTTATATGTTAAATTTAAGAATTCCCATATTGATTTATGCAGAGGAGCATCTGCAGGATGTCTTTAAGTATTTTACATATGCGCTAATAAAATAAAACAAATATTTTGGTGATGTAGCAACTGTTTCACTTTATTAGTATCATTTAATGCTTTTTAAATCATTTTGTCTGGGAAAAAAATAATATAATAGTGAGGTAGCGAAGAACATTAAGGTTAAAGGCACTCAATTTCATAACTTAATATTAATCACAAAAAATGCAACAGAAACAATAACAATATTTGAAAATGAACTTTTTTTTGTTACACTGTTTCGATTGCATTTTTTAAAATATTTATTTGACTGTCACTTAAATATTAAATTTTGTTACTGCTTACTGCTTTTGGTGCATACTATAGAGTACTGACTTTGACACATATGATTTAGCACACAAAAGTTGTAATAAATTATGTTGAACGAATTTATTAACAAAAGAAAATTATTGTATCTGTAATTATGGGCGATTATCATAATCACAATAATTAAATTCAATTCCATTTGTGCATAAATTTATGTTGAAGTTATAAATTAATATAACAATAATAGAGTAATTTAAATCAGACGAAGCTTATACATCAACAAAACACATTTAACTCAGTCAATAATACGTAGATTTACAATAGAAGAACAGTCCTAGTTTTGATTTTTTGTTATTTATATGCGCAGTACAGTAAAGAGCCTTATAACCTAGTTCCGTGCCCGTCCATCTGCGTAATTCAACTGTTGAAGTTTATAATCTCCAGTGGAGTGAAATTCAGAACTTCTTAGAGATTATCATGAACAATTATTTCTGCAGGACTTTTGTAAGATTATCAATATTGTGAATTTCTATTAAATTTTAATTAACCCACTTTAAAATATGTATAACCTGCCTCTTTCTCTACTCTACATGAAATAACTAAAAACTTTTTGATACGGTGAATAATCTTTTAAATTTATAACCCAATCAACATAATCAATTTCTAAATAAAGCTTGTTTTACCTGATTGCGCACTTCTGAGTTGGTTTATAGAGCAAAACACGTCAATATATAAGAGGATAATGGGCCGACAACAAATGTCATTTATGTTCTGAAAGATAGACAAAATTCATAATAACTCAAAGTATTTTTGAAATAAACAATGAATGCAAATTAATTGCGAAAGCAAGATTTTTCACAGAAATGAAAACTGAACTTAGGAATACTTATGAATTAGAAATATTCCTCATAAAATGTATATTATTACTGAAATTTCGTGTAACCAACACGAAAGCTTGAATAGATGTCTGTAAAACGTTTTCAGGATAACCATCCAAATTCGTCGTGGCGAAGCAGGAAATATTTAAAATGTCAGACAGTATGCGAGTTAAGTTTTTACCAACTAACGGAAAGATGTCTGATTTTTTGCTATAACTTATCCAAAGTTTGAAGCAGTAAAACGATCTGCTTTTTTTTGTCATTTAAATAAATTGGAATATGCAATGCTCCGTGGTTTAGTATAAGAAATCATCAACTGCATAAAGTACTCATAATCCCAACCACGGACGAGTTTAATAAAATTTGTACAAAAAATTACTTTATGAAACTAAGAAAATGTTCGGGCGCAGTGCGCTCTAAATAGTAAGAAATCAAAGTTTTCGCGTATAAAAACGAAAAAACTCTTAACAGTTTTTTTAAATTTCATGTTAACATTATATCTTTTTTAATTTATGTATACTTATTGAAATTGTTAAAAATGTAATTAAGATTGTATACTTAAGAGTACATACTTAAGAGTATGTAATTAACAACTATATCAAGATCGAAGAAAAATTTATTTAAATTGATTAATTTCCATAATTTCTGCTGAAATTTTTTTTTCGCTTTCCCTCATCTCCCGCCATTTTCGTGTTTGGGTTATTGTAACTTTTACAGAGGCTAGGAGAAAGCCTGAAAAGCTAGAAACTTGAAAAGTTCTAAAACCTAAACATTTGCAGCATAAAAGTGAAGTGGGGGGCGGGGGGGATTTGTCCACTTGAATTGTAAAAAATTCATTTGAAATTATCGATTTTTAAACAACGTAATTGCTCGATATAGCAAGAATATTTTAGACCCAACCAGGGTACTTATCTTATTTATTGATTATTCTTTATATTTATTATTTTATTTTTGATTTATTATTCTTTGAAGCTAAAATAATCCTATTCACTCCACCAAATCAGATTTATGACCATAAAATTATTATTATTAAAATAAGGGGTTCCCCTAAAAACGGCGGGAGATGGGGGGAAAACAGGGATTATCTTCGGATCCAGGAAGTCATTTTACATAAAAATTAACAGGAACGGCGTAAGGTTGGCGATTTCTTTTAACGAATACATTTCAACAAAAAAAATTTTATTTATAATCAAAAAACTTCACGTTTCAGGGTTCTAATTAATCATTTGTATCATTTGTATTTTATATTGGGTCAATCAGAACTGTGATGTTGCATCATTTTACTATGTGTTCATAAACCCAGCTTGCGGTCTATGGCCTATAATAGGAAAACACAAGGAAGGGAAATAACGAACATAAAATAAATGTTATAAAATGTTTTTTCTACATAACAATCGCATTTCAATTATGTTCTACCAGTTCTTTCAAAGTAGATATTATCGCTGTCCTTACACACAACTATGAATACTCTAAATTATAAATTTTTTAATAAAATGATAACCTTAATATGAAAAAAAGAATGATGGTTTGAATTAATTAATTAATTTAACATTATTTAAATTTATTTTCAAATAATTCCAAATTTCACCTATTATTTACACAACATTTTAGGAGTTTGCAATAACTATAGTTAAATGGCTTAATTGTAATCTTATTAGACAACATTAGGCCTCTAACAAACATGTAGAGTTAAGTTAAATTTATAAAAGAAGTTCAGTAAACAATAACATACCAGAAATTTAAAATTTTGGAATTACCCAGCGGATTTTTAAATATTCATCATTTTGAGTTTAGTATAAATTTGAAAATCAGTTTTATATAAATACGTGTAGACATTCTTGTGCCCTAACAGTAAAAATACTGAATCAACGTACTTATTGTTGTTATAAATTACACAAATCTGGGGGAAGAAGTTAATTTTGAAAAATTTATTTTAAAGGAAATTGTAGCTAATGGATTGAAACTTTATGACTTTTATGGATTGAAAATACATAATATATGTAGAGCTGTTAGTTCTCAAAATTTACTATTTTCCAATACACATGAAATATTAGCTTTAAATATTTGATTATATATATAAAAATATAAATTAAAAGATTTTAAAGAAAGGAAGAAAATAATGGGATATATAAAAAACAAAGGTCTACCAAGTTTTTAACGAAGTTCTTAAAAATTCATAAAATTTGATTTATTAAATTTTACATGCATCTATCAAAAGATACTCGTTTTGGGAATGTTCTCTCAAAATTTCAGAAAGAAATTCGTAAATTTTGCAAAGTTGTAGTATCGCGTCTTTCGGCTGGATTGCATCTGCAAGCATAAGAAATGCTAATTTGGAATATGAAAATCTCGAGACAAAAAATTTTAAATTGGTTGAAAGAAAAAAAGAAAACTATAGATTCAATTAATAAAAATAAATTTTTTAGTATGGAGATGCGGGTGCTAAATAATTCGAATTTGGGGTACAAATGAGCCAAAAAAATTTTTTCTGTTTTATACAATCAGTAAAATGTAGTGAAAATCTAAAAAAAACTCTTGTGCAGTTTTTCTATGAAAATTAAGCTGATAGTATAATTATATCTAGTGTACAATCAAAGAAACTAGCAAATCAAGTTACAAACAGTTAAGTTAACAAATGATTATGTTTGCTGATTCAAGAAGTTTAAGGAAAACACTTAAAAATTTTATATTTTATTGTAATATAATATCAAGGAAAACTTAAGAAACAATCGTAATAAACCATGAATAACTTTTTGTAACTGGACTTATTAGGTTCTTCGATTGTACGGTAGATATTTTTACGTTTACCTTCTAAATTTTACAGTTTTTTTTATATATTTAAATATAGACCTGGTATCTGGTTTCGTTTAGAAAGGCCCATAAACATAAAAGTGTGTCAAAGTCAGATCTTGAGAATGACTTGATTTACAAAATCTTGTACAAGGATTGCGATACTGTTTATATCTGCGAGACAGGAAGAAAACTATATTCCTGCCTAAAGGAACATTGTTGGGATGTGGAAAGCAAGGATCACATCAAAATAAATGTTAATGAGCGGGGATACAATCCCAAAACACAATTACAAAAAAATCAGGGGAATCAAGATAACACCATCGACCTCAGGGACGGATTCAGCTTTTTCAGAGTTTGAAGTTTTGCAAGTTGGTTTTACAATAACAGCTTAAATTAAGATAAGCTCAACTTAATTTTAAGACATTCTGGAAGTTTTAATAATAAATTAAGACTTTTCGATTTTTAAAGGGACCGTTCCCATCTCAACCTCCCTATGCGTATCTTTAAAAAGGTAATTAAGGCAATGTTTGAATAAAACTTTTAATTGATTAAAGGAATAATAAAAATAATATGCTTCGGATAGTAATATACATATATTCAAGAATAGCAATTAATAAATTTTGACTTTGAGTGAATTTTTATCTTGCATCTTGAATTAACAAGAAATTAAAAAGTAGTAAGGAAATTTTATAAAATTTTGCTTTAATGTAACTAAAAAAGCTTGCTGTTTCAGCTTGTATTTCTAAGAAGTTTTAATGAGGCGTATCTTAAAATTCATAACTGCGGTATTATATTTTAGCATACTAGATGATTTTGTAATATATTTTTAAATATTTTTCAATAATTTACAATGATTTAAATATGGCATTTGCATAAACCACAATATGATAACAAAAATAAAATAACTTTTTATGCAACATTTGTTATAAAAATTTAACATAACGATTAATCTTTTGAATGTTTTTTAGTACAAAATTATTGATTTTATGTCAATTTTTATTATTACAACGCAAATAATTCTTTTATTAAGCTGTCAGTATTATTATTGCTTTTATGCAAATATATTTTGTATTATAAATACTTAAATACTTGTCAAATTCTTTTAAATTTGATTACTTTCATGATAATTAAAGCTTAAAAATAATTTTCATGCGGAAATTTCACAACTTTCCGCCTAATAGCATAAATACAGATCCGAATGATAGGCGTAAAATTGATTTTGACAGTTTACGAATGAGGTGAATGCATTTCGTGGTTAAACACATTACATTCATTACATGTGACATTCATTTCATGAAGGAGAACACCAGATAAATTTATATATTTTTGACATAAAATAAAACATTTTAAAGTTTATAGCAAAAATTCTAACTTTAAATAGCAAAAAACTTTTGAGTTTTGTCACACGTATACCAACAAAAAGTTGCATTTATCAAATGCTAAATGTGATTCCAGAAGTCGGTTTTCTCGTATTTCCGGATTGCTATTGCCAATTCTATAAATTTTCAGGAAATGCATCCACAGCAGGGTGACTATTTTGACAGAAATTTTTATTGAGTTCTTGCTGAACAATTTTTTAAACATCTTAAATTTGATGCAAATATTTTATAAATCATGTACACTTCCATTGCACACATGGCTTTTTCAATTTATGCAGTTTTCAATTTTCAATATTTAACCTCGATTTATTATCGGCTAATTAAATCATATAGCTTTGGTGTGATTTCACATCTTTCTCTCAGCGCTCCAAAGAAAATATAATAATTATACATTAATTAATATTCAAGTTTTATTTTTAATTCAATTTTAACTAAAAATAAATTATGAACCAAACTGAATTATTTAAGCAAAGAAATAATTCAGAGGGTCAAAGAGTCACAAACTTTTGATAAATAAAAAGAAACTATTTTTTTTATCGGAGATCAGAGAGATGTTAGATATTTCCGTCCTTAACCGAAGCCAAGATGACTTACTGGTATTTTAGTTTCTTTGTCATAGCCCAGAATGATATGTTTGCAATTAAGTTTGCGTGAATTATTTATTTTAGTCTGATTTAGAAACCAATAAAAGAAAAAATTTTTATTTTTTAATTTATGGAAATAATATTTTGAGAAGTTCGACAGCAAATAAGTTGCGAAAGAACGTGTCATCGACAAACCGGACAGGCGTACAGGCTTTACAGCGGTGTATCCGATGCCATCAGGATTTGAACCGCAGTTTTCCATTTCCCAAGCAGTCGGCGAAAGCATTACGCCATACTGCTGATAAAGAAAGCTTTGCATCGATCAATATTTTCTTCTTAATTTTGTTTGTTTGCTAAAATTATAATGGGATAATAGTCCTTAAAATTTGTTACGTAATTCTTTAAAATATATAAGTATCCCAAAATTCGTTGCACTATTTTCAATAATATAACTAATATTTTCTTGTATTTTCAAAATTTTAATATTAATTTCCTCTAACGAAAATTAAATGTTTTGCGTGACATAAATTAATTATAATATTAAAATTTATTTATAAATAATTATAGTAATAATTTATATGTTATAAACATAACATTTATTTAATAAACAATTTAAATACTCTTATTCAAAGAAAAATTGAGCAGAAGCTTCCGCTGCGGTTTAACTAGAATATTTCCAAGAGTCCACTTTCTTTTTTACGTTTGCAACTACAATTAGATTTTTATTAGCAATTTGATCTTCGCATCCTTTCAGGTAAATAAATTTCCTCAATTACCAATTTTCATTCAGTTTTTTCAATGGTGTGTCTCTCTAAATAAACTTTTTGAAATGAAAATTTCACTTTGTTTTCTGCTCAGAAACCTGCATCTTTGAATATAATTTTTCCCATTTGGATCGAACTCCAGCCTCATTTACAACTTCCTGGTAGTCCAATTTTGTCAAAATTCTAAAATTTTAACCGCTCTAGCTTCTTAATTTGTTCTTAACTTGTTCTTGACTTTTAGCTCAACAAAATTTAATGATTGACTAATACTGCACCTTTGGATAGCGAAACAAATCAAAGTCTCATCGCCCTATGATAAATACTGGAATATATTGCTAATTGCAAATTATATAACAAAAAATACAAATTACAATATTAAACAAGCTTTCCTAAATTAAGTTGTTTTTATGTGGTGCAGTGTAAGTGTCATGTACTTATTAAATTAACTATAAACTACAAACAATATTAAATAAAATTAAGCAGAAAATAAATAAAACTGAATTTGAAATTAAGCATCGGCTGCTGACAAGGTGATTCCCCGTTTTGAAATTCACCGATTCTTTACCGGTAGTTCGCGTGTCAAAAATTTTTTAATATCAATTTAATCACTTGACTCTCGATCTACTCAACTTGATCCGTTTGCAAAAAATTATTCAGTAGTACACCGACTAACTTCGTGCAAAAATTATAAATGTATTAATGCTTTATTGTTATTTTTGTCTTCGTGGCTACCATAAACCAGCATCCTGTTTTTTGAAATTTTGATTATTTTCATTGGTCAAAAATAATCGTCACTTGATCTCTTTTATTTGCTTCTTTGGATTACTCTGAATTATTTTTAATTACAACCTTGGTTGTTGGGTTAATTTTGACGAGTAAATTTTTCCCAGAAATGTCTTCATTTTCTTATAATTTCCTCTTGTTAATGGTTTTGAAACAGTATATGAATACTAATTTAAATACAAATTAGGTAACAAGTATTAATTTATTAAATTTAATTTAACTTGGAATATTTAATGCACTACATAGCATAATCTTAAATTACAACATAAACTTAAATTGCATTAAATTACAATAATTATTTAAGTAAATAAATTTAAATAGTAATAAATTTATTATTACCCTGCCTACGTTAAACTAATATCCCATATTATTTTCTTTGTATATATTAGCTTCTGAATTAGTTTCTGAATTGAAGTTGTGGGTTGTAAGACTTACCAAAACCATAGTGCCTACCTATATTAACCTCAAAATGCAGTAACAAAGTTTATAACGTTATAATAATACAATAAAATAATATAAACTTAACTACTTAGCAACTCACTCAGTTAAAACACTTGACGTCATTGAATATATTAGTAAGATTATTATTAATCAATAGTAATGACCTGTTTAATTATGTAAATTTGCTGCAATATTTTCTTAATAGACAAGGAAAAGCAGACAGATACTTTTAATAAAATTTCAAATTATAATTATAAATTTATAACTTACTTTTTTGCAATTACATTATTTTCAAGTTGAAAACTTAGTTTGTATTGCAGCATTTACTTGTTTCCTTGTTTTTGAAAGTAAAGCATCATTTAGATTACTGCATCGATGGACACCTTTTATTACTGGAATTGAATTCACATCATAAGGACTGGCAAATATTGCAAGGTTGACCTGAATCCATCACTACTTAATTAACTTTGTAGACAACAATTCCGAAACTTGCCACAATTTAAAATTCTGTAAAACTTAGAGATAAAATTTGTTAGTATTTGGTTTTGGACGATAAGAATAATTCCCAAGGGAAAACTTAGCAGAAAATGATTAATCGGAACATAAATTTGATCAAAAGTGTAAGTTCTTCGAAAATAGGTTAATTTTAGAGTGATTGGAAAACAATTTGTTTTGGTGTATTAAACCATCCTCAGAATGTACCGTCAAATAATAAATTTGTATAAAAAAATACGACTTCCAAATTAACATTTTTTTTTAAACTGAAACTGAAAAACATCTATTAACACATAATATTTTAGAACGTAAAGAGCGAAGTATTAATTATTATTATTAATATGAACATTATTTAAATTTTCATAAAACTCTTTACATGCATTGGATTGTGCTTTGTAATAAAAAAAAACTTACTAAAAAGTAATAACTGCTATAGTATTAATATAGTGTTTAGCTGTTTAAGTTCCTTTTGTAACTACATACAACTAATATATTTTACAATGTATTGTAACTAAATATGTATGCTTTATATGATTTTATAATTTGAGCCTGTGTTCTACTGATCGATAATTAATGAAAAACTAGTATACACCTAGCAGTTGCTTTATTAGCGAGGAAGTACTTGTTTTTTTTTTTCAGTATATAATTTTGCAATTTTTTTATTCTGTTTGAATTATGAGTTTCTATGCAATAGCGAAACAACGTTAACGAGATTTAAACGCAGTTGTAATTTAGCTGCTTTATTATTATATCCGGTATTCGTTTAAAAATTTTCATTCTAAATATTTAGAAAACCACCGAATTTTTAGAAAATTATATAAATGTAAAAATCTAAGAAAATATAAAATAATCATTTTATTCGTCTGAAATGGCAGCAAACCTCCTACAAGGATGATAAATTTATCATTATCGCTTTAGTGGTTCATGGTTGCAGTCATGGAAATTGCATCGATGAATATTTCCGAATTAAAATAACAATTCCTAATAAAATTTTTGGGAAAAAAAAAGCCGGGGGTCTGGAATCTACGTCAATTCCTCGCGGTCAATTCATCGCGCGACAATTCCTCTCGGTCAATTCATCGCGCGTCAATTCGTCGCCTGCGTCAATTCCGCGCCTGCGTCAATTCTTCGCCTGCGTCAATTCATCGCCTGCGTCAATTCATCGCCTGCGTCAATTCATCGCGTGCGTCAATTCGTCGCGTGCGAAAAGTCATCACCCGCGACATAATTCATCGCCTAAAATAATTTATGGCGCGTGGTAATTCAAAACGATTAAAGTACAAAGCCAGATATGTTACTCAGGCGAGGTGTGCCAGGTAAAGTTTAACTACGTAATAGTATATCCTATAGAGGGGAGAAGATGGAAAAAATTAATTTTACAAAAATTCTTACGTAGGGGAGATAGAGGAGTAGCCACAATCTTACGTAACCTTACGTTGGGAAGGAGTCAAAAATATAAAAAATTGTCCTTACATATTTAATGCCCTAAGTGCATTTACATATATACGTGCAACATATTACATAATTGTGATCGGTGAACATAGTAGTTTTGTAATAATTTAAATTATTCTTGCGTTTTTTGACATCCCTGTATTGTACTTTCAAATTGTGATCAATGATATATCCTACCTTGATATCTAGGTGGAAAGAAACCGGTGGGACGACCAAGAACAAGATGGAGAGACAATATCATATCAGATCTGGAAACACTAGGCTTACAATACCATGAAGCACTAAACTTGATGTTAAATAGAGACGTATGGAGGGCAATTGTAAAGTCAGCCAAGACCCACTCGGGGTTGTAGGCGATGAATTATATCGCGGGTGATGAATTGTCGCGGGTGATGAATTGTCGCGGGTGATAACTTTTCGCACGCGACGAATTGAGGCAGGCGACTAATTGACGCTGGCGATGAATTGACGTAGGCGATTAATTAACGCAGGCGATGAATTGACGCAGGCGACGAATTGACGCGCGATGAATTGACCGCGAGGAATTGTCGCGCGATGAATTGACCGCGAGGAATTGACAGTACACCGGGGGTCTGGGAGGTATGGAATACCCCCCAGTATACCCGAAATTCAGAAAGTCTTATTAAACTTACAACTTTATAAGTTTTAAACCGGAAATCTAATTTCTGAAAATCTAAGATTTCTGATTAGAAATTCAATAACACATTTTCGTTTTTTGAACACAATCACTAATGTGCTGGGGGGTATTCCATACCCCCCAAACCCTCCGGTTTGTAAAACCTAGCTTTGTGATTGTGTTCAAAAATTACAATAAACATATTTTGTTGTTTAAATATTTTACAATATTAAATTTAATGTTGAAAAATTGAGTTTAAAAAATGGATTTATGTTCCAATACGACAATGATCTGAAAAAATCTAGAGTGCATTTCAGCAATTTAATATTATTTTATTATTTTCAATAGAACTTTCCGTAAGATTACATATAATAATTTTGTGAGCGACTGAAAATAATATATATGTATATATATCTGAGTACATAAGAGGTAAACTACTATGTAATTAAGATAGAAAATTTAAATTAATACAAGAGACATTTGAAGTTCATTGTATGTTGGATATAACTGTTAATGGGGTAAAATACTATAATTACTACAGTGTAGTATTACAGAATAATAATAATGACTATACTACTTTAAACCAATTAACAGTGGGATCAGCTAAACAATAAACACTAACAAGCTAACAATCGCGTTGTCAATGTTCGATTAACTCTATGCATTTATATTTTTCACCGCTCTGTTTGATGTGATGACCAATTCAAGTACGGTTAATTAGCTTAAAAAACTTAAGGCAGGTTATGGTTAGTTAATTAAGAAAATTGTTGTAGAAAGTTTGTGGAAGTTTTGTTGGCAGCACTTCTTTCGGAATTATTTGTAAATATTATTTTTTGTAAATTTTATGATTGATAGCGTAAGACTCTCAGTGATATTTACACGAAAGCCTAAGTAGTATGAATAAATCGAGTTTTTTTTTCAATAACTTCTAAACAGTGAAATACATTCAAAATTTTAATTTCAATTAAAACTTTAAGTTATGTAAAAACTAGGTTGAATCATACTACTTAGGCTTTCGTGAATTTTACTATAGTTGGTTTACAGCCGGATTCATAGACAAGTATTAAGTGCTAAGTAAGGCAAATCGGACTGCATTTGTTTTTATTGCAACCTTATTTACTCGGTTGATAAGGATCAATTTTAAAAGGGGCGTTATAAGTATAAGTAAGGCATCGTCTATGAATCCGGGCGTTAGTCTACTATCTCTCTACGAATATATTTATGTTAATTCTAACCAAGGCTGTAAAATAATATATTTTGTGATTTTAACTCAGAAAACTTCTTGTTAAATCGCATGCAATTTATCGCTCGAGCACTTTATTTCAGGTTATAAAAGTGTTTTCTTATGCGTCAGGTATACCAACCATAAAAAAATATATTTTAACATATTTTTATTCAATCACGATTAAGTTCCAGATTGCGTACGTTACTATAATAATGTATATCTACATCTGTGATTTGTATATATTCGATATAATTAAACTGTCCCTTATGTTAGGGTTAGCTCAGACATCCCAGTAATGTTCAACTTGGCCCACTAAGCGTCGCCACTTGCGCTACTCAACTAGCGTATATTATAGATGGCTGTAAGTAATTTTTCTACTCTAATAATATGAATAATCAGAAACTTGCTAGACCACGCATATTTTGTGTTGGCGTCAGTGGCGCAGGGTGCTATGCTTTTTTTAGTCATCCTTCTAAATGTGTTTAAGGAGTTAAAAGTTTGCAACTTTTTAATTGATTAACATAACTACACTAACCGTAAACAGGAACAATTATACAAATCAAATTTATAAATTTTTATTTATTTAACTTTCATAGAGAGTTACTGAATTAGCTACTGAACTTTTAATGTTGCGTAATCCAACCGTATGCATATCGTTCAGTCAAATCATCGAAGTAAAGGCTGGAATTAATTCTCCGGGCTAATTCTGTTAAGGAGAGAACTAAACTAGCCAACAATAGAATGTTAGCTTTGATTAATATATTTCACGCAGAAGAAGACTTCATAAATGTTGCGTTATGCGTATGTATTCTTTACTTTGCCGTTATTCTATTATTATTTCAAAGTTTAGTTTTGTTCAAATGGGAACTCACAAATTTTGAAGAATACGCTAACATGAAATTTTTTAAAATGGTAAAATTGTCAAAATTTTTAATACAATTACCACCCAAATTGATGATTTTAAAACTGGAAGATGTGGGGGCTGTTGACCGCCATGATCTCTTAGCGCTTTTTTTGGTGTGGAACTCGATTGTCCTTCTTAGTAATTTCCCAATTTTTTAGGTTGGCAGTAAACATTTACCAATTGAAGTAAAAATTCAAATATTAATACCTGTGAAATATAATTTAATTCTTAGTCATTTTATTTTTATTTTATTACTCTACAATAGAACGTGATCTAGTTATGACTATTTTTGTTGTTAAAAAAGTGCGTTTTCACTCGAAATCAAAATATTATAAAACCTAATATTTACAGTGTTTCTTTGCTGAATAGCCCCATAAAGTACATTTACTCCGAATAAATCACTTTAATTTTTTCTTTAAAAGTAAAAAGTAATTATTTTTTCAAGGTCAAAACTGAATTTTCTGGGCTATTAGGAATGTTAACAAACAAAATATGTCCTGGATGTTTGCAATGTTCTAGTTTCAACTTGCTAAAGCTGTTAGGAATAACTTCGTTGCTTGAAATTTTTTCTACAAAACTAGAACTTTTTCCTTAATAGTAATCTACGCTGATTAAACTAAAAACTTAATAAACATACAACTCGTTAGTGTTAGTTAATTACATAAATGCGAAACAAGCTTTGTTTAATATACATGGTATATCTAATAGCTTGAGGAATGATGAATTACCCCGCCTGGTTGAGACAGTTGCAAAAGACATTTATATTATAGTTAGCCACAACATCAACTGTTTAAAACTGACCGTATTATTAATACTACTTTTATTTAATTTATAAAAATTAACCAAACAAAAATAACTTTCTAAATATTTGATTTATAAAAATACATATTTTGGATAAAATAAAAAATATTTAATTTATCTATAACAAAATTTTTGTATAATATTAACAGTGGTATTTTTTGATAGTTAAAGTATTTAGGCTCACAAATTGATGGTTTACCACAGCATTGATGTATCATAGCAGGAACAAACGGAATTTTCGGTTCATAGTTAACTACTTATAGTCCGTAGGGCTAACAGGCAAATATTTATTAATAAGTTATTGTTTAACCCTCACCTGACATTTTTACACCTATAAAAGTAATAATTTTGGTGTTTTAAATATATAAATTACTAATTTTTAAAATTAAAATTAAAACATCCTTTCACAAGCTTTCAGCAGCATGCTATTATATGCTCCTCGGATGTTTTAATTTTATTGTCTTCTTACTTTGTTGATCTTTAAATTTTAATTTAATGGAAGTTTTTGTTTATAATAATTAATTAATTTTAATTACTTTATGTGTTGACCACAAAATTTAAACGGTTTTTAATTAATCCATTATAAAAGTATTTTTAAATAAAAAAACCTCTTCATTATTAGTTTAAACATTACAAACACGTCTTATCTCTACAAGCTCTTTTCCCATTATTAGAATTAACTTGGCTTTTCCTTGTAGTTTTCTAACGAAGTACAATTTAGTAAAAATCTATTCAGGTTCATTTCTTTGTGTAAATTGTTAACAAGATGATTCAAAGTTATCTATCGCAAAAATTCTTAAGAAGTAAGACCAAAACTTTAATTACCTATTTAACACCTTCCGATTGCTTTATTTATTTATCATTCTATCTGCTATTCCTGCTTCTACACAAAATCCTATTAACTTTTTAATTTTCAAAAGTAAATTTGTTCAGCCCAACGGAGTTGCATTTTCGCTCAGGCTATTTCTGCAAATCTAGTAGTTCTGCGCTTGAATTCCATAAATACATCTCTTTGTTGAGGTAATATTTTTAAAAATTATACAATGCCAAAAGCAAATTTAGTTTGAACTAATCAAATAATTGCATAGTTGTTCATAGCGGTAATACCTCATATTATGTAATTTCCTAGGTCGGTCCTGAGGCGCGGTGGATATTTTCCTAACAAACTCCTCACCAATTATAATAACAACATATTATGTTGTTAAAAAAAATATAAAACATAAGACAGTATTTTCAAGATACTGTCTACCGGTTTCGATTGTACGCCATTTTAGCACTAACTACAATTTAACCACAAATCAAAATTGTACATTAACTGAAATAAATATTAAAGATATTTTAACATTGCCTTCAATACACATACGCTTTACACGCCATGCTTCAAACATAAATGAACATAATTATTGTCAAGTTCAGCGTCAATGTCAACGACTAAATTATAAATCCATGTTTACTAATAGCAAAATCAGACGTAGTCGTGAAGGGCTTCATAGATAAATACTAATTATTGTGCTCCAGTTAATAATTAGTTATTTGCTAAATAATAATAATGGAATTGAGTTTGTACATATTGATTAAATATTCTTAGAATACCAAACTTACTTTGAAACATTCTACTTTGATTATTATTAAGTCATTGTTATAAGTAAACTGTTTCGATTTCCGGAGCGTTATTAGGATTACAACGAAGGAAATAATTCAGTTTTGTAAACGAAAATTTCACACTTCAATTTTTTTAAACACAAGCTGAAAAATGTAATGATAAAATAATTAACTCCAAGATAATTTCCTCTTAGTTATAGTTGTTATAAAATTTAAACACGAGAGATTTTTGCTTACACGATAAGACTTTTAGTATTATTACGGTTGGATATGGGTAAGTTACATTTTGATCAAATTTAATTTATCCTAAAACCCAAAGCAAAAACGTTTATCATGTTTACCAATGCAATGTTCACAAGAAGTTACTTTGCTCATTGTTAACTCTTCGTAAATTTTCTAAATCAACAATTTTAACATAGTACATACAGCCTGATAAACTTTATATTTGTATAACACTTTAGTTGGACAAATATAAAGAAACTTTATTCTTAAATTAAATTAAAAGTTTTACTTAACAGTTAGTGAATTTACTTAAGATAAATTAATTTCAAATATGAGTCAAAAAGGATGCTGTGAAATAATTAGAAAACTCCAAACATTTTCTCATATGAGAAGTATTCGTACATAAAACACAAAATAAAAATTTAATTTTTCATCAGGCAGATAAAAATCTACGATGTTGGGATACCAGACAGAAATATTATCTATTAAGCAGACAATGGAAAATTGATTTAATTTTATCAATTGCGCAGCTATTATAGGAAGGTATAGCGTAGCACAAAATTTTTAAATACCACAATTACAGATATTTATCAAACATCCCTTGGCATAAAAATTATTTAGTTAGAACAAATAATTATTCGCAATGTCAGAAACAAAATTAAGTATACTTATTGGGATAATCCTTCTGAAATGGTGCAAAAATTAATGTTCTGTAAACTAATAATTCAATAATTAATTAAATAATTATTAGAATTTTTTTTCAGTTTACAAATTTATTTATCCATTTTCCTTCTTAACTTTTCTTTTAACTTTAAAACATTTTTGTAAAATAAGAAATAAGTGAGACCGCAAATTTTACATTCTGAAACAATTAAACTCAAAATAACAATTGATGTACGGAAAGACAAATACTAGTATAACTAAAGTAATTAAATTAATTAATAAAAAAAGCAAAAATACAATATCACATCGTATGGATAATCTTATGGATAAAAACTAGGTTGTCTGGTTTCTGTAGAAGTTTAATTAATAAGTAATTTAAGGAGTTTAATGAATTTCTGTGTAAAATGAGAACAAAATTGCAACCGGAATGGTATATTTCTGTAGATATAAAAGATATTAAGAAAAAATATTTCGTTTTTATTACTATTACTTTTTATACATTGAAAACCACCTTCTGTATGACGGGCATAAATTTTATAAAATATGTCTGTAAAATAATACAGCTTTATTTTTCAACGTTAGATAGTAAATTATGTACTCAAGGAGTAGTACTGTCCTCATTCACGTTTTCAATTTCATATAATCACTCTTGCATGTACATTCAAGTTTATGAAAAAAATTAACTCGGTTATAAAAATGAACTTATTATTCTCTCGTGCTATTCAACAACAAAATAAATAAGCAAGGAAAAAAAAGTTAAATTAAATTATCCATTGTTAAAAATTCATCCACCAAAATCTCTTATATGTTTTAACTACATTTACATAATTGCTGTAAATTTTTAACACAAACATAATTTGTAGAAGTGTAACTTTTAAAATCTCTTGTCGAAATGTTGAAAATTGAATTACAATTTTCTTCATTGTGTAAAATAAAACACTTCTATATAAAATTGTGAAATATAATTTTGAATTATCACAATATAACTTACTGTGATTATTCGGTGAGATGCGGAATTGATATTACGATCTCCGGTATATAAGTTAATAAAACCTACTAATTAGTTTATTGTATTTTAATGCTTTCTTTCAGGTTCAATAAATTCGATGAATTTTTCCGGTTTGATTATTATGCTAAAGTAATAATCTTTTCCACGTAAGAGAAACAAAAATCTACCCAAAAAGCTTCAAAATTACCAATTACGTATTAGGTAGCAATTTTTGTTTTATTTTTATATAAAAAACCACACATTTCTGCAAAACCAAATTTTTTGTATAACTTGAAATGAATTTAGTTAGCATACATTCAATCCGAACAATCCGAACCTTCTCATTCCCTACGTCCAGCCGGCTGAATATCAACTTTGACTTTACGTTTTTTTATTAATTTTATTTATTTATATTTTGTTTATCCAAGCTTTTCGTGGTTAACCTTGTTTCGTAAGCAGTAATACCAAAATTTTATCAGGCACAGCCCTGATAGCTTTATTGAAAAGTAACTTCCTACCTAATAACTTGGTCAGCAAATATTTTTATTTTCATAAATTTTCTTGTGTGAAAACATTATTTTCTACTACAATTTAATGCTTTATGATGCCTAAATAGTAAAATAGTGAACCACTCAATGTCGTTTATAGTAAAATGTATGTACAGTCGGTAGCATATGGTAACTCGAGCAGTATACTTATTTTTAAATACTATTTTGCTAGACATAGAGACCTCCTTCTTATTAGGGGTTTTTGGTTGATGAATTATTACTTTTCGGAGAAGAAGTACAATTGAAAAAGGGTGGAAGAACATCCAGTTTTCTCAGAAATCCTACCCCTAAGAAGAAACCGCAGGTGTTAAATTCAAAATTAACGGCGGAATTTTTGAATTTCAAAATTATAATAATTATACTCAAAACCATGTAAATTCAATTTTGCAGCGTGTAAACAACTATGAACTAATACGGTCGCAATTATGCGCCAAATGAATCGACAGTGAAACGTTTAATTACAAAATTTGAAACCAAATTTACGCTGATGGATCAGAAGACCATTGTTCGTCGTCATCCTTGTCGGTCACTCAAAAATATAGCCACAATAAGGAAATCTGTGGCAGAGAACCCAGCAATTTCCATTTGGCATCGTGGTCAAGAATAAAACATTTCCAGAAGCACTATGAAACGAATTTTGGTAAAAAATCTGCATTTGCACGAGTACAAGGTTCAATTAATGCAAAAAATCAAGCCAAGATTTGCTGATTGGATGTTGGAACATCATCTAATTTTTGCGGATTTTTCGAAGAAATCATTTTTTTAGATGAGGTACATTTTCAACTCGACGGATAGGTAAATAAGTAAAACTGTCGGATTTGGGGTGCTGTAAATTCTCATATGATAACTTCAACAACCAACGCATCCACCACGAGTAACTGTTTATTGGGCATTTTGGGTTGGCGGAGTGATTGGGCCGTATTTCTTTAAAAATGAGGCTGGAAACTGTTAATGGTGTGTAGTATCGCGAAATTTTAGCGGCTCCAATCGGATATAATTGATGTGGAGGACATATTTTTCCAATAAGACGGTGCGACCTGCCACACAGCACATTAAACAATGGTGTTACTGCAGACCAACTTCCAAGCCATGTCATTTCTCGATTTGGCGATCAACAGTGGCCACCAAGATCGTGCGATCTAACGCCGATGGACTTTTTTCTTTGGGCGTGAAACAGTTGAACATCTTAAAGAGGAAATATGGAGCGTTATTGGTGAAATACAGCCACATTTATGCGAAAACATTATTCTAAATTTCAACAAAAGAATAAGCCCGTGCCAGAGGTTTCGTGGTGGCCATTTTCCTGATGTTGTATTTCTCGTTTAATCGGAACTATTTTTTTTTATGTTGAAATAACAATGTTTGCTTAATTAAAAAAATAAGTGTGTTTTTCTTTAAAATTAAATCCAGCGCTTTTCTTGAGGCACATTTTATATAACTATAATAATAATGTTATTGCACGACGGTTTAATATGGATTAATATGGAATTTTTGAACAGGTGAGTAAGTGCAACAATTCTCCATTTTTATAATTTTTGACTCCCTCTTCTCCCACGGCAAGGTCCGTAAGAAAACTGATAGTCTATTGATGTCTAGATTTTAGGATGGATCCGAGATTTGCCGTGATTGCATTTGTCAAAACCGACCTTCCGCTCCGGACGCTCTGGGCCGTTTTGACAAACACCATACTCGCTAAAAGTATCCCTCTAGACCGGTCCTACTCGATAAAGTGTGCTAGTGGAAGGAGGTGGATCTCCCTCGATCTTTATATTATATCACCGTGATATTTTCAAGGGGGCGGGATGCAATTGCATCTAATTTCTCGCGTTCAAACGTCCCTGTGTTCAACCGTCTCTGCGTTCAAAGGGCCGGATTCAATTGTGCGGCTCCGAACATATGTATATTATTTTGTACAATGATGTAGATAGGGAACTGCAAGCTGACAAATTCTTCAAGTTTCTGTACACTACAAATGCTTTACTAAGATAAGAAGGTACTATTACATGAAATTGTTACTTCTATAATTGAATCGAAATGTCCAGTATACTGCACATCATAAAACTACATAAACAAATAGAATCAAAATTCTGAAAAAATCAGATAATTATCTTTCAGAAATATACGTTACAAGTTAAATTGAAAAAAAATTACAATAAGTTGCAATAAGTCTAAACTGAAAGGATTAAAGTTTATTTATGTGTACCATGTGGATGCCAATTGAAAACCACCTTAAAAATTAATCTTGGCAATGTCCGATTTGATTGCTTTTAAACTGCGTAGTGTTTGGCATCAGTAAGATAAACTAGTGTTGAACTGCAAACACAACGAATTCTTATTGTATAAAATATCATTATAGTTCAAATAATACATAAAAAGGTAAGAGTAATAGACAAAGTGTAGAAAATACTTTGTGCGATTATATCAAAACAATCCTGTTCGATTTAAAAATATCGTAGAAATACGACAGCACTACGTGAGTGAAGGCTAATAACTACCTACTGCTTGCTTTGACGGAAGTATAAATTTTATTTATTGAACACTGTGGACTTGAGCGTAAATAAATATTTCAATGAATTTGTTAAATAGTTTATAATATGTTAGTCTTCGATATACAGAAATACAGAGTAATGTGTTTCTTTAAAAATAAATATCAAAGTAATGCTAAATTACCTACACGTTTAATATAGAAATATTTATTGTCTTTTATTTCTTCTTTGGAAATTATTAAACATATTTCTCCGATTCCTTTCCAACGATGAAATAAACCTTTAAAAATCTCTTGTGCAAATTTAAAAGAAATTGAATATTACAATCTTAAAACTCATGTCAGTACAATAAGTTCATCAAAAAAACCAATAATTAGAAAACATTTTGAGAAGTACTTCAACAGAGAAAAGGTCTACTCTTAACTTTTGCATGAAGAATTATAAATAGTGTTGTGATAACTATCACGCGATATCAGTTAGTTTCTGCAGCTGGACCTAACCTAACCTAACGTAACCTGACCTAACATCTCTTTAGTGTCATGAAACTCGAAAGAAAATAATTAAATAGTTTGTGAACAAACAGAGTAAACTGGAGATTATTGTTTTGTAAACTGATTATTATACAATAATACTATTTTCAAAATTTTTTATACAAAAGACTAGGTGTGGTAATGCATGAATATACATAATATATATTAATTTTATGCATCTAATGTATTCGCAGGTGCTTTACGCTTTATTAGTGTTGTGCTATAAACATCTAAAATTATATTCGTGTTTGAAGCTTATTGCTAAAAGTTGGAGAAGCTATTAAAAGTTTTGTATAGCACTGAATGAAATTTTACAATCGGTAAAGCAGTTTGTCAAATTTCTATATATTTAATAGTATGAAAATTTTTTATACCGCCTATCACAAGCCACATACTTTTTCAAAGTTATTAAAGAAAATTTAATCTCAAAAGGAAAATTTTGAAATACGTCGGGAGGTGGCTGTATCAACTTGTATGTATTTCGAACAATCTATTGTTATATAATATATAATTACTAGACC
The DNA here is from genome assembly GCA_947369205.1 of Cantharis rufa. Classification (NCBI taxonomy): domain Eukaryota; kingdom Metazoa; phylum Arthropoda; class Insecta; order Coleoptera; family Cantharidae; genus Cantharis; species Cantharis rufa. The sequence continues at coordinate 21,427,903 of OX376309.1, forward strand.
GTATCCAAACCTAGAGGCATTTTATTTATATGATGAGAAATATATATATATTTCATAATATGAAATAACATCAAAATAAGGTAATTACACTAGAATATAACTATCATATACCTCCCATCCACACTGTAATGGTTTTAACACAGTTTGTGTATACTCGACATAAATTTACACAAAATGTAATGTAAAACTTATAAATATTCTTTGACATTATTTAAATTAACATAAATTCCCAACCAAGCCAAGTCTTGAATAAAATGGAGAATATTGTTAATTAAAATTAAAAACAAGACTAAAGTTATAATTATCGCTAACAAAGAAGTAAGAACAATTCTGTAAATAAAACTACTTTACATATAAAATAAAGTTTTAACATTTTGACAACTTTTAACAAAAGTTTTAATTACCTTAGCATGAAATAACATGAAAGAGTTTCGGTTTGAAAGGCATAAATAAGTAAATGTTTTAAACATTATAATCGAGGGAATGCCACTTCAAAACAAACGGACATTATAATTATTACCTAAACGTTCGGGTAATTCCCCAAATTAATAAATTCCAGCAATTAATAACAATCGAAGTTTTTAAATTTTTTCGAAATAAATACTGTAATTTTCAAAACTGGAAATATTGTAAAAACTTATGCACTTTATATTCTGAAATGCTCATAGAACTTCCGGTCTCAGCAAACTGCTGATTTTAGAGCTTTTGTAATGGATTGTTGAAAACTCGACTTTCGATTGCTTTTAATACTCAAAAATATTTTTAATTTGAAATACATACTGCATTTAGAGAGTATTAAATATTAAAACTTGTAATTGAAAAGATTATTATATGATTTATATTAATAAAAATTTAAAAAAATTATAATTAGACTGATTAATATTAAAAGCATTTTTAAAAAATTCAGTTTCTCCCAATGAAAAAAATAAAAAATACTTATTTTATAAACTTAATTGAGACCATAAAATTTAGTTTCTTTCAATACAATATTTACAATTTTTCTCTTCGATGCATTTTCAATTTATCAAAGGTAAAATATTAATAATTTTCGCACATTTTGCAAAATCACCTGTAAAAGCGATTCGTTAAGCATAAACATTTCAGTTTATAGCGCGAAGAAAACAAAAATTTAATGTAAATTCAATTATTTATTTGAAAAACTAGTTTTTAGTTCTTTTTAGTCAATAGAAAGAATTTTTGCAAGTCTGCTTTCAAATAGCTTAATAAGCTAGTCTAGCAAAATTATCGGCTTGCTGTTTGTTCTACACCGAGATTGGAAATTAATTTTACTCAGAAAAGGAATAGAAATAGAGTAATTATTGAAGTTCAAAGAGTTGAGATTGTTGAAGTAAACATAGTAAGAACAAAACTTTCTTACGAGTGTTATTAAAACTAAAATTTTAAAAATTACGTTATTTCACAAACCTCTATCTTGTAGTAGTGTATATGGCATAGCGTGACTGTACCGGTAATGGTCGCTGCACCAATAATGGTCACTTTAAACTATTTCTGCTTTACAAATACATTTATTTCCGTTTCTAATTAAAATCCCGTGTTTCCACGTCCGGAAATTGCAATTGCTGAATTACCTAATTTCAAAAAATTTCCATCTGCTACTTGGTCACTCCACCACCAACTAACGAACTGAACATTTACTGTTTTCTTCTTTGCTGTAAAACTGCCGCATTTTGTTTTGTTCTCTGTGTAAGTAGCTTAATCCCAGGACTTCCGTAATAAAATTGATTATAAGTTAGTTAAATGAATTTTGCAAGTTTTTTATGCTTATTATTTTCTCAGATTTCTTGCAGATTATAATGAATTTTCTTTTACAAGTCTCGATTATTAAATTAAATAGAAATTTTTTACAAAAGAAAATTAAAGTGAATTAATTCGATAATAATTGTATTATTAAATTAAAATTAGTACACTTGAGTTACTCGACATCGCAATACCATTAGAGAATTGCATTTGATAACTATGAAACTCAATATAACGGTCGTATCATTTGAGACGTCATTTAACTTGATCAAACTAGAAAATAAAAAAGAAAACTTGAACAATCTTAAGCACGTTCTTGTAATATTTAAAAGCGCTAAATTGTAAAAGTTTGAACCTTAAAAATATTTAACTAAAAAGCATGAAACTTCTTATTTTGTTGAAAAACGACCCGTTATAGTAACTTTTACAATAAGAATAATTAATTACTAATCTTTCTAAAAGGCAGAGAAGTTTTTTAATCGAAAAATTAAGTTAATAATAAATTTTGGATGTCATAAGTTGAAGCATGAAAATACATTACTAGGGGTTTGTTGGAACCTAGCTGATGAGCTGCTAGTACAACGAAAAGCACCGCATGCAGGATTACGATAAATATATCATTTTGTAATCGGGGGTTTGCTTCATTTCATTTTATTTTATTTTCGTAATTAGTTAATGCAAAATTATAGAATTTTAAAGTAGGGATTAGCGAGGAATCGATGATAAACCTAACAATATAAAAAAAGGTATTGTAATATGCTTTCATTTGGTACATTTAACACAAATTTATTCATCCTTCCAGTGAAACAAAATTAGATAAGAAATGAATATGAAGCATAGCAAAATTAAAATTTACAGCCGACTTGGAAATTCGATCCCGAATCTGAAGATGGATTGACTAAACGACTAATTGATTTATTACAATTTTTCATTATCGTTTCAGTTTGATTAGGTTTTTAGCTTCTATTTGAAATTATTTGCATATTTTAAAGATAAATATATACTACGTAAATTACTTGAACTTTCATACTATAAAATTTAAACTTGAAAAACTGGCATTATACTCTCTAATAGAGTTTTTGACCTTGACAAATTAAATAATTTATTAAAAATAATAAAAAATATTTTTCTTTACTAATTCCTACTCTTTCATGTTTCACTTCATTATTTAAACATTCTCAAACTAGAATTACACTTAAGTTAGCAGATTGAGGGCAAAAGTTAACGAACCGGTTCAAGATTAGGGTTATTGTCAATGGCGTCGCTAAAAACTTCATCGTATACTAAAATAATGGAGACGAAGGGTTTGTAAACGTCTGACCTTAAATTACCACCGTTAAATTCTAAATTATGATTTTTTTTCATTGGGTTCCCAACTTTTTTGTTGCATCTAAATTGAACGTTTCCTTTAATCACTATTTCTATTGTTAGCCTAAATCGGATTATGCTGAAATCATTTATACTACTAAATTTTACTCAAACTTTGTGTGCTTAATTGAGCTTAATAAAACATTCATTACACTTACAGCTTTCGTCTATTAAAACAGATCTGCTAAAAAGTTTTTGAAGTAATTTCCTTTTTGTGCCTTAGCTACTGTTTACCGGTAAATAATACCACAGCTGTTTGTTTTTAATCTTGGGTAGAAATTTTTTATGGTTTTGTCGCTACGCGTCCTGGTACAGGTAATTAATGTTGTGAAGATATCCCAATTTGGAATGGGATAATGTAAAGAGTGCAGACCTTTCTCATTGTATAAAATTGAGTACAATAAAGTTAAAAGTATAATAAAGAAAATACCATAGCCTGCATACTCGGAATTACAGTTGGTACCATCTTCAGCATTCTTACATTTTATTAGCTTCTGTTTTGTTTTATTTTATCCAATTCAAAATTTAACAACACAATTTATAACAACCCAGTACAGCAGAATTTACAAAATTTATTTTAATCAATTAATCATAGCAAAGTAAAAAACACACATTGTGTAATATTTTGAAAAATTTTCGGCGATCGACAGTCAAGTGTCATCAAACAATTAGAATCTTGGAAATTTAATTAAAATGATATAGAGCTAGTAATAAATGGTCTACGGTATTTCAGTGCTAAGACAATTCCTGTTTATTTTATGTTGATTAAATTAAAATTAAAAAGTTACCCCGGATTAAATTTTAAAAAATGTGAAGATTTATGGCACCACGTTAATACTTACGGAACATTTTGAAACATTGCCATTCATCTTAAAACAAATTACAAATAATGTTGTATCTATTACAGCAATTTAGAGATACAAATAGTCGCATATATTTAACTCTTGTAATCCCAAAACTAAATAACTAAATTACTGTTGTTACAAACCAGCGCCATTGCTATTTCAACAGTTGTAATTTATTTGCTTTACTCAGACCGGGATTCAAATACGTTAATCAGTTGCGAAAAGGTTATGAACGATTGAAATAAGCAAACAAAAATAATTTCGCAAATATAAACCATTCCACTTAAAACTCCGACATCAGAAATTACTTATTTTGTAAATTTGCGCTTTCTAGTTTAATTATTTTATGTATTTTAGTTGATTATTAGTTTTGTTTATCCGACAGTGGATTAATAAAATAAAATTAAATAAATCAATTTATTATTACAACAGAGGTTTTTAAACTACTAATTTGGGTTAGGTCGAGATTAATTTCTTAGATCTAATCAGACCTAAACTAATAGAGTTCCCTCGGTAAGTAAACGAAGTACAAGTTTGCAGAAGTGACCAAATTATTTAAAATACATATTAGTGCAGTATCTGTGCAATCTTCTACCCTGCACACATAATAACTCGTAAGCTGAACGTACACCAGATGCTAACCTAAGATTTATTTTTTACCACTTAAAATTTAAAAAGCCCAAGAGTGTGCAACCTTCGATTTCTACCCCATTAAAGTTTACAAAATCCATTTCAACCCCTAAAATGAAAAATATTTAATGATAGCAAGCTCTACCAATTGTTAACTCTGAAATTTTCGCCATTTTGGAAATTTTTGGTTTGCAAAAGTTTAACTGAGTTTGGTCTTCATTTATGCACAAGGTTTTGTTAAAAAGTCAGTGCATAATTTTTAAATCCATAATTTTATCCATATTATTGTTAATAAATTATAATCAATAACAAAAATTAATTTACTTACTTATAATGCAAACTAAACGAAAGTGAGCTGTTTCATTATCGATTTAAAATACGAAAGTCAAAGTTTTTCTTAACAACATAAACATAAACACGCAGTGTAACCCTTTTTGAAAAAAAACCTTTCAAGGAAAATAAAAAATAATCCAAAAACATGACATTATTTTAATACAATTGACTACTTTTGGTACCTTTTCTAAAAATTATTTTAAGTTTATGTACTACTTCAAATATAAATTTTTAGGCCTTAATTTAAAAATTAGTAAATGTAACTATTGACTTTGACTTTTACTTAACCTAAAATCCTTAAATATTACCAACTTAAAATGTTATTTTTAACTTTTTAATTTTAATAGTTTTGTATTTTTCTATAATGAAGTTCAATTACAATAAAATTTTGAAACTAATTTTTGAATTTTAATCGTCGAGCGAGGCGAGTGGAACGAAACAATATACTATTTATTGATATCTAATTAAAATAATCAAGTAGTATTACTTATACTCAGATTGAACATAGCAAAATTCGCAGTTATGACATCTCCAAGCTATAATTCAAAATTTTGGAAATTTTGAATTCTTTGATGCCAAAGTGTACCTAAGAAATAAGAAATTTCCTAATAAAATTATGCTAGTTTATGACATAAATTATATTATAAGTACAAATTTTATGGATGCACCAGAAAAAATAGAATAAAAAATGAGGACATAAGAGAAGAACTAAATATGTATTCAATTGTAGAAAAGACCCAGGAATCTAAAGAAAACTGGAAGAAATACTTAACACGTATGCAAAATAACAGAATTACAAAATAAGCACTTGAATACAGTTCTAAAGGAAGAAGAAGCGTTGGTAGACCGAGGAAACGTTGGTGAAGCCGGAATAGGCAAATGTGCCTAAACTTGGAAAGGCAGAAGAAGAAGAAGACAAATTTTCCAAGCAATTTAAAGTGACGACTAACATCAAAATTGGTCTTAAAGAGTTGACGATAATAAAAGGGGGCGGGGAAAACTTAATTACTAGAAGGCCGCTAGCTTGAGTTGCGAAGGCGAGGTTTACTCAAATCAAGGACATCCAGAAAACAAGTTCCACTTAAATCTAGATCGAGAAGAAGGATGTCGCAATCAAAAAGGGAGCGTCACTTGAGCTTGAATCTGACGAAAACCTACCTTTGTGTTGGGTTCATCGCTTCAGATTTAGACTTCAACTTAAACGATAAATTTGGAATAAGAAAAGAAGCGAAATCCACAAATGAAATCCGGAATAGTGTAAAATGCAGGTTTAATTGCCAGAAGTAAATAATAAATTTTTATAAAAAGACAGTATAAACCAACTAATTCTCCAAATTGTGTGGTAATTTCCGACTTAAAAAAGATTTCGTAGTTATTTAGCAAATAGATTCAATGAAAAATTTTCAAAATTGGGAAAGCGATGGGTGAGATTTCTTCTTTATTACAATGGCCGCATGGCCAAACATGATTTTTCTTCTTTAAGTGGGGTTTCATTTTGCACTATAGCAGATTGCTAATTATTGGTCCCACAGAACCAATTGTAGCCACAGAAATTACTTCTCCAATCAATTTCAGATAATAATCTAATAATCCAAGAACATATCGAGGTGCGAATGCTGACTCGGACCATTATTTGGTTGTAGCGACAATAAGGCTAAAGATAAATACAAAAACAAGCAACATAAAAGAAATAAGATGGAACCTGGAATAACTAAAAGTGAGAACACGAGAAACAAATACATTGAAGAAAAAAACGTACAAATACACTACGGAGAGGAAAGTAACAATATTGAACAGAAATGGATAAGAATAAAAAACATAATACAGACAGCGGCAGAAAGAGTAATAGGACATAAAAAGAAGAACAACAATAAACAATGGTTCGATGAAATCTGTGAAGAAGATGTAAATTTGAAGAGGAAAGCGAGAGAGAAATGGCTAAGAACGGGAAAAGAAGATAAAATGAGAGAAGCTTACAAAATATGTAAACAACGAAAGAACCTCTGGTTAAGAGATATGTATAGTAAGTGAAATAGAACAGGAAGGCAAACGGAATAATACAAGAGCTTTTTACAAGAAAATAAATGAACACAAAAGATCAAATAAACTAAGACCAAGATCAATGAAAGATGAACATGGTAACCTAGAGAACGATGAGAGGAAAATAAGAGAAATATGGAGAACCCATTTTGAAAAGCTATTAAATGTGGTCACGGAAGAACGAGATGATAAGACAAGTTACACGGGCGACTGTGAAAATCAGATAGAAGAACCGACATTTGAAGAGATGACAGAAAGTTTTAACAGAATAAATAATGGTATAGCACCAGGTAGAGATGGAGTTCAGGTAGAAATGAAAAACATATGAACTCATAAAAACAATAAGGAGAGAAGAAAAGATGCCCAATGAGTGGCAAACGGGAAGAATAATTCCGATACACAAGAAGGGTGACATTAGCGAATGCAATAACTTCAGAGGAATAACTTACCCACGTCAAGCTAGCACCCCCACCATTTCAAAACAAAAAGATTTTTATTCTATAATTATGGACTAATTTTGGACAACATTCGCGAATTTTGGACAACAACGGCTTCGCGTAAAAACATAATTCTTTGTTGGGGGTGCTGAGTTGACGTCAAGCTAGCACCCCACATCGAAAAAATAACTTTTTTTTAAATTTAGTAAACCATAATTATTATGGACTAATATGGACTCAGTTTGGACAACATTCGCGAAATTTGGACACCAACAGTTTCGCGTAAAAACATAAATCTATGGTGGAGGTGCTGGTGGAGGCGCCAGGTATGGCGTTTCTTCTGGTCCTGCGGGTTACAATCTTATATCCAAGCCCCTAGACATCTGCATCGATCTCTCCCAGGAGGTCCAACCGGTTTTTCTTCTTACTACGGAGAAGTAATATTTCAATACTTAATGAAAACATCTCCCGATTCTCTTTATTCTGTCGCGCATGGTAACTGACAGCGACATGTTTGATAAAAGGTATTATATTCATCATTAAATAATTTTTTTTATTAATTTCATCAGTAAGCCAGTTCTTTTTCCAATCTGCCTCACAAACCCTGCCCCTTCAATTCCTCTTCTTTTCTTTAAATCCCCCCTTCTTCCAATCCCTAAACATATATCTCATCAGCCGGGCTATATGCCATTTCGGGTTCAGTAATCGCTTAAAATTACCCACGCCAGATTTCCTCTTCATCAGACGTAGGGGATTATTAATCTTATTATATTTATAATATTATATAATATTATATAATATTGTATAAATTGCTTAACTTCACAACTAAAACTAAGGTAAAAAAATATCAAACAAAAGAAGATCCACTTGAGGTTTCCACAACTATGGACGTTTCAAACTCGCCCATCGCGAGTCGAGGTTCTTGAACGACTGTTAAGCAGGAGAGACCCGTACCTGTCCAGTGACTGGACAAATAAATCTGCGTCTTGGTGAACTTGTCCATTAAAAACTCGCTCGCTTAAAAAAAACAAAAGTTTAACCGGTTGAAACTGCATTTATACATGCTCTGGCATCCCACTCTTAAAAGTTTCCACTCTAAAAATGATTAAAACCAACAAAATTCAAATAATGCACTGTGCGCATTCACAATAAAAGTTGCCTACTGAATTATTGGAATTCTGTTACATGAGTAAGATCAAACAGGTTTCCGATAACTATCGACACAATTTTTAGTTGGTAGCCAGTAAAAAATGATTAGTGCACTAATAATTCGATTGTCGGTTGTAATTGTTTTGAATTGAAGTAACCCAATTTTCTTGAGTTGTTGTTGTGCAAGGATTTGAAAGGACCATTTATATTACATTATTAGGTGTTCACAATAATTGGATCCGGTCAACTTACCCTTTTAGCGAAGTAGCCCTGATCTCCCTAGTAGAATTTTGGCAATCTCAGATAATTAACCGGCACCAGCAACACCTAAAGTCGCAGTAATTTTTGTTATTGCTACCAAACAATTGTCAGCTCCCAGCAGACATGTTCAATATGTTTGTTGTTTACAGAAATGTAACTTGAAAATACAATCTCTCCCATGTAATAATGCATTGCTCGCACGATCGTGCTAGCAACATACCTTGAAATTTTGTTAGTAAATGAGCATGTAAAAGATAAACTACACTAACATTGTTTATTTTTTTTTTAGATAACGAGACAACGCACGTTTTAAATAAAGAAGTTTCTCCTCATCCACGATATCTTTCAAATGAGTTAGATCAGTCTACTTTTGAAACTTCTACCTCCGAAGTACCAACAATTTCTAGCACTAGAACTACAAGACAAATGACTCGCTCAACAGCTAGCACCGAACCTGTGCGGCATAGTTTTGGTCGTGGTTTACCTGTTCCACATTATCACCTTCCCGATTCACGTTGGGGTCCGTTTTTTGAGGAAGGACCTGAACCACATAACATAACTGCCCGTGTTGGATCTACAGTAACCCTGGATTGTCGTATTGGTCTTCTACAAGATAAAACGGTCAGTGGTTAAATTTCTATTGCTCTGATTCTCATTGAATTACAAATGGACGTTGCTTGCTGAATGCACAATTTGTTACTATTCTAGATTATTAAATTAATCGCGTATATATTTGCTAATTTAATAAACAAATTTCTGCTACTAGATTAATAATTATATAACCTGGATTCCCTTTTATGTTGATTTAGTAATGAAAACCAAACAATCTCTATTTTCATAAATTAGTTATTTAGTTTTTGCTTTACTGACATCTGAATATTCATTTAAACAAATTACCTTTCCGCTAAGTTAGAAAGTAAATGCTTTTCGGACTTGATGTTTCATTTAGTAGGTTAATTACTAAAGAAATAATTCTAACTTTTCAAATCAAATCTCTCGTCGTTTAATAAAAAAAAATCAAAGAAGGAAATGCGAACTGAGACCTCTTTGAAAAAAATGTTTAAAAAGTTTTATATGCAATTTTTAGGAATAAAGTTCCTAGCACCAAATAAATTACCTACATACATCATTGTAACTATTCATGAATCTTAAAATTACTTTTTTATATTTACTTTTGATGATATTTGAAATGGAAATGTATTATTCTATTTTTTGTGTCTACCTCTATTCTTTACAAATGAGTTTTATTAGAATATAAAATACTAAATAACATTTAATAAATTTTCTTCATATTTATTTTTTGGGCTGTTAATGTTTTCTCTCAGAAAAAATGTTATTACAATTTTAAACAAAAATATTTTCAAGGCGAATGCACGTTTATTAAAATTTATTGACTGGAAGACTCTATATATAGACGAGATCGTTAATAACTTTGTAATTTGAATTGCCTTATTACTTGAAAACAAACTTAGATGATTTTACCTATGATCAATATTCCGTGATGCAAAGAGCATAACAACCGCTGTTGTAGCATCCTTCGATATTGCTTTTCAAATGAGAAAATAAAACGAGAAAAATATAAGCGATCATTTCTTTAAATTCAATAAATCTAGCTAAGTATTATAAATTAAATTTTACTTTGATATCGAAGTGCATAAAATAAGAAAAAGAATATTACGTTTCAAGCACGCAAGAACTCTCAACAATAGTTTTTCTGTTACTTTTAATATCTGCCAATAAAATTCAAAAAAGTGTAAAGAGAAATGCAATGGAATTTTTTTATTTTATATTACTTAGTATCACCTGGTATATTATTTTACGATTGGAATTTAATACTCGTATACCATTAAAAACCGTTGAAATATTAATTTATCTGTAATGTACGTATTATTGTGATTGTCATAAACAAAAATATATTGGTTGTGATATTAGGGCATAATTTAAACTAGAAACCAAGTAAACAATTATTTAATTATAATTTGAGATGTCGAAAGTTAATTATTTCTTACAATAAAATATCAGTAGATATCAAACTTGAATTAAATCATCTAATTATTGATACAATAGTTGATTGGTTCATTAAAATTATACTCAACTTCTAGAAAAAATCACCAAGGAGATTGTATTATAGCGGTAATCAAAGAAGCCCGAGTATGAAGCAACTTAATAATTATTTTAAGATTTTTAAGTAATTTAAGCTAATAGACCTTGCTTAATTTTTTTTTGTAAAATATGGGGAGAGAGCTCAGATTATGAGCCCTTATCCTTAAGTTCTTATGGAAACAGCCCATATTAGCTTAAACTTAATGTTTATCTCATCTGCAACTGCATCTATTTCCGACTTCCATGTATTTAAACATAATCTGATTACCACTAAAAGATCAATTGGTCTATTTGCCTATCGTAGTTTGAATAGTGTGCAACTTGATTGGTGTGCGACTCTATAGTCCAAATTGTGCGGCTTGAAAGCGCATACGTGATAAAATACAGACAAAAATAGTTTTTTGTATACATAATTATATTATGTATAATATGGGTATTCATCACTTCATTTAAAATTAATTATAGATGACTTTCCCTATTAGAGCTCCATTGTTACATGTGGACATGTAGGACAGTGCACGTGTATAATTGATTACAACTCAGATATCCAAATGTGCAACTATGTATACCTGTATGTGTGACACAACACACATTAACTGATTTATTAGCTTATTATAAATAAAGTTGTAGCACATAAAAGAAGTTGAGTGAGTTAGTTGTAAAAGAAAATATATTGGGATTACTCGGCGGTCTCAAAATATGAAATAATTCATTTTCAAAGAAAATATTAATTTTTCTTCGGGCCATCCATTTTTTTAACACGGAACTCTTATTTAATTTTTTAATCCAAATATTTTTAATTAATCATCTAAATATATTATGTATTTTCAAGTTAATTTATTTTCTTTCAAATTCCATTTTTAAATTCGCTTTCATAATCATTTTTTAAATCGTTAAATTATTAAAGACGAAACTCTTAGTTTTTTTATCAAAAGATAACTCACGTTTTCAATGAAACTATATTTTACATAAAAACTCAAAATTATCTCAACCAGAGACACAAAATTACAAATTGTACGGGACCTCCTGTAAACGCATCCGTCCGCTCTTACGGACCTGGCAAACGCAAAATTATTAACAAATTTTTAGTACCAACATAAAATAGTAAAAATTAAAATTAAATTAAATTTAAATTTAGAAACCATAAAAAATATTTCAAATTCAACAAAATTTAAATTTTGAAATACAAAATAAAAAAAATTGGAATACGATAACATATTTATTATGGCAATAAACCTATAACCCAGTAAAAAAATTTTTAAATCTGTGAAATAGTACCAAGAGATAAATACAGTAGAACTTGATTAGTGTGTGTACCTCGATTGATGTGAACCTTCGTTATAATATAAGGACCTTCTATAGAGGAAATACAATGAAACTAAATTGATGCCCAACTGGAATTGTGCAACTAGATTCGTGTCAACTTGGATTGTGTCAGTTAAATTGGTGGAACTTTGTAGGTAGATTAATAACTTTTAATAAGTGGTTAACTCGGTTTTGAATATCATAACCGTTTAGGTGTTCATGGCAAATTACATCGATGGTACTGTTTTCCCAGGAAAGACGGTTTGATCAAAGTTTCACTCCACGAAGAATTAAACCGGGTATATTTTACTTTAGTACATATACTCGTATAGAAATACCTGAATTTTGAGCTATTTTGGCTACCACTATGACTTAAAAAATCAATATTTTTAGTTCAGATTGTTAGGTTTAAAATCTGTTGAAACACCTAAAACTCTAACCTTATTAATCGAAAAATTACTGTTTTTAAATTGGATACTTCTATTTATATTCAGTGCGTCTTTATTTAATGATTTTACTATTTTTCTTAATGGTTTAAACCGCGATGATTCAAAATATGTTTTTGGTTTTCTAATTTTAATTTATTTTATTTAATTTGGCTTTAATAATTTTATTAATCAAGACTTCAGGCTCAACTGAGTTTTGTTTTGCTGCAACAAATTTTCTGCTGCCATATCAAAGTTATTTTTCATTCAGTAAAAGAGATTAGTTGATTTAACAAATTTTTTTACTCTTAATAGAGAAAACTTTGTTATGGCAGCAGAAAATTTGTTGCAGCAGCGAAAATCTCTGTTGAGGCTATAGCTACTAAAAGTTATGTTAACACGAAAAACTTTTTTTCGCAATGTGAGGTTCTGTAATGTTCTATTAGAATACACTCATCTTAAATACAGTGCAACAGATTAATTTAAATTTTGAGAGCTTATCCAAGATACATCAAGGCATTTATAAACTATTGCATATCTTTTTATTTAAAAAAATATAATATAATACTTAAATATTTTATTTCTTAAAAATCATTGTCCAGAAGTTGGATATTTTAACATAATTGCAAAATTTTTTGGTAATGGAAAATATAAAATATGTCTTAATGTTAATACTTCTTTTCAAAATTTTAAATTAAACTGTCCAACCGTTTTGAAAATTAGTCGATTCTATTGAAATATACTGCAAAATCTCGTTTTTAATGCTTCATTTCCACATCAAATCAAATGAAATTTTATTGGTGCATTAATTCAAATCCACAAAGAATCGTACATTTAGCACCTCAACTGAAAAACATAACAATATAAAATAAAATTCCACTCGTCAATCAGAGCTTATTGTCTGTGAGATAAGTATAAATATTATGCACATTTAAATTTGTTTGTTAACAAAATATTTGCTTGAGTATTTTTGTAAATATTTTCGAATGTTTCTCGTCTTCCGGCCAAAGGTAGCATTCCCCCAAAAAGATGAAGAACTGCCATCCGATGATGGCAGTTCATCCCATTTAATATGTAAAATATATTTTAAAGTTAAATTGGAATCGAATTTGTTTTCTTTAGGATTAATTTATTTTGGATATAAAGGAGTCCCATGCTCGTAGTGCAGTAATTTGACTTAACGCGATATTATTTTTAATTACGACCCTAAAAAATTTACAATCTCGTGCAAAAGAGCCCCGACCAGAGAGAGTCTGGAATCAATTTTTAGTCCGACAAATCGAGACTCGCTCATAAAAAAATTATCACGTGCTTCAGAACCCAAAGAGAATATAATTCTGGTAAATTTATCTTTGTTAAGTTTAAGCAGTATACTTAGATCCACTCGTTAGCTAGATAAAGAAGAGTAGAGAACCCAGAATAGAATCTTGCGTCACATCATGCTCAATTGACATTGGAGGACATGTTCAATTATTATATCTAACAGCTCGAGTTCTATTCGATAGTTAAGATGAAATCATTCGGTCGGCAGCCACGGGGATGATGATTGAAAGATTGTATGTTTGGAGTTTAAGTGCTCTGTTAGAGTCATGTTAATGTTAACGTAACGAAAATGTCGTTCAGAAAATTTTTTAAGACACAATCAAATGTTTGAAAAAAATCGATGAATAATGATAGGCAGATGTTACCGTCTTCAAATCAATCAATAATTTCAGCAACAAGAATTATTATCTTTGTATCAGTTGTAGATTGATTAGGCAGAACCTGAACAAAAGTTTCAAAAACAATAAGCCACCTTTTTTAAAGTATTCTTATAACTGGTCTTCAAATATCAAAAATTCAATCCAAATGTTCAATTGTTGTTTTGTTGTTGTTGTACCAATGAGATGGCGCCCAAACAGTTAATATTAATGTTAATGTTAATGTTAATGTTAATGTTAATGTTAATGTTAATGTTAATGTTAATGTTAATGTTAATGTTAATGTTAATTTTAATGTTAATGTTAATGTTAATGTTAATGTTAATGTTAATGTTAATGTTAATGTTAATGTTAATGTTAATGTTAATGTTAATGTTAATGTTAATGTTAATGTTAATGTTAATGTTAATGTTAATGTTAATGTTAATGTTGAGAACAGTTCAAGTGTATAAAAAATATAAATAGGTTACCAGAATAAATATTTCTGGTTTGAAATGGTGATGGTTGGAATATTTGTTAAGGATGAATGACAAAATAGTACTACTGAGAATATGGAATGGTGAGATGGATAAAAGAAAATCAAAACGACGTGAAAGGCCACCATCTGAATAGAATGCTGAAAGTGACTCGAGACTGAAATGAATGGAGGAAAATAGTTAATGAAGCTTTATGTGCAGCTAATATAACATTACAATAAGTTAGTATAGCAATCTAGGTAAATTATGTACATTGAATACATGCGCATTGTTTTTCGTAGTATTATCCTTAAGGCATTCGTCAAAATCTGAGCACAGAGTAATCCAAGGATTATATTATACTAAGGAAATAAAAATTTTTATTTTTTAAAATCTTACTTTTTATAATTTTGTGCAAAACAAAACCTTATTTAAAATTAATTAATTTTTATTGCGGGGAAGTTAATTACTGTAAAAAGCTGGAATGCGTTTTAATTTTCTTAAAAGAAAAACATGACATGCAAGAGTTATTGAGATATTTAATTATAGCGAAATAGGGTCGAGTGGCTATATTTATTGAAAAATAAAATTTAAAATTTTTATTATGGTTGTAGCCCGATGCTGAAATTACGTTCAACGTTAATTATCATTAAGTGCAGTACGTAGTAATATAAAGCTGGAGCACTTGTAAGTAACTTGGAGAATGTGTACGTGCTTAGAGTACATTTAGTAACATTTCGTGTTAAAATAATAAATATTTCAATTGGCCTAGACATATCGAAAATTACGTACTTTGATTAAATAACCCAAAATGTTAATAATGATGCCATTATTGCTTCAATTTTTCATGATGAAAAATCAATTATGTAATTAACCCATCCAATGTAAACTGAAGGAAGTTATCAAAGTAATTAACAACATTTCAACCACTTGTTGATTTACATAATTGTTCTGTTTAGAAAATTATACAAATATATAAATATTTACTCATTAAATTAAATTTTTACTAATTCCTTTTGGTATTTTAGCACTTCTTTTTCATTTGAAATCTTCCTACACGTTTACTAATAATAATTTCGTGGGATGCAATCAGGTTTTAAGACTGGTAATTACGCCGAAATAGCTCTCCACAGAGTAATTAAAGTTGTTAAGAAGGGTTGTGAATACCTTTGGATTTGGTAGTATTTTATATCTCTTTTATAAACCAAGTACACCTCCAGAAGCTATCGTTTCAAACGCTTCAAAAAATCGAGACTCACAAAATAACTGGAAAGCAAAGTTAACGTTTTTCATAAGCATTTAAGATAATATGCTTACATTATACAAAATATTTTAAATTTGAATTGAACTCTTTGCAAATAGATAAATTCAGTAAAGATTGACCTTTTTGTCTATTTTATTTCTATCGGCAATCTTTCAAATCATTTGTTGGTTTGACCGATACCTTCTGTATCACAATCTTACCAACTAACTTTATAAACACTTGATATATGCTAAGTTCCATATACGAAGTTTCATCTTCATAATTCGAAAGAAACTTTCTCAGGGTTGTTATCGCTTGTCCGCATCCGTCTTGATCACATTTGTCACTTTATCTAACAATTTCCCTATATACAACTGCTTGATCTATTGTATAGTTTTATCTCTATTTCAGCCTGCAATATTTCTTAATAATCAAGTCGTTCAGGAATCTCTAATTATGAATTATATTATTATACTTAGTGATAATATGTACTTAATAACTCTTATTTCTAAAAATAAAACTGCATAGTAAGTTTAAACAGAAATTTTGGAACCAACTACCATATTCCCTTACTAGCAGTAGGGTCTAAATGTTCAAATCTTTCTTTCTGCACCAAGATCGAAAAATTAAGCAATTTTACTTTATACTTACGTTGAAGTATTATTATAGAATATTATTAATCGCTACCCAAAATATTCTTTTAACGAGTATTTGTTTATTTTTGACAAATTTTTATTAGTAACCAAATTAACAATAGAAGCCCCATATCGCAACACTTTATAAATCCGACAAATATGACAAATTTATTTTTTATAGAATTCTTCTGCATATTTTTCATGAAAAATGCTACCAAAAAATGTTCTGACATATTTGTTGGACTTGTCAACTTTTATGAAATGGACAGAGAGTAATGGCAGAGGGCATCCTATTCTGTTTTTTGAATAATTTAAATGACGATGCTTTGCATTTGTAGCTACTGTCGATGATCCTATTCTTGCCTTGTACGGCTTGAGATAATATAGGATTAGTGATTAGCTCTTAAAAATATAAATATTTTATTTTATTTTATTTGAAATTATATTATAGATGATATAAAAAATAAGTTAGCTTTAAAATAGGATAATGGTAAATAAGACTAACAGCGTTACTATTATTCTAGTTCATCAATTTTTTGCAATTCTTCCTGGTCTAGATGGCTTTTGTATACTTCACAAGATACCTGCTATTCGTTTTATCCACGTATCATTGCTCACAAACTACATCATGTGCTTTTTAAGCTTAACTTGAAGACATTTCGTTGCAAATGGCTAATGGCATCTCTTATTTCTAAATATCTGAAACACTGTCATTAGCAATTCTACGCAATGATCGGAGAGAATTTTCACATCACAGATTATTTTATATCCACCCACCTTAAAAAGTTTGTTCAACCTTGCAATAGAAATATAGTGTGTTAAGCATTTCTATATGAATATTATCTACAGGGCATCCCATGGTGGATTTCACAACTTAAAACAACTTTAAAAAATTTCGTAAGCGGTAAATAACAACAGATTAATGTGTTAATAATAACAACACAACGAATTGAAGGTAAATCAAATGAAAATAATTACTTAACTCTTCAGAACTTACATTCCACGATGCAAGTAACATTTAATAATCCTAAAGGAATTATTGAACATTGAAAAATCCCTTACAGCTGTAATTATTTTAGTTTTAGCAGTTTTGGAGCGCGATTTTAAATAAATCACGGAGAAAATCGTATCAAGATCCAATCTTTTTGCCAAAATTTGCTTTAGCTTAGATCAGTGATACATCCATTCTATGAATTGGGTTATCCAACTCGTTGCAGCCTTTCCACATACCATTTTCTGACTTCCGAATTAATATCCGGAACTAATCTCAAAATGCGGGGGGAGTCAAACACTGAAGGGTAGAATTGATTAGTGTATTGTCTCTTATATAAAGTCCCATATTTATGAAGTGGATCCTATGTTCAGTAATTCTGTTATAATAAGTTTGCATAAGATATTGAACTCTCTTCCTTTCTTGCTTTGCCTGTTTTTGCCAAGGCTACTGAAATACCATGCAATACCATGCATCAAGCGGTTTTTAAATTTCTTTCCTAAATTTAACATAATCTTAAGCTAACATATTTTAGTACTTAATTTCCAAATTATTTTAAACCTAAAGTTGTTATTGTTGTATAGCAATATTAGCGGAAATAATAATCGGCCTAATCTGAATTACAATTTTTCTGAATTACTGGCAAAGATGATTTTCACTCCACATTTCCTCATAAATTTTAATTATTTAGAGTATGCTTCTACTCTATTACCTCAAACCTATTTTTTTCAAATAAACAATTAATTAAAATACAATTAGCGCAAAGAGGGGAATAAATTTTATTATGTTATAGTTGGAACGAATTTTAGAGTTATAGGGATAAGCATGTCATTATTTCAAAGTTTGCAAAACAAAATTTTGATAATTACGCAAATTTATATTCCTATTTCAAAATTGGTTTACCTGTTTCTTCTCATGTTTTTGTTTTTCAATTTGAGAAATATTTATTGCTTTTTAAAAATATATTAAAATATTATTTAATCATCTAAAAGTACATTATTAACAAAATGAATAATTTTTAAAGTTGAATAACTGAATGCAGGAATTTTTTTGAATAAATTGATGTTCTGAACTAGTTAATATAATAAAAATTATAGTAATTCGCAAGGAAATGAATTTAAAATTATTAGTGTAATCAAGCTGATTAATAAATTTGCTAGTTTCCATTAGTTTCTGTAGTGATACATGGACCTACAACTTTTAATAGATTTTCCAGTATGGATAATTTTCTCGCAGCACACTAACAATATTAAAATATTCATCATTTTAGTACCTACATTAATATTTATTAAAATTGTGGATATAAATTGAGAAAATATAAAAAAATAACGAAACAATTTTGAAAGTTAATGCTTTTGTTGCTACAGTGTCGATTTCAAAAATATTCAAATTTTAAAGCAGCACTTGCCATTAGAGCATTGAAACTTACCTTTCTACTTTAATGGAACTTGGCTATAACTACACTGTAACTCAATGGCAAAGCAACCTTGTGTTTTTTTCGACATTTTTGTGTTTGTTCAACTTTTTGCTATTTAATTCGGTTTTCATAAAAATTTATTATTATTTTTAGAGGCCCCTACCAAAATGATATTTGCTATTTTTGTTATTCAATTATATTCCCTTCTGCTTGTAGAATCTTTACAAAGATTGATTTATCGCTTGAATTCACCTTAATGGATCTCTCACTCTATTAACCCGATTTGCACTTAAAAACATTGACAACAAATTTTGCAAATGCGATTTTCTCAATATAAGAAAATTAAAATTTTGTGTCTAATCCTGCAACACAAGAACCTCGATATGGCATTTTATTATCAACTACCAACAACTTTTCACGTTGTTAGGCATTAAAAATTATTTAGTTATAAATTATGTTATTGAATATCATCCGCAATAGAGAGCCTTCTTTATAAAGTACGCACATTATTGGGTAACAAATTTGTGGTATCGATTTAATTCATTCTTGGTTTCATTTGCCTGTATCATTGTAAAACGATTTAAGATTCGAAGCAGTTATCAAACCCATTTAAATAAATCATGCATTAGTATCTAAAAAGAAAATATACTCCCATTTTACATTCAAACAAAACTTACAACTAAAAAATGAAAAATGTTTTATTCAAATGTAGGATTTTAATATTTAATGGTATATTAATTGTTCATAATTGAACGTCGTTATGCAAAAAAGAACCAACTCTCTAGTGCTAACGTTCGACAAAATTAGGTTTAAAGTTTTTTCATATTTTTTTACTAATATTAAGCTAACACATTTCAAGTTAAATGTTAAATACATTTTTATTTAATTAAATTAAAATTAATGAGGTTCTAGAAATTTTTCTAAGTTAAAAATTTGTCGAAAATTTCAAATTCCAGTCGAATTCATAATAAATGTAAATACATTACAAGTAAATTCGTTGCAGTTCAAACTAAAATTCTTCAAACAATTGAAGTTATATACAAATTCGAAAATAATCTCTTAAGTACAGCAGTGAATCTCGTAAACATCAATCACTTAAAGTTGTACGCGAGTTCGTCAAATATGTTAATAATTTATAAAATATAAAATTTGTACTTTTAAAATCTTAATATAGTATAAAAGATTTTTTCAAACGGCCCAAAAATTGTTTTTCTTAAGAAGTCGGGAATTAATAAATCTTTAATTGTGTTTATTTATTATTTTATAATTTTATAATAATTTATTAATTTATATTTAAAAAAGAACAAATGTTGTTCAGAATAACTTCTATTGAAAAAAAATATTTAAACTAATAATCCCGCGCAAAAATGAGTTTCCACCTTATTCAAACTCCCAGAAGGTCAGGGCGGCCGAAAGGCCGCCTAACATGCTAGTATTACAATTAAGTTCTTGTTATTGACACAAACGCAACCTCATGACTTCAACTACCAGTTTCCAACACTCGTCCCAAGCAAATTAAATGTTCCATATGGAACCAAAGCGATGTCACTACGTTGTTGATAAAATGTAACACAAAAAGTTATCCCTGAAAATTAATATCTCAAAATCGAACGGAAAACCAGTAAATCCATACACGTAAAACTCCTGTTCAAAACTGTAGATGAAAAATAAACAAAATTTGAATGTGACAAGCGTTGCAAAACAAATGTATTATTTCAAACTAAATGCTGAAGTGTAGAAAATAGATGTTATTATTTAGTAACACAGTGTTAACGCAAACTTTTCGTGCAATTTTAAGCACCGAATTATGAAAAACATTACCAGTCCGCAACTCCCGATTAACCTGAGTGCTTGGCCGTAAAAGAACACATAGGAACGAATCTGTTAGTATAACTTTCGTTAATTAACCTTTAATCTTAACCGATTTTCATTTCCAGTAGTTTCTAATTTGCTAGATGTATTTTGAAATAAGCCCGTCGAAGGATTAAGACCCCCAGTAACGTCGAAATATTTTATGGTTTTTTTACCATTAAGTTGGTATTTTCTATATTAGCGAACCGGTTTCGACTTACGTCTTCATCAACACATATCGTAACTTAACAATAAACAAAAATCAGATAAAATTTCTACAATGAAAAATCTTGAATTACAATATTACAAAATATAATCGATAATTTGTATTATTCTAATTTTGCTATTTTTTGCTTTTAATTTAAGTTAAGTAAGTTAAGTTAAGTTTAAGTTAAGAGCTAGTAAGTATTTTTGGAACTTATTTTCATAGTTTGTGAAAGTAATTTAATTTAGTCTATTATTGATGCTAATCAAGACATTCCTGCAAATTATCCGATAGGTGGGCGGGTATGAGGTGAAATCAAATTGCACTTATTTTTCCAGTTATAAATCTTTTCAATTCATTCGAGTCGATCGTAAAATGCACAAAACAGCAATCTGGATTATTTGCAATTGAACGAAGTTACTATGGAGGAAGTATTTCAATATTTTGATTTTTCAGATGCCAGACACCTTTGCCATGCCTATAGATCAGCCAGATTTTTTTAAAATCAATGTTGCATGCGACTTGACAGTAAAACGATTTTCATTAGTGCTAAAAACGTAGAGTACTTTTTTTGTATTTTCAAATGCATTTTCCAGCTCAACCCATTGAAAATCCTCCTACAAAGTGCATGTCAGCTACTTAAAAGTAGTCACTGAATAATCATATCGACGTTTCATGACTGGGAAAATCAGTACTGTAAAATTCACTAGCTTTTATTAGTTTTTAAATTCATAGCATTATAATGAATTTCAAAGAGCCAAAGTAAGAAATTTGAATCCCAAATTTCAACTTCAAAGTCATTATTGTTATTAGCAATAAAAAAGTTCTCGCATTTACCAATGCAATTATTTCAAAAACTTATTAAAATTTAAAAATAAGCAATAGACAATGTTTTTCTGGCTCATTGGCCGTCCTCGGTACCGCATACACGTTATTAACTTTAAATTATTCAATTCTGCACTTAGGGGCTGCAGTCTTTACGTATGTGTAGATACAATATTTCGGTTTTTTCACAAACATCGACAATGCCTACTATAGAGCTACTGCTCGATCGCAAAACGGCTAGATAATCACATCATAAATTTTTCTCACTTATCAGCCCTTCTCAGTACCGCATGCACCTATTACCTATGGCAATTCGACATAATAAACTTCAAGTTGCCACTTTCCAACATGAAACTTTCCAAGTTTCTCCATGACCTGAAAACTTCCATCACATTTTTAAAATATCTATAAACTGCTACTACTCAAATGTGATTTAAGTTGTACGTACAGTGGTCGATATAAAAATGTAGTACACTTAAAGGAAATTAGAAAAATTTGGCATGATGTGTGATTTGTCGCAGTTGTTTTGGTGCCTACGTAGAGCCGATTTGGCCTAAGTACTGTTTGATACAAGCCTGTTTGGAGTAAAACTATTCGGAGCAACCGATTTAATTAAAAGGTAACCGGTGGCTGACCTGACCTAATGTAACCTAACTTAACCCAACCTAACCTATTTTGCCCACTTATATCAATTTAAATTAATATCGGCGATGTCTACTTATATCAATTAAACCTTCAAAAAAAGGAACACATTAAATTGAAAATTCAAATAAATTGCTAAAAATTTATACTTCAACGTTTCAGTTTTCATTTTTAAAGTTGTTGCAAAAATTAATTTAAATAATACGCGGTAAGTTATAGATGCTACGTTAATTAATGTTCGGGTAATTTTAATTCCAGAGTTGTTATGTTATTAAAAGTAATTTTTAAGTTTTTTTAGATTTTTGGTTTATATTACATACTGATCAAATTAAAATTAGTTAAAAAAATTTTGTAATAAATTTCATGTATAAGAAATATAAACTTGCAAAATGTCAATTTTATAAGTTAAGTATATACACAAGCAATGCGTGTGTTGACACATTATAAAATACATATTACATAAACGGAAAAATTGATTTTCGTAGTTTTATCAATACGCAAGCTTTTTGTTTGATTTTAATTTTTTAGAATAAAAAAATTGAGAAACAAGGAAAAATCAGAAGTTTTTTTAAGTGATTAAAGGTTTAAATATTAAATGCCTAAATCAAAGCGAAAATAAAATTTTAATAAATTTTCTCGAAAATTATCAAGAGTTGTTTGATTTTAATCAGACAATCAAATAGATGGAGGACCTCGTAGTAGTAGTGCTGACTGGAACATGCCTTGACGCCGTAGATATGGAATTATGGATGTAGGACGTGCTTTGCTTCGCATATTAGATTCGCATAACTCTAAGCAGCCAACGCCTTTCTCTTAGCTACGTCCGGGTTCAGCTCAAGAAAACGATCCCTTTACGACACGCAAATGTATAATAAACCTTACCGAGATTAGTGCTGTAAAACCTTTACGTAAAGTCTCATCTTGTCATGCACACCGCAGAACATACTCTGAGGTTTTACTAAATTGACTTACATATTTTTTAAAATATTTATAGATTCTATTACATACAAATTTTAGAAACCATTTTATAAATCCAAAAATTACAATTCTGTCAAAATTTAAATTCAACATTTTAAAACACTATTTCATTCTGTTTTATTTGAAAAATTTATTATCTCAAGGGAAAGATTATTTCTGCTTCTTCATATGTCATTTATAGTAGGTACGTTGTATGAATTTGACACACTTCCCGCTTACGTTTCTAATGTTTTTATTTTAATTTTTCACCATAATACGTGGAGGATTACTAATTTCCATTCATCACTGCAAAAACTAAGCTAAAAGTAACAAATTTCGGCCTCACAAAATTTGATAAAAAAGCTTCTATGTAACGTCAACTTCCATTTATTTACAAGTTACAACCTTGCCAATATACCAGCAATTTCTTTGCTCAAATAATTTTAATGCAAACAAATTTTCATCACGCCCGTTTTTCTTAGCTGCATGAGAACCTACCCAATCAACTGCTCAGGTAACTGCTTTGGTCAGGCCACAAACTTTCCGAACGATTAATTTGGTTTCGAATCTTGCTTGTAAAACATTATTTAACCCATAAAAATATTTAAAATTGTTTCTTTCTTGTACACCAAAGGTCTGTCCTCTTGGGTGCTCGAATGAATCAACCCGACTTCATTTTTGACAGTAAACACAGAAAGTATTATTTTTATCCTATCTGTTTTTATTCAATTTACTTTTTTAATCTCTTCTGTTGATTGTTATATCGGAAGTATTTATCCAAAAAGTTATTAAAATTTCTACAACAAACTTAAATAGGTTTCGTTTCCGTTTTGAAAGTGTGTTGGAGTTTTAAGAACAGTAGTCCGGTGGTTTTTGTAATTATTTACATGCAATTAACCGATTTCTATATAAGCTGATTGATTACAGTTGTTGTGTAAAAGTTCCACGATTTTAAGAGTAAAATTTCACAAAAATGAAAAATTATGTATGTGATTTTACATTATTTTTAAAGTAAAAATTTTACTTTCAGATTTATGTATTTTTACAGTGCATAAATAGACAATTTCCGCCTTAATCCTAACAGCCAATTCTTATTGCGTTGTACCCCGAGAACGAGTTACTAAAAATTTCAAATCTTAAATTTTGGGAATTTTTCTACATTTTTGAGAGTTATAACGCTAACTCTATAACTGTGTCACAGTAGAAGCATGCGAGGCTGTATGGCCTCTTCAACGGGTGCACCATAGAATTAAGTTCGGATGAACCAACCAGTGAACATCTTTAGTTTTTGTAAAATATTGAAATCTGCGCTTTAACAAGCTTAAATATTTAATAGAAAAACTTAATAATGGATAACGTGTATGTATGTACATGTACATACATTTAATGAAAACAATAAAAATAAAAATTTAATTTAAATTTTGCTATACCGGTAATATAGGTATATAATGTAATTAAATATTTTATTTGTTTAATATAAAATTAAATAAAAGCATGAATAAATATTTCATAACAATAAATTGGTTTATCGTAAAAATTTGCAGATTTTCATTATCACACAGAAAATTAAATTTCATTTTCTTTTTAAAAAAAAATAGATTATTTAGCAAAATAATAAATATTACTTATTATTAGTAGGAGTAAATTAGGTCCAGCGTAGCCAGGCGTAATAATTAAGTAGTAGCGATTTCAAAGTAGTATCCAGTATCCTATAATATTAAACAGTAAAATGAATCATTCGGCTAAATTTATACAGCTGGCGTAGTAGGACTTGACGAACTCCTGGTAATATTGTCTATGACATAAATAAAGCATTTAAATTTTAAGCGGTGTAACCTTTGTAAAGAATATGAGTACAATTACAATGATGGAGAATTTTTTTTAAATAAAATGTTGATGTAGTTGTACCTGATATACAACTAATTTATCTTTCTGGACATTTGGTTCCGGTCGAATTGCTCAATTTAATATGAACGGAACAAGATGAGTGATAGTTAACGCACTACAGCAGAACCGAGTAAATATTTAATTGAAAATTAATTGGTCATGCTTTAACTTATAGAAGTAATTTGAATAGAAGTTGATACGGATAGGGAATATATGGGTAAACCGAATCGGAGTTAGATAGACGATAGACGATAGTTCTCCCTACGGAATTTTTGGTTCTATCGTAAGTTTCAAAACTTAAAAATTCATTTTTTTAAATTCGCATCAGTTTAATAATATGGGACATGGTTTCGCTTTTATGCGTCTTATTTCATCATGAATGCAGATGTCTAGCTAATTTGATAGTTGTGAAGGTGCTACGGAAAAAATGAAAACATTTTGCACTCATAACATTTTCTCGCTTGATTAGACCAGAACTAACAAGTTATTTTCACTGATGATGCAGTATTTATATGTTATCTGTTTGTAGAATTTTCATACTGAGTTTTACTGAAATTTTATGTAAAGAACTTTATGTCTCATATTCGGGAATTCAAAAAATTTTCTTGCATTTAAAAACAAAACTTTGTAAGGCACACTTGTGAGAACTCACGACTCTCGCATACTGCGATGGTGTGGCAGGCAGTGGTGGATTTAGGATCCTAGGCCCTGTCCGATATGGTGCCCTGTTTGCTTGATAGTAATTATTATAAATAAAACATTTACATATGCAGTAGCAGTCAGGGAAATTGTGTCGCTGAATATTCCCGGATTAAAATAACAATTCCCAATAAAATTTTAATAACCGTACACAATATAAACACAAAGCTAGATTTTCCAAACAGGGAGATATGGAACACCAGAGATTGTGCGCAAAAAAGTATTATTGAACTTATACGTTTCAAATTGGAAATGTAATTTCTAAAAATTTAAGATTTCTGATTTGAAATTCAAACACATTTTCTTTCTTTGAACACAATCTCTAGTACCCCCCCCCCCATTTGAAAATCCTAGATTTGTAATTGTGTTACAATTCTAAAAATATTTTTTCTTCATTCTTTGTTTTGCTATAAAAAAAAGATCGGATGTGCGGCCATGCCCATAACTATCATAATTTTAAATAGTAATAAATTTTAAAAAATTTAAAAGAAAATTATTATTTTGGAGGAGAATATAATAAAATAATTTGTAAAAACTATATAAACAAAAATAGGATATTTACACAATCATTGATTAATTCTGTTTTATTATTAATTTTGAGGAGAATATAACAAAAATATAACATTTTAAAAATAAGAAAAAAATAATTTTTTTACTTCACAAAATATTATTTTGTTTTGCATTTCCGTGTAGCGATTTTAACCAAAATCTATTCAGCTGTAAGTCTCAATATTCATGTATTCATGTAGTAAATACGAAATTTTGTTAAATAATTTCTATTACTTTTTGAGGTAGAGCCCACACAAAATTCGAGCACATATCTACATACATACATACAGACATTTTTCGGAAATGATAATTTTCCGCTTCTGGGAAATTCATCAAATTCTCAACTCTTTTTTCTGCACGATTAATATACTTTGTCAGACTTCGTATGATAAAGTAAAAATAAGATAAAATTCCGTTTTAATATTAAAAAACACATCTTTTTCGCTTTTCACTGTTTCGAGACTCTGCTGTATTTTATTTTAAGGTTTTATTATTCCAAATATCATTGTTTTTCAGTAATAATAAATTTCTTAAAACGGAGCAATAAATGAATTTTTTATGACTATAATCACATCAATTTTGTTATTTTTCAATTTTTTTTTGTTATTTTTTTTTTGTTATGATTCAAGAAAACACTAACCGACTAAAAATGGTGCTAGCTCTAATATTTGGGTATATAATATTGAAGTGATATTCTCCAAGAACCAACTTTTAAAAATCTTGTAAAACTTCAAAAAAAAATCCAAATCCACAAATTAAATTTCCAATATAAATACTAGGCACACCAAAAATTCAAGTTATAATTATTCTTTTTTAAAAGAAATCCAAATTCAAAATAAATTAATATCCAAATTAAATGTAATGCAAAACGGTAAAACAAATGCAATTGATAAGTCGCACATTTGTCGCCGATATGAACTTAACTTTACAACGGACGATTGAATTCAATTTTAGTTTACAAATTTTACCAAAAATTAATTTTAATTTACCAACATTCCATTCTAACTTATCTTTCAAATCTTCAATTATTATCAATAATCCAACCTTTAATCTCATTAAAAATGTCCAATTCGTCAAAATGTGGGCCAATTTTTGAAATTATAATAAAAATCATTTTGGTACTCTAAAACACAATTAATGTTATTCTTAAATACACAACTACAATCAAAATTTCAACAAAATTTCTGGAGACAAAACCACTCACTGCTCACTATTACCACCTTACTAGTTGGCTGGAAAACCATTAATTACAAATATAAAATAATAAAATATTAACAAATCTACATAAATTCCCAAAACCAGGGAGCTAGGTTTTTGAGACAAAATATTAACTGGGGGGGGGGGGGTAGCATTACTTTAGCCCCTCCCGTTTCAATGTAGATTTGTGAAAAAACTGTAAAGGTGCTTAGCTTTAATATTTGGGTGCCAGCCGGTGCTAGTTCCATAGATTCGGGAGCTAGATTTTTGTCCAAAAATTTTAAGTGGACGGAGGGCCAAAGTAACGGACCCAAAATATCACAGTAAATAATAATATTATTATATTATTGTTGGAACTTGTCAATGTCGATGGACCTTGTCGACTGAAGCGGCAGCGGTCTTAGAAATTTGTTCATACATTCATAGCAAAGCTAAGCCAAATCAAATTTAAAATTTTCTCGCCTCTAAAGTTTAGGCGCCACTGGAATTTTGCCGCCCTAGACCCGGGCCTCATGGGCCTAAGCGTAAATCCTGCACTGGTGGCAGGAGCGCAGAGGGGTAAGATATTATTTATAATCATTTACATAATAATAATATATCCAACTTGGAGTATGTAATAAATGTTTTGTTATATTATTATTATGTAACTACTAATTATAATTATCCGCTGACATTTGAATTATTTATGAATTGTAGCAGCAATGTTACAGAGCGTTATTAATTAATTTAGGGATTAAAAAGTCACTAAAATTTTATTTGTACATATATTATGCCTACTTAGGGAAAATACATTTTAAATTTGGAAACATTCAATTGAATAATATTGCAACAAATTAGTTAAATGTAAACTACCCCCAATGAGTACATCCTGTTGGTTGTCGGTGTAATTTCATGGCTATGAGTATACATTTCCTCTGGCGAATTTCGGGTCAAACAAAATATATTATACTTTATTAGAAAATCGTGAAATTGCTGGATGATATTTTAATAATACTATGTAATTTATACGAATATAAATTCCTCGTTTATCGAAAATATAAAATTACTGAATTATAAATAAATTGTCGTTTAGATCACATTTATGTTTTTATTATATTATCCAATAATTGAGATATTTAGTTATTTAATAACTGCAAATTGTATCTGTACCGTGGTTAGGATTTCACGTTAAAATTATATGAATTCTGAAACTGGTAAAATTCCAAAAAACAATTATATTATTTACTTATGCAACCGTAATGTACTTATTTTAAAAAATATTAATATTTAATTTAATAAAATTTAATTTTTAAGTTTTCTTCACCATATTTATAAAAATTTTCAATTTCTTCAAGTTTAATTAAATTTGATTTCATAGTTATATTTATCAAACAATCTTAATTAAGAAATATTGGAAACACATGGAAGATTTAATATGAAAGTCAGTATAACAAAGTAAATTAGAATTTTGTTAACAAAACATTAGATACAATCTTGCGATTACGTTAATGTGGAATGGGTGAAAGCGAAAATTGGATATAAATGAACAAAAAGAGAAATAAGCTAATTCGATGTAAGTGTTTTTAAGATTACAGTCATTCATTACTTCAGAGGAATGCCAAACTATTGCTGAAGTATACATTTCAAAGTATTAAATAAATTTTCTACCGAATTAATATAAATCTTAAAGCCCCACTTACTATTATTTAATTTAAAAATTCAAAATTATAAGGGATTGTATAATATTTTAAATGCGTATCCTTTATTCTCATAACAATGCAAAAAATAATTTAAGCTGCTTAAAATATGAAAAATATATAAAAAATCAATAATTCAAGTTCTATTTTTATATTCCTGAATAAAAATAAATAAACGACTTAAACGTTAATTAAGAGACAATACAGATATGAGTAATGAGAAGTACAATACCCGTAGATAGTAGGTACTTATTGGCTGGCTAGTTAAAACCAATAACTAGAACTTGGAAAGTAATCAAGGTTTAGTATTAGAACAAAAATTGATGCAGGACTAAAAATATGAGGTATTCAAAGTAAAAATATTGTACAGGAAAAATCAAGTTCTCGTGGGTACACAATCGAAGTGCACTTAAGTCAGCATATCTTAAAGGGAAATTATAAGGCAGAGATCGCTTTACATTATTGGAAGTAAAAGTTAATTAGAATATTTTTAGTAAGGTTTTATATTTGCGTTCAATGTGAAGTTGTGAACAGTTTGTTTAGTTAGCTAATTATTAATTAACTGTTTTTATTGGACACCCAACGGGCAAAGCTTGCTATAGTTCGAGGTTTCACTGCAATATATTAATAAAATAGTATTAATGTACAAACATTATGAAGTTTACAAATTTGTAATTTACAGAATACACAAATAAAATAAATATAAAATAATGAAATTTACAAAATTTCTGTAAAAATACAAAAATTCTATTTATCAACTGCACACATTAACATGAACAATTACATACGAGTATAGCAGATTTAAATAAGCAAAATCGGCAAATAAGGTAATCGATTTTATCTTCGGATATCCAATCGATGTGATTTAATAATTCATAGATTCGTACAGTGTTAATTACTGCTATTGAGCGTAGCAATTACGTTACCATTACTGAAAATATACAAGTAAACACAAAGAGGGATTAATTGATCCCATGAGAAACACATGCTAAAATTTTAAAACCTGAACTATTTTTGCTAAAATACTTTTATTTTACTTAATGAAAAACAATTGAACTTACCGCAAAGTATGCAAAATAAAAAGTTATCTAACAAGGAAAATCCCTCAAGTGTAACTCGAGAATTTGGATAAGCTTTTTTAGGTTGAAGAAGTACTGAAATTAAGCGAAATTTTTTTAATAGCAATACTTGGCTAGTTTATAAAACAATATCCAAAAGTCTTTAACTGATGAGATTACGAGATTAAAAGTGGACCGAAAGATCCCAAGTTCTATTCCCTGAAAGAATAGGGTTTTTTCACATATTTTTATATCCTCCCGAATACAGAACATGCATAACAATGTATCATTAACGTTAGCCTATGATTGGGCTCAATAACATGGCATATTTAAAAAAATAGTACTGTGGGGGAAGCGAATCTGGATTTTTCAATCCTTTCGCGGACGTATTACTATCTCAGTTAGTAAGCCTTTACATTTCTATTGCATGAACTCCCTGAAGTACGTCTGTCAATAATTAAATTTTTAGAAAATCGATATTTTAAAATTCGAAAAAATTATTTTAAGGCGCCTGTACAAGTCATGAAAAGTGTAGCAGAATTTATTAATACTGTCATGTTGAATTGGATTAGTATTTAAAATAAAAATATGCCCTTTTGACTTTTTTGTAGATACTTTTTCAAGTTTTTAAATTTTTTTTTTTTAATTTGGCTGTATCTTAAATCGTTTATTACCAAAAACTTGTTACACGCGGTATAAATTTTGAACAATTTTGTTTTAAATTAGGAATTGAGAGGAGGTATTACAAGGTAAATATAAATAAAATAATATAATTTATTTGCACTCAGCAAGTATTTAATTATAAATTATATTAATAAATTAAAATATACATTTAATTATATAAAAATTAAATACGAACTGAGTGCAAAACGATTCTATTATTTTATTTAATTTTGAATTGTTTATATGTGTGTACAATATACACACATCTTTTGCCACAAATTAAAAATTTTTTTCAGATTGTTGCTATCAACATAATTTTCAAATTTAAAAATGATCAATGATCATAAGAAACTTGCTTAGATCAGAAAGGACCGGGGGAGGGGAATTGAAGTTTTGAAAAAATTTTAAAAGCGATGTTGTGGAGGTGTTCTGTAAGTTTTTTTACGCCTTTTTTTATATTTTGTTTTATAACTGGCTCACATGAACATTTTAATTTCGATCAAGGAATTGTTATTTACCGGAAATAGGAAACGATTCCAATGCATGTGAATTAATTTATGTAGGTATACGGGCAATATATGTAAATTAACAACGGAAAATCAACATTCACGAAATATACTTATATAACAAACATAAGCTGCATAAACACGAAATTCTACACAGGGAAACTGAAGAAAATCAAAAACCACTGAATAGTCAAAATGATGTAAACAACTTCCCTTGTATTGCTGCATTCATGTTTTTAAAATAAATAATTTGTCACTTTAATCAAACACAACAAACTATTGAAAGGAGAAAAAGTTAAAAAGAAATAATTAAATAAAAATGGTTTCCATGTTACCAATTCAAATAAATATTTCGGTCAACAATATGCTTTATAAATAAAAAAACATAAAATTACTGTTAAATTACAATTGTATAGTTTCAGTAGGTACTGTGCTGAAAACGTTTCCATAAATTATGTATTTTCACAAATACATATTTCATTAGACAGGTTGTTATCATCAGTAGTGGTTTCTTCTATATTATACGATCGTTCTAATATAATATTGTTTCAAAGTAGACGTTTGCATTTCAAAGTATTAAAACAATAACCCTTTAGCTACTAACTAAAACGGCGTAGTAACTTTTGAATAAAAAATACTATTTTATTATTAATAGGATCACTTCCATGTTAAAGTTAAAATATATTTTTTTCGTATTTATCCGCAGCAGGGATTAACGTCAAAACCATAAATCTATCTGCTTTAACAATAAAAAATATCTATTGTATCTTATGCAAAATTTAGGAAAACAATTTCTTGGTTAAATTTTGACAAATTTCAATTACTCACACCAAGAGGATTTACTATCCTTGTAAGTTATTTTGACATGTTTAAAATCGGTAAATTTAATTCGTATTTATAAAATGGGAAAAACAAGCAGAAACAGCAATAAATGTTTTTTAAATAATACTGACATAGCTGTAATATTAAATATTGTCACTAACAGGTGGCATGAAATTACTGAAAATTATATGTTCGAGTTGACTCGTAAATCTGTAGTAGTATTAATAAAATTGAAATTATTATAACCATAGATTCGAGAATAAAATGCAAAAAAGCTTAGTTTTAGTTATAAAGCAAAATGTAGTCGATGACGTTTTTATATTAATCGTTGCTATACTTTTAAAGATTTAAGATTTTGATAGATGGTATTTGGATTGCTTGTGAGTTCAAGATCGTATAATGCCAAAATTATCATTCCTCTATCTATAAACTATGTTTTATGATGTAAAATTTTAGAACTTCTGAAAAGTTATGCCCTGAATAATCGCATAAGAACGAATTCTTGTTTAGGATTGTGATAAGGATAAAACATTATTGAAGAGCTATTAAATAAATTGGTTTCAGAAAGAGACGTGAGTTGTCTTTTCAGTGCATAATATTTCTTGTAACAAAATTGATAGTATTTTGTTTTGATATGATAATGTACATTGTTGGCCCAAATATCGTTCATTAAACTGCTATAGTCCCACATATTCTTAGATCTTAGATGTTTGGCGTCTTGGGTTGTCTAATCGTTAGAACGTGACTAACAACCACTATAATAACGACGGAATTAAACGTTAACAATTATGTAATATTATGTTTAAATTATAATTAAGGTATGTTAAGCACTATTAAGTACTACTACACATTATATTGCTAATTAATAATCATAATAAACGGGTAAGCCCTACATAATAACTCATAGGTTTTATGAAATCCTATATTATTTATTTACTGGTCAATCCAATTTTTGTAATCCTTATACAACATTAAAGGATAGAATATATAAAACAATATCAATTTTGCAGCATAAAATCATTGCAGCAATCAATTGTTCAGTTAAATAAAATTAATGCAAAAAAGGAAACACTCCTGACGCAAACAAGTTATGTAACCTCCATACACGAATGTCAATAGGGTTGCATACTATGTGAAAGTTATCTATACAAAATTCTTGACACGGAACCTTTCCGGTGCTCTTTATTATATATATTTTATAACGAAATTGAAAATAGGAGCAACAATGTCATATATGAGTTTGATAGATTCTTTTACGGTTTTCAATTTTATTATATCTGATCTAACACAACCTATCTAGGACAAAATCTAAATTGAATATTTAAAATAATTTATTTTATATTTTGAGAATATCTTACAATCTTTTTATGTAATTTGTTAAAAGTTGTGTTAAAATAATTACAGGTACTCACACAATTTTTGATAATGTTTTTCCACTGATTAACATATCATCCGCTTTAGCATATTAAGCTTATCGGTTCAAGAATGCTTTAATAATTTCAAATAAAACGTAATACCTACTTACGACGTAATCGTTTGCTTTTGCGATACCTACCCACGGTGAAGAATCTCACGGAAATTGCAAAATGTGATGAGAATGACTGTTCTATTATCCTTTTTTTATCTAAAAAAAAAAATAAAAAGATTCCTTTGCAGCGATTGAAACAAAGTTTTGTGTATTTTTTCTTTTCGAAACTTATTTAATATGTAATTAAATAAACTTATTTTCTTAATAAATTAACTATAAGTAACAATAAGTTAGTGCAAAGTTCAGAGGTAGACAAAAATAATTAAATTTACAATTTTTGAAATTGGAATGTATTTGTGAAAATGACCATCAGTAAAATTCCCAATAAATAATTATTGTTGGGGTATAGGTCTAAACAACTGCATATGTTCACAGACAATATTCAGTTACATATTACATAACTTTACCTTTTCAGGATGCTAACTAATTATATTTTTGTTTGATGGCAGTTTACTATAAACTGCACTATAAGGTTTTTCAGTTAAGCCAAGCGACCTGCGACCGCAATATTTAGATTAATTATTACACCACCTGTTCTCTTAAAAATACAAATTTTTCGCGGGATGAAATTTTAAATAAAAACAAAAAAAAAACTCATTTGAATATGTAAAATTTTTATAATTTAAATCTGTGGTTTATATTTAATAATTCTTGAACTGGAACCAAATATTCTAAGGGTACTTTTATATATTCGGCTTAAATTGGTATAAATCAGTTGTATCTAAAACAAATACTATTAAAATATAAATAAATAAATAAAATAATAAATAAATTACTATTATTATCATTAAGTAAGCTATCTACATATTTGAACGAAGGCATGCAGCGAGCATGTGACCGTTAAATGTAAACTTGACCTGCACAGAACTATGTTGTTGCAAATGTGTTAATGTAACTTCTATCTA
This sequence comes from Cantharis rufa, assembly GCA_947369205.1. Classification (NCBI taxonomy): domain Eukaryota; kingdom Metazoa; phylum Arthropoda; class Insecta; order Coleoptera; family Cantharidae; genus Cantharis; species Cantharis rufa. The sequence goes on from OX376309.1 coordinate 21,462,968, forward strand.
ATGTTCACTTTAATGTAGCTATCAATCAACAACGTTTGGATTGGCAATCAGATTGAAGAAATAACCTAGTCGGTGGTTAAATTTAATTAGATTGTAGATTATTTTGATATTGATTCGCAAATTCCTTTACACTTGAATGGTAACTTTTATATAGTAGATGTAAATGTAATTTTATATTAAGGGAAGGGTTTACATTTTTAATGTAGAATTATAATATCAAATTTCCCACCAATTGCTATATTTCCTAAACTTGACCCAAATATCCTATTAAGCACAAGTACGATAGCCATCAAACCCGTGGTGCCGTGTTATTTAATACCAAAAGCTCTACGTTATGCACAGAATACCCTACTTTCGACACTATCAAACCAGTCGTAGTACTTCTCTTGTATCGAAGAATGAACTTGAGAGTAACTGATGAGTCAATAGTAATACAAACAAGCACAAGCACAATTAAACACAAGAATGGTTTTGATGTTTTATAATTTGTTAATTATATTGTTTTGCAATTGTCTGTTTTGACATTTTTCGATTCATTGATGAATCAAAAAAAACATCTCCGCTAATCATATATAGGTCCGTTACGAATCTTTCCTATGGGCATAATGTGACTTTGTTAATTAATTTTGCGGTAATTAAAACTAGCCTGAATTTAGAAGTCCCCCATACTTAGCACTCGTCAATCGAAGACATATGGAGCATTTAACAAACTGAATAACTTGACCTGAGTACATGAAAATTTGTTTCAGTGGTTGCAAAATAGAATTTAACTTGAATGCACCAGAAAAAATAAATTGGATGTTACAATAAATTTTATATCCAAAAATCTCTCACCATGGGGATTTACCCCCTGGACCCCCGGGTTCAAACATGGAACATATTTTTCGGTACAGAACTCCTTCATTGCATATAAAATGTCTAAACTGAACGCAAAGTATTCTGTAAATTTATCCCCTTAGATTTTGGTTGAGCCGTTTCTCATTTTTCAACCTCAAGCAAGCTGACCACTTGTTTATTTTTTTGGACTTGATGTTTGTAATTTCAGGCTATTTTAATGTCGCATTCAGTACAGCAGGAAGTGTAGTATTTGAATAATTTATATTTCACACCACCGCACCGACAAATGGACGCGGCTGAAAGGACGCGACCGAAAAGACGCGAGCGTTAGGACGCAGACCCAAAAAAGCGCAGATCCAAAAAAGCGCAGACCCAAAATGACGCAGACCCAAATGGACGCGGGCCATAAAAACGCATACCCAAAAAGACGCGGCAATATAGGCGCTGACCCAAAAAAGCTCAGACCCAAAAGAGTGTTTCTTCTATGACTACAGAAAGTATACATACAGTAGAAGTCTTCACTAAAAAAATTTCTAAGAACACCATCCTGATACATTTCAATCCTTATGGGATACAAATGTTCTGCTGCTTTTAATTCAGAAGCAGCACCATAAGTTAGATTGAATCATACTTGCACGATACTCTGACTCAGAATGGTAAGAACTTCCACGTTCGTTGCAAGTCCATGCGCCCAAATCTTGCTAGTTACAACAAAGGTAATTGACGATAGTATCTTGCAGGTAATTTATTGCTCGTTGTAAATTAGTAGAATTATATAGTGTAAAGGCAATCGAATGAAGCAAATGCATTCCATCGGAAGGCATAGAAATAATTTGGTGTAATACGACCGAATCATCTATCGATAATTCTATTGTGTGATTCATGTTTTGCTATTTAACAAAAAAAATAAATATTGTTGAAATGTTTATTTTGTGATTTTATTAGTTTAGCAGTTTATCAGTTGATCCGTTTTACAAAAATTTACAAATTACGTTCGTATCATTACATATTGAAAAAGTCGTGAAGAGGTGTCGCAATTGTAATTTGTAAAGAAGAGTACTTGTGAAACTACAAAATAATATTTAATTTTGCTTTCTACAGAATTTCATCTACCAAATTTCAATTGTTTAATTTTAAGACCGATATAAAATGGCGAATATATAATTTTTAAATTATTATTGCAATTTTCAAAATCATAAGGTAACGATTTAAATTTCAAACTAGAATCGTCTGCCACCTGTTGACTGCATTTCCCGTTCCGAAACGTAACTTTCTTCTTAAATACAATCTTAACAATGTTGTAAATATATTGATATGTTTTTTTGTTTCCATTATAATTTTTTTCGACAGCTAATCATATAACAAAAAGTATAAAACCATTTTCTGTAAATAATTGATCGAAAAAACTTCCGCAATTTGGATATGTGGGAAAGTGCATCCTACTCCAAATTTAAAGCTTAGGGAAGTAGTTTTGTAAAAGAAATTCGGTGCTTTTGTCCGACGTGTTCACGTCTACTTGAAATTTAAAATTAAGCAGCTACACTACAAAGCGAAAGCTGAACTGCAAGAAACAGCGAAAGAAAGAAATCCCAATCTTGAGGTAGCAATCAAAGAAAATTTTGTTTAGAAAGATATTTTAAAAATGAAGTTAAAATAAAGATTATTTGAAAACTGAAGTGTTTTTTGCACGAAGTAAAATAATAACTTTAAGCAATTAAATTATATTTATAATTAAATTTATGTATTATACTAAATTAAGCCTAAAACTTGTTAAGTAAACGGTTTTCGCAATTCTTACTAAATTAATTTAATTGCTGTTACGATTAGATTATAGTTAATTAAAAAAGTTTTTTTTGTTGTATTTTTTAATGTCGTGATTAAATTAAGCTAAAAAGGAAATTGAAGCTATTAGTTGTTGATATAAATTGAGTCGAGTTGGTATAGCTTGCATGACATAAGACATTAATATTACCTTGTAGTCTGTGGTAGAACATTTCCTTATATGAATTTGTGCGTCCACGCAAGAAACTGATAAAGCATTCCAAGCTAGAGGATCGTCGTTAATTGTGGTTTGTACGAAAGGGTGCAAAATTAAACGTAGTTAATGTTTCTTAGCAATTCTCTGTTTTGATGTATTATATTCTCCAACATAGTTTACTGTTGAACTCTGTAAGCTCGTAAAATGTTCAACAGTACTTTTGCACCTACTTTTAACGTGGATTTCTTAATATATTATATAGTGTGTACGTACTTTATTACAACAATGATAATTAAATATCCAAGCTCTGAGATTCGTAAATCATAAAAACTTTAACGATAAAACTTCCTTATGTTCTTATTTTACTTTTTTGGTGTCTACAGTTTTAAAATATAAATTGAGCAAAATTTAAATTCACAAGCAAAGTTAAAGCAATTTGCAATTAAAAACTTAGCGTTGGGTTTTTTTTCAACGCACTGTTAATTTGTACCGGATACAAGCTATAAGTTATCACTAACACCCAAGCGCTTTTCTGTTTACTTTAAATAAGACTTCTAATTTATTGAGTTCACTTACGGAATAATGTAAAAATAACAATTTTTTCCACAAAACTTAGTTTTAGTAGCTTATGCTCAATGAAAGCTCTTTAGAACATATTGCTTCAATGTTATTCTTTTCTTAAGGATTCCTAAATATTTACTGTTCTGAAAAGAAAGTTTACGTTCTTACCGGTTTTCCAGCTTTCACTTTCATAACTTTTTATATGTTTTTAATTTTCTCAAAATTAAATTAATTTATCTCATTTTTTTATTTGTAAATACTTCCTCATCGTAAACACAATATTTACTCTTTCAATATAGAATATCATGCACATAAATTCTAGCAAACTATTATCACAGAAAATTACTGTATTTTCATAAACTTGAAAATGTCATATTATTTGAGTTCCTTTGATTAACTCATCATTACAACTGGCTAGTCGTTGTCAACATGATATTGCAAAAACGAACCATTTGCGAGTTATAGGACAAATAAAATTCCAATAATAACTTTCAACCAACAAATAAATGCTTGTTCAAAGTTAATAAATAATGTTCAAAAGACCTACGCTGAATCAGTCACAAAAATTATTTATTTTTATTTTTTATGTTAATACTGAAATTGGCTTTTATTGATAGTTATTGGCCATCTCGTCAATCACAACTTAATTTAACTGGAAACAGACTCATTAGTAAAACAGTTTAAATAATTATTGTGTATTTTCTCACCCAAAATTACCAATTTTTCTACTGAACTTGTAGACAACTGGTACTTAAATCCGTCTACTCGTTCAATAATCTATCTTTTTTCAACTCGTGGCGTAAAATGCATATATATACTTAACCTTAATATTAATCTACTTTTTACCTTATTACGCAATAAATATGCAGGTCCGACAACTCCCAACAGAATAGAAAAAATTGAAGTTACAAGCTCAACTTGCAAAATGTTTGTCCAAATCGAAAATCAAAGCACTGAGCTTTATGGTGACACCATAAGGACTAACATATAAACCTTTAGTCTGGGTTCATGAGAAAACGCAAGTCACTTCGAATATTAATTTACTTCACCTTAATTGTATTACGGTAATTGTATTATTTGCTAAATACTGAGTATTTTGCTACCGCTTGCAGCGAAAGAACATCACAGTATAAAACAATCGAACTTTGTATGAACATTACACATATAAAATGAATCAGAAATGATTGCATAAAATATGTGAGTAATGTGTACGCACCTTAAATTGCACAACTTAAAGTAAACAGTAAGAACAATAAATTGACTTAATATTTGTTGAAATTATTTGCTATATTAAGCAATTTATGCAACAAATAATTAATCAGATTATTTAATAAAGATTCGACTAACTATAGGAATTGGTCCAAACAATAAAAATGTATTTTGTACTACTCACTCGTGACACACTAACGTATTGAATCTAATGTGTTGGGTTTTTCTAGGTATATGTCAGTGCCCCCCCCCCCCCAATTTCGAATTTTTTAATTAGCTTCGTGTCAAGCGTTAGAGCATCGTTTGAGCCTCGAAGGTCGCAAAGTTATTCAAAAAAAGCTACTGGGGGTTGTAGACATGATGCCCCCCCCCCATTTTTGAATTTTTGTATGAACTTGGTATCAAACGTTAGAGCGTCGATTAAGCCTCAATGAGCTTCAACCACTCATTATCAGTCCAACTTCTTGACGGTCAAATTAAACAAGCAATAATCTTGGACCCCCGCCCCCGTAGTAGGTGAGATTATCGGCTAACCACTAATAGCTTGAGGATTTACTTCCTTCGGCTCCTCAAGCTATTCTGGTTTCTCTGATGTCTGCGATTAGGCTGCCTAGGTGGTTGGAAATGTTAAAATTAAGTATCCGCATTCTGGTGAGTCAACCAGGTTTATCTCGTAAAGATAATGGTCCAGGCTGCCGTGTCCAGTCAGGAAGAAACCGAGGAATCAGCTTGGCTGAATCCATTCCTTTTCGGCAGTGAAGCCAAATTCCCCGATATGTCGTCTGGTGACTGCCTAGACATAAATACGTCTAGGCAGATTTATTACAACATTGGCCCAAAAATTGAAGACTTATCTGAAGGAGTATGTGTTAGAGATGAAAGTAGAAAAGTATTTGTGCGATGGCTTACGAACTTGCTGAGTAAGAGATTTTGAAAGGCAAGAAAGAATCAGGAACGGCTTGCTTTAGAGATTTCTTGAAGAAAAATTCTGAAAACTCATTCAGAACTCCTGAGGCCACTTCAGCTGCCAGATCAAGAGGATTTAATAAAGAAATAGTAAGAAAGGTTTTTGAACTTTTGGAAGAAGTAGTAACCAAAAATAATATTACTCTACGAAGAATGTACAATATGGATGAGTCTAACATAAATGAACATAAAGGAATATAAACAGGAACATAAAGGGAGCAAATAGATCGGTTGATAGTGCTGAAAGGGGTCAAAACGTCAGTGTTGTTTTTGTGAAAACGCTGCTGATCAATTTATCCTCCCCCCCCCCAGTATTTCCTCGGAACATTTAAATATTTTACATGAATTTTAGAGCCTGGGACTAAACCACGTTTTCTATACGGGTATTTTGTCACCGATACGTGTTCTCAGATATATTCTTAGTATTGGCCGTTGAACTAAATTTAATAAACAGAGATGTTATTTAGACAAACGCATAACTAGTTTTTAGGGTGGATCCGTGATTTGGCATGGTTTCATTCGTAAAACTACAGCTCCGCCGTTTTGACAAAGGCTTTTTCGCTAAAAACATTCTTAAATGTAGGTCCAATTCTCTACAGATGCTACTTGAAAAGGGTGGAACCTATTTTAAGGTGCATTTAAGATTTGCCTAAAACGCACAAACAATATTCGCCTACCCGGTTGCAACTCGGTATAAACTGTACGGTTACTAACAAGGACTCACGATGTGCACTTGACAGAGTAATAGTCACATCTGACGGCTATCAGTAAAAGTATATCTGAGCACACGGAGACGGAAAATGCATGTGTAAAGTTTTGATTTTTAAAAGCCGTTATTTGAAAAACTAATGGAAAGTCCATCTTGACATTTTTTTAAATGCTTAGAAAATTGTCCTCATTTCAGTATTGCGTTAGTAATAAAATGTATGTGTTTTATAGCATTTTCTAATTGTGCGCTAAATCTGAAACACCCTTTACCATGATCAGAGTTTTTCTTTTGAACGTAATTACTGAAATACTGAGAGGCCTCAGACTTCCTGGATTCTGAAACCGATAGTTTGTGTGCAGATTCTATTGTTAATTTTATTAAATAGAAAGCTTTCACTCTTTCAGAACAAATACATCTATCGTATATAATTAGTTTAAGATTAGATTACTTTATTGTCCATTAAGCAATACAACTTGTAGACCCGTAAATTAAAAATCTTACAGATTATAAACACTTAAATTATTTAAAAAGGGATATGTAATTCTAAATGACACAAAATACATTTTTGTAGCCATAATGTAAGTTTACAATGTAGTCAACAATTGTAATTTGTTTTGAGTATAAAAACCATCTCATTATACAACAAGAATACTACTTCGTCCAGGGCCGCATTAAGGCATGTGAGTACCCTAGGCATATTCTTTTTTGCCGCCCCCTTAAAATTAAAATTTGAACTTATAATAACAGCATAATATTTATTAGAAAAATAACAAATTTATTTACTTAAACAGTAGACAATTTTTTGTTCTTCGTTTATTTTTATTCTTTACTCTCTTTTGTATTACTACGCGGAAGTTAAAAATTGTATATGTTTTCTACATAATATAATATGATTTTTAAATAAGTACAATTTACAATAAAGTTTCTATTTATGTTACATTTTTTATTAGAATTAATTAGTATTTTTGCCGCCCCCCCAAAGACTGCCGCCCTAGGCAGCTGCCTTTCTTGCCTAATGGATAAATCAGCCCTGACTTCGTCGTAGCTGTAGAGAGGATAGTAATTAGTAACGATAATTTAACGATATTTTTATGTCGAATTCACGTTATTGGATGTGTACTGAGGTACAGGAATAGGTCTTAAATTTTGTTCTGAAGAAGTGCAAGATCATAATTTATAAAACCAATCATAGAACTTGTACATAAATTTTCTGTATTTGAAGCCTGAGAGTTTGGGAGGTATGGAATACCCCTCAATACTCTTACGGCCAGTACTTTTATATCAGTTAAACCGCAAAATTAAACTTCAGTTTCTTAAATTAAAACTTTGTGTAGCTTAATTTTGTAGATTTCAACAAACATTAAACGTAAGTACCACGTAAACGTAAGTTTTGTTGTTAAGAATAACTTACAAACGTTACAACCAAGTATGTTGAGCTAACTTACGTCAACGAAAAAATAGTATTTTTTAATTATTAATTAATATTAATAACGTAATAATTACGTTGTATTACAATTCCATTGTTTTTATGACTTTTTTATAATAAGTAATACAAAGTCATCTGCGGTTCTTACTTTTCAATCTCTTCCATTTATCGATTAATTTAAAATCTTGAAAAATTTTTTTTCAAATACCTACATTATTACATACTTATTCCCATTAAGTTTTTATGAAAGCCGAAGTTAGTTTATGTTGAAAATGTGATTTATTTTGAATTATGTAATCCGGGTTCATGTCATATAAATCGGCTTAGATGTTTGTCAGGTTTTCTATTAAAGAGAACGTTATTATACAATAAAACCGAATAAATAAAACGGTTTTGGTAAAGGAATATTACTGAAATAACAAGCAAAGAATATAATAACCTTCCGAATGGAAATACTAATTTTTCTTAATTTTCCACATAAACAAATGAAAACAATGGGTTTAGAATGTTGCCTAGAAAGCTGATCGCTTAAAAGTTTTGCAGATTAATAAAATTTTAATTTCTGTAATTTTAAAAATAAATTTCATTAACTTTAGAATCAACAGAAAATTTTGACTGGTAAAAATATACCTCTGTAGTATATAGTAGGTACCTATATAAAGCATATTATTCCAGTTTGACTGACATGTTCTGAACTACTAGGTTACTTTACATGGACTATTGGGCTATCCTACTTAGCAATTGAAATGTATGTAAACGAAACCTTTATGTAAGTATAAGTACTACATAGTATATCAGCAGTTGATTTTACATATAATAATTTGCTTGCAAGTTTTGTAAACATGTGTAACTTTGAGCTAATTTAAATATTTTTAATGAGCAAATATTGATTTTACTACGTATATTATAATTTAATAAATTATTCCTGCATCAACACATTAAAATATTATAATACACAAATTAAATATAAACTGCTAGTTGATTTAAGATTAGATTTAAGATTTTATTTACTATTGAGCCAAGTTGAGCAACTTGTGCCGTTTTTACCGATGATTTTGTCATATGTAATTTAAGGATAATAATAGTCTTGTTTAACAGGTAACTGTGCCTGTGCAGTTTAAAATATTGTTTTAAACTTTTGAAATTTAAATTCACGGTACTACAATTTAAACAAAACTTTCAAACATTTTTTGTTTAATAAAAAAATTAGTTTGTAACAAAATAATATTATAATACAATATTTGTAAAGAAAAACAAAAGATACAAAAAATTTTAGATTTCCTTTTTAGCTATGTTCAAATAGATAGTGGTATAAAAGTAGACATCGCTTTTGCAATCTGAGAAATCAGGTCATCGTACGTCCAGGAGTTACTCTTGACGCCATCAAAAGGAAATGCTTCTCTATTTAACTTCCGACAGATCCATGAAAGAATAAAACAAGAGTTTCTATTGTGTTGAGCTCTCAAGGGTACTAGTTAGTAATTTTTTGTTAAAATATCGTTACATACAGAAGAAGCTACTTATGTATATGAATTTTTGATAACATGACCACTTCAATTAAATTAAACAAAAATGATTGTTTTTAATTACTTTTTGGCTTTTACTTTTTTTTGAATAGAAATAAAATTTTAAATAAAAAACTTGAAGCTAATTTAAATATTAAGCAACTTAGGAAGCTTTCATTTTTATCACTTTTGGGAACTCCTTTTACTGTCGACTTACTGTATACCTCACCTGAGCCGCAAGTTTCTGCTTTATCCATATAATTACAAAAAAAGCTCAAGAAGATTAATGCTCGGCTCTGGATACTTTAAGATATTAAACCGGTTAACTGTTACTGCCGACATTTATGTGTTTGGCACGCAATCCCAAGTGAATTCTGAAGAAGTTACGTCTCTTACCTTTTACTCTTCATTTATTTTCAAGTCACTCACTATTGGTCTTTACAATGAATAAACTACTGATTGTAATACCTATATCTTGTTTAATTAATAATACTATTATTACGGTTCCAAAAACAAAAAGTCAATATTTGCATGACCAAAATGAATTTTTTACAATAACAAATATGAGTTTTGTGTAATCCAGACAATACTCCTAGTTTCAATTGTTGTATAAATCAATAATTTATAGGTAGGCTAAATACTAAACGGTAGCTTGGAACTCCGAGCTGCATTGTTAAAAAAATTGATTAAAATATGTTTGATTTTTTAGTTTTCATTTTTATATTTCTGCATTAAACATACTGAAGTTGCTAAAAAATCTAGCAAGGTTAGCACCCTACTAGAATGTACCATTAATGCCCACGGTGTCAATATAATTTAATTTTTATAATTTTTCATCTATTTTCTATTCGTCAAGCTACGCGAGCACCGATTGTTGGTCGAGTCCAACTGAAACACGATTTTCAACCGAAACTGTAATCCAATATCTGGTTCCTCTTTTAGTTTCAATATACTCTGAAATCTAGTGATTTTTCTAGGTTGGTAACAGATTATTCGATTAGATTAAATAAAAAACCTGATGACCGGCCAACGAACTGGCCTAGCAACGCTAGTTTCCGCCGAGCTGAAGTTTTTCCCAATTTTTGGCCGAAACCGAAACTGCCGCCGAATCCAGATTTTTTTACCGAAACCAAAACCAAACCTTTGGTCCGACTTTAATTGTTTGGTTAAAATGCACTACCTCTTCTTTCAGCCTTTCTTAAAGATTTAACAGTAAATTATAGTATTTAAATCTCCTCCAAATTCCACAATAAGTGGCTTATCAGATAAAACAACGCTTTTCTTAATATATTATATCAAATATTCTTTCTTTAATTGACCCTCTTCTGTATATCAACAAATGACATTTTGTTACTGGACATTTAGCTCTCGTACAATTCGCTTCCGGACATTTCGCTACCAGACATTTCGCTACCGGACATTTCGCTACTACTCCTAAATTGTTACATAATACGAGTAATACCGTTATTATTTTTCTGCAATTAGTAATTTTTAATTAAGCTTCCATTTGCCGTTGGCTATGGTTTTTTATAGTAACAAATTAAAAATGATAGCAAAATATCCGAGAGAGAAATGTTCGTTATTAATTTTGTCAAATACATTACAATTAATATTACATCAACCTTGTAACTTTGACGACTTACATTTACAATTTCCAACATCGTTTTTGACCAATATTTTATCTCGCATTTATTATGTCAAATTATCACATTTTTGTGACTGCTATAAAATTGTTATCTCTATATAGAGCGAACGATGTCATTACGTCGTTGTTTAAATGCGACGTACAAAATTAATCAGGAAAATTAGAAAATCTAAATAAAATAATAAAAAACAGATAATGTCGCAAAAGCTATAAAAAATCAATGTTAGAATAATTAACCTTAACTTAAAATAAAAATTTAACAGAATAAAAATTAAAATGTAACTATAGTTCACTAATGATAACTAAACAAAAGTAGCCACTAAAAATTAAAATCCCCGTTAACGACTGCAATCTCAAACTAACCGAGTTTTAATGTAAAATAAATGTAGCAGTTCAAAATGAATTTTAAAATAATGTAAAAAAGGTGTTCATATTTATAGCGCAGCTTAAATTCAAACAGCAAAATAGAGTTATTAAGAGATTTTTCTATTCTTTTTCTTACTACTTAGTCACAACTTACTAAGTAGAAGTTAAAATTAGTTATTAGCATCTTATTACATTAAGTCTCCAATCTGGTGAATAAAATCGGTATATAATGATTTGGTTTTATCAGCGTCCGCCATTTGGTGTCTAATGCGCGGAGCCGACTGCAACTTGCGACTTTTTTATTAAATCCGAACAAAACTGGAATTAAATGAATATTACAAAGTACTAGATCAACTATGCAAATACCGGTAACATAATTTAAATAATTTAAAAAATTAAAAAATGTTGTTTATTACGGTTTTATAATGAGATTAGACTTCGTAGGAAAAATTCAGATTTTTGGAAGATATAAAATAAAATGGAAATTTAAAACAAATGAAAGTGTGCTAATTATGATGGGTATCCCCTAGCTTACCGATGAGCATGAGCGATTCGAACCTGTGTATACACGATTAATCCTTAAAATTACAAATCCGTCGAGAACTTTTACTTTTTATCTTCAAATTCAAATACCGAAAGCATTTTTGGGTTAATTTTATTTATTTATCGTTTCGTTTATAACTTGTAGAAATGGAAAGTTAGAAGAAAATTTTTGCTGCTATACAAGTTTTAAAAGTTGTAATGATTTAATTTAAAAAAATTTAATATTTAGCTTACAAATAATATTATTTGCATGTTTACAGTTCAATCACGTAGCTTTTGGCTGATAACTGAGCGAGGATTTATCTTGAATTATAATGTCTGACAATGTTTGTAAAAATTTTTTTGTTGCTGTACACATAATTACTAATTGGTTTTGTATTTTTTTTACATAATTGCAATCCACAGGATGGTAATCTTATTATACCAATAACTTTTTGAAAGATGAGCAAAATTTGAAGTAGTAAAAACGTTATTACGTTCTTTATGTCTTTCTACATAAACCACAAGTACCTGTGACAAATGTAAATATAACATAAAATTATTTTATAAATTTATTAGAAACATGATTGCAATAAAGCAAGTTTCTTTGAATTATATAAGTTGCTTTAAAATAATGATTAGTGCTATAACGAATTAATTCAATTATGATATACAAGATGTGTGAAACTTCAATGTAGCGCAGATAGTTAACTATTTGATCTAAGCCTACATCAAATTAAGTAATTACAATATCATTATTTATTTCACTGAGGTTAAATCTAAAAAAATAAATATTAAAGTTTTAATGTTGAAGTAAAAATAAACAAACAATTTTTTAATAGAAATGTGTAGGAATATTTGAGGTTAACCTAGTAGCTATTTTATTATGTTTTATCCAACATTTTATGGGTTCATTATTTAAGGGATAAAAGAATGACAAGCATTAGTTACTGAATATGGATAGCTACCTCGGAAATGGAGAAGGCTTACGTCATCTGAAGAATTTGTTGTTGCAATAATAATGTACAGATTTAAGATATCAAAAATAAATTTAGATCCTTAAAAAACAACCCAGCTATTATAAATTAAAATATTTATTAAAATATGAGTTTGCTAAATTTAGCTTTTTAACGATGATTTTCACTGAAACTAATTATTTTCTATTTAGTTTAATAAAATTTCAACGGCGATTCCGTTATTAAATCTTAATGTCGATATTTTCACGCGCAATATATTTCTTGACAAAAAATAAAACAAATTCGCTAAAGCAAACAGCATCAAATAAATATACAATATAATATCTGTTCAGAAAACATTATTAACCTATGAACCGAAGATTTCATCAATATACATAATAAAGCAGAATTGAGTTTCTTGTATCAAGGTTTGGAATTGCTTATAAAACTGAATAGGCTAGAGCCTATGAATTCTGTTAAGTCAAATTGCACATTTTTAGATTTGGCCTTATCCTGGATCTGCCAACTGATATCCTGATTAATTTTTCTATTTGCCTGACTCCCAGGTAATTTTAAAATATACGCTCAAAACAAAAGGGTTTCACATCGTTGCTTTCAAATTTTCAATCAAAGCTCACCAAGAAAATTATCGTGGCTGTTCATGCATTTAGAATAATAAGATTGAAGTAATTTGCAGTAAACTTTTCTGGAATTAACAAATTTAATTTTCAACTTTGTGCATCAACTTTTTTGTAAATAAATATTTTCGCAACTGAAAGATTCAGAAAAAAAAGAATTTTCTGAAAATTATTATGAAATTAAAGAAAAATAGAGAAGATGAATTCTAACAGATGTTTTCCGACATTAAAAAATCATTTAAAATTGAGTCAAAATGTTCCTTAAATATAAATTATCATGAAAATGCTAAGAGTGGAACTTTTCTTATTAAGCCAAAGTCCTCTTATTAGATTTCTAACTTTTTAACTAAGAACTAACAAAAAAGTATTAATGCGTTTACTTCAAAATTTTATGTGTTGGTAGCATCTGAAAGCAATTTTTTTGTAAAAATGGCTATCAATATTCTATAAGTATGAAGGATATTGCTGATATATCAGATTTTATTTGTAAAGGGCAAAGTTAACTCCGAAATTCTCACTTTGAGTGGAATTTTATAATTTTTCAATTACAAAAAAAGGAAATTTTTTTATTTTTACATTTTCGTCCGGTAAGTAACTAATAAAATGGATGAACATCTACAATTAATTAATATAAAAGTATCTGTAGGCAAAATGGGGTAAATTACAGCAACCACTTTTGACAATGAGTAATTACTTAAATTTAAATTATTTCCGTAAATAGAAATTGCGCTTAACTTTAAAAAATAAATCTGAATTCTGAAACTAAACTATAAATTAAGCACTGCGTCCTAAAATCGTTATTTAAAAGAGTAATCTCATGAATTTTGTGGGATATAACCGAACCCAGCGATATATTTTCATTACATTAATAAATAAGTACAAGTAAAAACCATAATGATTATAAAAGCCCAAAACGAATTTTTTAGTTACAACTATTGTAACTGGCAATTAGTCTTAAAACTCTTATCTTGCTTCATATAAATAACAATTACAATGTAGTAAACTTCAGATTGCAAAAAATAGTTATGCTTTCGGTTTTTGTTCGTTTTTAGGTATATGTTGGTTTTAGTTAAATTTTTCTCGATAACTAAACACCAAAAGATAAAAATATTTTATGACATTATGGATTATTCAACATTGCTTTGAACATTTTTTGCTTTCGTTTTTAATGCTACATATTTTTAAATGTCGATGCTTTTACACATTAAAACTGCAATGCCATATTCTGAGCAATTTTATAAATTTATAAAATAAAATCTTTTTTCTTTTTATTTAAGTTCCTACTGCGGTCCTGACTATTCTGACTAGGGGATTTTTTTGTTAGAATGACTGGTGACTTGGGTTGTTTGCTGTTGAGCGTATCCTCCTAGGATTACCAACTTACTGTACTTTTTGTTCTCACGTTCTTTTAGTGGCAAGAATTCATTATTAGTTTATGTTCAATCGTGATAGATAGTTGATAGTTTCATTTTGTGTTTTTTCAGTTCCTTCGTAATAGTTCGTATTTAGATAACGCTAATTTATTATTTTAGTTTAATTTATGGTTGATAGTGATTAATTTAAAGTCATCGTTCGATAAATGGATAGATAGTGCAGCGGTTGATTATATAGAATTAACTTGCAATGCCATTCGATAAAGAGAAATTGTTCAAAGAAGGAAGAAATAAACGTTAATTCAACTACGTGGGTCGACGATAAGTAGCTTACAATTTTTAGTAGTAGTTACTTGAAATGCAGTTCTCTTTTATTTAGAAATAATTTAGTTGGTTTACGATTGAGTTTTTATTTAATCCAAATTTTTTAAATATACCTACGTTGGTACTCTGCAAAAGTATTTTTTAGAAAGCTATCATTGTTATCTACAAGTAGATTTAAATTTTTGCAATGTTGCTTTGTGTCGCAGATATTACAGAAAAGAATTTATATCATCTAGTTTAAATATATGCAAATTTTGAATGTATTGCCAATTTGCATAGATTTAAACACTAGAATATATTTTCCAAATTCTAAATACGTTAATGCAGAATAACGTGTTTTGTCTATCAGCGTGACTTTGATAAAATGAGTTAAAGACTGCTATTTTTCAAGCAAGTTCTAATAGCGGTTTGAACAAGTTATTAACTCTCTCCATCCTTCTTGCACAAACCAGATTTATACCGGTAAAACGGAACAAAAGACTAAGAGTGTGGGAAACCCTGATCTATTAGTATTTTGTATGGTTTCAAATTGATACCTAAAGATCAATCTTCCTTATCTACACAGATAAAACTGGAATATAAAAAATCTTTTGATTACACCTTGACACCATTATTACTGAGTTTTATGTAAAATGACGTCCTAAATCCGAATATGACCAATGTTCTTGTCCATCATCCATAGTTTTTTGTGGGAAATGGGATTTTTATCATTTTTCCATAATTTGGAAAGATAAAAAGAATTATTTTAGCCTTTACAGAGGTTAGGGGAGAGTCTGAAGGGTTAAGAGGTGAAAAGAGGCCTAAAATAGCGGGGAAAATTGGCCCCCTTAAATTGTAAAAAAATCATTAAAACTGATTGATTTTTCCTTTCGTTATCTTAATCTCCTTCATCTGATGATTGAAAATAAATGGCGTTAGGTAATTTAAGGGGATTGGATTCACAGGTGTGGGTGGAAATTGGCAGTAAAGTGAAGATTGAGATAGGATGTACATAAGTCGAAAATATGTGAGTTGAGAATGACATGAAATGGGAGGCTACCTGTTGATCTGTGAATACGCGTAAGCTGATTCGTTTGCAAAGGCCAAGTCGTCACCAAGTATTCAAGCTCCAAACTACAATATAGATATATATACCGTATTTATCCAAATACTGTTTTGAACTACTTATCCTTTTGGCTGTCCAGGTTGGTTTGTGGGGAAAACTTTGGATAGAAATTTAGACTGTATTGTCCTCCTTTTATTACGTATGATAAAGTGTGTCTCTTGGGTTTTGGGTAACTGATGCATCCCATCAGACCAGGAAGTTACCCCGCAGTTCGCCCATAGTGCCGGTTTGACCCTCCCTGTTCTTCGTGCATTCCGCTATGAAGTGTGCTTCTGTACACTTTATTTTGGTCTTCCTGTGTAGGAGTTCTATTGTCACGTCTATTCTTGCTAGCTTCACTATGTCGTAGATTTCTTTGGCTTTTTTGCTAATTCTCATAGATACCATAATAAGAGGGAGTGGTCTACGGTCGCGACCTCGGTGCATACGTACATCCGAGTCAAATTCGAAGTCCTGTCTTCGAAGGTCGTCCCTGATACCTGTATCATCTTGTAGTGTATGTATCATCAAGTACCATCTTGAGAGGTTTGTCGTCGTAAAGTTGGTGGAAATAAAATCCTCCTTCCTCCGGTTTCAGGTTGCCTTCCAATAATCGTGGCATATTCTTGTGGTCTTCTGGTATAGCCCCCCGGCTATATCCCTTGCTTTGGTAAAAGCAATCTTTGCGTCGCATCATTTGCCAATGATGGGCGACGCGAAGATTCTCCCTCCTCTTCCTCTTTTCCTTCTTGGCGATTGCTGCTGGGGGCTGGTGCTCCTCCTGTCGGCGCTTGTGGCCTGGATTTATTCTTGGTTAAAGGATTTTGATGATGATAAAGAGCACGAACTGGATTTGCTCATATCCATTTCTTCATAGATTTCAGCTTCGTCTTCTTGTACTTTTCTTGTCCCGTTGTCAAGGTGGTAGAATTTGTTCTGTGTCCTGACATCTTCTTGGAAGGATTCGAAGGTATTTGAACTTCTTGTTTTTCTGCGCCTTTTGGATTTCACTACGGTAAAATTGGCTCCTTTTTTTTCTTTGCTTGCTTCTTTTTCATCTTGTATTGTTTTGTTGGCTGGTTGTTATATGGCAACCAGATTTTGTAAGCTGGCTCTTAGTGCAGTTAGAGAGAGACCACAGGGGGTTGTTTACACAACTAAAGGACCCAATAGAAAATAATAAAAAATCAGAAGTGGTTTATAAGATTTATTGCGGAGGTTGTCGAGGTACATACATTGGACAATCAAAACAGTGGATGGAAAATAGAATTAAGCAACACGAATACGATTGTAACAAGAGCGACAAAAAAGCAGGGAAACAAAAAACCACTGATAAACATAAGGAAGAAAAAGAGAATGGGTGGGGTACCACGGCATTGGTACAGCATCATACAGAAACGGGTCATTCTTTCAAGTTTGACAAATATGAAATCTTAGACAACGAACCCAATTTACTAAAAAGAAATATTAGTGAAATGTTTTTTTATAAAGACTAACAAAAACAGTATTAATTTCAGGGAAGATACACAGAAGCTGAGTATTTTTTATGGTGATATTATTGACACCGAGTAGATTCATGTAGATTGGGAACCTGTCGTTTTAGCAAAGAGATATTTATTTATTGAATAACAAAATTAGTCTGGATGATACTGTGCTGAGAGATTAGATATCTGTTCGATTTTATTTATGCATTGTGTTACAAATTGTTGAGTTTTAATAATTTTATAGTTTTGACGAATTCAAGATTTTATATTTACATTGTATGTTTTTTGGAAGTTGAAAGTTTTTTGTAATTTGGATAATTTTGAGATTCATGCGAGGAAATTGGTGATCACGTTTTTATTTGTTAATATGCCTTGTTCACTTCATATCATTACTAACTTCATTTACTGAAGGCAGGGTGTGGTTTTGTTTTTTGAATTGAAGCTGTGACAAATTTTCTTTTTTGTAGTCCTGAAGAAGAGTAAAATAAAACCCGAAACGTCGACTGATTGATAAAGAGGTAGTTTTATTTACCAGTAGTCCAAATCCCGATAACCCTTACTGAATTTATTAATCATGGACGATAAAGTAACAACTGATTACATATATAGTATAGATGAATACAGAATTGCACAAATCCCGCTCTGTCCCGCGCAGATTTGGATACCAAATGCAGTATTGCGCGGAACGGGATTTCCTGCGGGAAGTATCAGTCTCGCATTTGATTTATTTTAAAACATGTCTATTGTATAAAATAATTCAACCGCAAGACTGATACTCCTTGTGAGATATCTCGTCCCTCGCGGGCCAGCATTGGTATCCCGTCCCGTGTCGGAGAGAGCGGTATTTTTCGATCCCGCATTAGTTTCTAATATGTAGCACCGGATGAATCTATACTTATCTCATGTATTTATTATTTTGCTTTTTACAATTATTATTTTTTATTTATTATTCTTTACAGCTAAAATAATATTTTTCGCTTCTCACAAATCAAATTCTAAGTCATAAAATTATTATAGAAAAGTGATCAGCAGGAATGGTATCAGGACTAGAAAAATATATTTTTTTGCAATGAAATGTCATAGAACCTGAAATCGGAATTCTGAAATCAAACACAAACACAGACTTTGTTTTGTACATATTGTAATGATATTTCTAACCAGCAGCCGATATTTTTGGACGAGCTTTGTCTTCTTGGTAGTTTTGATTCGGTTGGAGTCACTAATCGATTTGCACCGCGATTCAAAGACTTGTTTTCATGTCGGCAAGTCGGTTTTTAATTATTTAATGCCAATAACAAACAACGACTCAAAATTGTTACACATTATACTACCAATTTACACAAATATTATTGTCTACTGTAATTAAACTTAAGGTGTTGTGAAATAGTGACAAATCTTGCGAACGTGAACCTAAAATTAAGTGTGTTAAGAAGAAATTTGATGCATACTGTATAATTTGAGACTTACGAGGGAATTTGTTGTGGTAAGGTTGGAGGAAGGTTGGTTGTACAGGACGTTGTTCCGAGTGCACGTAAAATTTGTGCGTTACCAATTTTTGTGATTTGATAATTTGCGTTAAATTTGCCAAACGATTAACTGATTAAGTCAGGGAGCATATCCTGATTGTTGATAGTGCGATTATATAAGAAATTATTGTTTGCGTTTTGTTTCAAGCTGAAATAAAACAGAAAATTAAATTTGGTATTTTCAAGATAAAAAATTGTAGTAACGCCACCCGACCGCCATTTGCATTTATGCGAAATATTAGAATTATTAACAAAAATTTACTTACCTCAAATGAAAATTGGATGGAATTTGTACGGAATAAAAGAATACACGTGTGTAATTGAGCCGATTATCGAAGAAGTTTCACAAGAACAAAACTATCTGATCAACTCCGGTAGCCGAAGATTAGTAATAAAAACACCTGTAGCATCCAGTACAATACGGGAGCATTTGACAATCTACAACGAGGAAAGCAGTGGACCTCAAACGTTAATCAAGCTAAGAATTTATTGTTTATTTGAACTATTTTTATTTCTCAGAATTTTTATAATTTTCATAATTTTTTATACTAACATAATTACATTAACAGCGAAATGTCGTAAATGAATTTAGAAGTCATATTTGGAATTAAAGTAAATGTAATTCATTTATCAAGTCTTGCTACACGTTTACACATAGAGTCAGGAAACGAATTTATAAGTTTCAAGTTATTGGCAATAAATAAACCTTATTTTGCGTTCATATCAAGAATTTTGTTTTTCGGGAAACATACGATTCGTGGGTTTCAAATTGAACTTGCTCCTGAGAGTCAAGTATCTCCGAAATTATCTGAGCTAGCTGGAGAAAAAGGTAAGAGTGTGTAGAGCTTGAAACTTTACATTACAATATATTATTTAAGTGTTTTGTTCAGATGTACAGTTCGCACTTCTTGACTGATATTTATAAAGCTTTACATAAACGAACCATAATAATCTTGTTATCGTCCGTTAGTTAATCAATAATTAAAAGACTATTTTTGGATTTTTTTTTTTTGTTGAAAATATAATCAACAATCTTTGTTGTAGTCCTGATGAGGAACAAAATATAAGTTAGAAACGTCGACAATAAGTGAAAGTTTCATTTACACCTGTCCAAAAGAAATTCCCGAAAGTAGTTTTTCCCTTACATAAACATTCTCGAGACTGCACACTCCGAGGAGTAAACATCACAAGATTTGTAATGTGCACTCATGAAGATGTACAGAGGATGTACGGAGATTTAGATGTATACCTAAAGGGTTGGTGTTTGCCACTCGGCTTACCTCCTTTGTGTGGATATTTCAATAGACAGCCATTTACAAGATACCTGCGTTTGGTAATGCACTTGAACGAGCGCAAATGATAGTTTCCTAAACTAACTTAATGTAGCTACACTTTTATAAATAAACAAATAAACGATTACTGATTAAAAATCAGTAATAGAATATTATTTTTTAAGAAGCTTGCGAAGGACTGAATTGTCGTACAACATCCTTATGTTGCATATGTGCTTATATGCATTGTGAACGCTCCCTAACAATAATTATTTAACTAATCAATATTATGCAAATGCTACTTTGTGAATCCTCCTTTTAATGTATATTTTTTATATTTAACTGTAAACAATACAACATTAGTTTTCACATTTATAAAGTTTAATATAGTATTTTGATTTAAACTGAACCACTCACATAGTATAACTGAAATGTGATTCCGTCTAAAGCTGCACATTGAATAACATTTATTGCTTTTCTCATCCTTACAAGGACGCGTTGTATCGTATTATAATATTAGAACATAAAAGTTTATAAGCACCAAACTTGAAAATTACCTATAAAACTTTGTCGAATGCTATTTTAAGACAAATGGTCCTGTTTTGTGAACTTTTATTGTTAGATACATATTATAATATCAGCATCTTTAAGGATGAATGGTGAACACGTATTGTGAATTTATTAGTTCTGATCACTACCGACAAAACTACTAAAAAGTTAATAAAACTTGTTTTGATGGAGATTTTCATCAGCAATACTTTAATTTGTGCTTAAGGCGTACGACACAATACAATTTATTGCGCAGAATCAAGTTTAGATTTTATGCGCACTTCGCACATTGTATTACGTAGAAATTTTTAAATTTGTGTTTTTTTACCGAATCACCAATCGCGATTTATTGGGTCATTCATTGATGACTGTTGAGTTGCGGACTTCACGGAATCTGTTCACGAAACATTGAGATAAAATGAGAGGAACAAAATAGGTTCCTTAAAAATTTGTTGTTTTTAATTACATTAAGAGATCATTTATGGCTCTCTATAAAATATAAATACAAGTTGAACTATAAAGTGGTACTAATTTTAAATATAACAGTAAAATATACAGTAAAGAAAAATAAGCTTAGGTTGAAATAAATTTGCTTTAAAGTATTACTTCACAAAATGCCATTAAATCCCTTTCAGAATTTGGCAATCGTTGTGACCTAAGAAAAACGTTTACAATGATTTTTCTGCGCGTGAAAAACAAAAGTTGTAGAAAAGATCAAATTTAGATTTATATCCAGAATTTATTTACGTATTTATTTATAGCAATAAAAAATAAATTAATTTATTGTCTGCATTAAATATATCAGTTATTTGAAATGCTTTTAAAAATAAATTTAAAATTTATAAATAAGAATTTAATATTTTACTAATCAAATAATACAAAAATATTTTTGCAAAATCAATATTGAACTAATCAAATCAACAAACATGATGTTTTAAAATAACACATTTTGTAAATACAATTTTATTTTTATTACGTCACTGATTTGTTTGAAAGTTTTTCTTTTTATCATCACATAAATATACTTGTCACGTGCCGAGTCGAAACGAGAAAAAGCAACGACATGGTCCACCCACGTACGGAAGGGTTGTCACCCTTTTATAAAATCGTAGATTTATAACAAATTATATATTCGTATGTTTCAATTACCCTTATATATTTTTTTTCAGTAAATTATACTTTTTATTTTTAAAATTTGTTATATTTCAAACCTATAAATAATTTCACCAATTCGGATTTTCTATACTTATTCATATTCATTAGAATCACAGAATCAGGAACAACAAACATTAAAAAAAGTCCTTACTGCTTGGTATAAATTAGTATAATATTTTTCATTAATTTAAGTAAAAATATACCCAATCAAAACTGTTACAATATATAATTAGATTATACAATAACGATCGGTAGTTTGCATACCACTTCGAATTGCAACTTCCACAAGCTTCCCGAATATTTAATAATATTTTTGCAAATAGATTTATCGAGCTACTTATGAAATTAATAAATAAATTTATTTACCTTCTATATTTTCCTGTTAAACACGAATGCATGAATATAATTTTATTGGGATAAATTATTTCTTTGATTATACTTCAAAACAGACTTTCAGATTGTAATTATAAAGTTTTAATTGTCGAGGAACTATCATGCTTTATTTGCACCTAGTCTACTATTTCTAAACTTCTTAACAAAGTAGTTCCTATTTGACAGCGTCCAGAGGTTTGATGTTCCGAAACAGTTCAGTTTGAAGTTTAGGTTACTTTTATTTTAACTTTCTTCCTATACTTAACAAATGAAATAAAGGCAAAAAATTTTACGTATAAAAATGATTTTAATATATTTAAATAAGCTAGGACTTGCTTATTTATTTTTAAGAAAACTTTTTCCCAAATTTGGAAACAGGACAATTTCCTGAACAATAAAAAAGAATTATTGCGGATTATTCATTCGTTTTCAAGAAAACGGCAATTAAAATTAAAAATTTTCTATACATTTTGAATAGGGATTTCTACGTAAACGAGTTTTCTATTGTCATCAGTACGTGTACTTTAATATAGTCTTAAAGATTACTGTCACATGCTTACATTGTTGACTCATATTATTTACTCCCATTGTTACTCCGTCGAGTACACATCGTGCGATGTAATCTTACTAGTAACCGCAGTCACGAATCCACCCTGGAATAAGAATTACCTGTTTCGAGTACCACATTCGGTGAGTTCGGGCGACCTTCAGGCATGTTTTTAGTGAGCAAGCGTTCGTCAAAATAAAAATCGAACCAAATCGAGAATCATTTCTGGATTCCATGGGCTTGGCCGTATACTGCAGATCTTGGGCGAGGACTTTGGGGGCATTTTTTACAAGATTGGACCATTTTATGCCTTGGAGGCTTGTCTACATAGACCGTTTGGTGTACCCCCTTAATGGAACGCTGCGCTTGGGCAATTTTCTGAGCTCCATCCAGGTATTTTGCCAGGCGACTGCGACTGTTTTCTGGGGGGAGGGGATATGCTGTGTCGCGTTTCTTTTTTGGGCGTTCAGGAAAGGTTCCTTAGCCCAGACGTGGATTCCGTTCTTGGGATTCGCCACTTGATACGGTAAGTGCCAGAAGGGCGCGCTTCCGGAGTATCGCTTTCACGATTTGGAGAGGCTCTTCTTTGCTTTTTCTTCGTGGAGCAGAAAGGCGTTGGAGGAGTTATATTACATTTTTGAACCAGTCTTGCGTTGTTATCTGAATTTCATTTTTGAATTAAATTTAAAACCGAGGGTGGGCGCGCGGGGGTGCGCTTTAATACGCTCAATTGGCGCAACCCCATCTAGGGTATCCCGGCCTAACCCTCACGGCTACTCTGTGTTATGTGTACTAGCGGAGTACACATTCGGACAGCAGAAAACCCGTGTACGTAGAAATTATAGACATTATTTTGTAGTTAGAATTATTTAGTAGAAGATCGTTTGATTAGGGACCATTTGGTTGGGAATCATTTGATTAGGAATCATTTGTTATGGGGATCACTTGCTGTGTAGATAATTTGTCGACAGAGAGGACACCGGAATCATTTAGTAGGAGATCATTTGTCACGGAAACCTTGAATACAGCCACAGTGCTTAAATCTGTCAGAAGAACACTGGTTGGCAAATAGAAATATTTTTAAGCTCCAATAATATTCCTGCTGATTCTTATGTAACATAACCTCTTGAATCCGAGTATGATCTACTGTTTTCGTGGGACGCTCCCCAACTTATTTTTATCCCTCTTGGATTATTTGGAAGGTTCAAAGAGATTATTTTAGCATTTACAGGGGCTAGGGGTAAGCCTTCAAGGCTGGAGAAGTGAGAAGATCTAAACCAAACATTTGTAGCAAAAAGGTAAGGATGGAGAGGGGGGGGAATTTTCCCCCTTAAATTGTAAAATAATTAATTAAAAATGATCGATTTTTCCGTTTTTTCACAACTTTTTCACTTATTTTCTATATATTCCAGCTTCCAGCTTTCCTCGTCCTCTCACAAACACCTCAAGGTATTGAGGTGATTTGATTTCTTTGATGTTTCGCCAATTTGAACAATTCGCCGGCATCCTGAATTCCAAATTCAGTAACCATGATAGTTCTGCCCTTCCTACTCTTTTCTATTGTCTTTCAGAGTAAAGTGCAGATGCCGATACTGTTTTTTCCTGGTGTAGTGTATGTTGTACGCATCTGGCAGATGAAGTCAAGCGTCAAGATAATACTTGACAAGAATCTAAACTGGAGAAAACATCTGAATATCGAACTTCAATAGGAAAGGATGGCTTTCTGGCAATGTCGAAAGGGTCCTTCTCATAAGATCACTTTCTGAATCTACATTACAATTAATTATCAGACCTCTATTTTGCTACGAAACACTAAACAAGAACTAAACAAATAACAGTAGCGTCTTTCATTCAGATGAATTTCATTCAGATGAATATTAATCTGTCTGACTGTAACTGTAACTAAAGTACTGCGAACAGCTCCGACTGAAGTGATGCGAACAACTCCTCCCACTTCGGATTTGGAGATTCTTCTCTGTCTCTCACCACTTGATTTTCATGACTACAAGTTGAACTGTAGGTCATATGCGGATTTTAGAAGATGCGGATTTAATAGGAAATGCAATATCCTGTTGATTCCAATAGGAACCGACTATTTTCCAAACCGTAAAAACAGTTCAGAATGAAAATTCTTTCAATGGTTCAATACACATTTATTTATTATTGATATATTCGTAAAATGTACCAATCGTGGAATCACCCCTTAACGCGTACATTAAGGATAAGTACGCTTTCCGTCAACCAATTACAAGTTAATATTAAATTTAAAAATATAAGTTTACTTTGATGTAGAAAACAAAATAAGAATTATTAATCATATCTTGTACTATGTCTTACAATAAAACCCAAAAGCGGGGTGGCAGAATAGGTACTACACACTTAAAAGTTAAATCTAATTTGTAATCTTCTTAAAATTTAATGGCAAGGAAATAATTCTAATTTAAACATTTGAAAACATTTTCATCTTTGAAATTATAGCAAGCAGTTTAAAAAATTTATATTAAAATAATAAAATGTTGTGAATTAGTACCCTCCATCAAACTGGTACGTGGTTTTATCGTATATGATAGCATTGTGCTTACAGACAAATAAAAGTTTGCAGTTAAGCTGAATTAATAAACTAATAAAAACCAAATATTTGAACAATTGAATTTGTCCTCTTGAAAGCAGACCTGGAAAAAGAATTCGAATGTTATGTGACGTATTCTCTGCCACACCGCAATGAAAATTCGATTTTTAAAACCACAAGATTTTATGTTCTAAAAGCAGTCAAATATTTTTAAAATAATAAAAATTCAATAAAATATTATTTTCAGCTTTTATGTGTGCTTATTCTCAAGAATAGGATACACAATTGAATCTGATGATATTAGAAGACCACAGAAAAATAAAAAAATAAACTGTGAGAATTCGAACCATGGCCCCATGCTTAAAGGATCGGAGCTTTGCCAGTTGATGTAACTGGCGGCTTGAGTTACCACTCAGCGAAGTGTTAAGTCCTTCTCGAAAATGTTAACATTTATTTTTTTTACTTCAGGACTAAAATTATTTTGTTATAGAAAGAGAAGAAAATTTTCAAATATTTATAAGTTCAAATTATTCAACATTATAATTAAATTCAATATTTTAAAATTTTTATTAACTTTTAAACAGGATTTAACCCTTCTTCGTTTTGCAGTTTTGTAATTTTTTCTTTAAATTTCGAGTTTTTGTTAGCAAAAATTTCATGTAAGGTCAAGTGAGGCAACAGCATTATAGGGTAAGTGCGGTTTTTGCCATTTCTTTCTAAAAAGTGAACAGTTTCATTCTATAGCACATCTTTCAGAGACAGGTTGCAAAAAATGTATTCTATCATACACAACTGATAACACCAGCAAAATAATTATACAAAAATATTTTAAAAATACTAATCTTTTATTAAAACCGTTTTGTACATGTAATTTTAAATGCAACTGTTTTCATCAGCAGAATTCTGTTTCTTTTTGTAAAAGCTTCATGTAAAACTGCGTTAATGAAAATGTTTCGTTATTGTTTTTCTATTTATAAAATTTTCCTTTGCTTATTGGACCAATGTATCTAAAAATTGACTAATTACCTGATGGCAGTTCAATTAAAATGTGTTTATTTAAATTAAGAGATGTTATTTTACCATTTGTTTTGTTTAACTTTACATTACGAACTTATTGGTGTATTATATTTTTCATTACCATTGTTCCATTGTTGTTTTAAAAAGATGTATTTTTATGTGACACAGGTTAAACAACAACAAAAATTAATTTGAATGTTACCGAGATTTATTATTTTCATTGGACGATAGAAATTTATATTTGAAAATGACAAACTCGCCTAATGCAATCATAAAATGTGAACCTAAGATGAAATTCTTTCCTCGGTAATGACAAACCACCGAGGTAATCTGTTGAGAAAAGCTTTTCTCGAAACGAAGTAATTATTCAACTTTATAATATGAGATTTTAATAAAAATAAAGATTTTTGCAATTTAATTTGTACTGCTTTGCGGAATAAAAAAAATATACATTTCGTATTTGGTATGATTTAATGCGGATTCTTTAATCTGCTTATAAATACAAAAAGAATGAAAAATGTAAACGTTGATAATAACTTATTTTAAAAATATTCGGCATTCAACTTAATTTAAAGATTATTTCTGGTAATTTTATAGGCAACTTGGAAAAAGACATCATTAAACCATAAATTTAATGGTTAA
Source organism: Cantharis rufa (assembly GCA_947369205.1). Lineage (NCBI taxonomy): Eukaryota > Metazoa > Arthropoda > Insecta > Coleoptera > Cantharidae > Cantharis > Cantharis rufa. Next base: position 21,490,199 of record OX376309.1, read on the forward strand.
GCTTATTAACGGTTAATATTGCAAACTTTGAGGTAAAAGTATTGCATGAAACGTAATATTCCGCATGAAATATTGTTTCGAGTTTGAGATACTTTAAAGTACATAAATAGATTAAGTTTACAGAACTACCACAAATTGCATTCTGCACGATAATCTATAACTTTTTTTTTGTAATTTTTAAAAACAAAGATTAATGTTTTAATTTTTAATTACTTGGAGTAAAATTTATTGATAGTGTGCAAATTTCTATAGTGAAGAAAGTAATCAATTTTCAGGAGTACTTTTTCAGTAAAATAAAAATTCTGAAAATTATGATCCGTATAGAACGTTAATCTGAATTCAAAATTATAATATATGTGGTTGAGCAATATTATTAATTCTAGTTAGTGATATTGGTTTTCTAGGTTTTAACGTTGTTATAAAAAGTTGACCTAGCTACCCAAAGATTGAATCATAAAATTATTAAAACTGCAAAGGTCCTGCTTTGTGGGCAAATATTTATGGTCATTTTATCTGTACATTGGATTTTAGTGGAATGGTCAATTTAAGCAACATAAGCGCCCCATTTCAAGTTTACGTCTAGCCATTGCTGCTACGATATCTTTAACCTAACTCAAGATTATACAGCTAATTTTATCGTTGCTAATAATAAGCTAATTTAGTACAAAAGCTAAGTATATGTACATACTGAAGTACTAATAATATAAATTAACTTACACTAATTAAATTGGTTTACGAAATGCTAGGTAACTGATTTTATTGGATCAATAAGAAGGATTCCATTAAATAGGATTTTAATGGAATACGCATTTTTTAAGTGTTCTTTCTGAAATTTAAATGTTTGATAGTTAAATTGTAATATTAGGGGGCCCAAGGCCATGTTCGGTGTCCCAACCTCTAGAACCGCTTCGTCACTCTAATAGCATATAAATGAAAAATAAAATATACAAAGAAAAGGTTTGTAATCTATTATCCAGAAAACATGCTGCAGTTTCATTGGTTATTGGTTAAAAAAAAAAGGAACCAATCACAAACTGAAAAGGGTTGCATAAAAACGTTGCATAGTTTAGCTTAACTTTATATATACAGTAGCAGTCATGGAAACTGCATCGCTGAATATTTCCAAATTAAAATTACAATTCCCAAAGAAATTTCAATAACCGCACACAATATAAACACAATACGCACACAAAGTTAGGTTTATTAAACGGGGTGTCTGGAGGGGTATGCATAACATCGAAAAAAGTTTTCGTATTTTTATCTGAACAGTACATTCAAAACTGAAAAAAAATTTTTAAAAAAGTTGGATTTAGTCATTTTTTGAAAAAGTTATGGGTATTTGAAAATAAAATAACCAAATTTTTGAAAAATTCATAACTTTTTTTGGGTTGGGTGAAAAAAGTTGAAAAAATTCTGAAAAATATTTTTAGAGGGGTAGAAAAGTGGTCGATTTGGCGTGGAATGCCCTGTATGTAATATACTTAGACATCTAGTTTTTAATTCGGGAATAATTCCCAATGCAATTTCCATGACCGCTACTGTATATAGCGTAGATGTATGCGTAGATTGCTTTTACTATTGTTTTTCAATTAATTAGTATTGCAATAATAAACCCATGATATAGAATGAAGAGAAAATTTGATAAATGCGAGTTTTATTTAGGTAATTGCGGCGAATAACGTCACGTGTTCCTGATATCCTGTGCACGATATATTTTAAACCAATACATGGTAGTTTCAGGTTACATTTTGGTAATTGATGCGCATTCATGTCACGTGGGTAATACATAATCTGCAAAAATTCATATCTTTAGTATGTTATATCATGGCCAAACCCACCCTGGGTTGAAGCGTTATCGTGGTATTTAACGGTTCACTTTAATTTGTAAACTGAATCAATATAATACTAACTAAATTGTAAAAAACTGTGTTCAAGCCGCCTTTGTGTCGGTCGGGCCGTTTAGGCGCAGATAACCGCGAAGAAGATTCGAAGCAAGACGTGTTGGTGCAAATCGATTCGGGGCAAGACGTTCTCCACGAAGACGTTTTGGCGGGAAAATTAAATTTTATAGTAGGTAATAAAATCTTTTTTAAGCAGAAATAATTATATAAAGTAGCTTGTAACTCTATTCAGATTAAAGGGCCAATTTATTCCTAGCCAATTTGAATTTCATCGAACCGATTTTGCTTCAAATCTTCTTCACCCCAAATCAACTTCGTACCGAACCGAATTGGGACAATTTATATTACATAAATAATAATCAAAAATTATACCCTCTTAAATTCTAAACTAATTTATGCTCAAATACGAAACTTCAAATCAAATTCACAAAATAATTTCAAGAGACAACTTTCTCCTTATCTGATCCTAATTGCCAAAAAGCCTCGTTTCCCCTCTTTCCCTATACCAACTTGATGGCGGGAACTAGAGTAACATCCGCGCACGTAGATCTGTATATTATTTATCAACCAATGCCATAGAGCTTCACCATATTAGCTTCTCCGGGAAACCAGCATGCTAGTTTAAAACATTAAATTAACTGCATATAATGCACGACTATACTAAGCAGAATTTTCCAAAATAAGCGTTACCTTGATTATTTTAATTTTATTACTAATAATTAATGCGTAATGATTATGGAACTCAAAATAATTAAGACCGAGATTATACTGTTGTTTATTTAGAAAATAAACAATTTTCAGTAGTAGAGCAGCTTGGGTTGTTCTTATGGTCACTTATTTATTTTTCGAAAAATAATTGTGCGACTGAATAAAAATACAAAGTTTAGCAAAAACTGAAATCTACTTGTCAGCGTAAAAATCAACAACGTGCGCCATGAATCTAAAACTAGAACCCAGGAGGAAGAAAGTTAGGAATATAACTTTGCAATAATGTGGAAAATGACAATAGTTCTCAAGTTGAGGAAAATCTTACGTAGACGTAAACGTAAGACAAAATATACGTTAGTCTAATAAAATGATTTATAATTAATACTGAACGACTAGCGAAAGTATAAGGTTAAGCACAGGAAATGCCCATGATAATGCGTGCCGAAATACCGAGAAGGTGGTCCCATCGTCTCATATTTTCTCTTAATTCTCAATTCCTAATAATGCTTTCTTTACAGTTACATTTTTAATGTTGTAGTAGAGAATAATCTCATTATTATTAATATTAAATAAAAATTTTAAATAATTATTTTAATGCACTTTGGTGTTTTGATTTGAATTGATGTTGTAAGATTAGAAGTTCCATTTTAATTGGACCAGAGTGCTCTGTAAGATTTTTGACAATTCGCTTTAGGGCGTAATTTGTAAGTGGTAGAATTATGTCGGGGTGTGGTGTAATTATTTTGGTATTCTTGTTGCTTTCAGTGATTAGGGTGGTTAGCTTCATTTTGTCTTTAATAAGGTTTGTTTGTCTTGAAAGTTTCTGTTGTTGTATTACAATAATTTCTCAAATTTTTATTTTTGCCGTTGCTTAATTTTTCGCATAAATTTATTTAAATATTCATTATTTAATTTTACTGCATCAGTTGAGCGTAATAATATATAAATTTTGCTTTAAGCCATTACACGTACGCACGGTATGTATTTTTTATACAAAGCTAATAGGCAGGAATATGTCAAGCGATAATGTGCCCCAAAGCAAAGCCTTTGATGAAAGTCAGTTCCAAATCGCTTTATTAAGTTGCCGCAAGCAAGGAACATAGTTTAATGAAAATTCAATTTTCTTACTCTTGATATAAAAAAATACATTTAGAAGTCATTAAAAAATAACTTCATTTTGTAGAAAATACCAAAAAGCAACTGCTCAGTCAGCACAATTTCCGTTTTAATATCGGCACCAAATTGCGTTTATTGGCAGTCTCACGGACTTAAATTGCGTTACCGGCTAGGAGAACCACACATTAGATGCCTCCGTGACAATAAGCAGAGCAATTCTCCAACGTAATTGTTATAATTTACTTATGACAAGCACCAATTGAATACTAACATTATTGAGCTCGCTCTATAACCACAACCAACACTTGGCTTGGCAAGATTCAACATCAAAAATCAATTCAAGCACGAAAATACACAAACCTTATCAAATAAAATTCACGTTACGCGTAATGGAAACAAGAATGCAATCACAAAAAATAAACAATGCTTATTGTTTAAATAATGGAAACCTTAATTATAAATAAACATTAATTATAATTCAATTAATTGCTAGGATTATTTTATTAACACCAAACAAATTGTTATATATTAATTTTCTGGTTACATATCTTTTTTTGGTAGTAAAAATCTCGTTTGCCGTTAAAGTTAAAAATACTTAATTTTTAAAAAATTGAAATGAATGAATTAATAATTCATTAAAATTTTTGTAAATGTTTTCATTTAATTTCCATTTATTAGTAGATATAAATGGTAAATATCAATGAAATTAAAAAAACAAAATATTTTTCAAAACCTATTCGCAAATATTGAATAAATTTTAATCATCGTAATTATTTTAATATTATAACCATCTGATGTGTTTTAAAATAATAGCAAAACACGTCGTCATTTATTTTAACTTATAATTTTGAAAATAATAAATAAATGTCATCTTTAATTGTTTTTTTGATTTTACTTCTATAAATAGCAGCATAAAAAATAATTAACGTAGGAGAAACCCGGGCTAGTTGCGTACAGAGGTAAGTTGATACAAATATTGTTCCCCAATTTAACTGTCAGTAGGATGAAAATATAACTAACAGAATTTTTGTTTCTACTTCAATATGTGATGAAGTAATTTTACAAAGCCAAGTGTAAATTTACAATTTTTTATTTTCTGTTATAATCCTGATGGAAACATTGTAGCTTTTTATTATAATATAACTTAGTTTTATTTAATTTAATTTTTTTATTTAGATTTTTCTTACAAATAAACTTCAATTAAACCAAATTAATTACAAAGTTTACGATAATATAAATTTTAAATGTAACTTTCATCCGTGACGTGATCAAAATAACCTCACTTACCCCAAACGTAATCCGTATAACTTTCCTTTTAACCTTACTTAAGAGACAAAAATAGTATGTTGTAGTGTAATTTCCATTCGTGATCCATTCATAACAATACCATTTTAGGTAAACCTATTAAGCTTTCACTAATCACTGTAATATTACTTTATAACACTACTTACACGACAAAACTTGAAGGACAACACATTTGTCATGAATTTTCTTATTTCAACGGAGTTTTTACGTTTTTTTTTCTAAATCAAATCAATTTTACTTTAAATGACTACTTTTTTGATTTACTATCAATTATACGAAATTATTTATATTACATTTAAATAACTATAATTATAATATGTAAATTTTTTATTTTATCCACAAAAAAAATAGTAGATTACTCCACTAACATTATTTGAATTTTAACGTAAGACCAATTTCTCTACTAGCTGGTAACAAAGCGAAAACGAGAACTTGAATCTTCTGTTTTTCTTGTTTTAAAATTAAAATCAACACAAAAAAGCAGGCGATAAAATATTTTATTACAAAATACCTATTCGATATTATTGAAGCTGAAGTACTACAGCTTCAAATAGCTTAACATAATTTATCAATACCGTCAACGAACAGAGTTCAACTTAATTAACTCAGATTTTTATCACTAAAAATAAAAAAAATTATTTCATTTCGTAAGAAAAGCCATCTTTGATCTGAAATTGTGTTTAAAATAATTAACTTTCCAAGATGATTACGATTGGTTTTTGCTTACACCAATCAGATAAAAACATTTTATGCCTCAAATCTGGGCAATTGAGTTGCACACCAATCCAGTTCCACACCATTCAAACAGGCCGTCCTATTCTATTGTTATTACTGTTATTACTGTTATGCTATGATTATATTCTCTTGCCTTTAAAATATGAGGTTTGGAAAATAAATCATGGAAATGAACTAAATAAACTCAAAAAAATGAAAATTTTTTGGAAAACTCCAGGCATTAACAAACCGTCGTGACAAACAGATGACCTTACAAAACAACAATGCCATAATAAAATTTAGACAAACGGAAAGTGTATGCATAAACAACTGCTTTAAGGCAGTGTTCTAGTCTAGAATTTTAAAAAAATCGATTTTTTTTCTGCATATTCTTAAAGTTTAGATATTGAAGAATATATCTTCGGGAGAAAATTTTAAAATTCATGTAATTTATGTAGTTATAGCTATTTTAGTGACGCACTGTATCCCCTTCAAGCCGGAACATTTCGGTGAATGCCTGACAGGTGAAATTATGTAAATGTACAAATATAGGTCAACCCAAAACACTTCATAATCGTAAATATTTTCGTGTTTACTTTTCATTTCAGCTCAGTATAGCTTTTAATAGTCTACGATTTATAGGTACAAGTGTTTATTACAGAACTACATTTTTCAACATGGTTGGCATGATATCTCAAGTTCTATTTACCCGATTTACTTCAAATTTAGTGTCGACCTTCAGTGTATGTCTATCTATCGCCCCTACCACTTTTATAGCAAAATTATTTTTGTAACTATATGAAACTTTTATTCAAAACGTTAAACGCGTTTATTACAAAACTACATTTTTCGTCTTAGTTGTCGATTCGATTTTAATTTTTGTTTGATTTGGAATTTTATTTTGATTTTGTTGATAATTTGTTATAATTGTAAATATTTGAATATTTTGAAGATTTAAGTTGATAAGAATTTTGTAAAATGAAGGAGATTAGTCAGGTCCGTCATAGTGGACTGACGCGTTTTGCAGGAGATCCCATAGAAATTTGATTTTTTTGGGGTTTAAAATATAAGATTTTGATTATTGTGTGAATAACGTTTGATTAGAAAGCGTGAGTAGAATTTTATTTAGTGATTTGGGAGTTTTGTCCGAAAGTTAGATGATATTGAAGAAATTTTTGGTTATTTTGATGAGTAATTTTGGAAGAGAGTTGGATGTTGAATTTAATTGCATAATTATGATGTTTTATTAGTTGGAAGTTGAAGAAAATTAATGCAGGATTGATAGGGCGAAGCGCATGGAAGCGCACACAATCACGCACATTTGGCGTGTATTTTTGAAAAAGTTAATTTTATAGATATAAGAATTGGTTCATTTAATAAAATTTTGAGTACCAGGCATAAAATAAATGCTTCGGCGATCCAAATATAAAGAAGCCTGCGTGAGCAAGAGGTGGGTGAATCTAGCTACGACTACCCTGTATTAAAATTAACGGTGTCGAGCAATTTTTCTACCAAAATAATGTTGCTATTTTAAAAATTAAAAATTATGGAAAAAACGGGTGAAAAGCTGTTTTTTGTTTTCAGACAGCTGCCGTTTCGCGAAAAAAATTTTTTCAGTTTTTTTTGTAGGGGCTATAACAACATTCTTACTAATAATGAATCTTTTTTGTAATTTTGTTTCAAATAACCAGAAGGGTTGCAATCGTGTCAACCAGCTCACCCCACTTTTATTTTATACTCAACTTTACTAGCTAATAAGTAGCTTAATTTTAATTTTTTTGGAGATTGTCAAAATACCAATAAATATATTATAAAAAAATAAATAATAAAAATATTTTTTGTTTCTTTTTTATGGAGCTCGAAACAACACCTAAAATTTATGGCCCTAAACTTGAACACTGCATTAAATCTCCAATCGGCTCTTTCGACGAAGAAAAACCACCCTCATATGCAAAATCAAAAAACCCTAATATTCCATAAACTTAATCAGTCTACTAAAGCTAAAATAATGAAAACTTTGTAAAATTTCCAGAAACAAAGAAATCAAAAAATTTACTAATCATGAAATCTTTACCGAAGTAAACGCAAAACGTAATCACAGATAGAAATTGTGATTTACTTATAATTCACAGGAAATTACAAAATTAGCATTATATAACAAAAATGGACATTAATTTTGTAGTACTAATTCAATCGGAATTACCAATGCCACGGTGAAAGAGGCTATGTATAGCAGCAGTCATGGAAATTGCATCGGTAATTATTTCCGAATGAAATTTCAATAACCGCATACATTATAAACACAATAAGCACACAAAGTTAGGAATTCAAACCGGGGAGTCTAGGGGGTATGGAATACCCTCCAGCACACCAGGAATTGTATGCAAAAAATGTGTTATTGAGCTTATGGGTTTCAAACCAAAAATCTAACTTCTAAAATGCTAAGATTTTAACACATTTTTTTTTTTTGAATACAATCACTGATCGGCGGGGGTCCTCAGAGCCCCCGGTTTGAAAAGCTTAGCTTTGTGATTGTATTCAAAAGAAAAAATGTATTATTGAGCTTATGAGTTTCAAACGAAAAATGTAACTTTTTATCTATTTCTATTCTATTTTCTAATCTTTATTATTAAGAACATAATATAGAAATCAATTTTTTAAAATTTGGAAATAATTCCCAATGCAATTTCCATGACCGCTACTGTACATTAGGTTACACAAAAACTGTACTATAATCAAATTCTTCCAACATTTTTTACAATGCCAAAGAAACAACACAGCAGGAAGATGTAAATAGAATGAAGTGCTGAAATGGATCAGCAAAACAAGAAAAGGTAAAGATGTAATGATAACACAGATCATTAAGTGGAGTCCATTGAAGAAAAAAATTAGTGGTAGACCAAGATTGCGGCGGTGGAATCAAGTCAGGAAAGAGTTGAAAGTAAAGATTATTGGCAAGAGAGACAAGTAATAATATTAGATTGTAGTATATAGTGTATAGTAACGACCAAATTACCCCACACGCGGGGTAATAAAAGACTTATACTCTACTTCTTGGTCTTCTGAAGAGTAAATTATATGACTTTTGAATCTAATAATATAATGCAATTAACAGTAACAGCTAAAATGATTAACAAATAAAATTGGCCAAATTCAAGTGAATAATTGATCATTATACCAGTTATCACTCTGACTTACATACATGAGCAGTTTCTATTAATACAAATGCTTTGTCTAATTAATTGATAATTAAATATGGATTTTGGATATCTCAGTATCACAATTGAGGTTCAAAGTTATTATTAATCTGATAACGTAATTAGTACTAGTTAGAAGAGGCAAATGGGATTTGATAATTTTTTAAAAATAATTATAAAAACTAGGTTTTGTTTCTCACGGACACCGTTCTGCTAGTTAACTGTTCCAGATATTTCAATATCTATATAAGTAAATTTAATGCAAAACTATCTTAGAAAGTATACATTTTACATGTGTATGTGTGGGTATATTACACAAAGTATATAAAAGCTGTAAAAGTGTCCGTGCAATATTTTTTGATAAAATTTCAACTTTTATATGTTGTTAAAGCGTAATAAACCTTTATTTATGACGTAATGTCATTTTAAATATGATATAAATATTTTAAAAGTAAAGAAGAAGAAATAGTAGGATAATAAAGAAAAATGTTAAAATAACTTCATAATAGACGTATGTTCACTTGATGACTTAATTGTTCCCGTTTACTTAATTCATCATTACTATTTAAATTCTTTAAAATTGTCTAAGAAACGTTTAATACATCTTTACATAGGAAATTATGACCCTACTTTATCCTTCAGATTCGTTGAAACTGGAAGTTTCTTTGTCTGCAAATTGAACAATAGACGCGTCTCATGCCTTTTGAATGCATTGCTTTACACGAACATTTTGCTCCTTCCATACCAAACTAGACAATAAGACCTACCATTTAATTATATCAAAATCTCAAAAAAAAGATTAGCAACAAAGCTCAAAATTAACTTAAAATCTAGAGAATATTTTCAAATAATTAATCGTGTAATAATGAATAACATAATCTACCTAATAGATTATGTATAATGACTCTTGCCTCAACTATAATTTTATTTGCTGTTATAGTTTTAAGGTCAACTAAAATGAAATTTCTTGATATTCAAAAATTCTTATCGCTCTTTTTAAGTTTGTTTGAGGTATGCAACCTGTAAGTCACATATCCTCACACAGAGGACGCAAGCAGACTTCATTTATCAGTTAGGTTCACGTCGACAGTTTCGTAGTAGTATGAATCTGAAATTTACTGATAAAATCGCAAATAAGATCAAAACACTTTTGTCGTTATGGCTTATTGAATTTAATAAATATTTTCGTTGGTCACTGAATCTAAAGACCAAAGAATCTATTATATAGTTGTAAGGTCAACTAAAAAGGAATTAGGAATTCTTTAAAATTTTTAAAAATTTTTCGCTAAAATACAGTTGTCTCAATTATTGGAATTATTGTCATGACTATGAATTTGATTTAATCCTGCCTAAGTAAAAAACCTTAAATTTTCCTATTAATTTTCTTTACACGTATTCAAACGTGTAAGGAATACAATGCCAAGCGTTAAAGCATGGTATAATCAACAAGAATACCACATTAATTTTCCCATTTTCAACAATCAACCACCAGCTACTGTAATAACGCAAAAGTAGATTTCAGAGTTAAATTTGTAGTAGTTTAAATAGAAAGTGGTGAGAAATTAAGTTTCCATTTTGCACGACAATGCACCTGCCTGGTAGTATTACCATAAATAGCAGCTTACGAAAGCTAATTTACTTATCTTAAGTGTATTACATCTTTAAAAAACATTGTAAGTTTCAAAATTAAATGAATGGTTCACTTTACAATAAACTAAAATGCAAGTATTTTGAAAAACTAAAAGAATAATTTATTTAATGTTGGTTTAGTTATCGATCAACAAAATTACAGATTTAATAAATAAGAAATACTCAAACTCTAGAAAAAAAAAATAATATTAAATATTTTTTGATATGACTCACATTTACGTGTGGGTTTATTTATTCATTGACGTTCGACTAAATCTCAAATATTTTATGTTTATATGTAAGGGTCAATATGCCGCTTTATATGAACAAACCAAATACAGTAAAAATCAAACAGCATTTTTTAAGGTTTTAAATTTGTTTGTCTTAAAATTCATGTTAAAGTATTCCTTTAATCTTTAGTTAGCTATTTACCAAAATATCTTTGTAGAATTTGAATATTTAACAATCAATTGCGGTACTAACACCAAACAAATTTAACTTATTTGTTAATGCTATTCGAATTTGTTTCAAAACTCCCTGTATGCGGGTGATACCGCTATGTATATTAAGTCTTCACTTTGATCATTAGCTTAGTAAGTTAACCAAACAACTGCTGATTCTAAGGTACCCGGTTAGCCCTTCAGTCTATTCCTGAACAATGAGAATCTTCCCTTTTTAAGAAAGGTTTCAGCATTTAAACCCCACGGCTGCTTAAACCGCATTGGGGAATGATACGTTCACATGTAAATTTAGACTTTCTCCAGATTCAAACCGGGTACCATATCGTCAGCAGTTTTTGGCTAACTGCTCTAATGACTGTCGTTAGGCTAATGTGCTAGCTCGATGCTGATGGAATAATCAGATTTTTCAAATCAAAACAGTTCAAAAAAGATTAAGGAAATGATAACAGGATAATATGTCAGGTAATAATTGGATTAATCACCAAAAGTTACCTTATTGCAGTTACACTGGATACTAAAGATTTTGTCAGTGTAAAGTTTACCTAGCGCTATATCGGGTCATTTATGAACTAAATAGTCTTTTACTTCAAGAACTTTATAATGGGGATAGTTGTATATATGTTTTTTTTTATACACATAGCAATCTGAAGTTGGGTAGTTTCGAAATACTTTTAAAGGAAAACCAGCTACACCCTCAGAATTAATAATACATTGTGCAAATGCTTGCATACGTTTTCTAATTACTCATTCATTGACCATATCAGCCAACTTCACACATAAACATATACATCCGTATAAATAATATTAACGCGGAAGTTTGTAAATTATCTTGATTAGTCAATTTGATTTAAAAAGTTATTTTTTTAGTTTTATATCTATAACATAATTATAAATAATAAAAAAATTATAATATTAAACATAACTTGACTAGATTAACATAATATTTTAAATAGTATTGTGAAATTTCAAATAATTTGAAGCGGCAGGACCAACGCAGAACTGCCAAACATTCTGTGGTTACAGCATAACCTAAAAATATCGTTCAAGTTTTGTTTACTTTCTTGATATTTATGTTAAACATTTTTCATTGCTTTAATATGTGGCATAATAATAAACATTAATTTAACTCAGTGGTGGAGGAAATTAGGTAGCGGTGCGGTGTGTTCAAATCCTGCCGTTAGATTAAAGCGGTTAAAAACTTTTACCAATCATAAAAACTAATTACGGATTGTAGAAACAAACTGTGATAAAACTAGCGTAATGAGCATGTACTTTAAAGCTCGTGAATACAAGAGGAAATTTAACTTTGGTTATTCATAACCACTTATTACATCTAAAAAGCTGCTGATGAAAAATACACAATTAAATATTAACTTTTGACTTTTTCTGTATTAAAAAAAATCGTAAATAATAACTCAAATAAAGATTCTAAAAATAATTAATTATTTGACAAAATAATATCAATAAAAATATGACAAAAAAATAAAATTAAATTAAATTTTGAGAAATTATAACAACATTTTATTCTGTTTAATTTTAAAACAGAAAAACCACTCTGTATATAGTTTAAGATAATATTTTATGTTGCACATCAAATATTATGTAGATCAATAACTTTTAATTTAAAATTTTTCTTATATTTTGAACGGTAAGAGCATCATAAAAAAGTCACGTTATTGGTTTACACTGTATAATTAATAAGAAAAGTACTTTGTAATTTTATGTAATACTTATTGTGAAACGAACAAAAACAAGATAATTTCCGATACATTAGTTTTATATTCAATACTTGACCTTTTTATATTGATTTTATGACAAATTATTCTAACTCCTAAATATAAATGTTTTAATTGAGTTAATCAAATTCGGATTATTTGATTAAATAAACGGTTTCGTATATAATTTATTCCTCGGTGCTCTTATATTGTAAATATAAAATTTAAATTATTTTAAATGGGAAATTTCAAGATTAACCGGATTAATTTGTTGAAGCGAAACTTTTGTTCAACCGATAACATCATTTGAAAGAATTTGGTATGCTGCCAGTTGAAATCGGAATGTAATGTCGGTAAATACCGAGATATGTGGTTTTAAGTTTAAGAAAGCAGGAATATAGTAAATTATCTCATTTTGGATGTTAGGTAATGAATGCAAAATGTAGAGAAACCATTTTTTCTTCATTACAAAGTGATTTATTAAGACCAACGATCAAGATTTTCCATTCTCAATTTTTCATTTGTCATAAAGTAGAAAGAATTACACTAACGTAATAAAAAATTTCCTTTAGAGCAATACCATTGATTATGTCAATGGAATTAACGTCATTTTTACGTGTTAAACTTGTTTACACGTTAAAATAACGTGTATTTATTGAAATATTTATAATATTAATAGAATTTCCATATTTACGTAACTTGTAATTACACACGTCTATTTTTATTACACATAGTAGTTACTTGTATACATATGTACGTATATCTACCGTAATACCGTGAGTTGAATGATATATCAACATTGAATTAACATTCATATGTAATTATTGAGAAAGTTTGATCCACGCAACAACATCGTCAAGTATCGGTACTTAATATAATATTAAAATTAACGTAGTATAGGGAATTTTTGATCGAATGTCAACTTCCTAAGTTTTATAAGAGTCCATGCGTTAACTTTTAACGTTAACGTTTTAAGTGGACGTAAACGATAGCTTGCATCTTAACAATTTCTGCGGGTCCGCACTTAAATCTCTACAGTTAAATTTTTATTGCTAAAAGATTATTTTAAATAATGATATTATCAATAGCATTTATAATTTAAAATTAAATTTTCAGAATGGAAAATTAAATTGTCATCTTTGTTTCAACTATTAGATTTCTTCATAGAACTAAAAAGTTAAAAGTAAACTCTACGCAGAACAGCTTAAAGCTTACATAAAAATGTTATGTCATCGTACGCTGGAAATGTAGATAAAGGACCAGGAAGTTGGGGATATAAAATAAGCTCTTGCGACAGATTCAACCCAAGTTTTGAATTAGTTGTTACTCAAAAGCAATTCCGACTTTATGACTAACTCATTCATTTTATAACAACTTTTATTACACAAAAATCAAACATCAACTGCTTAATTATTAAATTTCTTTTGTGCCCATTAAATGTAATGCGCTTTTTCAGCAATTAATATTCCAGATGATAATTATTTTTTGCAGTATATTATTTGTATCATTATTATGTTACGAACTTTATTGCCCTTTTAATATCTTGAATATCCTTCCTGATGCTTTATATCTCTGAAAAATGTAAATAGTATTCCATTTTACTTCTTTTGATCATATTTTAAATTCTTGTTTGCTATCAATTAAGTAAGTTTTTTACTCCAACTTTTAATTGCTCAATTTTCCAACAATAATAATTATTGCTTTTATAGTGAAAATATTTCATGAAAATTTTGAACACCACTATAGACTTGGAATGCTTTTACAAATATTATGAACGTCAAAAGCAAAACTGCTAGCTAATTATTTGCTAATTTTCCTAACTAGAAGATAGCTACTTATTTCACTTAATAAGGACAAATAGAATTCTGGGTACTAGGCAACAGATTTTTTTCATAAAAACTCAGCAAAAACAACCAGTGTAGCATAAATTTAACAAAATTGTTTGAAGGAAAATTACAAAAGAAAACCAATTTTAATATCCTATGCCTAAAATTTATTTCAACCATGAAATATATTTGCAATCAAACATCAAAACCAAAAATTCACTACCACAACTGGGGTAACCAACTTTACTCATTTTCAAGCTGTTGGAGTCAAGTTCGCTTCATAGAGCTGAGTGGTATTTTGTTCTGGTTTTTTGATTGGTAATAAATTCAGGAACCAATCAATCAGATAGAATATTATTGCTGAGACTAGATTTTCATTTTTGGCTGAAGATCTACTACCTGAACTGATCATTATTTGGCCAAAAATCTTTTGGTCAACAGTTTTTGCCAATATAGATCAAATAGATCATTTAGTCATTTCGTCGATAGTCAATTGGTTAACAAATTAATTTTTTTCTGTAATCCTAAATATTTTTTAATGCAAACCGATTTTTCAGTCAGACAATTCGCAAGCTTTTAAAAAATTACAGCTTTTAGTTCACAGTGCTTTTTGGTTGGGTTCATAAGATTTTAAATGGCTCATAATGGCTTTCTCCAACTAGATTTTCCGTTTGATCAAACCGCAAAGGATCAAAGCGGGATCTTTGGATCTAAGGATTAGGATTTAACCTGGAGCTGGACTTATTTACTTATAAACTTTGTACATTTTACTTTGTACTGTACTTTTAGCCTAATAACTAGATATTGAATTAGAATATATAGAGTTATTATTGGCCAAATGATCTATCGGCCGAATGATCTATTGGTCAAATGATATGTAGGCCAGGTGAGCGTCGGTCTAAATAGAGATCCTGTTAGATTGCTGATGGTTTTCTTAGCTGAAAAAAAAAATGCAGCACAAATGTAAGATTTGTTCTTTTCAAAAATTAAATCCAATAAATCATCTTTTCTACACATTACATCTGTCGCATAAGCAAAGTATCAACTTTAGAATACCAAACTATTTTTGGCAGTGGAATCAGTTGGTCTTTTTTTTATGTTGTTTGAATATGTTTTCATCAACTCTTTTGACATGCAGAAGCGTGAAGTTAATAACAGTTTTTAGTTGTTTTTTATTTCAATATTTCATTTTTATAAAGCAAATGATAATTACTTTTGTACTATAGTACTATAATCATGAAATTGCTAGCGAATTATTAATCCGTTTTAAATTTTTATGAAAACTGTTTTCACACGATTTTAAACCAATTATTTTTATGAAACAGAGCGTTACGCACTTAAAAAGGAAATTTATTTTGCAATTAATCGAGGCTATAATTACGATTTTCTCAAACTTACATTAAATTTATTCCTAATTTCGACATTTTCTTAAGAAAAACTTAACGTACTAACTTATGATGTTATATATTTTATTTTTAAAATACCTAAAAGAAAAGTTACCCCTATGTTATAAATTTTTTTTACCTAGAAAAATTCGAAAAGATTTTGCTGAACTTAAACACATAAATCATACCTTTGCATAAATGTTGTATCGATATGTGACGCGTTCACATAAAGCAATGGCATATGTAGTCAAATGCAGATGAAACTTTTTCGTATTTCATAAAAAGCTCGATCGTTTAAGGGAAAGGAAATTGACGCATGCGTTTTAAGCGTCAATGTCAGTTGCATTTATACATTAGTCAACGCCTTTTGTATTTTAAAACATTAAATATGATTAAATAGTGTTAATGCAATTTAAAGTATGAGTTATTTATTGTTTAAATTATTTTAAAGTAAAATCACATTTTATTTAACCGAAAGCATTCATGCTGAATATAAGATGCTTCTTCTTTCACTTTCAAAATTTCAAAATAATATTTTCAATATTGTATAACTTTTAGTGTTTCTGTAAAAGCTTTCGTTCAAAAAAAAAATTATGTTCACTTTATTTTAATCAATCGTTCAAGTGTCAGTTTTCCCGAATGCAATTGTATTTAAATCAAAAACTTGGCGGGCGGCATTAAAGTAACAGTAATTATAATTAAGTTACGGTTCTTCAGCTAATAATTATTTTCTTGCCTTTGCAGAAAACCACGAGTTTTCCTCGAACCAAATATATTTTTTGTAGTTCTTTGTAATTGTAACTACTCTCCGATCGACCGTAAATCCTAAAAACTCACCCCAAAAAGTTCCTAATCTTCTTCTTTAACCGTTTGTTTTTCAACTTAGAACATAGACTTCTTTCTCTTTCGAGAAAAACTTAAACATTTAGACTCACGGCTGTTTAAATCTTATTGAGAAATGCCTATAACTCCGTTTTTAGATGTTGATAGTTGACTTGGCCTCCGTAGCACGGAGATGGTCACATGAAAGTTTCGGGCCTTTCCCCAAATTCGAACCATATACTTTAGACTCATCAGTTGTTCGGCTAACTTACTAAAGTAATGACCGTCTCTCATTTTAATAAAATAATTAAATTAAAATTCAAATTTAATAATCAAAAATACATTTCTTTTTGAATTTTAAAATCATAACTATTTTTGTCTTTTCAACATTAATTCAATTATATTTTTTCTTTGGACCTTGGACCTTATTAAGCAAAGGTCCAAATTCCCGAAAAACTGTATAACTGAATTTCTTTTTAAAAAGAAAAAGCAAAAATTAAAATTTAATCAAATTTAACAAAATCTGAGTTAAATCAGGGGAAAAACAAAAAGCTTTTGCTAAAATCACAAGAAATCTTAGGAATACTATAGACCAGTACGGCGCCTTTTTTGAACTAAAGATACTTTAATTAAAATTATGAAGGTGGTAAACTGGGCCAAAGGCAAATTTCAGGTAAATTTCTTAAAATTTAATTTACCTAAGAATCTCCTTTGTCTTTGGCCCAGTTTACCATTTCCAAAATTTTATTAACATTTGCATTCGCCCTAGTGTACCATTTTTAAAAATTTAGTAAAATTCGTCTTAGCCCAGTTTGCCACTTCCAAGTATTGTTTTGACCCAGTTTACCATACACTTTTTTTATGGCGGCCTACCCTAAAGTAAGGTTATTTTTATTTACATCTGGTGAAGATGTCACATTTATGACATTGAGATTAGAAAACGAAAAAGTTATTGGGCGGTTACGTGAAGAAGCTGCAATTCGCTAGGGTGCCGCGGAGCACATTTTGAGAATCTCTTCTACTGACGGTGTTTTCTTTTTTGTTTTTTCAACTTTAGATTTTCTAAAGAAAATCTTGAGGCAATCCAGGAGAAAATCAAGGGAAATCATTCCAGAATCTCGTAATCGGAAATCTATTAGCCGCCCAAATTCTTTTTCCTTTCCTTCCTTTTCTCTTCTTTTTCTACCAAAAAAATGTACGTGCCCCCCCTGCACAAATAATTTTGTATTATCTATGCAGATATGTATCCCACTTTGAAAACCTCTACTTTATACTGCTGTTAATTAGCCTCCTCGAAAACATTAAGAATTTAACGTGAAAATCGAACTACAGCACAAATAGTTTGAAACTGGAATCAAACCTACATATGACCTTGTGGTCAGAAGGCAATCTCTTTAGTGCTCCATCATGTACAATGTATTTAGCTAATATTGAAAGTTTACATTTCTGGAGAAATCAAAATATCATCAGTTGGTACATTTCTAAATCTTAACCACATATTATTTTTACGAATACTGAATATTCAACTGCCGCTAGCAGTACGAGTCCTTCTTAATTAATTTAATTAATTTTGATTTTATGTTTAATATTACTTTGAACAAATAACTGGTTGCTGATTTAGCTTGAGGTTGAATAAGAAGTATACTTCTTCTTGAGTTGTAGACTTACTGACACAATCAATCAAGGCAAAAATTTCAATTTGCTTCAGTCAACTTTGTTGCAGTCAAATTCGCAAATTAAAGTTTCCACAATTAATTTAAACAATCCTTTCAGTATTATTGTTATTGTAAAAATATAAAAATTTACGAGCTTTCGGTTTGTTTAAAAATTATTTTAAATTTTAATTAAATTGTAATGTTAGTATTATTCGAGAAAAATTGAAGAAAAACACTCTAAATAGTAGATTATATTACAAAAGTTTTCGAAGTTGAATTTACTTAGTGGAAAATAGAAACATCCTGCTACATGTTTAATTCAAAAATTCCTTTATTGCAAAGTATGAAAGTAGTACAAGCTTAATTTTCACTGACAGAGTAATAAATAGTTTACCATAATGGTTGAAGTGGAAATCCTAAATCCTATTTTGTACAAAATTCGTTTAGATTTTATAATCTCGCAGAGCTCGCAGGCGTATTGTTTCTGATTGTTGAAGCGCCAAGTTATGCACTATGCATCGATTTGCATCAATTTGCATTGATGCACTTTCCAGAATTTCCATATGATTATGATGCTAGTGACGACTAACGAATGAAAAACACATATTTTCCATTCATTCTATAAAACAATCGTATTATCAAACAGCTTTTCTCAAAAGTCAAATAAGAAATCTTATATTGCCTTACATCATAAGTATATGATGCCGCTGTTACCTATTATTATGACATAAATAATTCATTCTATTACAAAATAAATTACAATTAATAATCGGTATATTATACGGAAAGATTTAATAATCGTAACGTTAGTGATTTTCTTAAAAAGTAAACTCTCAATTATAAAGCATCTCTCCCGCAATTGTAGCACGTAGAAATGACTCGCTTTAGATTAAGAATTATCCGGATAAATCAAAGCTCGTATGGTTTTGCTTGCGATAATTAAATTTTACTTGTTTAATGAATTCTTTTTAAATTAAATAAAAAATCCATAAGGCAACCAAAAATTTGTTAATTTTTTAAGAAATTAACTCAAAACAAAACAACTTTATTTTTAAATGAGACACCCTGTATTACTTTCTAGTACCATAGTCAGTTTTTTAGTTGTGGGGTAGGGGAACTTTTTTATTTTTTACTGCAAATTTTATTTGTATGGCATATTTTTAAGCATTTATCGGTTATGAAAGCTCCCAAATTTCTACATTTTGGATGGGGGAAGTTAAAAACATTCCTAGCTTCAAAGAAGTCATTTTCCATATTTAAACCCCCTTCAAATACTAATTCTTTTAAATTTATTTAATATATAATAAGTATTACTTTGATTTTTAAAAAATTTCCATTTCCAGAACATAATATAGAAAAATTCAAAGTGGAACCAGTAGAAATTTTTAATTTAATTATTACTATAGTTTTTTCAGAAAACTATATAATTTAAAAATTCAATCAGTTTTGATTTACTCTAATTTGACCTACTTAAATGGTTGCTTTCAAAAAGTAAAAAACGAAATGTTTGTTTTTGTACCAAGAGAGTGAAATTAAGCAAAAATCATTTGGAAAAAACTTTAATTAATTTAAATATTCTCAATCGGTTATTTTTATGACACCTGGGGTACAAAAAGTTAATTGAACTATAAAAAGGACCTTTACCGTCATGAAAAATATATTAAAGGAACTGTCAGGCACTGATTGCTATTTTTTTATTTTAATTAAATAGGAAGTACGTACAAAGCAAGTTTGGTGCAAACAGCATCAAATTTTAATTATATTGCAAAAGCTAAGGGCTTATTGCACCAACTTTATTTAAGGTGTATTATTGCCTCCTCCTCCTCTTTTAATGGAAGTTTTATTTCGAGTGCTGGCGCACTATGCACTAAAAAATCATCAAAATATTTTATCCAAAAGTTAGCTGGCGCTCTACCAAGTTTAATATACTACACGCTTGTAATGCATTAAATTCTGTTGTTCTGTGCGCTACATAAATTTGATTAAATATTGAACAGGGAATTAGAATAAATAATAACATGAAGCTATAGGAATCTACAATTAGGCTGGTATAGCATTTATTATTTAAATTAAAAAATCATTTGCATAATTATATATTGTAATAATACAGAATATGAGTAAGTTAATTAATCTCAATAATCAAAATTTGTAGGCAAATTTACCAAATTTAGATTTTAATAATAAATATTCTAATTTATACTAGTAAACTACAAAAATTATATTTTTTATGAAAATATATTAATTACCCAGATGATTAAAAGTTGATATATTTTCAATAACGTGAAAATGTGCCTTTGCTTTCTTTTCTTCCGAATCAGTGGAGCGCTAGATTTTTTTATAAGGTGGGTAGACATGGGCAAAGAAAATAGTTAGTGAGGCGAGAAGCAGTTTTTTAAGAATGGCAGGTGGTCAACTTATTTTTAACCTGTTTGAAAAATTTCTTGTAAAAGGTTCTTCACAACAAATAGAAATGACGCAAAAATATCAGATTTCAGTGAACCAAGCTTAGCGATTATACGGCATTTTAAAACTAAAATTAGTTTTATTTTTATTCAATAAATCCATAATTACTTATTTTTGAATATTTCAAAATATCTTAAGTTTTATTTATATTTAAGTTTCAATTCCCATATCTCCCTTCCAAAATATATATGGACGGTATATGGTTTCCATATCAGCCAGTACAAATTAACGTGATTTCCGAGTTTCTTATAATGCGGTACGAATTAACCGCGTAAAAGGAGGGTTGACTGTAATATTATTTTAATTGATGCATTTAGCTTGTACCCAATGCTGACCATTAAGAGTTTCTTCTTCTATTTAAAAATTTGTGATACATCATGAGGACGTACTCATGATTTGAATGACGTGGAAAGGTGATATTTCAGTGAAAACTCTTGTAATGCAACTTTCAATATTGTCCTTGAAAAAATTACGTTTAGTCGCGTCAACCCTTGCCAACAGTTCCTAAAATGGCTCCACAGGTCAGGTCGGGATGCGGTTTTCTGCATTCTCTTCCAAAACGATTATCTCGGAATGTGCCTGGAAAAATTTTTCCAGGAGAAAAAAAAAAAAAAACTTTGGCCTGCAGCGATACAATTTTCGGTCTCCGGGAAAAATTTTTCCAGGCACATCCCGAGATAATCGTTTTGGAAGAGAATGCAGAAAACCGCATCCCGATCCGACCTGTGGAGCCATTTTAGGAACTTGGTATCCATTTCCGCAAGGGTTGACGCGACTAGTTAGACAAATTTTCAAGAAGCAGATTAAATTAATATAAATTAAAAAAAAATTTCAATTTTTACTTAATATTAACGGATGGATTGCAGGTAGATAAATAAACGAATCTTAAAGTGCCACAGGATTTGATTTGATTCGATAAAGGATCACCAGACGTTTGGTGTCAAAATGTTGAAATTATACTGAACGTCACAATATTAGATGGTCGTATACAAAAGCTAAGATAAGCACAATATATTATTATATTATTAAAGCTTATCTGCGTTTTTAAAACACTGTTCTTTATTAAGCTCTCAGGAGGATTAAGATAAAAACAATAAGTTTTTTAATTGTACTAAATGAATTTTAATTTTTTTCAGAGATTACTTAAAAAATAACTTTCTATTTACGATGGAAGATAAGAGAAAAACAGAAAACAAATATCTACTAAATTTTTCTAAATCTAAAAAGAAAACAATAATGTTCGGCTTGGGATTTGAGAGAACTTTATGGTTGACAGTTGGTCACTAAGTTAATAGCAGTCGTTCTAAATTTATGTTGTGGTGTATCAAGAACATACGCATTCCATGTATAACATTTTCTTATGACACATAAAATCAGGTTTTGCTATACTCAAAAGTTTTAAAGCTAAGCATGGAAAAGTGAAAGGATATGTGCATAAAATCTGTAACAACATACAAACCTATAAAAATTGACTGACGCAAATGTATTCGATCGAATCTTAATTTTTATTTTTGTAGTAACTCCACAGTTAAAGAAAGAATAAAAATGTACATATATTATCCTGTCAGTTCTAATGCATATAACTTATGAGTGTGCCTGGGGATACAAAATATTTTTATCCTACTTTTTTTTTATTATAAATAAGAAAGTTAATTAGAGACTTGTACATGACAAATGCACTTCGTGACAATTTTATCAAGTATCGAAATAATTACAAACTGGTGTGTTTAATCTCATTTGCATATCGAATATCGACGTTAATAAAATATCACGAGTGAATAACGGCGTTCATCATGGAAATTTCTACACGAGTAACTTAGGCCAATCAATAACGAGAACATAATAAAATTAATAAAATTACTACAAAATAAATTAAATCTCAACTTAGAAAACCTTAGCTTAAATGCGAAGCAATTACGACATAGTCCCTTTACTTATTTAATTAAACAAACTGGGTAATTTCTTTAGTTAGCTTAAAAATTTCCAAGTTTGTGTTTGCAAAGTATACTAAGTAAATTTATTTTAAATTGTTATTAAATATGCATTGAGCTTAGTTACCTATATCAATAGTTACTAAGGACTAAAGTTCGACCCGTACTTAAACCAGGGTGTATGAAATTTTTACCTTGGGGATTTGAGGGTGAATGAAGTTTACAGTTTTGCGTTTTAAATACCCAAGAAGTTATATTGAAACTTTTTATATATTCAGAAACTGTAAGCTTTATGTTTATGATGTTATAAAATTATTAGTTTCTGATGAAACTTAACTTACAGGATAAATAAAGACTTAAATAAATTTAAATATTATAGTCAAAACTATAAATTTGAATCACATAGGATATACTTCATCTGAAGCATCTTGATGCGATTTTTCAGTTTTGGTGCATTTTATAGTTTACGATGCAACTTGCATAATAAAAAAAGAAATAACTGTGAATTTTGTAGATAACAACTTTTAAACTGGATAATATAACACATGATTGAACAAAAATAGATATTGGAAATTTATAGTAAATATTTATGTAAACATTTTTAATTCAAAATGTTAAAACGTGACATTAAAAGCAGAAAAAAGTTTTCATCGGGAAAATATAAAATAAATGAAATAAAAAATTTCGTTTTTAAATCTGAATTTATTATTTGAGTGCGTGCGACGGAATTATATTGAAAAAATATTATAGGACGTTTGAAGTAAAAAATTTGCAGAAATATTCGTAAAAGTTTCTTATAAGGTAAAGTGGATCACAGTTTTCCGGTTTATAAAACAAAAAATCTCTAAAGAGATCAAGAAGTGTAATTCCTTACCTCGTCTTTGGGTTTGTATACTTTTTACCGTCTGTAGTATATTATATTACAAGGAAAGTATAACCTCAAAAATAAGCACGAAGGTAATCAATGATAATTTGATTTCAATTCTTTAGTAAGCATGTGGTTTTATACTACATTCCTGATCTTCCATTTTACGTTTTCTGTTACATTTACTACCAATACAAAATATCTCATAAACTTAAATGACATATCACGAAGTTATAGCATATCTATTTTGCTTTTTTAAAATTATTTTTATATTTAGCTATAGCTTGAAGCTAAATTATAATCGAACCATCAATTTCTAAATTTCAAATTATTTAGAAAGAAATAATAAAATCTAATCATTATCAACCTTCTTCGTTATAGTTTTTTAAAACTTAAAAATTTTCTTTGTGTAGGAGGCCCTAAAAGGTTAAACAACTAGCTGTTATTAGAGCGATATGCAAAAGCGAGGTCCACTAAACAAAATAAACAGTATAATAAAAGTTATTAATAAAGTCTACGTACTAGCTTTATTGTTAGCTTAACTTTTAAGGACAATTAATTCTTTATTTTGGCAATGATAGGCTTAGTAACCAAGGTGCATAATAATTGCATATGCAATTATTATTTTATTAGAAACTAGCTGGATACCCGGTTTCGCCCGGGGTCTCTTTAAAAATAAAATACTTTGCATTAGTCTACGTACTCGAACTTCAGCAGCTCTAGACGTTGAAGCTCTATTGCGGTTTTGTGAAAGCCGAGCTTCACGTTCTTCCTCTGTTTCAGCAGCTTTAGATGTTGAAGCTCTATTGCGGTTTTGTGAAAGCCGAGCTTCACGTTCTTCCTCCGTTTCAGCAGCTCTAGATGTTGAAGCTCTATTGCGGTTTTGTGAAAGCCGAGCTTCACGTTCTTCCTCCATTTCAGCAGCTCTAGACGTTGAAGCTCTATTGCGGTTTGGTGAAAGCCGAGCTTCACGTTCTTCCTCCGTTTCAGCAGCTCTTTTTTCCCTGAGTTTCTTAGCCTTTGATGATTTATTTCCAACAGCTGCTTTTTTTGGTGGCATTGAATGTATTTTATCTAAGATGAGTTTAACAATCTAACAAAGTAGTCTCTATGTTCACAGAAACTTTTACATTTGTACTGAAAGGGTAATGTCCTATATAGGGAAATTAATCCAATTATCCGTTGATCCGTCGATCTGTTGATCCGTTGAATAGGCACTATTTGCCTGCTTTTGATGAAAAGTAATGGCAAGATGAATGGGTTGCATGTCATTTCTGCCTCGTACGGATGCAGGCATACCAAGTTGATAAAGGACATTGTTGTTTTAGAGTTAATTTGGAGTTGCATTTAATATGTCGTCCGAATGCTCCTGATTTGGATCAATAAATTTTGAAAAATACAAATTTTGAAATTTTTTGAAATTGAAAAAATTTGAAATTTTGCTATTGTCGAGCAACCTGCGGACGCGACGGTACTGTTTGTGTTAGAATCTCGTTAATCTATTCATGGGCGTCAGATAATCCCACATATTTTATTAAAGTTTGTTGAAAGCCGTTTTAAAGTAGCCTATCTTCTTCGCAGCATCGTAATTAGCTTATACACCAAATTTTATAAAGATTGGTCAAGCGGTCTAGGAGTCTATAAGGAACATACATGCATACCTACATACATACATACATCCATTTTTATATATATAGATATAGATAGATAAAAAGTTAAATTTTTGATTTTGAAACTCAAGCTCAAAAATGTATTTTCTTTTTTGACCATAAATAAAACAAATAAATTGTTGGTCAACGTTTCGGTTTATATATTAAACCATCTTCAGGACTAAAACGAAGTACATAAGTATCACAAATTAATTCGGTAGATCTTTATAACACTCAACTCACAATATTAGATCGAGGTTGTTTTTAGCGTTAGATGTAAATTGTTTCGGAGGGAAGATACACGGGTGTGTTTGTCAGATAACACGTCAACCAAGTCGGTGTTGAGGGTTTAAATTAACAAATGCATAAGTTTAAAAAATGTAAAATAAAAATAAATAAAAGCTTTCAAATCAGAAATCTTAGATGTTTTAAATTTTTAGAAGATAATAGATCCCGATCAATATCTCATATTTATTACGCACAATCTTTGATGTACTGGAGGGTATTCCATACCCCCCAGACCCCCCGGTTTGAAAAACCTAGCTTTGTGTGCGTATTGTGTTTATATTGTGTGCGATTATTGTGATTTCATTGGGAATTGTTATTTTAATTCGGAAGTAATCACCGATGCAATTTCCATGACTGTCACTGTAAATCCTACAATTGTAACATATCTTAGAAAAACAAAAAATTACATAGAACACGGATAAAGCCGTCGCACGAAATGAAACGTCACTCTCGAGCCAAAAATATGACAGAAATTTTCAAGCGTCTTGAAGTTGGCCGCTTGGCCATAAGCGTATCAGACAATCAATGATATTGCAGTGTCGCAATAATTCAATCATTGATTTTTATAAATATTACTAAAATTCTTGCAGAATTTGAAAGACGACATTATAATGAAGCAATTAAACTATGGATGAAGTGTAAATATAGATTAATTTAGGAATTAATTAATTTTAAAGTTTCGATTTTTTGCATAGAAAGTACGTTACCAATGCTTTCTGTTGACGGTGCGTATACTCCGAGTAGGTCTACGGAGACTGGAAATTGTAAGTGGCGTGGCTCGCGTCAGTTGACTCGCACCCGCTCGATGATTAATATCATATCAATATCATGAATAATTTATCATTTTCGAGTTCCAGCTTTTAGAAATCCATAATTTTCGAGTTCTGTCGAGCCACGGGGGAATATTATAATAAGGTTTGTGCTTGTCAAAACGGGCCGCAGCGCTCGAGCGAAGCGAGAGTAAAAGAGGCCGAAGTTTTGACAAACACCCTCATGGCAAGATACTCATTCAACCTAAAATACACGCTAACACATTGAGTATTACAATAATAATAAAAACCCTAATTTTATACATTTTGATCCCTGATTAGCACCGATTAATTAACCGAAAGCTCTAGAAGAAATGACTCAGACCGGGTATCGTTCTGTAATGTGTAGCACGACGTCATTGAAACAATCTTCAATAGCAAGAAGGAATTCATAACACCTAGCCGACCACAAAACCCCTTCAATGTCGCCTAGTAGCAATTCCACATCCAGGGCTGGCTGTGGGTTTTGCGGGACCCCGGAAAAATATTATATGCGAGGCCCCTTCCCAAAAAGGAAGAAATGATATATGAACATAATTTTATCTATTGATTTAATAAAATATTTATTTCTTGGCTTGGGTACAACTCGTCGCGCTCGATTCGCCGGTAACGATTCGCCACGGCGCGATTCGCCGAGAGCTTCTAACGTCATATATCAATAATCTAATTACTCGATTTGTTGACCTTTTGTATTTACATGAGGACACAGGTCAATTAATATGATTAAAATTTAGCTCTAATAAAAAAATTACTTTTTATGGTGGATCCGTGTATTGCTATGGTTGTCTTTGTCAAATTCGGCTCTGCGCTACCCTGCGTTCCGGTCCCCTGTGCTTTGGGCGCTCCGAGCCGTTTTGACAAAGACTAAACTAATTAAAAATATCCCTGAAGACCAAAAGAACTCGCCAAAGGTCGAACTCGAAAAAGGTGAAACTTATTGAAAACGTGAATATCGTATTTTAACAGTTTAATTTATTTAATTCATTTTTATGGGTTAAAAATCTATCAAAGATTATCGATAGATGGGGGTTACTGAACGGATAAAAATATAAAATAAAAAACTCTCGGCGAATCGTGCCGCGGTGAATCGTACCATTCCCTTATTTCTTCAATTTATTCAATCAAAACGTAAAAAACGTTGCATTTGGTGTCAAAATATTGCCCTGGTTACTAAGAATTGTTAGAAATATGAAAGCGCGGGGCATCGGGAAAAATTACCGAAGTCTCGACCTCCGACAGGGCCGGCCCTGTTTAGTTATCGCCGCAATCGAAACGTTTCCCAATGTCATAGCTGCATAACCTAACTGTTACGGAATGTGTACTAAAATTTATTTCCACTGCACACTCATATATGCATATATATATAAAGTAAGGAATGGGCGGAGCCAGCTCTATGAAAGTAGCCAATCGAATAGTTGGTTCCAGTTTTTCGTAAATTTGTCCATAAAATTTAATTTTTATATTTTTAATTTACGCCCTAAACTACCATAAAGTCATACGGAAATTTTTTAAATTGTGGGCCCGGTTAGCGTACTATTCCCTAAATTAACTCACCACAACTCAGCCGTAACTGTTGATTCAATTTCAGAAGAACATTTCAGTTTAGGTCTTTCAACAGCTAAGTAACTCCACATAAAACACGGATATCGAATTACCAATAAACTTGTGACTTTGTTTATATCGTAAAAGCTACATATGTCCCAGTGATAAAACGGTGTTAAAATATTGGAAAGACCAAAATTGTCTCAAGTACAATACTGTAACTGTCAATAACATGTCATCGATTCGATCGATAATAAAAAATAACACCTTGTGAATTATACAAAAGCTTTCCAAAATTAATGACGAAATACAAAACAACCCCAGCATATTCTCCCATTAATAATTAAACTCAATTCCGTGTTTTTAAAAATGTTTGTAATTCTATCACAATATCCAGCCAATAAATAAAATAATACTGCAAGATTGATCAAAATTACGACATAAAATTATTTAAAAAAATTTAATTTAAATCAAAAAATTTGTAAAATTTCTAAGGGAATGTAAACAACTAATTTTACCTGCAAATTCATGTGAAATTTATTGTTTCAAATAAACGCAACTTGACAAATCTTTCAAAAATACTTGACTCTCACATTAGACGACAAAAGTTTGCTACAAAACTGAGAACAAATAAGAAAAACAGAAACAAACCTCAAAAGAGATTGGCAGCTTTCGAATGCTTAAGAAAAACTAAGACTCTTAAGTTTTGTGTCCAAACGGATACGTATCCAAATCGGTAACGTTCACACGTTTTTGACCGGTAAATTAAAAATATTTTATCAAAATATATAAAAATGAATTTATTCCCATAAATGCTGGCAGCGAAATAGTTCGGCTTGTTCAAGCATTAAGTGCTAAGACCACAACCGAAAGATACACAAACTGAGTGCTGCAAACTAATGTTGCCAGAAGATATTTATTACTCAGTTGATTTATTTTTCTTGCAAAGATTGGAAAAATTTTTAATTATACCTATAGTGAAAAATGTAATTTCTGTGAAATAATTATTGGAAATTTATTTAATTGAGATTTACCGTGCAAGACTGAAACAGTTTCAAGCGGTTGAAAAAATTTACTCATTGATTTTAAGGTATTGTGCTCCAAATTAAAGAATATTTTTTTAGATTCTACGAAATACAATAAATTATCGAATTCTAAAGGTTTTTCAAACACAGCTTTTGAGAGATTACTTTCTATACAATGGAATACTGAAAATTAGAGAATGTGAGTCAGCACTTTAAAAATTTGCTCTAGATCGTTCGATTAAATTAATATTTTGTATTGTATCAAAATTTAAGTTATTCGAAACTTGAAACATTCGATTTATTCCAAATGTTAATTTTCATACTACATTCCAATTTAAATTAAAATTTATATATACATTTGTAAAATAAAATGTTAAAATTACAGTAATTGTATTAGATTTACTAGTTGTCAATCTTATTTTGTATATATGACTTATAAATGTCAATGTTATTTTGTTGGAAGCAGTCATCTTTTCAGGTCAGTATTGGTGAAAGAAAATTAGATACGTCTGCGAAGGTTATCAAGGTCACACGCAATAGTAGAGGTTATGTTTGAAATATTCTGATTTGTTGGTTGGCTAGCTAACATTTTCTTTCGTCAATACATCTCTAAAGAGATGAGAAGATAGTGAAACCACCACGTCTGTTCAGGTATTGAATCGAATCTGTGTCTGTTGATTATATCCGATTCTGAGAATATTTTTGGCCATTTTGTACGTGTTTTATAACAATAGTGACGCTGTAACTAAGATAAATTTAAAACATATTACTAATTTAAAACAAATTCTTTCAATCTGTTTACGCCAAGAATATTCCCTCCAACTTAATAAGTAGAATTCTAAAGCTTTCGAATTTTAGGTATGCGCATGCATGATATCACTTTCAGCTTTTGAATACGGAATGTTTTTGTCATAAGAATCTGATTTGCCGTAATTTTATGAATATTATTACTTGGAAAATATTTCTTTTCTATATCTCAATTCTAAAAATAAATTACTTTTGTCGTTTCGATCATCTATCATCAATTTCACTTAAATAAATTTACATATTTATTTTACTTCAAATATAAGAGTTAAAGTTGCGTATGCAATTATCGCAATGAATGCAAGCGCGAATATCATAATCCGTTTTTGAAGCGGCCTGCGCAATATCTTACCCGTAATTTATTCTATTAAAAAAAATTGATATATCGTGTCTAATGATAGTAATCATCCTATATCTTAATTTATACGAGAAAATAATGGATTGAATTTCAACCCTCTTGGTACATTAATCAATTAACTTAAAAAGTAACAACAATTAAAAATTAATTAATTAAAAGTCTAGTAATAATTATTGGAAATTCATCAGCGAGACTTTATTTGATTTTAATTTTCTCACACCAAAATAAAGTGTTTTTAAAAACAATACAATTCAGGTAATTGCGGTGAACTTTACAATGCCTATTGTAATTAATAGGTTTTGTTTATTTATTCAAAAGTATTTCTAAACACGACGTACTTAAATAAAAAAAACATTCTTTGCTTTATGAATAATTATAAATAATAAGTGAGGGAATAAAGCAGTGGACTTATTAAGTTTAAATTGATTCAACTTAATTATGAATAAAATGAAAAGTATTAGATATATAATTGGAAAGGAAATAAATGCATGGATATTGTATTGACAAGGAATAAATGCAACGAACAAAAATTAAAAAGAAATGATTGAACAACAACAGGTCAGGATCTTAAGAAGGAAATAAAAGAAAATAGACAACAAATAAGATGACAATTTTAATGGTCTAATATAGGATAATAAATTTATTAAAGAAGAAAGCAAGGTAAGGTTTTACAAGACAATGGTAAAAAGGCTTAGAGCGATTGAAATGAAGGTGTCCAGAGCTTAGTTATAGAAAAATAAATGTTGCTGTAGGTAAGATTTGCGACATACAAGATGTTGTAAAGTAGAGCAAGATAAAAAAAAGGCATAGTGAGATCAAGTTGATAGGATGACTGGCAGAAAAGTGTTTATCTTTAACTAAGGGACGCTTTACATCTGATGATGATGCGAATTACAAAGGAATATTTTTAAATTTTGAATTACCGCTATTTTCAAATTTAGTTAATTAAATAATTAAATGTATTTTTAATGAAATTTGAGTTAACAGTTTCAATGAATTCGTAAATCGAAATCTAAGCTTAGGGGTATACGAAAACAAATTAAGTTGTTTTGCCCCACTTTAGATTACTCAATTGTATATTATGTAGTTCTCGGATATTCGAACAATGTTAAAGCTAAAATTTGATTTATTTTTAGCACAAATGCCACGATGTTTAAAATGTTAGTCTTCGCACTAACAGTGGCGTACCGATTTTATCTATTTAGAAAAAGTTACTTTCCGCCACATATTTTCTTTTCCTTTTAATACGCCCCTTTGAGAATTTGATTTGTTCTTATAACAAATAATGCATCTCGAAAGCTCCAGGGTAGTCTGAGTTCTACCCGAAATAATGATTTCATACTTAGATAAAGTTCTTTCTTTATTCTTTCCTTCCACGCATTTAAAACATTTTAAAATTTAAAAATTTTATTCAAATTACTTAGTGTGAAGTTAGCAAAGCTGTAAGTTCAAAATTATTTAAATAGTGTTTGCAACATTCCATTATTCCTAACGTTGCTTACTGACCCTGCTAACCATTCTACTTGGCAGGAATTATATTTACGGAACACAAATTTTGATTGGGGGTGTTGAAACAGCTGGCATTTTAACGTACATTTAATACCTGGCCATTGTACCCTAGTGTATAATTCTACACCTACAATTAATTTTGTAAATAGAATGCGGATATTTACTGGAAGAACAGGGAGCTTTTATCAAATTTAGAAGACCATTATTGATACGTTATCTAGTACACAAAATTGCCTATATGGAACAACAATGAGCTTGAGTTGCTTACAAATGTATGGATACGACTCTCTGACGCCTTATCTGGTCATTTAGAAACTTTAAATTGAGAAACAATGAAGATTCGCTGCAGAGAGAGTACAAGCATTATTGATGTTTCTATTCTCTACCAGTAATTTGAAAGTAATGATACTTTTAGTGTGCATAGAATTTATTCTACTTTATCTTCTCTCTATTTTCTCCACTAATCTTAACCGCTAGGTTTACAAATAAATATATTTTACAGGAAATTTAATATCATAGAAAGAAAATATTGTTCGTAATTTTTTTTTAGTAATATTTTGAGATATAAAATCAAAAGAAAAAATGTTTTATCTTATAGGTAGTTCCTTTCATTCTTGTTGTTACAGAATAGTACGATCGTGAGTTTTTATTATTTACAAAATGTAGCCAAGACGGGTTCCTATTATCCTCGAGAATAGACACCGCATTTAATTGATTCTGGTGAAAGATTGTTAATGTTTAAAATTGTGATATCCTATTTCTCAAGAAACTTAATTTAACAATAGTTCAATAGTTAGAAGCATAGCATATTTATATGAAATGAAAGTAGGTCAACTGATCTTTACATTCAAAATTTAAAATACTAAATAATTTGAATACTCAGCATATTTTATAATGTTTATGCAAAAATGCAATTCTGTAGTACAGTACTACTTTTAAAGCTCTTTAAAGTCGTTGTGTGACGTGTCAACAGATGGAAAACCATAAATATTAAATTTAAATAATAAAAAATTTCCTTTTCCAAATCACAAATAATGTAGAAAATTAGATAAGCATACTGAATTTTGGCACCTATTTAACCATGTTCTAGAATGACGCGGAAGAAATTATAACCTAAACAATATAACAAACTACCAGGTCGACGATGCCAATGCGTCACAATCTAGTAGAAGAGAGGAAACTTTGTCGAGTTCCTGATACTGTATTTATTCTCTTTTAACATAAAATTAATAGAAATAAAAATATTCCTTGACGAGTAGCCTAGCTACTCTTAGTAAGCTAGGTTACATGCTTACATTTGGCGCCTGCGCAGGGACTGAATTTTTTCATTCGCCCAGCATATATCAAAATTATAGTACATAAGTTCTCTTGACCTTTCTTGTTTTCACAGGATTTGAAAACTTACTCACCGTTAATAGTTGGCACGATAACACTAGTTTAATTAATTAAAACTTAATCGCCGCATTCGCATTTTAAAATGCAAACGGCATTTAAAACGCGTCTAATTGGTTCAGTTTTAAATTTTTGTAATTTTAAATGCTGTAGTTGTTAATAGTAGCAGTTGTCACATTAAACATTTATACCTTGATAAAATTTGAAAATAATCATAAAAAAACCCTTTTTAGATTTTTATTTGTACTGCAAAATTTGATATTTAGAACTTACTTGGTTTACTAATTACAGTTTAGAACTGTTTTGAAATTTTGTATTGGAGAAAAGATAATTTTTCAAAAGATAATGTGACTTCCTGACATCTACTCGGTTAAGTTGTCACTGAACTTTATACTTGTGAGAGTTAAAATAAAACAAACTTTTATTTTCATATAAGAAACGCTCATTCTTTTATAAAATACCAAAAATATACATTGAACAACTTTTGGAAAAATCAGGTTGTATCCAAAGTGTTTCCCAATTAATAAACATAAAAGCAGGCATATACTCTTGCAAAGTTTTCCAGTTTTTCTGAAAAATACATAAAAAACTTTTATGTTACATTAATTATTAATATAGTAAAATTCAACTTTTTATAAAAAATATTTTATTTTGTTGAGGACATTTTATTACGAATTTGTATATTTGTGAATAAAATTTTGTTTGCTCAAAATGTAACAAAATAAAGTAAATAAAGCCATTGCGGTTACTCTTCTTGTTTCAAATTCTAATGACTTGATATTGACTTGTTAAGTTAGCATTCAAATACTTTGTTAAATTCGTATAGTTAATCGTATTATTCTAAATTTTGCTACGTAACGGATCTCGTATGCAGAAATTTAATGAAAGTTGGTTTTTCTTATAATCCCGTGTTGTTGGAAAATTTAATAGTTTATCTAAAGAAAAAAGAATTCATTTAGTGACAAAATCCAACGAACAAGGTTGCGCTGATTGAACCGACGAAGGAAATCCGATCCTATCGCTCGAAAGAGGTTTTGTGCGACCCTTGTGACTGCCGTTAATCAGCGTCTATGTGTTAGGGAAAAACTAAATGTCCAAAAGTTACAATAAACTAAAAATATTATTTTATGTTTTTTTTTTTTATAAACCTTCATTAATTCCTGTTTTTTTTTATTTTAATCTTATAATATCGTTTGATATTTATAAAAGTATTAGTTTTATTAAATTTTTTTTAATGTGTGATAATAATAAATGCTTTTCTGGTTTTCATAAAATTGTATTTTTCTACGGAAGTTTTTTTCTACGGAAGTTTTTGTCTACGGGACTCTTTCTAGGTTTTTGCTATGGAATAAATTATATTATATGTATATCGATTTTGCCTTCTCAACACAAATTAATAAATTCGAATTTATCTAAAATGGTTTGAACAGGGTAGTATTCAGTGTGAGTTTGGAAATATAAATTTTCAAATGTAACAATAAATTATAATTACATTACAATTACATTACATAATAAATTATAAGCTAAAATAAATAAATTTTTTCATTTCAGTGTCCTGTCTATAACATAGCGTCGAAGTTCTGAATTTATTTTATCCTTAAGTTTTTATATATCTATGTATTTAGCAATTAGGAATCATTTTCACGTGAAAACTCATGAACGAGATCGTAACCGCGATCACCCGATAAGGTTTTCATGAGATTTATTATCTAAGAAGTTTTTGTTTTACAGTAATTCAAAGAACGTTTCTGTTTGCTGGATGATTTTAGTGTGCGTGTGTAGAAAACATAATATCTACTTTATAGATTTTAAAGACTTAATCCTAAGTATAATTTTACACAATTTTCTGTATATGTTTAAGTTTTCGTAAAACTAACAGTGCAACTAATAAAAAATAGATCTTGTACTTTCTAATAGTATTAACTTTAAAAATACTATCTCAAAATTTCAAACTGAAAAAAAGTTCCAAAAAAAATTCAAAAAAAGTCATGTTGTAAGATATCCCTTTGGAATAAAACCAATTTTAAAATATTTTATCAGTAATGCAAATAAAAGAAAATTTCGGAGTTTTGTAAGATTTCCCTAGATACAAATTGCCTTTAATCTGAAAAAGAAGATTAAAAAAAAAAATTGTTTTTTTCAATAAATTCATACATAGACGTTACTTTTCCGTAAATATAACGCGTACGTTATTGATAATACGTCAAACGTTAAAACGAGCTCTTTATAAAGGATAAAATTAACGTGATAATTGCGATACGATGCAATACGCATTGCAAAATTATTTGTGTTGTGGGAGATTGTGCTGTATAGGTTCGAACCACCAAAGAGTGGTTTCGGCGTTTCAAAACCGGCTGAAATAACACAACAGACTCTGTACCCAGAAGATGGCCAATAACCACTGATGTCGGCAGACTCATGGAAAAAATCTAGGAAAACCTGCATATGGCTATGCAAAGTGCCGTGGAAGAGTTCCAGCTAAGCGCTGAAACCGTTTACAGGCATTTGAAAGCAGGCGGATGCACAAATATAATGTATATTTTTGTGCAACACAAAATCCTATGAGACCACATTTCCATCTGCAATTTTATGGCTAACACGTAATGAATCAGTACCGCTTTTGAAATGGATGGTGATTGTTGAACAAAATGGGTCACCTACCATAATACCTACTGTTTGTAAATTTGTGTGTTTGATGGAAATGGAAGAGAATCATCTACTATGAGTTGTTCCCGTCGGGACCACAGACTTACTTCTGAGTTGGAAGGTTCCTTGAAGGAAGCCAGAAGTGGCCAAAATTGGGCAGAAGTTGTGTTCCATCAATAGAACGCCTGGTTACACACATTTATGGCGACCAGCCAAAAGCTACAGAAACTCTCTTGGTGGTATTAAATTTAAGACAAGAAAAGACTGCGAAAACCACTTCCCTCGATTTTATAAAAAATGCATAATGAAATTACTTTCGGCATTTACAGGCCGATTGATTATGGTAATCATTGATTGATATTGATTGGTAATTTGATTGATTGATTAAATTTTGACAATTGATGATATTTTGGAAAAGAAATTTAGAAATTTGGGAATTAAAAGTACGATAAAAGGCAACGTAAATAAAATTTGATTGCAATATTGACGTGTTCCAAAATTATTTTTCTCTGAAATTTTGAATTTTGAAATTTAATTATAATTATTTTAAATTTTTAAATGACCAAATAGTTTTAATTTAATAAGAAATTATAAATTCATTGAAGTTGTTTTTGATTGTTTTCGAGAAATTTAATTTTATTTTGTAGTTGTTCCATAATTTTGTAAATATTCTAAATATTTTGAATGTGGTTAAATTAGCGCCACAAAATATTTGATATTGGTACGAAAATTGATTGTAACTTTGTTTTTTTGCCAAGTGCGTCGACCGGAGTGGTCGCATTTTCGTAGGATATCCATAAAATTTTGTA
Source organism: Cantharis rufa (assembly GCA_947369205.1). NCBI lineage: Eukaryota > Metazoa > Arthropoda > Insecta > Coleoptera > Cantharidae > Cantharis > Cantharis rufa. The sequence goes on from OX376309.1 coordinate 21,526,723, forward strand.
ATTTATATCTCAAGTTGGAGATTTTTCAATATTTTGGCTAATAAACAAGTTTATTTGATGTAAGTGGATTTATTTGATAATTTGGATTATTTTTGTCTCAGTTTGGACGAGTTTTGAAGAAAAAGTTTTTGATAAGTAATCTTGAATGTTTGGATGTTGTTTTTGTTTAAACTATAAAATTAGAAGAAAATTGCATTGGATTAATAAATTTAAAAGCCAAAATTGAAATAAACTTTAAAGCAAGATGGGAACGAAGCGCATGGTCGTTATCGGGCACATTTTATTCAACATTAGTTGGACTGCAATATAAAATTTAGTTTTCGATTTTAAAAAATTAAGATTTGTTATAAAAATTCATGGCAATATGGATAATTTAACTTTTGCATTGGCGATCCTATTTAAATTCAAAATTTTATTTTGAATATTTTCATAATTTGATGACTATATGTTGTTTTATTATAATTAAAGTGAATTCGGCGTAGTACGGCTACCAACCGGAAATTTCCTGTTTATCATGGAAAATATTAATTTTTTAAAATTTGTATTTGAAAAATTTATACCGGATAAATATAATTATAATGTAGTGTTCCAAAAGCATTTTTATTTTAAAATTTTATTTATTAAATTAGATTTTTAATTTTGTTGTGTTTGTAAATTTGATTGTACAAATTTGATAATTTGTAAATATTTTGAATTGTTGATCGCGCCAAAAGTTAGATGTTGGCGCGGAAATTTGTTGTAAGTAGGCCTTTTGCCGTTCGCGTTGACCAGAGTGGTCGCTTTTTACGGAAGATCTCCGTAATTGTAAATTTTGAGTCTCTTTTTGAGCTTTTTGATTATTTTGTGAATAAAAGTTTAGATTTGCTGAGAGTAAATATTTTATTATTAAGTTGGATTTTATTTTGCCGCATTTGGATCATTTGAATTGGAAGAAAAAGTTTGGAAGCATTATAAATTTTTAATTTGAATATTTTTAATTAATAATAAATTAGAAGTCACTGGCTTGCAGAAAAATGAGGCGTACGGGTCATGCTCAATATGTCAGGATGGCTACCACTGCACTTAACTTGATTTCTTTATAACTTTCAATTTTGATATTTCAGCGAAAAAATTTTGAAAACTCACTATTGGTTCGTTATGGATACCGACCGATTTGATGCCCACTTCAATATGTACATATGATAATATTTAATATGAAATTTGAAAAATACTACTAAACAGTACACAAAATAAAATAAAATTTGACGTTCATGCAAATGCATATTATATTTAACATAAAAACTTGTAAACTCCCTACTAAAAATATGAAATAAAATTTTATTTATTTTTTTGAAAACTAATACTTGTTTACTTAATTATTGTGAGACGGTTATTAGCTTAGCAACTTAGCCGAACAACTGCTTAATCTGAGGTATCCGGTTCGAATCCGGAGGGAGAGACTTTATCCTGTTATTACTATTGGTGTGCCAAAAGTTTACACTTGGCACTCGTGGTTTTGTGAGCACTCTTAAATAATATTCTAGTAGGGTGCTAATCTTACTAGATGCTTAGCCGACAAACCGCGGTTTCCCGCTTTGTAACTGGTCAAATTAAGCTTTACACCACACCTGCTTCTGAGGGAACCTGAAGCAGGCGGTCCTTCTGGGTTGATGATTGTCACCATGAACTAATAAAAACAGAGTTACAGGCGAATATTCCCAATCCGATTTAAGCAGCCGTGAGGTCTAACCTTTCTCGAAAAAGAATGAAGCTGACGATCTAAAAATGGACTGCATGAATTGTACTGCTTATCTAAGCAGATAATTGCAACTCAAGTTCTTCGAACAAAAAAATACTTATTAGCATTATTTAATTTAATTTATTTTAAAAGTATAATCAAATATCAAGGGTATGACAAAATTTTTAAAAGCAGTTCTGACCTTCTAAACTTTGGTACTTCAGTCAAGTTTATGACTTATATTTACTGTATGGTTTGTCAACTGTTGTTTTACTGCTATTGTATTTTATATCTTTTGGTGTATGAGAGTGAGCCAAGGCCGCCAACAGGCAACTCGCCCTACGCGAATTCGAAATGTGACCAGACACCACATCAATAATTAATTATTTTATGAATTAATTAGAGAGAAACTTAGGATATAATAATTAGGAAGACTAAAACTTCAGTATAACAAGTTAATTAAAGATTAATAAAAATCAGTTTTATTTTTAAGCTTCCAGCGAAGGTTATCGCTATCTTCAGAAAATTTATTGTTTTTCATTAATGTTTAATTAACTTGTTATATTAAAGTTTTAATTTTATATTTCACAAGTTGATAGACTAATTCTTGTTAAGTTTCTAGAAAGTAGTGGTTGTAGCTTGACACCGGTAAAAATAAGAGAATACTTTATCATATCCTTAACAATAATTTTTTAGTGAAATTTTAAATTAAAAAAAAAGAAAAGGGAAAGGTTCGTATGCAAACATATTGGATAACATAAAACACAAGCGTGGTATTGTATGCGGTAGTAATATGTGTGTCGGTTCCAATTTCTAAACGGAAATCCGCTGACACAAGTTGGTCAGTTTCGGTGTTTTGAAACATTTTCATTAACATTTTGAATTTGTAAATCCGGTCAAATTGCGACATTTATATTAAAAGTTTTATAGTACAAAAGTTAAAATATATGTTTAATCTGCGCTGATTAAAACACGAGGTTGTATATAAAAGCAAACGCAGTTCCCAAAGTTCTTATTAAAAATAAAATTGTGGAGGGTGTTTACTTTAGACCAAATGTTTATTCAGGAAGTTTCTCTCAAGTTTCCACTTAATCTAATAGGTCTGCAGTGACTACGGCCTAATTACCCCTACTGATTTAATTAAATATTCATAGTGTTATATGTTATCATTGAGTTTATTAATTTTATTTAGATATAAATTTTAATATCGATTACAGTTATTTGTTGTTTCACTTAAGCTAAATTTGTGCTCCAAGTTGTTAAATCTTGATGACATTTTGCTTGTAATTAACTTAACAAATCTGTAGGAAACAATGGTAGATTTCTCGAAATTCGCGTTTCTTATGCTGCCAACTTCATCAAGTAAAATTATTATATGTCGGGTAAATTAAAATTGTTGTTGTTAATTATAATACCTTCATGTTGTCTTTCTTACATCCTCATTATGTTAAATTCGGAAAGTTCGTAGACGCTTCAACTATTTTGAAGTATATCTACTCGTAAGACTTGACTACAAATTGTTGTTCTACTGTGTAACATAATGAGATGTGTTTTAAATTAGTCGATAATTGTGTTTTGGAGTTAGAAACTTATGGTGATATATGTTGCAGGTGACATGGTTGCATCATAAAGAAGATTCCATTCACTTGTTAACGGTAGGTCGAAACGCCTACAGCAGTGATGAGAGAATCACTCTGAGTTTCCGGTATCCAAACAACTTTAGGCTCGAAATCGTATATGTCACACGCAGGGATGAAGGTCTCTATGAGTGCCAAGTGGCAACGCATCCGCCAAAAGTTAAAAGATTGTTTCTCAAAGTTACAGGTTAGTGTTCCCTTTTTAAATAAATATTATAAAGATCTTGGCAATCTTTATTCTCTTTATTTCCTTTTAAATCTCCAAACCGAACAGCTATACATATTCATGCAAAGTATTTAATGTCTTTCTTGTGTAGTTCTTGGCTCGTTTAATATTTATTTCGTAGCAAAGGCTTTTGAAAGTCGTTTTGTTCTATTGTTCTGTAACGCTACCGCAAAACTTTTGACAACACTTTCAAGAAGTTACACTTAAAATGCTCCCTGTCAGATAACATGTGAAATGCTGGCAATTTACTAAATGCGTATAGATAAATTTTATCTATTTTCTGGTGGTAGTTCAAATATAAGAACCATCAATATCTTATACTATCGGATACACTTTATTGCACACACATATATATAATAACAACACAAAGTCTCCTCTATTAGACAGATAAATAACTTTCTGATATTATCACATTCTCAAATTATCATATTTTACCTACTAAATACATACCACACATTTTACTTTATATTTCCGATTTTAAATATTTCTCTAATAATCAATCAAATTCTAAGCAAATGCATATTTTATTTTATTTTATAAATATTGATAAAGCAATTACTTTTTTTTTCTTTCTTTTCGTGTTCATTTAAATCAGATATGCTGATGTATTATACGTTTATATTCAAATTGGTTCAATCGACAGAAAGATTTTGTAGGATTTGTTTGTTTTCAAATATATTGGGTTTATAAGCCATCCCAAACTACACTGATTTTATTAGAATAAGAACAAATAAAATAATTTTTGAAATCCAATCCCAGGTCTCCCGAAAATCTATACTACTACTACTACTACTTTTTTTTTAATCTAACCAACTAGAAATTTAAACCAAGCTTAACGAACAATGTTAAAATATTTTCATTTTAACCGTTAAGTATAAGTAGAATCTTGTGGAAATGTTTCTATTCAAAGAACTCTAAGAGCATTAAATTTACTACCATGTGACAGAGCCGGATTGAAAAATTATTTTAAGAAACTAAAATGAAGTTTTGAAACCGTAAAAAGTTATTCTTTAAAACCATGCTTATTACTAATTGTAAATTATAATTAATAACCATCCAACTACAAAATAAGTCAAAGATAATTATTAAATTTATTGAAGACTGCATTGCAAAAAACATTTTCTATCGTCAATTTTGCTTTTATTTTAATAATTTTATTCGATTTATTTCATGATATTATGGTTAATCGTAACTGACGATGTGTCAGTTTTATATCGTCACATGTTAGTAAAATAAATGCTTTGAATGAGAAAGCTTCTGCAGTATTATTTTTATACTTAATGGATTTTTTTAGAAACTATTTACGCCGAACTTTAAGCTGTACATTGTTTTAATCGCTTTATGTTTGTTTTGAGATGAATATATTCAGTTTTTTCCCTTCTAAGAGATCTACATTCGACGCCATCTTAGAAAATGGCGGCAAAATGGTGCTTATTGCGGATATCTCGTTAACCGTATATTTATTACAGGGAAAGTGGTTATTAAAATTATTATTCAGAATAAAATTTTCTATAAAACAATTCCGAAGCATTTGTTTCTAACATAGCGCATTTTCGAATTATAGCTGCAAGAAGTTGACATATGCAAGCTGCACCAGCGGTTGGTGTGGGTAACCATTCTGGCGCCGGGCGCTAGCCGGATCGCATGGCAAAATACTATCCTTATATTTGTTCATTGTCATCATTAATACGTTCACGGGAGGATAATCCGAAGATTTCCCCTTGCCTGCCTGACTTTAAAATATAGGTTCATCCGTCTTTAGGACAAAGGAGTGCCCTATTTTCACCATATCTGATTACGCTCACTTAGTTTAGCCTGCAGGTCAATGCAGTTTCCAGGGTGTGGCACGAGGAGCCATAAGTGAGCGCTGGGAAACCCTATGAGGACCAGTCATCAATGTCCACCTCCTGTCTGAGACATTTGGCGTGACCGACACGATGAAAGGCACTACCTCTATAGAGTTGCCCCATACACCCCGTATTGGACGTAAACATGTCAACTGGGAAAATTTTCTGATGCATTTTCGATCAGTAGTCAAACAGTTGGACGCATTCTGATTGAAGGTTTGAACTTATTCTGGTATAAAATGCAATTCAAGAGAAAACTGAACCTTTTTGACTATCCGGTTTGCTTGAAATTTTGTAACCAGATTCTCGAAATGTTTAAAGCTGATTATACACTCATCAATCACATCTTCATGTCTGACGAGGCCCATTTTGACATGCATGTCAATGTGAACAGCCAAAAGTGTTGCATTTGGACTACTTCGAACCCGAACACCATCCACGAAGTTGAATTACACCCAGAACATATTCTTCTGTGTTTGGTATGCTGCGTCGTTGAAGTCCATTGTCGGACCATTATTTTTCGAGTGTCGAGAACATGCCGAGATCGTTAATAATAATCAGCTATATTTGGCAATGTTAACATTATTTTTTTCCCAAAGTGGGCATAAAACGAATTTTATGGAAGGATTCTTGGTTTCAACAAGACGGGGCAACATCACACATCGCTACAATGATCAAGGACTTCTTGAAGTCCAAATTTAATTTAAAAAATTATCAGCCAATACGGCTCCATGAGATAGCCACCACGCTCATCAGACTTGAAGTCACCCGATCACCCATGGATGCTATGAATCATCAAGCCAATGAAAAGAATCTCCCGCAGCATTATCTTCAAGAATTAAATTTATAACAAAAATTTAGTCAATTTGCAAACTTTTGAACTAAAAATAATATCTTAGTTGTAAAAGAGCGAAATTAAAACTTTTGATAGAAAGAATTAAATAAGTGCAACCTCTACAGCAGTAATTCAGAAATAATTAACTGTCATTCCGAAAACATTAACTGTAATTTAGAGAGAAATTTTTACTCAAAAGAAATACATATATTTATAAAACTTTTTCGATCCAAAACGCTTCTACGAGAGGTCCCCTCCGTTTCCGTCGTTAAATTTGAAAATTATTGCAAAAAAATTTTCCGAAAAATTTTCCAAGGCACATACCTTGAATTTTTTTTTCAAAATTTCGTTTCCAGTTTACGGCTCTCGCAATTGATATGAGGAAAATATTTATCTCTTCAATTTCGTGGAAAACCACCAGACTTAATCGAAACCGTTTAACAGGCTTTCATAACAGTAAATTTCAAATTTTGCGATTGTGCAGATACCGCGCAAACCGTGCAACTTTTGGAATATGTTTTGCTGCTATCCGATTATAAACAAGCGGCATCTATTTGTAATCTTCACAATTTGTCGAAAATCGCTTTCTAGCAGAATAAACCGACGAAATGATTACTCACTAAAAATTTCATTTCAAATCGCGACCATTTTTGCGGAACACATAAAGTGTCCCTTTTAAGCGTAACCGAACGGTTTTTCAAAAAACTCGAAATTAGGTTTTCGCTTTCTTTTCGCGAATATTATCAATGTAAATATTAAAAAATTGCATTTTTAAAATGTCACAAAAATCATTTAGCTCTAAAGCGGGTTGACGCTTTTAAAAGTTCTTTCAGGGTGAATTGACGGTAAAATTTTGTCGGTGAGTATGCGGGATCGTTGATAAGAATTGAGCATTTAATAATTTTAACTTTTTTCCACATAATTAGAGCGAGGCCCTAAAAAAAATGATAAAAATCGGATATATTTTTGGAATTTTAATTCCAAAATTCAAATTTGGAATTTTTCGCAACGAAATTTTTATGCAAAAAAACATAAATTTATCCAAAATGCTTCCACGTGATGGCCCCATCCGTTTCCGTTGTTAAATTTCAAAAATTTTTAAATTTAACGAAGGGCAACCTCATACGAGTGCGCAGGCCACCTGAGAGCCCGTAGGGTGACGACATACGTGGCAGCAGGGGAGTCCGAAAGGCGACTACATGGTGGCCGCAGGGGAACCCGAAGGGCGACTAATTGCAAAACCGTAGGCCTCGCGCCTCGCAGAGTTTGCCGAAAAAGCGGCGCAAGCCGCTTTTTGAAGGCTAGTTATAAATTAAGAGTATACTGGTAAAAGGCGAAATTGAAATATTAAATATTTACAACTTATTGTAAATAGACGAGAACGCCTGGATCTGCATACTGTAAACTTTACATAATAAACCTAAGATGATTTAATTTTAATATAAAAATATCTTGAAACTGCATTTTCAAAAACTGCTCATGCTGTAACTCAAAAAGTTATTGATCGATTTCGTTCAAATTTTAGGAGGCTTCTGTCTATATTATTATCGGAAGGATAAACCTAATTTTAAAGATTTCGCGTAAATAAATTACTTTTTTTGGAATAAAACTTGCTGAAAAATAGTCGAAAATGTGACCATTTAGTTAAACAGCCTAGTTCATTTTTGTATTTATACTTTTTTAAAATTTCATAGGTTTACCCTACCCGTCAACATGTACATTATCGAAATAAAATTTATTTATTTGTATCAGATCAATAGAAGAGAATAGATAAAAGCATCACTTTTCGATGCCACGGACAAGATGCCTGAAAGAACACTCGACAAAACTGCCATTTTATCAAAAAATATTTAAAAAATTTTTTTTTCTATTCTTTAATATTATAACAAAATGATATTGAAACTTCAAAATGATGTGATTATTTTGTCACCTGTAAAAATAATCGCAAAGAATGACTTAATTTCCGGGCGTGTAAAGGGTTTGGTCCCCTTAATCCCCTGTATTTAATACTAATATGTGTAAACTTCTCTGTGTAACTGTGCATTTTAAGTCCTAAAAATCATAAACAAAAGATTAAAACATAACCACAGTGTAATAAAATCAGGTGGAAAAAGGTTTTTTGTTTAATTGAAATTGCACAATACTGCAAATGTTCACGATAGTTGATAAAGAAACTAACTTTTTGCTGCATTAACTTCATCTTTGTACATCATTTCTTTTTGGAAACTAGAAAACCTAAACATACAATGTATTGTTCTTGCAACTTCAAATTTTCAGCAGAACTCAACGACAATATTTGGTTTTTATACATGCTTTTAGCAATTGTGACACAATTTCCTCGTTTTCGAACAAGGAAAAATAAACCTTGTTAAGTTTTTAAGCAATAACGACAAATTGCACAAAGTTGTGAACATTTTCAAGGACCAGGACGCTCATTTAGACAATATATAAGTCTCTGGACAAATTAAGACTTGAACTGTTTATCAAATCGTTGTTGAAAATTAATATTAACCTAGCTTCTCTATAGTAGAGTCGTCTATAAAGAATTTCTGTTGACACTTTGAAGTTAACAACTGGATCTTTAAAATAACAAATTACCGTTGGCATTCAAAAGTTCTTCCTATGTACAGTAGCGGTCGGAATTATTCCCGAATAAAAAAAAATATATTTCCTATATTCTTAATAATAAAGAATAGAAAATAGAACAGATATAGATTAAAAATTAAATTTTTGGTTTGAAACTCATAAGCTCAAAAAGACATTTTCTTTTTTGAATACAATCACAAAGCCAGGCTTTTCAAACCGGGGGGTCTGGAGGGTATGGAATACCCCCAGTACACTAGTGATTGTGTTCAAAAATAGAAAATGTCTTATTGAATTTCAAATCAGAAATCTTACATTTTTAGAAATAAAAGATGCGGTTTTAAACTTATAAGCCCAATAACTCCTTTTTTTGTGTACCCTCTGGTGTACTGGAGGGTATTCCATACCCCCCAGACCCCTGGTTTGACAAACCTAGCTTTTGAAGTTGATTTGAATTGTTATTTTAATTCGGAAATATTCAGCGATGCAATTTCCATGACTGCTACTGTAGAATGGCTGTAAAAGGAAGAATATAAAAATTACCCCCAAAAAACAGTTTGTTCGATTTAAATCAATAAAACAAAAGACACATTTATTGCGGTTCAGAATATGAAAAATATTAGCTTAAAAAACTTAAAATCAATTTTGATATTAGGTTCAAAATATTAAATAATACTCAAAATTTATATGTGACGTAAAGAGTCGTGTGAAAGATTATCGACTTCTTAAAACTATAATTTAGAAACTCTCAAATATTCAAAATATACTTAAAATATTCTTTCCAAAATAAAACCAAACTCAGACCTCTCAGGAGGAAAAAACTTGTTTTGTATGTATGTTCGGAATTCTAGAATTTAAGTCTCTGACGACTAGGCTTATTCTAGTAACCTTGTAAATTAATAATAAAAATATGTTATAAAACATTCAAAGATGGCGATAAAATTAAAAATTATCATTTTAGCGCAATTTGCAGTATTACTTTAAAATATAAGGTTACCTTTTTGTGTTTAAATTTCTCCAAAATTCTTTAAAATTTTGAAATTACCACAATTTGGATAATTTTCTATGCTACAATTAATTTAATTTGATTTATAAATTGTTTTGATTCAAATTGTAGCTCGACTTATTATTGTGTATACAGTGCAGGCATGTTTTATCCAGACTGCTCTAATGAACGTAACTTGCGATGCATAGTTAAGTCCCTTGCCCAACCATGATTAAACTCCAACGGTGTGCAAGGATAAAGATTTGCTTCCAGAATCTTTCCTTAACCCCAGATAAATAATAATCCCTAAAATCAATGTGATTGTATACGCCATGATAGGTCACATTTACTTATAGTAATTAAAAACGGAATTGTAGTTCTTATGGTTGTACCCTAATTAAATTGAATAATGCATTTATTAAGTATTCTTCTTTTTGGTGAGAGAAATTCTTACCTCTGCACAATTTTATATATTATCTACATTAAATATTTATTTTGTTATATATTATTAATATGCGTGCATTTACAATATTGTAATTTATTCCTGAAAAAGCAGAGCCTATCATTTCATTCAAAATATAGTACGTAGGCGAAAATTTGCTTTGGTGTTTATTCTATAATATGAAATACAAAAAAATATATTAAATGAACATTTTTAAATATAGATTTTCTTTCTAAAAACATATAATATTAAATTTTTTATTTTTATTCAATTTTAATTAAAACATTGATATATATTATTAATTTCAACCGTATATTAGCATTATTTCAATTGAACTCTAGCCAAATTACAAACCCTATCCTAACCCAAGCAATTTTAGAATGAATAGGTCAAAGTGCATTTAACAAAAGCTTTATTTTACATTTATGCACGAAGATAAATGAAATTTAATTATATTGAATTTAACTGAAAACTAAATTAATAATTTAAAAAACTATTAATTCAGCGCAAAACAATCTAAACTAAAGTTTTATATAACTTGAATAAAAAGCCTGCCTTTTATCAAACTTATCTATTTGATGAAGGTACTTACATTTTAAGTTCTATATTTTACACCAGCAATGAAGACTATTTATTTCTGGTTATCTAACGAGGGGAACCTCTCAAGTATAACTCTAAGATCAAAGCAAGCTTTTTACCAAGTTTTATTAAATGCGCTCTATTTTCACTTTATCATAGAGTTTTAAAAATAATTGAAGAACAAAATATCAAGTGTTTGGTATATTATAATATCTTCTGAATAATCTAGAAACCAGTAGTACAGTAGTTTCGCGTTAAGCTATGGATGTGTTTGTTAGAAGAAGTATCGATATTCACAAAATAGATCAAACCGGAAAAATACTTTTTCACATTTTTGGCCTGCTAATAAAATCTAATTTTAAGACCCTGAGCATTTTATAAAACTAGAAAAAATTGAACTAAAGCTGCATTTGCACCAAAATGAACAGTAATCCTGACAACATTTTTCATAATTTTTTCACAATAATTGTATTGTGCCCTATTGGCCACACAGACCTGCTAGACCCAGACCTGTTTGATAAATGGAAAAATAATTAATCACGTTCATTCCATATAATTCGACACAATCAAATTCGCTAAGTATCTCATGTAATCAAAATCGTTTACCGTCATCTTCCTCGAGTAAAATGAGCACTTAGCAAGCACAATCAAAATTTTCTGAGTGAAGTTACACCATAAACGTTAAACGTACTTGATCACATAAAACACTTGGCGAATTAGATTTGACTTTTGTAGGGGTTATTTTTTACCAGATTAGAACTATTGGAGAAGAAGAGAGGAATAAAAATCAAAACAAAATCTTAAAATGCATTTAGTTTTCAATTCAATAAATAATTGGCAATTACAATTTTGAGAACATTCTAAAAATTTTCTGGACAATCCCCAAGATGGCCAGAGCATTCCGAAAGCTTTTCGTTATTTTATGTAACAATAGAAAAAAGTTAAAGCATTATAACTGAAAAATCACGTTTCTGCTTGTTACTACTTCAATAGTAAATGCAGAGGGTTGAAACCTGATAATTGATGCATGGCAAGTCCAATTCGATGTAAGCGCAGTTCTAACGTGCTTATTCAGCTATATTTTTTAAAAACAAAATAAAGCATTTGAAAGATTGTAAAAAATATGTTGAAATATCAAAATTTTAATTGATTATATAACGAACAAAAAAGGACGTAGACAGCTAAAATTATTACACATAATTTATTGTAATTTCAGTTCATTTTCAATTTTATAAGAGGCAGCTAACTTCTTTTATTTTTGAACTGCAGGAATAATAGCAAAAATTTCTGTCATTCAAAGTCATTTCAGACGTCCGGAGTCACTCCCTTTCTCAAAAGTAATTTAAAAATTATGCAGTTATTTGAAGTTACAAAATTTGCACCGGCATTTTGTTACTTTTGAGAGAAAGTGCATTTCGATAGAAAATGAAAACGTTTATTTATTTAGCCAATTAGATAATTTTTTTTTGTAAAACCGTAAAATTATAAAAAATAATGTCTATATTATACTAGTGTTAGTATTTATTTGTACCAAATGCTCGACTACTTAAACCTACAGACTCAAAACAGCGTAACGTAATGCCAAATGCGCTCTAAAATAATGCTACATTACGAGAAGGATTATACTAGCTTTGTAGAACGGCGCGACATTCCGACTGCATATATTTTATGAATTGACTTCGTGAAATTGTTTTGATTAAACTTTACCCTAAATTCAGTTACTACTCCTAAATGCTATTAATTTGCAGTGTTACGCTAAGCCTAAGCAATATTGATTTAATCGGTTAATCGTACTTCTCTTAATTCAATATTAATTTAAGAAAATTTAGTAAAATAATATCTGCCTGAACTTGGATTGCTACGAAAAAAGAGCTGCGAACTTTTAGTAGGTTTTATAGTATTTTCAAAATAAAAATATCTTAAAAATAAAAATGTTTTTGTTATTTTACACAAAATTCAATTAAACGATTAACATTTTCAAGCTAAGCAAAAACGAATACAAATCCATTAAATCCTGAATTGAAATTGTTATTATTAATTTATGGGTTCTAAAAATCCGACAGTATTTTATCCATTAAGCTGAAAATTTCTGTCCTAAGAAATATTTATGTCCTAAAAATTACTACTGTAATAATTTTCTTTTTGTTCCAAATCTCTATTGACCCTTAAAGTATAGAATACAAAAACATCAAGTTCAAGTATACAAACACTATAAATCTAAACATGGTTTAGTGCAAGTCCACAACTTTAAATTCAATTCGACCGCTGTTTTATGCTTTGCCACCAGCTAAGAAAATTTTCAGTTACTGCTGAAATTCTTTTATTTAATTTTTAAATTAGTAAATCTATTAATTAAATGAATGTAGTGCACTTATGAAAGTTAATGTGTTTCTAATCAATAAAATTTTCTTTGGTGTAGGTTAATTTTGGTTTAGTGAATGATAAATTTTACAAGTCTACTATCAAGCATGATAAATGAAATACTTACACCTCTAGCACTTACAACTAATTGCACAAAGAGTTAGGGTTTTGTTCTCTTGCTCTATCCCACTTTATCAATTCCTTTTGTACAATATACGATTTGTATTACTATTACTGTAAATTGTTTCAATAATAATGATAAATAGTATTACTTAATAGCAGCACTATCGAGAAATCGATTTTTCAATTTTTAATAAAATTCCGCATCAATCTCAATTTAAATTAAAATAAAATTTAAAGTTGACAACTTTTTAATAAAACTTTTTGGTATTGATCAAATGAATTATTTAATCACAAGGCGCATTATTTAAATTTAGAAACTTTCTTTACTGAAAAATTGAAATTTTCACCGTTACTTGTATATAATTAATAAAATGCATAAACTTAAAATGATTTCATTTTAATTGAAATGAATTTTATTTTCTAAATTGTACACTATCAATGCTATTCTATATCAAATGCTACAAAAAAAAGCTTACCACACAATTCCAAGAATCAATAGGACAGTTTCAACAGGAAATGTAACTTATGAAAATTACCTTAAGGGGGCCGTCACTAGCGTGGGCGATCACCTCGCACTTTATTTCAGAATAATTAAAAAGAAAGTGGCGGTGCGCTGTATATAAAAGCTGAACTATTTTTTCTTTACTACTTACCAAGAATTAATTGAAATTTAGCTAGTTTTATCTTGTTTCTCAAAATAGAAATGCATGGTAATAATATTATACCATGTGCAGTCATTATAATTTTATACATACTTTACGATGAATTATTATATCAGTTCATATTAAAGTTTTAATAATTTTTATAACTCTATATTATGTTTTCCTAATATTGAGTAATTATTAACTGAAAAATAATATTTTTTAACGAATTTTTATTTATAATTAATAGTTTTTGTTGAATAAAACTCTGTTTTAATAAACCAATTGTTATAATTAAACAATAATGCATTATGTCCAGAGTCCACCTTGACCATGGGGTATTATCTGTAAATTTAACAGAAATATTTAATTACCTGAATATTGAAAGTTCTTTCCCTAAAAAATAGTCGACCGATAACAGTTGTTTTACTTCATCCCCTTCCCTTACATCCGAGAATCTACTAATATTTAATTACCTGTGTTATTATTTTACATGTAATTTATTATCTCGCTATGAACACTGACCTGCGCAACATAAAAACCCGCCAAGATTTTATCATGTGATAATGTAATGCATCATATTATATTCATCCACATACACAATTAAATTGACTGACTTAGCATAAGAGCTTGAATTGAACTTCGTAAAAATTTAATAATATTTTACAATTTTTATTTATAATATAAATAGGGTTAGCAAACGTCCGATTTTTCCCGGACAGGTCCTCTTTTTGGCGGCTGATGTTTTGTCCGGTATATCAGGGACAAATAAACGTTTGTGAGTGATTGGTGGTGGTTAAAAATTTTTTATTCTCAAGCGACTTAACAGTTTACAGTTTTCAAACATAAAAAGAAATGGATTTCGTACAAAAATTATTTCAAATTATAATAACATCAAAATAATTCACATTTTATTAGCTTTCTGTTAATGCTGTTATCTCTATAGCGTTATCTCTGTTATCTCTATTATCTTTAATAGCGCCCTTTTACGGGTTTTAATTTTTGATTACCTTCGGATTATGAATATATGACATCTAACACTTCATTTTTGAAAGTTTCAGCCTTTAAGCCTGACGTGTCCACAGAAGTCAAAATAATTTGAAGAAAGCACTCTACTATTTATATAGCCTAATATTTAATATTATAAAAATAGTATACGGTTGACCTTTAATAACGTATATAGTCGTATGATAACGCCCAATCAGCATACCCTTCCCACACACGTATATTATGAATGATTCTTATTTTACCTGCTAGTATTATACAATTAGCAAAGTTAAAAACCATTGGTAACATTTATAATCAGCGCCTTTACTGAAGAAATAGACAAACTATTACACAATAAAATTTAATTTTTTTTCTTGTAATACGGCAGATTTTTATCAAATATTTCAAGTAAATTCGCCATAAGAAGAAATATTGTACTATCAATTTATATTTGCTCTAGTTTCTACAAAAATGCATATAATGCTACCAAATTTTTTTAAAAGTTAGATGGAACATGTGTGCTGGATGTGATCTACTTTTTATACTTCTATTTATTAAAGTAATGATTATAAAAATTATTAAATGGCTACATTTGTGGTTAAAAAAATTGTAAATTTAACAGCAAAATTTTTAATATTTGCGATGTTCTGATCGTAATAAAAACTAGCTAGGGTCCGAGAGCCAACTTTTAGCTTTTAAATGGTTCCAAATTTGGTTTCTAAAAGTTCTTACTTTTTCTTCCTAAGCAAATACAATGACACCATATCGTCCATATATTTAACATAGGAGTGACGCCAACCTTAAGGATAATATAAACTTTCTCTTCATTGCCTGCATTTTATATTACGTTTTTAATTTAAATATCGTCAATAGCGAACAATGCAGATCGGAAACTTCCTAATAGAAAATGAATTGAAATTCGATAAAAAAAAATCAAAAACTTAAACTGCACCTTTTTGTATCATCAAAAAGGTTAAAATAAGTAAAATATGTAAAATAGAATAAGTCCAAATGGTAAATGTCTCGAAAAAAATTTGCACGGTAGTATTGGAATTTCAATAATTTCAATAGAATTCCAGCAATTTTTGATTAAAAATTCCAGGAAATTCAAACAAATTCCAGAGGTTTCCAAAGATTTCCAAATAAGTACAATTCTAAAGATTTTAAATAATTTCCAATGAATTCCAAAGATTCCCAAGGAATTACCAATATTTCCAAAGAATTGTAATGATTTTCTAGGAATTCCAAATATTTTCAAAGAATTTCAAAAATTTCCAATGATTTTCAAGAAATTCCAGAGATATCCTAAGAATTTCAAAGATTTCCAAGGAATTCTAATGATTTCCAAGAGAATTCCACACAAGTGAACACAAAATCTTTGAGATATTTACCCCTGCCTCGGTTCTTACGGTAACCATAGTGCACACTTACATACCTGTCTCACGACGCGCCCTACAGTACTCACTACAGAGAGGGTTGCTCACGATTACAGGGATAAATAAACACAAATAGACAATAATCAAAACACACAATTAATTTTTTTTACAAATTCTAGAGCAAATTATTTTACATATTTAAGAATCAAATAATTTATAATTTTAATTTTTAAAAAACTAGGGCATAAATATAGATACTTGAGAATAAACCAAATCTAAAATAAAGAGAAGTTATTACCTTATTACAAGCTTTGGTGGTGTCGTTCACAACTTACTGTTTGTACTACGGAAGTCGAGATGTTGCGTAATGGTTCATTGGCCCATTTCTTGATTTTTCTATCTACACGAATCACTAAAATATCTTCTTTAGAAGGTGACCAATTTCCCAATAACACAAAAATTCTATCAACCACACGAACTGTGCCAATGGGTTTTTAATTTCGAACCTACTATACTTTTCCTTTTTTTTTAATTATTGAAAGATTATAATAATTACGAACGCCTAACCATGACCAAGACGTCCTGAAGTAAGAGGACCATACAGCGCAATCGGCGCTGATTTCAAAATTAGCAAAGAGCAATTCTGTTACAAAAGTACACATAATTAGTATGGTAACTTAATGGTAAATTACTAATGGCAAATTAATGTGAGAATCAATTTGAAATGTATTTAGTAAAATACAAAAAACAATTAATTTAAAATAATGTTTTTATCTTAGAAAAGCGAGGAAAATTTAAAGATAATATTAAAAAGTGAATTTGAATATACAGGGTTGGTCTAAATAAAATGCGAATAATGGTAATAAATTTCCTTGTAAATTAATAAAATAACGTGCAATTATTAAAACATTATGCTTAATACGAAAGACTTGAGTGTGTCACACTTAGATTAGATTTTAGAAACAAGTTTTTAATTGAAAAATATTTTGTCAAGCATCAAACTGCACTTTAGTCTTCACCCTTAATTACTAATTAAAATTAACTTAAACTAAATGACCCTCATTACTCGTTAGCTTCCAAGTTTTCCAAGCTTTCTGAGAATTCAGACTATGTGACTCGCTACATATGATTTTGATCACCAGTTCTCAAAGACGCTATCCATCCGTAGCATGCAACAGATGCAGGGAAGTCGTCTAGATGTGCTATCATAGGGAATTGTAAATTGGCCTCCAAACTTTACCATAAAATGTAAACTGCACTCCGAGCCAAAAAGTCGTTAGTAATCCCAGATGTAAGCTGCCCTCCAAACTACATGATGCTTAATTCATTAATCCCAGAAATCCCCGATACTAATACCAATTAAAAATAAAGATTTAATTCAGAAAAAAATCACAGGGTTTAGTCCTCATCGAGGAAGATCCACCCCCTTCCTGGTAGCACACTTTGCCGATTAGAACCGGTCTAGAGAGATATCTATAGCAAGCATGGCGTTTGTCAAAACGTCCCGGAACGTCCGGAGCGGAGGGTCGGTTTTAATAAATGCAACCACGGTAAATCTCGGATCCACCTAAATAGATATCTATAGGTTATTAGTTATTTTACGGACCCTTACGTGGGAGAAGAAGGAGTCAAAAATTACAAAAATCAAATTACAAAATTTATAGATGTTCGAATTATAGCCCCCCCCCCCACCTCCCAAAATAACAAATTTTAAGTATTAATTTTGAGGTCAGGGCTCAAGAGTAATAATTATTTCACAATCATTATTGTTACATTAATGTGTGAATGTGAAGCGAATTAATTTTCTAATTTAATTAATTATTTTTTAAATTTTTTAAAACCCCTCCCGAAAATCTAGTCTAAATACGGCTCTATTTGCAGTAATTTCTTTTAATTGATTTTACTTTGTTCGGGGTTTGCTGGTACTTTTGAGGGCAATTTTGTTGGTGCTGTTTACCACCCGGTTTCGTGGTAACATTTTTGCTTGGAGTGCAGTTTACCATTTTTTTACCTGTTTCATGGATGGGTGCAGTTTACCGTCACCCCACAGTATCAGCTGATTCATTTTCGTCGTAGGCCGCATAAAACAGAACATGCTAAAAACGTCCACAATCGCATCAAAATAAATTGAACGGAATAACTTACATTCTAAAGTTGAATACTAGAATCCACGTTGTTAAAGCACAGTAACAAGCGAATGAGACTCAAATGAGAGCCTGACCAACTCTGGATATTACACAAAAGCTACGGTACGCATGGTCGTTTATTATTACAATCTGTTAACATTAATCTGACTCTATCAGGTAAATCAAAACAGGAGAAAGTGAATATAATTTCTCAAGATTTATCAACAACATAATAATTATTTAATTAGCAGGATAAGTAAGCACGAGGAATTGGTTTTTGTATTTATTTCACTGATTTTTTGTTCAGAAAGTCCTTTCTAAGTAACAGTAAATCTGCTATATTTTCTTCTTAGAAAAGGAAATATTATGAAACTAAAATAGAAAAATAATATATTATAGACTACAGTTTGGAGTTGAGAAGCCTGAATAAGTTGAATCTGATATACTCCGTCCATAACCACAACACGAAATCTAAAGGAACATGTAGAAAGAATATCTTTGATTGTAAAAGTTCAGAAATGAAACTGTGAATCAAAACTAGAAAATAAATTGGCGATGGCGAAGGCGGTTAGATTATTGGACTACGGGGAATACAATAAAGTTTCTGGTATGTAAATATTTAATAACGAAAGCCTTGAACAATGTGAACGATTTTATGATGAACCTTTTCATTTATTTCTTTTTCTGCTATTTTTAAACCTAGTATGTGGTTTGTTGGTGTAATTAAAAAAGTTGTAATGGAGCTTACCCTATTGGTAGAAACTAAGATAGAGAGCATCTTATTGCTATTGAAAGTGCGGTGTCAGTACAATGCAACGCTGGGATCTTGACGACCACACTTTCCTTAACAAACACCACTCTCATCAAATGCAGCGACCATGAAGCGTTGCGACCTTGATAACGATACTTATCGACAAGAATGTCTCTCAAGCGAATGTATCTCAGATGCAATGTTAGCATTATCTAAAGTGTGGAAAACAAACTTTTATGTACTTATAGAAAAAAAAAAAGAAATACAGCAGTAAGTTAAACAGTTTTAGAGATACGTCTGTACAAAATACCCCGTTATAGTACATTAGATAACATTAAAATGAAACCGAATAAACTATGAGCGAACTCCAAATATCGATTAATGTTTGTAAGATATAAACTTTTTGAGAGTTTCAATTTTTCACACGAAAGTTGGTGAATGCTCATTCTGTTGGTAGTGCATGTGCTCGGCATAAATAGATGCAGCAGTGTGTTTTAGTTAAAGGAGCCGGTCGCAGTTAACTGTTAGCCGTGCAGCTGTTAACATAACTTTAAAAAATCTATAATAGTTAAATTTAATTTAAAAACAAAGATCCGCGTCTTCGTAGATCCGAAATTTTTACATAGCAATATATATTTACTTATCTATTACGTTTATTGTTTATATGGCTGTCTAGTAGATTAATCTAAAAAAGTTAAAATTTCCTTATTTATTTTGCTATCTTTGTAGAAATTTACATCAAACCAGAACTTTTATAAAAGTACAATTTATTGGGTGTTAAATGGACGATATACAAGCTACATAGTTACATTGTATAATAAACCAAATAGAAAATTCTATCTACATAACAATAAATATGATATTCTCAAAGCTTCCACAAAGACCATTCAAATAATAAAAAATCAAAATGACAAATAAAATGAAAATAGTACAATATTTTATGTGGCTTATGAAAACAAAGTTAGTAAATTTCTCGCTTTTGTTAACAAAACTATACAATTATTTGAAAAAATAATTTGATTGATTGAAATGTTAGTGTTTGTAAAACACAGTAAAATTGATTAAAACTTGATTCTGAACATATTATTTTAGCATTTTACTGAATGAAATATGATTAGATATTCGTAATTTAATTTTAATTATTTTAGAAGTTGTTTTTGTTTTTCAACAACGTAATAAACCAAAATGTGATTCATTGGCTTATTTTCTCGTGGATATTAAATGTTGAGTGGATTGTATAATTTATACCTACTTTGTTTGCTATAACTAAGAAAATTAGAAATACCAAGTGTTTTCTGGACTAACTTCAATTGGCGTAGACTCACATAAAATTGCTAAATCAAAGATAGCATTGATAGAAATCTAATTAGTTTTTTTTTACTTTTCTTTTGAAATACATAAATATATTACTATACCATAAGTAATATTAAGTAAGCAATTTTTCCTTACTTTGGCACTTCACCGCATATCAAGAAAAATGTCCATTCAACATCGGCTCTCTTGTTCCCTTTTAGTATATAATATGTAATTTCCATTTTGTCAAGTTACCAAACTTAAATTTTTATTTAATACTTTTGAGGTTTTAAATTTTGTGTTACCAATTTATATAATTTATATGGTTTTTCACTTCTTTGAATTGATATCGGAAATTTGTAATTAAAGCAAGGTTTTTGAAATTTTTATTCTGCATTTTAATATAGAAGAGAGGGTTACCCAGCCCTAATATCTATATCATATAATAATTTTCGGAACCTGTAAGGTATCCTCGTGCCTTGTACTAAATTAATAAATGTTATTTGATAATCTTGCGGTATTTACGATGCAAACCCAGATCATAGAAAAATTTTTATTTATTTATTTAATAAATCAATTTATAGTTAATTTGAATATTGGAGAATAATACATAATAATTTAATGAATGGATGATTGTTTATTTCGAAAATTTCTTTGGAAAACAAAATAATTTTATTTTACTTTCCTTTGAAATTGGAATTAACATTTTTAATTGATTTAATAAAAACAAAAGATGAAGTAAAATAGAATTATTTTTAGAATTTTATAATACTTTTAATAGAATTTAATTGATATTTATTTATTTCGTTTTTATACCATCATCAATTTTCAACTGAGTGACTTAGAAAAGTGACATAGTGAAAAATATAAGGAACTACAAAATATGTAGTGGGTAGTTGTTAAAATGCTTAATTAATTTAATAAATAGCATCAATTTATAATCAAGGTATAAAGAAAAGAATTGAGATTGTTTAGGGTTTTTATTTGTGCATTTTGCCTGTGAATAAATTGAACAAGATAATAAATAATTCCGCATACTAATTAATAACAATAAAGAAGTATTCTTTCATTTAGGTTAAATTAAAGCGAAAATAAATAATAGTTAGAAAATTTATATAAAACAACACTCTCTTTTATGGTTTCTTTGAACTTACCGGACGTCTAGTGATTTACGAAGTATCCGTAAAAGAATGGATGGATCATTTGTTAGACCGTTCCTTCTAATTTTGGTTTAGATCCTACATTTTTTTAAATAATTAATTGACTGTTTCAGCCCCAGAAGTAACGATAGTAGACGAATCTGCTCGTGAAGTGACAGAGCGTTATTACAAAGCTGGAAGCGCACTCGAGTTAACTTGTATAGCTACTCAAGTTGGAGGTCCTGGAGAGAGTAATCCAATAACGTGGAGGCACGGAGATCGGATATTGTCCGTAGGAATAAGGTAAATATAAGCCTTTTATGCAATATGAATTAATAAATAATTACAGAGATTTCATTCTATAAATATTTTTTTCGAACGCTCATAGAAGTTTCAATTTATGTCGAAAAATATTAAAAAAGCTTCCAGCCGGTCGAACAATTTTCTTCAAAATCATAAAATTTCTATGCATTATTTGTATTCTCAAACAACAAAAACTCAATCAACTAGGCGAACTTTTCATTTGTAATCCAAGCACATCAAAAATAGAATAATATTTTCAGAGTCGAAAAATAACTGTAGAACCATTCTTTGTATATCTAAGCGTAATATAGAAGACTGACAGAAAGTATTATTTTAAAAATACATCAAAACTTTTAATTTGGAAGAGTATTTGTTACTTTTCAAGAAACACACGATTGAAAAAGTATTGAAATAAAACTGAAAGTGATTCTAATAATAACAGCTTCAGGTGTTACCGAAAGATTCACAGACCTAACTGTCTGGAAAGTTTGTCAATCTTTGAGTTCTCTCCGAAATTTCAATCTTAAAATTAAAAAGTATATCGCTCTTTCCTCAAAGATAAACGTACATTTAATTAGGCTTCATAGTGTAAAGTAGCTTAAAAGACCAATTATCAAAAGCTTAATAATTAAAATTAACGACTTATTCGCTTGGAAATCTCGGGCTTTGCATCAATTATACTTACTTAATTATTTTCAAAGAATATTTCTTAGTTTTATTTCCATATTAAATTTGCATTGATTTTTAATAACTGTTACTAATATTAAAGATTTTCTAATTTAAAATGAAAAATCACCTTCTTGGCTTAATAAGCTGCTATTTTTGTAATAGTGAACTAACTGAAAGTTTGTATATTTACTCAAAAATCATACAAAACACTTCCGTCTACTTACAGTGCTGAGCTGGTACTCTTATACTCATTCAAAACAACCAGTAGATCTGTTCCCACTGCAATACATCCTTTACAACGCAAACAACACAAAATCAAATTTTTCTATCAAAAAAATTTCTTTATTTACCTTTCGATTTATCTTTTTAACAGATTTTTATTACAAATATAGAACTTTTATTTTTCATCTGTTATGTTTTATCTATGATGACTCATATATTTATCTTTCAAATCAAACGGAAGAAAGTATTGGGCACTTCCAACACAAAGCCTGCATTAAAAACAAAGTAATTTTTGTGTATTCATATCTAAACTCTTTAATGTAATACATCTAACATTTCTCTAATTGGAGTATATCTATTACATTTTCAAATAAATATCCTGTTTAATTTTGAATTCCCTGAAGCTGTCCACCTTACTTTCTGTTCATGTTTAAAAATATTGTTGAAGCTATTTGAATATTTTAATCATAAATAAAAATAAAAATTTGGTTCTTCTTCTTTGGTGTAACAAAATTGACGACCGACGTGGGACTATATCATATTTGAAACAATAAACAGGTTATAACTAGCTAACCACTGCTATTGTCAAATTGTAACAAAATTTTTTACTTTGTCTTGAGCTTTCTTTCATTTGTTAATTATATTCATTTACTTTTTTTCGTATAGCAAAATTGGCGCCCGACGAGGGACCACATTACATCACATTATTTTAATGTAATTTATATTTTTAATTTATTTTTTAATTTTATTACTTAACTAATGGAAATCAAGTTTTAAAAATCAATTTTTTTAATATTTAACAAACTAAAGCAACCTAAAACGAAGTGGTTATATTAATGACTTCTGAATCTGTGTTTATAAAGCCTTTTTTTTTAATTTGTCTTTTTTCACGTGAAACTTCTCCTTGTAGCTTCTCCTTGTACACAGTACATAGTATTAAATATAAATATGAATAATAGGTATATGCAGTAGATACCGTGCATTGGGAGTGTATAATAGGGGTATCTCTTTCCACCCGCGCCCTAGTGCATGTTCTGTCATCGATAGATTTAAATGTAATATAGTAACACTAAGTGCTGGTCCGCATTAAGACGTCTAAGGCAAGATGACTGAGTTGCGGCGTCCGATGACAATGCATAGTTTCAATTGAATGCTAGAACTTGACTTCAACGTCAGACGGTATACTAAGTGCGCGCTTGACTACCACAACCCGACGGCACATCAAGCAGACGCTTTCAGTGGAAGATTATGCACTCTCAACGAACAACGCAACCTGATTGACGACAGTCTTTGAAATTGACCAAATACGCTTTATTTCTTGTTTATATTGAAAAATTGTATAGATATAAAAGCTTATAGAAAACTTGATTGTATTCGTCTTTAAATTTTTTCGAGTTTTCTGCTTCATTTTTACTTTTACGTATTTGCTTGGTATTCTAGATTTTGGTATCCTTGGAGTTAGATTTTGTCTCAGTTTTATATAATAAAATTTACAGTAAAATTGAAATAATTTTCTTTTATATTTGTGTTTGTAAAAACTTAGTACAACATTTGATATTAGATTGGTGCGTAAGTCGGACTACACTTGGGAAATCAATTACTTTCACAAGATATAAAATATCGAGTTCAGCTTCTCATAAATAATAGGGTGGAAAGACAAAAGAAGTTTTAATGTTACTGCCCATGTATTCCACCGGGATATTAATCATTGGGAAACAGTTTTAACTAGTCGTGATAATTACCATATTATGTTTCAGTTCCAATAGTTCCAACAACGTCTCCACGGGGTCAGATATAGTGGCATCTACCCTTACAGTCACCCCTTTACAGAAGCGTCATTCTGGGAATTATACCTGTTCTGTTGGATCGCTAGCATCTGCTACGGTTGCTGTGCATGTCCTCAATGGTAAGTTGAACATGTTAAAATTTATATTGCACATTCTGAAGAGAGAAACCATTTTAACAAAAAATAACTTTAACAAAGATAAATGAAAATCAATTCTGATTGTATAACGCTAACGACAAAATTACCCTTACTTCACCCTTACGTCTTAAAAGCTCAGTATAAACTTTTCTATTTACTTTCATTAAAGCGAATCTGGGCAAGTGCCAAAATATTTAACCGAGACGGTTAATTTAAAGTAATAATTAAACGGTTTGTAGACATACAATAAATGATTTTAATATAACAACTTTTGTTATCTTATTTCTTGACTATGTTAAAGTCTATGTATTGATTAAATTCAAAAGTAAATTATAGTCAATGATAAAACAATTATTATGTAGTACTTATATGTTTCGCTCGGAGCTGCACATCATCAGGAGTACTTTGTTTAAATATATTATATTCCATTGAAATAATATTTGTAAGTAATATGTAAAATCTGTAAATCTACAAATGATTTTAGAAAAATTACATAAAAAATGTATATATCGCTGAACTCGAAAATAACTGTGAGCAAAATTTTTTATTAGTTAATAAATTGCTGTTAATTAAGAAACAGGAAATTAAACCCACCGGTTTATTTTTGTTTTCGTTCTAATTAACAATTTTGGTGTTCAATTTAATTATTTAAAATAAGTCCTTCTTTATTTTAAAATAAATTACTTTTTATGCTTACTTAGTTTTTCATAACGTCGTTACATAATCAAAACTAACCAACGTTTTCGAAATCCGTTTCTGTTCAATTCCTTACTAGATCCTCTGTTGGTTTCTATTTAACTTATTTAGTCGATTTTATAAAATATGCCAATAAATAAACAAAAACATGTTATTGTAGAGTGAGGTAATGCAAACGTCACGTTACAAGTCTAATCTTGATGTTGAAAATTATCTGATCTGTGATCAACTGTGATATCAGCAATCAAAAATCACCTTATTTCTAACAGTTTGATTGATGTTTTTCGTAGAATGCAATTTTTGTGATACATCATTTTTCCCTAGCAAACTGTCGCAACATTTTAATAGAAAAATAGTAAATGTTATAATTTCGTAGTCGGTGATCTTATTGTCTTATTCCTCCGTCTTGATATGATATTATAAACCATATACTTTCAAGGAAATAAAACAGGAGTGACCGATTATTATCAACGTTCGGATGCTGAAAATATATACGCTGGTGTCATAAACCAGCATTCGTATCCACTTTTGCTTGCGACTGTTCACAACAAGTATAAATTACCACACATGAGCGTATGCGCTCAGTGTACAATGCCAAGAGTATCCTTAATATCCTTAGCAGGATATAATAAAAAAATTAAAAGCCATTAAAATGAACATAGGAATTCAGGATAAATATTCTTTGTATGTTATTACCCTCATTACTTCACAAAATTTCATACCGCTTGTATTTATTAAAATTTCTATTGTCTATTCTATTGCATAATATGTTTTATAGTGAAATATCACAACTGCTGTGTAAATAAATAAGAAAATTTTTAATTAAACACAATGAACGACGCCTACTTTTAAAATTAAAT
Source organism: Cantharis rufa (assembly GCA_947369205.1). NCBI lineage: Eukaryota > Metazoa > Arthropoda > Insecta > Coleoptera > Cantharidae > Cantharis > Cantharis rufa. The sequence goes on from OX376309.1 coordinate 21,553,045, forward strand.
TATAATTTAATTCAGAAATGTTTTTTCCAGTATAATAAATAAGCAGTTGTAATTTGAATCTAAATTGTGACATCTTTGCTGTAAATGAAAAATGCAGAAGTAATGTGATTTTGGTAATCTTGAACTGATGATGCTATAAATAGACGCGCTGAAGTTTTTGAATCAATTCGGCAAACTTTTATTGCAAAAGACATGTTTAAAATGCAAATAAATGTCGTATGTACGTCAACATTGAAATTACTGAAAAATTAAAGAAATACTTAAAAATAATTATTAACACTTCAGTTTAATTACAATATTGCAATTAATATAAGAGCATCAAATAGCCGATAAATAACATCGAACTCAAACAATTTCATTCTTGGTTGCTCTCCCAAAGAAAAAGAGCATTTTCCAGTCGTGTCGAACTTTTTTATTTTATCGTGTTGCTCTTTTTTTACAACTTTTTTGTTTGCACAATTTTGTATATAAGAGCTTTTTGTCTTTAAAGTTGAATGAAAAAAAGTTGCTATTATCTAATTCTTTTATGTTTTTAAATTTAAAATATAAAATTCAATGTAATCGAAAAGAAAGTGATAAAATCTAAAATGAACTGTCGGTGAAATCTTAAAATAGGATTAAAATTATAGTAATGCGTATTACATCGCTTAACGCTTACGCGTTTTGGGTAGATGCCTGTATGACCGTTGTATATTTATACCTTAGAGCTTACAAATTTCAAAGCAATTTACCCAAGTGTAAACCCATTATATAATTGAAAAGTTGGCGTATAGCCAAATGTTAGATCCGACTATAGTAGATGATAGCCATGGGTCTCTGTTAACCTCTTTAAGTCAACTTTCCAGTAATGAACCATACCTATTTACATAGAAATGGATATTCCAAACGATTTAATTTATAAAATGCAATATTTCTAGGTAAAGTAAGCAACGCTGTATGCTGTCGGATGAAATCGCATATAAGAGCTTAATACATTTTTTTATTGGGATAAGCTAGTACGACAGAAATACATATGCCACAAACACTTCCCAACTAAAATGTACTAATTTTTGCATAGTATAATACTAAATACACGATTTATACTTTCATAAATCGATTATTATTTATTATAGCAATTAATTAATTTATTATACTAATACACTTTATATTTATATTATACATAAACACGTTACGTGTATTTACAACTAATAGCACCAATTATGAGAGATAATTAATTAATTGTTAAAACTATATTTTAAATACAATAGCGGTAAACCCGCAGGACCGCAAGATAAGAAGAGTTGTTTATTATTTATCAGAACAATGTCTCAAATGTTACACACCCGCAAACTGTAATATATAAAAAAATTTGATAAATCAAAAATGTATTTGTTGCTGAAGTTGAATGATCTATCATTTTAGATAGATACTTCCTTCATAAACCCAACCAAAGCTTTTGACATCAAACAGTAGTATAATAGCCACCTTTTACCTGTAACCATCTTTTTGCCATTATAAGGCAAATCAGGATGAAAAATTATTTATTGAAATTATTATGAGATATTGCGAAGAATAAGGTGTCATTAAAGTTGGGGCGACTAGTTGTGAGTGGGGTGAGATATAACATTTTAAAAATAGCGTATCTCTTAGCTTCTAAATCTGTGTTTTCCTTTTCGTGTAGATAATATTTATGTTAAAAACAATTTTAATAGTTTGAACAGAGTAACATAATATTACTTTTAATGTTTAGCTTGATAGGTGTACATATATATTATTTTGTGCTCTGGGTGCTTTTTAAAATAACTAAATATATATCAGTGCTTAAATTCTTTTATTATTATGCAACTATGTAAAATTTTACATTGCATTCATTTTATCTACAACATAAAAGTTATGCCCTGTATTTCAAAATATAAACAATTTGTTTGTTGGCATTATTTCGTGTAATATTATAATTTAAAAATATGTTTACTTTTTTGCCTATAATTACGACAATAATTCAAAATTTTAATATTAAACTGTACTTCCTGCACATTAAGATTGTCTTAAACGATCGAAATAAGTGTTAGACATAAATTTCCTTTTTTGACATGAACATCCTTGGTACTTATGTAATATGATTAGTGTTCTGTTCAACGATAAACAAGATAAAATTTTAATACTTTGGCATTTTCGAATTCATGAAAAATATAATCAATAGAATTCGTTTTTTTTACCAATAAGTGGATGCGTCTGTTCCACAAAGAAACTTCATAATCTTATTATTAAAAATGTTATTCTTAATATAAAGTTCTTAATCTAATAGATTAATTTTAAATAATCATTTCGGTTGTATTTTTAAAACCTCGAGCATAAAATGAAACGATGTTGTCATTATTTTATAAAAAGAAACTAAAAGCATATTTAAAAAAATGACGTGAACATTCCCCGAAGTTACTATTACTATAAATCATGTAATAACATTAAAATCATGAAGCCGCATTAACAGATAACCAAGTAGTAATATTTTAACACAAAAATTTTATCCAAACTTGTTAGAAATGCTGAGTAGAACAAATGCCTTTGGCAGGAAACAGAGAGAAAAGGGAAAGATTTTCTAGTAGCAACAGAACCTCTTGATATTATACAATTTCCATTTCCGTAATTTTCAAAAGTTTCTTCATATTTCAAATTTTAAATATATTTATTTCATAAAATTGTTCACTGCAATTACACCCATCCAGCAATTTTTTTAAATAATAACTTTATGTTAATTTTAGAATAAATTTAAGACCATGTCGCGTTATTTTAAACTCAAAGTTACTTTTTACTAATAATTTATCGTAGTAATGGGCAACCGCACTACAAAGATTTTTAATAATTTATGATATTATATTAAAAGGTAAATCTTTAACCTTCTCGATGCCGACCATAGGCTGTCCGAAAGGTGGATGTAGTTTTTGCCAAAGCACTTGTTTTCAAAAACGTGAAGTTTTATGTCCAACCTTAGCTAAACTTTGATGGTATGCGAGGGCCGAGGTAAATGTTACCTCAAAACGCATCTAGTCTTAGCTATTTCGTTTAAAAATCTCTAAAACTAAATGATAAATAACTCAAGTAAAGCAAAGATGGGGCTTAACAACAAAGCAGGATGGGCGTATTACGAGACATTCCATCTATGAGACTAAAATATAAAACAAAAAAAAACAACAGACTATTTGAATCCCCAAGCGTTAAAACAAAAAAGAATGCCGGGAAACTCTGAGGGAGAAACCCAGTAAATAAGCTTTATGCATCTGAATGGAGGCTGTAGCGGACACCTCAATGCTACTCCAACTAACGGCAAGACAATAATTACATAAAGTAATTCCCTTTAATCAAAAATATAATGTCCCACAATAATATTAAATGGGCCCTAAGTCGCTTTCCAATTTTCCTATATAATGACAGATATCGAATAAGATCACTAAAACAACAAAGCAAAATAAAATATAATCAATATCGATTACTTAAAGCAGTCCATCTAAATCACATTACAATTGCTAAAAGTGAATCGTCTGTATTAGCATGATACCATCCATATCAAATGACCCAACCCAAAGAATGACGATGCCGATTTTCTTCAAGAATTAGAAATCACATCTCACTCTCCAGTTCATTTCAGGTAAGCGGGGCTGAAACAAATCCCTTCATATGGAATTGGATATGCCGACAATAACCGCTTCCTAATCGGCCAATTTGAATTCGAGTACTCAAACAAACGTTTGTCGTAAAAATGATATTGTTACTTAATAGGAATAATTTTATATAATAGTAGTCTTTCCCGTTATTGGGTGTGAACCTCCTGGAAATACATAATATTATTATTATTATAGAACAACTTCAACCTTTCATCAAATCGTCCGTAGGACAATCACCCAGCTGTGATGTCACAAAAAGATCACTTACAGAAGCCATTTATAAATCTAATTACAAACACCCATTATCAATCCACAGGAGCACCCAAAAATTAATATGCACAAACCAATACGTCTTAACTGCAGCATGCGATTAAAATTTGACACCATTTCAGCTAACAAAACGGAAACGAAATGTGACTTAGTTTTATAGAAGAAATAAAAAGTTGTGCCAATGTCACGTAGTAAGAGCATGAGCGTACGGGAACAGTGGCGCACGTAAAGCAAAACAAATTACAAAAATTTGTTACAACATCTTGGTTTATGATATCAAAATTATTAAAACTTAAAAGTTCTTTCTTGCGATACGAAGCGATTAAACTCTGGACGAACTTCAGATTTAATAATTTAAGAAATAATCGATAATAAAGTTTTGATTCTTCATTCAAAAAACACCTACTTGATTGAAGTGGGCGGTAATTAACTCCATTCTATTGACAGTCCGTGCAAAAATATACTTTTTTAAATGCTTCACTTGGGTGCCACGATAAAAAAATCTAAATTCTAGATCTGTACCTTTTGAGACATCTACCGTACTATAAAGAAGGTTTTTTACATGTACACTGCTTTCCGAGTTTTACTTAAAAACAGGAAATGCTACCCTACATTTAGATATTTGTCGAATAACAGGGATGTTTTTTTATAAAAATTGGCTAGTTTCCAAATTTTATTTAAAAACTGAAAAAATAAATAATAATAACTTGAATTTAAATAAGTTTTTATAACTACCGCAGAAACGTATAAACTGAAAGCTTAGGAGAGCAGGTACTTTTATTTTTTGTAAATGTTTATTATAAGCTAGGCAAGTCAATAGATCATTAGCCTTTTTACGGTTATTGGACTTTTTATACGAAATTTAGAAAGTGATCCATAAACAAGGCCAGGTTATCGTAGTCCTCCCAATTTGTCGTTGAGAAATGCTACTTAAACTACATATGTTTAGTATAATTTTCTAACATTTCTAATACTTTTCAACATTTTTTTTAATTAAAAGGAAATTTTTATCCTTAATGTGTGTACATATGAGGAAATGGAGTGGAAATATGCGCAGACATGTTTGATTAACATTAAAGACAAAACAACTGAGTTGTAACTCTTTTGACGAAATTGAAATTTGTTTAGTTTTTAAATTCCCATTGTAGTGGTTGAAGCGTTTTGTGTAATCGCAGGCGAAGTTTACTTTTTAAACTTTGGTTAAAATAGCTTTGAAATATTTTAGTAACGTTTCGATCGTCTCTGTCGTTTTTCATGCCATATGCTTAACCCATTTTAACGGAAGTTTAAAAGCACATCCTTGCCAGCATTTACAGTAAATGCTTGACCCGCTTTTTGGTGCAATAAAATTATCTATTAAGTCAAGTTACTAAAAGTTAATTTGATGGCTTATAACTGCCATGCTTGAGAGGACCTACGTGTTTTTATTTTTAAAATGTATTCAACTTTTGTATTTTTCTTTTATACTACCGGTATGTTCGAGGTTTTCAAATTTTCAAATAAACATGCAGCATTGTACGAAAATTCACTTATCTTCATAATTTAATAGGATTCCCGCTCTATATCTCAACTATAATATTAACAGCGAACCAGTACTGTGACCAGGATTAACGTATTTACATAACTCAAAAAACGTTGTAAACAATTTTACGTTTAGCATAATTTGTATCTAAAAGACAAAGTTTAGTTTATTATAGTTTTAACCACTAGTTTGTTTAGTATTCATGATATGACTTGAATAACAATCGATGAATTAAACATTCAGCATTTTGGATCATCAGATAGGCTTTTAAACAATTCCGGTTGTTAAGCTTCTTGTATTGACCTTCTCCTAATTTTATTTTTAAAATAAAGTACAAGTAATAATTTAAATAATTTGATTTTAATCATAAAAATAAATCTAACTGTAATGAAACTGAAATAATCAGTGAAACATGCATGTATATTGGTGGATCATTCGATTTTAATTTAAATTTCAGTTTATTTTAGAATTTTTAAAGATTTTTTAATTATTTTTCATATTAATAATAGACCGCCTTTGTGGCAAATCCTTGAGAGAATTTATCTAGTGAGGGGACCCTTACAGAGTTTTACAAGAATATGAAAAGTTAATTTATTTTCTTAAAGTACACTATCACACCTATTATCTATTAAATTTTTTTTTATAACTAGTTTTAAACATAAGTCTTTATGAAAAGAAATTTTTGTTTCCTGATAAACTTTGTAACTGTCCTATATCTATCCTTTCCATTCACCTTATGTTGATTCCTATCCAAAGAGAAAAAAAGGCAAGAAAGTAAATCTGGTACCTAAGTCACTATATTGTATAACTATTGTTTTCTCACTATAATAGGTATTATTTGGAGTGGAATGTGGTCCAAACCACATTTTTTATAAAAGTGAAACAACCGAAGAAATTCTCACAGTGACCTCACCCTACATAAAATCACAAGAAAGCATTCAATTTAATGTACCGCTTATAATCCATAGCAAGTCCTTAAATCTGAAAATTCAGCGGAAATTTGAATATAAATTTGATTTCTGTGATGATTCTATCTGTTTCTTATAGATGATTCTATAAAGTAATGCTTTTTATTACCCTTAATTATTGAGGTTTCATCTAAACTAAATGATTTAGACGAAATCTGCATATTACTGTATGTGAACTGTTTATTAGGAAGTTCTTGCAGTTAACGATATTATTTACCGCCGCAAAAAGTAGGATGTCATTATTCTTAAGATTACAAACAAATGTTAATTAGGCTTACTATATTATTTTCAATATTCAAATGGTAATTGTAATTTTCTAATTTTGTATTGCTTTTTATGAAATTTACCGCATCGCAATATTTTTGTATTTTTCTGCTTAATAGGTTTATTTCACACGTCCTCTACATTAAATTCAAAAACTTAAAAAAATTAAGTTAATTAAAATTAAAAATGAAGACAACAAAAAGTCGACAACATTGTTAAGTTAGTGTAAAACTGCCTGAAAATAATAGATGAAGTAATGTTTTTGGAAATAGTAGAATATTTATGTTGCAATTTATGAGCTATAAGATTGCGAATTTTTTCTATCATTTTATAGCTGTAGGGTGTACTCTGTAATATGACCATTATTTATATTGTATTTAAAGTAAACTATGAAAAATATTTTTATCTAATATTTATCTAGCACTATAAAAATATTCTCCAACTTTATGCTTCTGTCGTTTTTTACCAAATTGTATAAACTAAAAAATTATTTAAAAATCATACATTGGATTTAAGTAAAAACTTTAAATAACTATATCTTACCTACACTATTGAATGTTTCGACATTTGTTCCGATTGAGTCTGAGCAATTCGGACGACATTATTAGTCTAAAACTCTTGAGATTCTTTTTCTATTTGTTAGTTTTGTATCTATTGTATCCAAATAGAGGAAAATAAAGAACGAAATTCGATAAAGGAAACTACTATATGCCATGATTTGTACTGCTACCTATACGCTGAAAACTCTTTTGTACTTATAATCTAACCGAATTCCTTACTTTCATTAATTACAATCTTTACCTAGTTTAAATAAAAAATGACAAATGCGTACAAAGTTTTTGGAATTCTCTCAGTCGCTTCGTACTTAATCTAACCACCGCACTAATTTGGTTAAATTTGGTTAAATCCAGAAACTGAAATGAACTTCTGTAACTTAGATATAAAGCGCTATCAATTCAAAGAGTTTTATTAAAATTTTTTGTTTTTTAAAGTTTAGTGTATTCACTCTCACAAATTTTTAAAATCTCCCATTTGCATCTTATAATACATAGCTACTCTAGCTTTGCAAATAAATCAAAACTGTGTAATGGTAAATTAGGTGAATGGGAAGCTAAAGCTCTCTTTTGATTAAATGTTTTTCATCCTTATTAGCAAACAAAAAGTAATCCAAAAGTTTAACTTTCGTTCATTGATTTTCAGTCAGTTTTTTAAATACATTATTACCTAGTAAGAGAGAAATTTGCATTTCCAACATTGGACAGTTAACTTTTCCTTTTATTTACTTTAACTAACTCCACAATAATTATATACTTGTGTTATATGTACAAAGTAATATACATAAATTATCCTGTAATGTTACATGAAGATAAATATTATGACAATAACTTCCTAACTACTTTTAGGAAATTTAACTTATTAGTAGGTATATTTTGTTAAGTTAGATTATAAATATTTCATGTAAAACAATTTTGCTTGGAAGATATTTTGTATAACTTTCATAAATAAAACCATAAAAACACTTTTAAAAAAAATTACCTTTGATATTTTGAAAACTTTAGAATAATTTATATGCATTTTTTTTCAAGCTATAAGTTTTGTAGAAAAATGTACTCATTTTTATAATCGGTAAGAGGTTTTTCATTTAGTTTATGTTCAATTATGTCTTAAGTTTAATAAAGAAGAAAGATTACTCGCTACTATTAATTGAAAAAGGCATTTAACTATTTCAAATTTAACTTTATATTTTTAAGAGCATTTATTAAGCTTTTTATAGGATTACTTATATTAAAGAAGGTCTAAAAACGTACGTACTTACTTTTTAAATTTTTTAATTGGTGGAAATAGTTTTAGTTTCCTTTCTCTAGGAATTTAAATACTTGTACGACGGGATACTAAGCGGCTAATATACAGGGTGTCCCCGTTATCGTGAAGAACCTTTGAGGTGGTGATAAAGGACACTTTTCTAAGAAAAATTTAAGGCAAATTTTTGAATTTCTGATTTCAAACGGCCATAGCTTCGATATTATTGATTTTTTATGCTTAATGGATTAAAAAAAATTTTAAAGATCATTTGCTTATCTATAAATTAGGTTATAACCCCTTATTGTCTGAAATCAACCGATTTCGAGTTATAAATTGAATTAAGGAAAAAAATGTTAAAAAAATGCAGGTTTTATTTTTTTACTTTATTTGCGAACCCCATATCTCTTAACCAAAACGTCTTACAAAAAATCTGATGGCCCAAGTTGAATTTTGGTCAAATAAATTTTTTTGGGAAACCAAGCGTTTTCATAGAAATTCTGAAAATATTGAACAAGGTGCAGGTAAAAAAATTTAATTAAAAAAATTAATTTTAATAAATTTTCAAAATGACCCTCTATCATTTTCAGCACACAAGCGTGCTCTTTTCAAAAAGTGTTGCACGTTATTATTTATAATAGCTCTTCTTTTGTTAAGTTCTGTCACACCTATCTGTATTCTTTCCATTATTTCCTTTCTACTTTCGGGCTTTCTTCTAACGCTGTAAACTATAGCTTTAAACGCTAAAAAAACAATCAAAGGGTGTTAAATGGGTGATCGTGGCGGCCAATTAATAAATGCTATCCATTTTTCTGGATACGCAGTATTTAAAAAATTATTACTTGTCTTGAATTTATTTTTCTTTACCTACACCTTGTTCATAATTTTCAGAGTTTCTGTAAAAACGGTTAGTTTCTCAAAAACATTTATTTGACCAAAGTTGTAGCCCGTTAAATTCCCTATCTGGTTTTAGCTATCAGTTTTTTGTAAAACGTTTCGTTTAAGAGATACGGAGTTGGCAAGAAAAATAAAAAAAATAAAACCTGAATTTTTTTAACATTTCTTCCCTTAATTTAATTTATAACTCGAAATCTGTTGATTTCAGACAAAAGGGGTTATAACCTAATTTATAGATAAGCGAATAATCTTTAAAAAAGTTTTATTCGTTTAAGCTGAAAAAATCAAGAATATCGGGGCTATGGCTACTTGAAATCAGAAATTCAAAAATTGCTTTAAAAGGAGGTACCCCCCAAGGGTTTGGACTTGGACATCTTGGAAAAGTGGCCATTATTACCACCTCACAGGTTCTCTACGGCCACGGAGACACCCTGTATATCACTGAAAAGAATTGAAAACATTTTATTACAATTTTCAATATTTCCAACCAACCAACACGAAAAGCGAGTAAAATGTTTTCAGTCTGCATATCAGTTTGTCACTGAATTGTTTCAGTAATCCGATTTACCATCGAGAGATCTATAGTATTTTCTGTCTAGTGGTAATATGGATTCTCTATAATTTTCAAGATGATTGTAAAGCCGGAAACGCAAATTTGCTAATTTACAACTTTTATTTTTGTCGCCAAAATACACTTTTAATTATACAGCCATGCCAGGCGTAGACTGTTAGCCATACTTAACGAAATACAATTATAGGATTGCAGTTTTCCAAATCTTTTAATAAAAATCGAGTTTTACTTAACAATAGTAAATATTAGTTAATGTGCGACCAAAAAGACACTTAAAATTAAGACACATTGCAAAGCCTCTATACTGCACCATGCTAAAAGACCGTTTAGTATAACCACACCTTTTGTTGGTCCATTATCTTCATCAGCTTTTCAGTCCACTCCTGGACTATCGGACTCTTTCTCTTTCGAGATAGATTCGGGCATTAACACCTCACCGCTGCTTAAACCAGGTTGGGAGATGCCTGTAACCCTGTTTTTAATAGTTGACGTCAGCAATTGTCAACCCAAGGGGACCGCCGGCTTTTCGTGCCCTCCGAAGAACGGAGACGGTCATATGCAAGTGTTTGATTCTCCCTGGATCCAAATCGAGTACCTTAAAATCAGCAGTTCTTCGGCTAACTTACTAGGCCAATGGCCGTCTCTTCTATTATGTTTTTAAAAAAATATCAAATCAGAATTTCTTTTTATAATTATTTATAAAAATGTAAAAGGCTAATAACATGACATAATATGTAAGTAGAATTTTTCGTTTAAAAGAAATCATAAAAGAATCCTGCTAATTAGTACAAGGTAGCTTTACAAAGCTTTTGTATCCTGCTCTCCTCGGCTAACTTATGAAAGGGTCTTTCACAAAATATTTAGCTTAGGCATTTAAAATAACAATATTTTTTTCTTGATCAACTTGTATACATAAGAAATTATATTATTTAACATCATACTAAGTAAATGCACACCTTTGGGACTCGAGTTTTCTGAACAGATGTAACAATCTGTGGTTACGGCCAGGGGCGGATGGGCAACATCTTAGCGGCTCGGGAAATAATATTTGTCAGCCCTTTTTTAATTTCCGGATATGGCTAAAATATACATTTACAGAGTGTTACGCATTTTACCTTTAAAATTAAATAGAGCTTAGGTTTATTGTAGATTTTTGAATCAGATTAAATTTACTAAAAACATTCTTTTATGTTTAGAAATTAATAACCCACAGTACAGACCCTCTCCTTGTTAGACGTACTTTCAGCCACCGGCCCTGCGGGTCTCTGAACAACCGGCCCATCGGGAAATTTCCCGGTTCGTCTTATGGCCCATCCGCCCTTGGCGGAATAACTTGAACGAAATAACTTCGTACCAAGTTATTTCTCTCTTTTTAATGTCTGTGTAATGTTTTCATTTCAATTTTGTATGATCTGTCTTTCGGTCTCATTCCGGTAGGCATTTCCTTTCTAGGATTTCTAGGATTTCTGGATGCATTTCCAGTACTCTCTTTCATTTCTTATATAATCTCGTAACTCCCTTCACTATTCTCAGTTATTTCTTCTTATTCGTTTAAATTTTGTACCTCATTCGTTGAATTAGGTTAGACGTCTCACATCCTAATGCTAGTGTCGGCTTGTTTTCTTAGAAATTTACTTTTTGTTAAAGACTATCATACTAATTCTCGTATTGTTATTTTCCAGAACTTCACTCCAAGCATGAAGATTATGTTGAAGGTTTTGTTATCTACTTGGAAGCAGTAGTAAATCATCTACCAGCACGCATTCTACACTTTCTACTTCTCCTAACTTCCTAATCCTCCTAACTCTATTTACCAACAATTTTTTACAAAAAACATTGTTTTTAAATAAAGTTTGGATAGAATTAACAAAATTTAATTTAAAATAAAATTATTAAAGAATGATAATTCCTATCTTGGCCGACCGAAACTGTAAATAATGTACATGAACTCTATGTTATAAAATTTTGAGCTCAAACACGTAACGTTTTTATGAAACGTTTTTAGGTATTTTTAAACCGGTTCATCTACACATCTTTATATGCGGTGATGGATATTTTGGATCGACGTGCAAAAACCGAAACTGTCTCACTAACTACCGACACCAGATTTTTTCGGCCGACATTTTGGACAGTTAGTTTGCGATGGTATAATAATCATTTCCTTTTCTTCGACACGTCACTTTCTGTGGCCAAAATTTTTTTGACTTGGTATCGTAATTACTTTCTTTCACAAAAAGAAGATTCATAGCTTCCGCACCAAAATAAATTATTGTTTTGGATTTTCCTTGCATAAAATTCTTTTTCAGTTGGTATCTAATTACCCAATAATATCCTTTTTATCAGATAATCCCTTTCTATCTAAATGAACCCCCCCCCTAGTTCCACTATATACTTTTAAAGTATATACTCTTCTTCTTGTTCGGTACGCCCGAATCCGGGCATCGTGGCAACATTTATGATAAACAATTGTGGACTGTGTCTCTCCATCTATCTTTGTCCATTGCGTTATGTGTGCATTCGTGTACCGTTGAGCCAGTCATCTTCTTTATCTGGTCCACATATCGGGAGGGAGACCGGCCTCTTGGTCTTTTACCCTCTATCTTTCCCTGAACCACGAGTCTCTCTAACGTCTCATCTCCGCGTCTCATAATGTGTCCGAAATATTTCAATATTGCCTTGTTTATGGATTTGCTCAGTCTTTCTTTGATGTTGAGTTCTTTTAGGATGGACGCGTTTGTACGCTTCTCGGTCCATGACACCCTCAGCATTCTTCGCCAGCAGAACATCTCGAAAGCCTCTATTCGTCGCCTATCTGTCGCCTTGATTGTCCAGCTTTCTGAGGCGTATGTCATTATTGGGAAGATCAGAGATCGGATAAGTCTCATTTTAGTGTATTTCGACACTCCTCGATCTTTCCATATTTTTGTCAACTTTGCCACTCCTATCTTTGCTAGCGTAATTCTGCGTCTGATCTCGCTTTCGCATTCTCCAGTCCTTGTGATAAGGACGCCGAGGTAGACCATTCCCTCCACCGCTTCAATCCCGCTTACTTCTCTGATATTTAGTTGATTCTCATTTGCCCTATCTACAATCATTACTTTACTCTTGGCTGTATTTATTTTGAGGCCATATTCTTCGCTTGTCGTTTCAATTCTCTCCAGGAGCTCCTTCATCTCCTCAAAGTATATGCTATATACATTCAAATAGAGCATGCATTGATCAAAACTCGAATTTATCATATGTTTTTCTATTTGCTAGCAGAGTTTGAATGGTTCTAACTCAAGAACTAACGTTTTCAAAAACTAAAATTTTCTTCAATTTGAAAAACAACCCAAAACCCAACATTTCCAGTTCAAAGTCTTTAAATGTGTGCAAGCTGCCTAGTCAATGTACTTACAGCATCCATATCTAAACAACATTGTCTGATCAACAAGCGATCCTTTACATGTCAGCATACATTGTTACCCATTTTTGCTGTAGTTTTGTAAATTATAAAACTGGAGAAATTACAAAACAACAACAAAAAACTTGAAACAATGAAATAAAAAGCACTTATGCCCGTACTTATAGTCATGGATTGAACCGAGAATCGAGATCAATTCTCGAAATAACAGCTGTTGCTACGATACGGTCTAAATTCCAGTAATCTCATTGGTAAATTCTAGGTTCATTTTGAGTCTCGGATTGATCCGTGACTATAAGTACGGGCATTAGTGAATGTCAGCACTTGTTAAAATCTGGAAAGCTTTTAGTGAATCCTAATTTCTAAGGTTCCAATTTTTGTTCAATTTTTTAAACTGAAAGTTAAGGTAATTTATGTATCATACATTTTTTTTTATTTGAAGTTGTTGTGCTCTTCTAGAATTTCTTAATGGCCTTTACCACTAACGATTTCACTTTTTGACTGCGTAATCGTAGGTATGATATTGATTTGGTATCGATTTTTGTTAGAAAATAGTCAACTGTTGATCTCCAAGTTTTCAAGTCTTTATTTAAGCTTTCACGGATCTAGTTATACTGTCTATAGCAGTTTTTTTCCCTTTTAAGAATATTGTCATCGAATTTATTTATTGATATTATATGATTACGTTAGAATCATTCACAATGAAGGCAGTACATTATTGCAATCAACAGTAAATTTTTTGTGTTGGTCTGACATCATCGTAGTTGAAGAGTTGGTGTATCTCGTTAGTTGCACGTCGGTGTGCATGTAAGTAAACCTTTTAACCCGCTATTCGATTGTGTGTTTTACAAGTCATATAAAACCATTTGTGGTTGTGAAGTACATCACCTCCACACTTTGAAGTTGTCATTTGACCTAAGTAATTCATTTTATATTGTGGATGATCTACGTGTGTGTGTGGTTAAATAAGATTTTGATTTTTTATTTCCATCAAATGTACGTAAGTGTATGAAAGCTTTGTTCTTACATGGTAAGGCAAAATTTTCTTACAAGCCTTTCTGTGTTTTCGGCCATAGCGGAGGCAACAGGCGGTTGGAATATATTGTTTAAAAATCACGACTTTCAAATAACTACTAAAGACCTTCAAGGGTAAACGGTAAAATTAATTTTTTCTAGTTAACATAATAATATATTTCAATTATAGTTTTAGGGAAAATTCACTGATAGGCACAAGTGAAGAATACATAACCCTTCTTTTTGAAACCAACCAATTATTGATAATTTATGATCACGATAAAAATGTACTTTATAATGTAGTTGTAAAATTGAATTGGAAATAATTGAATGCATTAAAATTCATTATACATAGAGTAGGTATCAACAATGCAATAATCATTGATACACTCTTGTCAACTTTTATAGACCGTTGAGTTTTTTAGTTATAGCTCCATATACTAAAATGTAGAAGCAAAAAGTTTAATGAATATCAAGTAGGGTTTTGTTAGAAATTCGTGCTCGGTTTAGACGCTTAAATCCCTAAACTATCGATCAACATTTCGTGAGGAATTTAACACGTGGGGTTTTTGCCAAAGATTAACGTTTTGGCAACACCGCAAACAGAAGGTAAAGCTATCAGTGGTGATATTTAATGGCTACTGCACCATTTTCTTTATCGTTTGATTCTAGCAATTTTAGGATATCCTCTAATAAAGCGGTTCGCTTATAGAGTAAAAATAGAACTTTTGTCGTATCGATAAATCAAGAAATCCACGAGTATGGATAAAATGCGGTTCAATCTTTTACACTAGCCAAGGCAGTCGTTATTCTTGACAAACTCATGTGCAGCTCCTTCCCAGCCATTACTTCCCACCAGAAAGATAACGCTTCCTTGAAAACGTTAGCAGTTGCGTCATTTTTAGGTAATAAAATCTATATTATGTGGAATATCAAAGAAAAATTATTTTTGATAGGGGAAAGCACTTAAATCTTTCAGAAATAACTAGCACTGGACATTATAACAAAGATATTATTTGATAAAATTTTGTCATTACTTTTATCGCGTTCTCGTTGTTCAATATATAAAGCCGGAGATATCAACACATTTTGGTACAATAGTGTAATGTGTGAACTATAAAAGCGCAAGTACATACAATTCAAGTAGTTACATTGTTAGCTTGCTTGCTGTCGATCCAATTCATGTTACATTCTTGAGAACAACAAATGGAAAAACTATATTTTTGTTATACTGAAAAGTGTATATTAACGTAACGATCGAATATAAAATTGACAATAAAAGGTGAAAACATGTAGAGTTGCAGTCCTGCCAATTTGATAAACACAAGTATAGTTTTGATGTGGTGAATCCTCTGCAATATTCTGAAATTGAAAACACTTTGTAAAATTATATTAAATATTGGAATATTCTGAAAGCAATAAATTTAGGGATAAGCGGAAAGTAACCGATACGAATAGTCTAGTTTAGTGAAATATTAAATGTGAATGTTGGTATACTCGTGCATAGTGAACCATTTGTATAACTTGTCTTGAATAACCGATTAATGAGTATTTATTGCTTTGTCGCAATGCACGTGTAAGTCCTGTTTTACACATAATCGGATCCTGTTGGTCTAGCGACTGTAAAAGTCGATAGCCGGCGATCGAGAATTGGGTGCCGGATAACCGGCTGCGGAGTGCCGGATAGATGAGCATGTATGACCAGTATAGAAGTTTGCCTATACTGCTCAAGAAGGCTTAACTTGTTACTGTCCTGAAAACGCCTAGATGTGTAATGTATTGTTATTGCAAACCAAGGAGATGATACAATAGCAACAACTACCTACTTTACAAAACGTGTAACCATTTAAGCATGAGATTACATGTTATTAGCTAGTATTTTAGTCGAGTATTATTACGACGGCTACTTCCGCAACGGATGTTTGGAAATTATCCGTACATACCGTCCTTTTAGCATACATAAATATCAACCCATTTTAGTACACTTAATATAACTTGAAATTCATGACATACTTGAATTTGTCTAATTATGGCATTGTCTAACAAAGTTCTTAGCAGAAACTACTGCCCAAGCCTTGCTCTAAAAAAATTTTTATTGCAGATGTAATCGTGTCTGTTTCAAAAGAATGTCCTCGTAATGTTGTAGTTAATTCATTGTTATCAATAAATTTTTCTTGAAAAGAAATTTTTGATCATAAATTTTGAATTGTACCTAACAAATTTAACTGCAATGCACCATTTAAACCTGACCAATCTCAACTCAAACTTGAGTCGGTAGGTTTCAAGTTTATACGCAGGCTAAAAGAGAACAGCTATGGAACTGTGCTATCATCATTTATTTTCACAAAAAATATTTTGTTAATTTATTAATCAATATCAGTCTTTACTTCAATAAATAAATTAATAATACCGATAAAAGCTTAATATTTCAATTTATTCGTTGGTGCATTCACATATTTTAATTTTAAAATCCACACAAATACTAACACTCAGTAAGAGGTAAATCATTAGTATTTATCTGCGTGATGCAAAATTGTAAATTCAAATAAATGCTGGTTTTCTGTTTTTCGTTTTGTATTCTATGTTAATTTTGCCTTAATATTTTACCTACAGCTGCGACAAACATTTCTAAAATCAACTCTTAAAGCGTACAATAATACGAACAAGTTTGTTTTTTAAATGTTTTGTGTGGATGCAGCGTCAAGATTTTCAGTACCTTTACAGCAAAAATTTTCAACCTTGTGGTATTAGAAAATGCAATTTAATTTTATTCTCGGTGTAGCTGTGAAATTCAGTTATCTTAATTTTAAAAAAGGTTAAAAATTGTACGTTGTTATTTTTATTTATATAAAAATGTTAACATAATAAGCCCTTTGCCACACAATCAACGCAAATGATTAATGACAAGTAAATTACTACGACAGTTATCTACATAACATCTAGCAGTAATCTCAGCTGTCCCTTAAGCTTATAAAATGACACATCATAGATGTCAACTCCATCACCAAGTGTGTTTGCCACTTATATCAGCTGAATAATTAGAAACTGCAAATTATAGTTGATGTATTTATTGTTGCAGAATACCTGTGTCCGCATCGCTTTAGGTATAAAAATTTACATTTACATTTACTGATTGCACAACCGAACAACTATCGTCGATAACGTTATAATTGAATTTAATTTATTTCTGGACCTGCAAAACTTATCTCAATTCAGCTAGTGCTTATCCTCAAGTGAGCCATTTCAGTCCCTGGATACACCCTACACACTATTCACCTGCTCCTTATCATTAATCACTTTATTTTAATTTTCACATGATAAGCATCTTTATTCATGCTACATAACCGTGGTTTTTTCAATTTTCTCAATATTACGAAGATGCTACCAATAGCTGTCACGTCAGAATGCACTTTCAGCTAAACCATTCAAAGCTGCTAACTCGTTCAAGTGCCATTTTAAATTCCTTTTCTGATCTAACATCCTCATCACAGTTCTTTCGTCTATTTTTCTTGAACAAACACTTTTTATGATAGATACATCCATTGCAGTTAAAACGGCATAGTACTGATTTATGTTAACCACATTAATTAAATTAAGATATATGCTTTTACAAACATGCTTTTGCAGGTAATTCTACTTTCACTCCTGCCCCATAATTTACAACCACGCACACATCAATTCATTTTGACGTTCTAATTTATAGGTTATGTTCAACAGTTCGGTCGAAAAACCACATCGGAGTAAACCTCCAACTGATCACAAAGCTAATAAACCATTAAATCACCTTACACTACCATCCGTCAGCAGATATCTTGCGATAATCCAAATAAAATACCTACCTTTTTTAACATTTTAGGTTAAGTATTCATTATTTGGACGGGTGACCTCTCTAAAAAAAGCATTTGTTACTACCTTCTTTTCATTTGAGGTTGAGACGTCAGGGTAGTTCCCGGTCTAATCTGGGATGACAACCAAAAATTGGAATTATAGATTGAAATACTAAAAACTGCCTTTCTTACTTTTAATATAATCCTTGAATTTCAAGTAAAATCAATTTTAACTTAGGTACTTTATATTGTCTATCTCTTAATGATTTCTAAATTTCAAACTTTGAAACCGCATATTTTACCGTAAACTCTTAATGAGCTACCGTTCCACATTAAAAACTTTTAAAAAGCATTAATTATGAGTACATATAACCTAACTTTTTTCCAAATTCAACAGCTTTTATAAATAATTTTGTTTGCAAAATTAAATCGAATTTAATATTTCCAGCAAACAATATTAATTTTCATTTTTATCAGTTTTCAAAATTTACATAACCGAAGTTAAATTACGTGAAGTGAACACATGACACCTAAGGGGTGCTATGTAAGTTAAGAAAGATCGAACCCTCCTTATATTTACATGCGATGTAACAAGTGGAAACATCCCTTGAGATAAAGCTTTAAATTTATAGGCTTGTGTCGACAACTTTGCAAAATAGGTGATGGTTTTTGATAAAAAATCCCATACACAAGCAAACTAATTTTTTTTGTAATGGCCTTTAAACTTACAATGTCATGGTATCAGATCCAACAATCTATTGAATTAATTCCTGCAGGTATAATGCTTAGTTTTGAAAATAAAAAGCTTTACAGCATAAGTTTCGAATGAAAGAAATTTCATTATCCAGGTCAACAAATAAACATTAAGTTGTAAACTAATTACATTGACCCAAAATGATAAATTTTTCCATATCGCATTAAAGGGTTAATTTGTATAAGTTTGAAACCGCAGCAATAAATTTGTATAATTTCTTCCCTTCCTGTTAGTCACGAGACGCCGCTCTACAATATAACCGGTTACCTAGTTTTCGATAGAATTACTCAAGTTTCCAAGGTGCACACATGTAGGTGAAGAACGGAAATAGGTAGGAAACCTAAATTCTTGCCCGTTTACAAATCGTAAAGCACTCCTGCACGACCCCATTTAAGCTTCTAATACTAACTACGAGAACAAATTTACCCTTAAGTTGCAAAATTTACAGTTCGATAATGTGCTTATTACTATTTAAATCTAAGTATAACAACGCCTGGAATAGAAAATATAATTCGTTATGATAACATTTTTCTGCTGTAGTAGGAAAGTGGATAACCTAATTATCAAGTAATACCAAGTCAATCGATTACCACACTCAAGAGTAATATGAACCAAAAAAACGAAAAGGATCTGAAAACATAAATAATTGAATTGCGCATCCAGGAACCTGTATAAAACAAAACCAAGAAGTCGAGTCCTGTAGGTCAATGAAACCAAGGGTTCTGTAAAATCAGGCTAAATCCATTTAAACAAGCTAAAGTGCTATGAACGCGATTTTTATCATGTAAAAATTTAGGAGGATAAAAATAAATGAGGATTACCAGAATGTGAAGACGACATTCCAGCATTTATTTCAAAATGAAAAAAAATCTTGGAAGTTAAAGGCAGAAATGGTGCAGTTCAGTTCCCAGGTGACTTGCATAGCTTGTAAACATCGCATCCAGGATCAATTCAACACCAAAGGGTTTTTAATGAAGATTGCTATGAAACGCAGTTTTTGTTTTAAGAGGTTGGCAATCCGCAATTATTTTGTCGTTTATCCGAAAAATCGAGGTTTGGGAAATCGATGTTAAAGATTGAAACGAATTTTAAAAAAATTGACTCGAAGAACTAGGTTCCATTTTCTGGTCACTTATAGTTCCCTTCATTGGGGTTTTTTTGGTACTAAGATTATTTAGAGCTTATTATAAATAAATTTTGAATTTTAAGGGGCTTTTGTTCAAAAGTATCATACCGTATACGCCACTTTTAACGAAATTTTAATCACGCATGCCACATACGTCAAAACTGCCTAGTTAATAGAAAAACCTTAAGAATATTTTTGCATTTTTTGGGTTTTCTAAAATTGATATGGTTAATAGAAATAATACTTCAAATCTTAATTAAAGTATTTAAACTTCCATTATATAAAATAAACAAATTATATTCTATATTATATTAACAAAATATAACAAAATTAAAATTTTTAGAAATATAAAATTAGATTTTGATTAAAAAATATATAATATACTAAAATTATAAGAAGATAATAATACACGTAGTATATATATGTGTTTCCACTATCTTTCATATTAATTATTTTAATAAACTGTTGTAATATTCTATCAATTTTAGGTAGAAAAATATAGAGACTTATAATATCACTTTTTTTCCCACAGGTATTTTTTTCTATTTAATATTTTTAAATTCACCTTGAAAATTATTTTTATATAAATGAATTTCCCCAAAAATATTTTTTGGTTTTGGAAGACCTCCTTTACAAAGAAACCATAAAATCTATTTGGGCTGCTGACGTCTTAAAATTGATTGTGAAAAGATCATCTTGGTAATATTTAATAATTTTAACTTGGCAGAATGGAACCGTATTCACCAAATATGAACACATACGACACAATAACATTTGCTCCACACATACGTCAAAATAATTGAGGATAATTTTATTATACGATTTTGCACTGATTTTTTGTCGTATATCCAAAAATTTGGCGTTTGCGGCAGTATAATAATGAAGATACCGCATTTTGTTGCGTATATGGCAAAATCCATACCGAATATCTCGGAAACTATACAAATTCGAATCATTTTGAAAATTCAAATCGATAGTGTAAATTAAATTAAACAAGATAGCTACCTTAACTAATTTTTTTAAATTTTGTGATGTACGACAGTATAATTGCGGGTCGACGAATTAAAATTAACTGCAGGTATGCCTTAAACATCTGTAAATTTATTGTTACCAACTGTCACGAAATTTTATTTTATATTTAATAAAACGCCCATTTTAAAACATTATAAGGCCTAAAAAGTGCTAAATAAAAATTATATATAAAAAACCGGTTTCATAAAACATAAACGGATTGTGTGAGATAAAAACGATGCTTATGAAACTAGTTTCTTAATATACTATTTTGTGTTTTAAATCTGGGGAGGCGAGCACGTCGTATGATGTTACTATCTATGAATGTATCATAAACGAACATATGAAATTTTATGGGAAACAGCACTATGAAGATTGATATTAGGATTTTAGGATGCAGTGGTGCAGCTGGCGAAGCCGAGATTTAAATGTGGAAATCTACGTTCTTATAGCTCTAGCATATATAGTAGATAGACATACTTTAGAGTTACTACCGAGTTATACAAGTTGTATTATAAAATAGAGTTATAACATAAGTTACATTAGCCAAGATTCCAAAGAATAAATCTATGCCAATTTAAAAATTTCAATAGCACCACATAACCGCTGTATATGACCAAATGCTTTTCCCCGGTTCTCATATTTCAAATAAATTAATCATTCTTACATTCTTGAATAGAAATTTCAAGCACACACTACCGCATATTTAAACAATTAATTTAAAGTTTATGGAATGGCAGAAAATTACTATTGTATAAACTAGGGTATTTAAGGCTTTAACTTTATGAGCTTTTATTGCAGATTATTTACAATTTACTTACTTCGAGCCGTTCTTATAATAAAAAGCTTTAGTCACGCCACAAGTGTATAATTCACCTATTTACTGAAGTTTTACAAATTGCTAAATTAATTTTACTTCTTTATTAAATTTTTTAACTTAAGGTTTTTTCTCGATTGTCAAATTTGAATATCAAAAAGAATTTCAAAAATAAAAGCATTTTAAATAATCGTACAATGTTAAAAATACATTTTATACTGGAAAATAGTAGAATAATAAATTAAAATTAAATATTAACGCATTAATTACACAATAACATTGAAATTATCAAATAACTTTATTCGTGTTGTACAATCCTGCTTTATTGCTTTATTTATTGTTTTTTCGTATTATTATAAAATAAATAGTATCGACCCGTTAGCTTTAATTAACCAAGGAAGGTGGAAAAATAGCGGGTATATTGGGTCCTTTGAAATAAAACTAAAATATAATCGCTAACCAGTTTCGGCCCATATATTAGCCTTCATCAGAGTCTAAAAAAACAACAACATAATGTACGGCATCAAGTAATAATACATCGCTACATACCAACAAGTTATTCAAAAAAAAAAAAAAAAAACATCTAAACATGGTAAAACATATAAAAAAGGTTGTATAAGACAGTGCATAACATCAAAAAACATTCGCATAATTTCAGTTAAAAACCATAAAACTTTTAAAACTAAGCACGCGATAACACAAAAATCGAATTAAATCAAGGTACAATAATACAACATGCGCGAGCAATCTCACCAGCAATCACAATCCATAAAACACACAAAACAACCAAACCAAAAACCGCAAAACACAGGTCCGTCCTCACAAAATAATTTCTTCAGTCAACATCTTTTAGGTTTTGTAAGACCGGCATAAATACTGCTCAAGCCAATCATGTCCGTCTGGAAATTTAATGACAAACCCTCATCCTTGGCTTCTTTTATGTGCAGCATCTCCAACACCAGGCGTTTGTTGTAGTTTCTTTCCCGATCCAAGATCTTTACTTCACTATACAGCATCCTATGATCTGTTTCTATGACGTGTGTAGCCAATCCAGTGCTACTTTTGTTTTTCCTTACGTCATATTCATGCTGGTAAATGCGCTTCTTAAGATACTGCTTTGTCTGTCCAACATAGCTATGGCCACACTCACAATCAATCTTATATATGACATTGCTTTCATTTTCTCTTTCCTCTTGATCCTTTCCACAGTTAAAAAAGAAGGAAGTGCTCTTTTTATTGTAAAATATGGTTCTAGTGGTCATTGAATCGAACAAATTCCTTAATCTATTTAAACAACAACAACCTTACAACCTTAAACAACCTTAAACAACAATTATGTTGTTGTTTTTTTAGACTCTGATGAAGGCTAATATATGGGCCGAAACTGGTTAGCGATTATATTTTAGTTTTATTTCAAAGGACCCAATATACCCGCTATTTTTCCACCTTCCTTGGTTAGTTTCGTATTATATTTACAGCCGAGTTAAAATTATTAATTTTAAATTTTTAATTTTTAATTTTCAATAATATATTAATTTATAATTAACATTAGGCATCGAATTATTACTATAATTCTAATTTTGGTTATAAAGGAGACGAAAACTAGTCGTTAAAGCTATACCCTGAGTAAACTGCATTAGATTTAGTAAATTCCACTTTTTTGTTTAATAAAATAACAGATTTACATGTCTTTGCTTGCGTAATCAGAAAAAAGCTTTAAAACCGAAACCATCTCGACGGGATATCTGATTACATTACTAAATACCTCAACTTGGTGCATTTGTGGCGGATTTGTTGTTGCTTACTTTGAAAAAAAAATTTATTTTAGATCAATTAGTTGAGCTTATAAAAACTTCTAACAACAGTTTAATTAAAGATTAAAAAGTTTTCATTGGTTGGTTAGACTTCCAAACTTTCAATTTCACTGAGTATATTTTTTTAAAGATATACATACAAATCTCCTCTTAGTCAATTTCAAATTCAAATTCAATACCGCATTCGAACATCTACTCCATTCACATACACCCGTGTAGGTTAAATATACCCTGTTTGTAGGGCGTTTACCACCCTAACCGCAGTATTTAACCATAGTAGACGACCTTAGGTTGTAGTTGTACACTACAAATTTAATATCAAGTACCATTACATTAAGTTATACAAATTCGCTATTCTATTAAATAAATATAAGTTAACCATGCTGAATATTACCTATAACCGGAAAAACATCTGCGTACTTTTGAGCAATGTACATACCACGTGATACAACTGCAATACTTAAATTTTGTGAAGTTCATAACAACATTGTTTTATTACTAACAAAAGTAGATTTTTTTTGACGAACGAATGAAAGGAGATCAGCCCCAAAATGTTACATTTGCTCCGAATAAATCTAACATTACTTCTACTGCCGGCGCACGGGCAGCACTAAAAGTAAAGCTATAATCTAGGGTCAGTATTAAGCTAAAACTATTCAATTTTGTTTATTAAATGCCATAAAATCAAGTTTGGTTTAAAAAGGAAGTGTACTTCAATTATTTCTCTTTCGTAGAAAAATGTATACAAATAATTTTTTATCTCTTAAATGCCATGAGATATTTTTAGAAGTACACAAATGAGATGTTCATTCTTCGTTACGATGAAAGCTACCGTTTTAGCGATATTTTATTTTAAAGTAAACTATGCAAGTGAAACTTTTCATTCTTTCTTATAAATCAAGTTTTCTCGCATGCATCTTTGACATTATACACCACCTCTTGCAATAAATTGCGAAAGGTAATATTGAATTGCTACTTCAGAAGATTTCTAATATAGGATAACAACGAATTCGACAATTTCAATCTCCGATGCATTGTACAGCTCTGAGAACATGTCAGTCCACGTAATGGAACGTATTATTAGCCGCCTGTTGAGTACTATGATTGTAAATCTGACTCGGGAGAACATATCATCAGTAATATCTAAATTAACTTACAATGAACAATTTAAAATAAGTCAACTGCAAAATCTCAAGATATCCAATTGCCTAATAATATGCGCAATCATATAAATATTTTAGTAGATTTATTAAGCTTTCTCAACGAAAACTGCAATAATTAATTATGATAAATTAAAGGTGTGATGAATCTTGAAAAAATTTAAAAATGCTTTTCTATTTAACTCAATTGGTGAAATAAATTTGCATGAGAATCTTAATACGATGGAATAAAGATAAAATTTTATAATTTAAGTAAGAGCAATTCTAGCATTTTATTATATAGTAACAAATTACGCAAATTAATGCACATTAATAATTAATAGACACAGTTATTTACATTCTATTGAAAATCCACAACCCGATAACAGTTATTCTGTTTGAAAATAAATTGCTGTTAAATGTTAGCACAATTATTAATGTTAATAATTTAAAGTTTTTCGAGATGGCGCTTAGTGTTAAATCAAATTTATGTACGGGGAGAATAAAAGGTGTGTGTCTTGTGGACCGCTACAGAATTAATCTGTTGAATAACGTGGTAATTTTCAAACTACCAAACATAAAGTAAAAAGTGCACGAATTATAAATTTTATGGTTACTCATAGTTGGTATAGTTGCAAATTTCGAATAAGTACATTTCAGTTATACCGTACAAGCTGGTATTGTTACAAACTTTAAATAAAATAAAGCAAAAACATATTTATGTCATATAATTGACATAAATGAAATATTGGATGGAACAGCTGCATTAGATTACTTACCAAATAATTTAAACCACTTTGCTGCAACTTATAAATGCTTGGAAACTTAATCAAAAACAAATATACACATCAAAATGCATATCATGTAATACCAAGGTAACCATGTTATCTTCACCTCTGTGAAATATGCAAATAAACTTGGGTGTAAACTTTTAATCAAAACATAGAAATGCTTCTACCACAAAATATGATTACCTTAAGGCTATTAAGATTAAATTTAGTAAAATTGAAAAATTTCATAGAAATTTAAATTTAAACAAAACAAATACAATTAGTATCAAATTTGTGACACATACGAGGGTAGATAATCTGTATAGAAGTTTGAGGTAGGTATAATTAATCGAATGCCAAATTGTTTTTCCGATTTTAAATTCAACTTTAGCAAATTTTGTATGGTATTATTACGTAAATTTTTAAAAAATATAAACGGGACGTGGAATTCCAAAGTGTCGATGTCGATAAACTGCATTAATTAATTAAAAATTTAATTTAATTTGTTAATACGGTAATTTATTATCCAAATTTTTATTTCAATAATGAGTCTGTGATACATTAATGCATCATAATAAATAATATTCGTTTACTTTACAGCTGTATATAAATGAATAAAATATGTACTTATGCCGGCAAAAGCGTATGAAAGTTATGACAGTATTTAACATGAGAACTGTGTGATCCAAATATGCACAACATGTGAAATATCGTTTGCTGAAACATTTCCATAATTGAGACAATGTAATCATCGCTCTTTTAAAGCGTTCACGAGGCATAAGTAATTTTTATTTTATAAACAATATACTCTGGTCGAAAAATTTGCGCCATGGATGCTGGCACAACGCCACGAACCGCGCATGATACATCTTTCAAGCGGACTGTCGCTCTTAACTTAAAATTAAATTGTTTGTTTATTATACAACGTTAAGGACTGTTTTTAAAATTTTAAATTAAAAATAAGTGCTGTTCAATTATTGTGCGTTATGACGTTAAAAAGGCTGAAATTTTTAATTTCAATTTTAGCTTCAGAGAAGCTAAAGTTTTATTCTAAAGTATACGAAAATTTATTTATTTTACTTTGCAGTTCAAAAGTGAATTTGTAATTAAAAGGGGTAGTAATTAAAGGCAAATTAGAGCAATTTGTCCAATAAATACAAACAACTACTGTTGAGGTTCTAATAATTAAACTTAAACGCATTTGTGACCTAAGAAGAATCTATATTATATAATGATGTATTGCGCAATTAGTGATTAATATGAAATGAGAAAGAGAATAAAAATATCAGATAAATTTAAATTGAATTATTTACAATTATTAATTATACAGTTGTTAATCAATCTTGTTATTTTAATTTGTAAACAATAACTGTTATATTTGACATTCAAAATCATATAAAACATTAATAACAAATCAAAGTTATTTTTGATCCTTAACGCAATATCGCTTATAGTAATAAAACACTTTCAAATATGACATAATAAATCACGTCTCACCATTTAATTGAATTAATAGCTTAATCGATTAGTAAATACGCAATTTTCTCAAATTATAAAAATAACATGATAAGTTAGTGTAGTTACTCGTATTAATTTTTTACTCTATGTTTCCATGAAAGTTTGAAAAAAGTTTGATTTTTAAAAAAAGATTACTTCGAAGTTATCAATTTATATTAATAAATTTCAATAAACCCATTCCATTCCATTTATTACAAGCGCCGCGATGACTACATACTTAAATTAAAAACTGATAAATACTTAATTCTTTTAAAACAATAAATTATCTATTTTATTAATCACTATCAGACATGATTTGATGCAATGCGATTAGCCGCGACGCGATTCGCCGGGTTACTGTCAGTTAATTACACCCACGAATTGGGCTTTGATTTTTTTTTCTATTAGAAAGAGGACAATTTTCTGAGCATTTTAAGACCGCACTTCGATGAGGATTATCCAGTAGTTTTCGAGAAAACGGCATTTGAAAATCAAATTTTTACATGCATTTTACATAGCGAATTGATCCGCTCCCGTGTTTTACTGACGGTGCGTGCGTTCTGATATACTCCTAATGGTGGGCGGAGCACTTGTATTCAGTTGTTGTTGACCACCGGTCGGGAGCACATCGACCGTTGCTAACGAGTTTCACACCTTACGAGTTTCACCCCTTTCGAGTTGCACCTTTGGCGAGGTGGAGCGACCTAGAGGGATGTTTTTAGCGAGTCAGCGTTCGTCAAAACTGACGCTCCGCTACCCTCCGCTCCGGGCGCTACGCGCCGTTTTGACGAACGCAACCAAGGCACTCGAGATTCTAACCTAAAAACGAGTTCTGCGTTTATTTTTTTAATTATTGCATAATGTTGCGTAATACACCCGATGTACATCGGACAATGTCACAATCGCGTCTGACTGCCACCACCAAGACTATATCAGAACGCACGCACCGTCAATAGAACTTTTATGTTAATGAATTTCCCTATCTAAAATGCATGTAAAATTTTGATTTTCAAAAGCCGTTTTCTCGAAAACTAATGGATAATCCGCAAAATTTCTTTTTTTATTACACACAGAAAATTGTCCTCTT
Source organism: Cantharis rufa (assembly GCA_947369205.1). NCBI lineage: Eukaryota > Metazoa > Arthropoda > Insecta > Coleoptera > Cantharidae > Cantharis > Cantharis rufa. The sequence continues at coordinate 21,581,234 of OX376309.1, forward strand.
TCCAATAGTGTAGGTGTCGAGGCTCAATTCTTGGGTGTAATTCCCTGACAGATCCCAGAATTTCTTTTCAGAGGGTTTCTTTAACACATATTGAAGTATGAAAATAATTGTTTTGCATCATTTTGATACAAAATGACGGCGACATAGTCCACCTTAAAAATCTTTTTTTTTAGTATCTTTACGGGAGGACGGTTTTCTCGGAAAGTATAAGGCTTGAAACAAAAACTCAAAAAATTTTTAAAATCAGTATATTATTGGCTATAAAAGTACGTAGGGTTTTTATTTTAAATAAAATTCTGTAAAAATGATTTCTATATTCCCAAAAACGGCTTCAAAAGCGGTAATTTATGCATTGAGCATCCAGATTTCATTTTGAGTCACTGTACATATTTATTTGTGATTTTTCCTATGGCAACTTAAAATTGAAATTCTTTATTACCACGTAACGTAAAAAGTTAGAACTTCCAAACATTAGGAACCGTTGCGATGCCCATTTTTTCAACAAACCTAGGTACATTATCTGAATTATTGCAAACAAATTAATTGACATTACCTATTCTATATATCACAAAGCAGATCTTTACTGTTTAAAGAATTGAAGCGACAAGTTTATGGAAAATATTACATAATATGTTAGAAATGAATATACAAGGTGATTTAAATAAAATAGAGCAAAAGTTTGAATTCAACAATTTTTAGGGAATTTATCAGAAAGTTCAAAACATAAACAATAGAATAAGATAATAATATAAATGTGTAATTTATTATAAATCATAAATCGTTAATACGAAAATTATTGTGACTTGGAGCATTTGTAAAAATTCTAATATTTCTACAAATTTAGAATACGTAGTATTCTATTGTGATACTTGTACGCAAATCGCACTTTGAAAAAGCTTACGTGTATGTGACATTTTGCAAGCTTTTGTTTAACAAATTCAACTACATTTTGCATTGATTGCAAATTATAAAGATAATGCTCGCATTTCGCATTGCACGAACAAAACTTGAAAGTAAAATGCAAATAAATAGAAATAACTAAAAAGAACATTGCGTTATCTAGTTTCATAAACAGCAGTAGGTACATGCCTAAAGGCTAAATAACATCAAAGAAAACTTAAAATTTATTACTGTAAACTTAATGTGCTTAAAAGTGAAACAGAATTTATAAAATTTGTATAATATTGTTATGTATATTTTATTTTTGAAATATATAGCTTCATACTCATTTCAAATCAGTGACCATAGCTCTGAAACAGTAAGAGCACTAAATTCTGGCTGTGTGTTATAAATTAGCACTAAATTCTGTTTTACCTTTTTTCGATTTTACAAGCGGATATGGATGTACCATTAAACCACAAAGTTTGTGGCTGGTAAATCGCAGTTTCAAGTTAAAAGCAATTGTAAAAATAAACATATAATTTGTCTATACAATGGAGACTTACGAGGATCGAAAAGTATTTTAAGAACGATCTGAAATTAACTTTTGGAAACTTGATCTCAACACGCACTAGAGTCCTGAAACAATTTGTCATTTACTAACTGGAATACTGCGTGTATGTTTTAAGCGTACGTGGTTTTTTAAAGAAGGATTTCCTCATTTAAACCCCACAGCTGCCTTCGTTGGGCTGAGGAATTTTTTGAATGTTATAATAAATGGAAAAATTATAGAATTTAAAATATCAATATAGACATCATTGAAAGGACTTGATGGTGAAAAGTAATATATTTGCCGCGGATAATAGAATACGTTTGGAATTTCTCTAGTTAAAATTTTTTGTACCCTTTTATTGTAATGGAGTTAACTCAGAAGGAAACTTACACGCTTGAGAAATTATCGCGTTTCTAAATTCTTTCGAATTTCTCTTAGACGGATAGTTTAGGAAAGACATTTACAAGAAACCCTTACTGCAGAGGTCAGTAGTACCCGCCTATACCGTGCAACAATAATACGAAGGATTACTTTGCCTAGTAGTAGTTATCCTTTTAACACTAGTTTAAAAGCTCAGCAGAGATTCCGTTTGCGGTTTTCAGGTATTACAAGAAAGCTTGAAATTATAAAATATGTAAAATATTTGACTTGATGAATTATTTGAAAAAATTTCAAATAAATAGTACCTATATTACTTACAAAACGCTGTTCACATTTAAATCTCGAAGTTAAATTGCTTTTGTGAAAAAGTTAGTGCTTTTAAATAAAATTAAATAGAAAGAACAAATATGGAAATTTAACACTTTTATTATTTCATTCTCCCTTTGGTATACAAAATATCAACTGACTACATTTTGTTAGTAAAACGTACATATATACGAACAATTCCTTTTATTTTAATTTTACATACCATTTTGCTGTTTGAATATCAACTTGTTTTTTTAATCTGCTTCATCAAAGTAGAATGGCGCTATTATCTTATTTAAATAAAAGGAATTTTTGGACTCCGCTTTAAAATCTAAAGGGTGACAATGAGTTGGTTTAAGATGTAAGCCATTTATCCTCTACGTTGACATCTTTCAAGGGAAATCTATCCCATGTTATTTGTATTCAACCCATTTTCTTTTTCGTTGTAAGACATACTACCTTACATTTTGGTTTTGTATTGTTTTAGTTCATTTTTTGTTGTTTGATTTATTACTTATATTCTTTGCAATAGTAAAGACATTTAGAATTTATATGGAACGGGAAACATATAAATTATTACAAATTCGACTCTTTCTTAGGAGAACATTAAAAAATAAATTACGATGGCTGTAATTTGGATTTCCCATACTAAACCTTTTGACTTTGAAAATGTGTTTTAGTAGCAGGCGAGTGAAATTTGTAGATATAAAATGTATGAGTGGAATAGATATTAAAGGAAAGAAGAATAATCTTAAAACTCTTTATCTACTTTTCAAGGAAACGTAGGGTAGATTGGAGAACAAGTGAATTTGAGGGTGACGTCCACTCATCGCAAATCACAAAAGCATTGACAAAGTCTTGTGATCGATTCCAGGGTGTGGCGCTTTTAACCTTGTTCTCACTTATTATCAATTCTTATACACCTAATATTAAAAAGGTGTGATAAAATTTTTAAATTAAAATTTTTTTCAATATTAAAAGTTATTAATAATAATAATTGCAATAAAATTTTAAATAACTTCATTTTCTATATGAAATTCTTATACTTTCAAGTTTATTCGTTAAGTGATAAATCGCTGTTGTTACAAATTCTACAAACTAAGTTTGCTTTTCTTCTGGCTCTGACGTCTTCTCTACAATCAAATAACCTACCACTCTCTTTTATTTGTTTTGTCCGGTTCTAGTTTGATTCTATTTGGAAAGCAAATTTTGCGGTTGTCGAGGTTTCAAACACTAACATATTATAATAATTACACGTCGCTTACAAATTGATTTTGTAATTGAAATTCTACCCGATTGAAACGGCTATTGTGCATGTGTCCCAGATATTATCATACACTAAACAGTTTTAAACACAATATTTATCTATTTTTTCTCTTTTTACATCATATTCAAAAATCTGTGTTATGTTACCAGCTTCACAATACATCCTAAATAATTTACAAATAGTTACGGTTGATACTGGGAGAGTGATGAGTTGCCGCACCGCTCTTCCAAAGCTAAATATTAAACTATTATTACAATATCTTCATCAGCCTTTCAGTCTACTCCTGGACTATCGGCCTCTTTTTCTTTTGAGGAAGGTTCGGGCATTAAAACCCCACGGCTGATTAAACCGGGTTGGGAAATGCCTGTAACCCTATTTTTAATAGTTGACGGCGGCAATCGTCAACCCAGGGGGACCGCCGGCTTTATGTGCACTCCGAAGCACGGACACGGTCATATGAAAGTTTTGATGCTCACCGGATTACATTACAATGCAATTACATTAATCTATTATTATTATTGTCAATTTTAAACAATAGTTTTAATACATATATCGAGATACTGGGAGATTTTCAGACGGTAACCAGATATCCCTACCGGACAATTTACGTTAGGTTCTGAAATATTTCAGTTATTTGTATAATTTTTAAATTATATGTTTTCTGCAATTAGTATTTCTTAAGGGGTTTTATACAGTTGGGATGGTCGGAAAAATCCAAAATTTTTATATTTGCTATTCTTAAGGTACAATGTCTCCAAAACATTGTCTCCAAATTTCATAAAGATCGGAGCATTAGATTCGAAGTTATAGGTATTTCAAGCAGAGTCGCTTAGGCTTTAAACAAGCGTCTTTGTTTGTCTTTAAACGCGATTATCTCAGAATTTTGTTTTTTGAAAATCGACTAAGCGGTGAACACGATTGCTAAAAAACTATTAATGCGATCCGTACCAAATTTATACCACTTATTTATTATGCTAGGGCCTGAACGAAGGATTTTAAATTTTGTTGAAAAAAAAAATTTTTATAGCAAAAAAACCGAAAATTTAGCACCTCAAAAAATGAACTATTTGTTAAAATTGCTATCATTTCTTTAAAAATCAAAATTTTTACAAATCCTTCGTTCAGGCCCAAGCCACTGCAATATACTAATAAAATCTTTTCACATTCCGATTTCGGATGAACCGTTTCTGAGAAAAAGCGCTCCAGTAATATAGCTGTAGTTGCGCCATTTTTAAATATTTTGCAATGAAAAAAATTTTACAGGTACATGAAAACATGTACTAATCAATTTTGTTTACAATTTTACAATAAAAATTTATTATCCTATCGAAAAAAAATCAAGAAAATCACGTCACTTTGTCTGCTACAAGTGTATGTAACCCCTTAATTGGTTTCCCGTTTAACGTTAGTTAACGTTTTTCAAGTTATTCTCTCTCAGACCCGGTCTCAGAGACAGAAAATTTATGCGCTATTATATTCATGAATCTTTTCAGGAGCGCAACTAGGGGGATACTCTTCCCACAAATAATAATTAACCCCCTCTCTTGTTTGAAAACAAGATGTAAAGAGCGAATTTACAAGTTGTTATTTTTTGTAGCCCCCCTCCCATATATTGCATTTAGTTGCCTTTTGAATCCTTTACCTTTTCAAGATACATTAACACTAAGGGGTCTACTATACACTATACCCCTCTGTATTTGTATCAAACACTATTTAGAATGAGAAAATTGAGCTTATATTTTTTGGTAAAAATTCTCTTAAAAAGTTTTACTATCACAATCAGTGATAAAAAGTAGAGGAGTAAAATGTTCCAAGTGAATTTTTATCCGGGGGGGGGGGTAAATAGTTTCAAAATATCCGCAGTGAATGTTTCCCCCTTTAAGAAATTTTATAGTTAAATAAGAATTTTTATTACTGCGGATGTATTAAAGCTAGTTGCATACATGCACCTGCCATTTGCGATTGGCAGAATGCAATTTTTGTTGTGATTTGATTTTAATTGGTTAAATTTCAGTAAATGGTTCAAATTTGACCAATCAAAGCAAAAATCGCATTCCGCAAATCGTAGGTACATGTAACTAGCTTAATTCGTCGATGTTGATGTTGTGAGATGCTCAAGTATCTTTCGTGAATTTTTCAAGTTTGATAATCAAATTATATATAGTCAAACTTATATAGTACATAATTCAAAATTATTGGAATTTTGATGTTTCAAAGTTATTTTAACAGATTTTTGTAATCAGATTCATCAGAAATATGAAATGAAAAACTTCTCTACATCCGTTGCCCAAATTGGTGTCCATTCTTGCGCTTCCCATATAATTTGTAACACCAAAACCAGATCAACTTGTTTTATTTTGGTTTTGATAAATTCTGCTGTTCTTCGTGCTCATGTTTACTTCCAGTAATACGAAAAATATGGGCATTAAAAGCAATTATTGTTTGATTTATGGAACAAAAACTGAATTTTAATTTTCTTGTATAATGTAATAAGTACATTACTTCGACAGACTTTAGACCATTATAGACCATTGGAAAGAGGTTTTTTTTTTAATCTTTTACGGATTATCCATTAGTTTTCGAGAAAGCGGCATTTAAAAATCAAAATTTTACGTGCATTTTTATAGGAAACTAGCTGGATACCCGGCTTCGCCCGGGGTCTCATTAAAAATATAATACTTTGCTTTAGTCTGAGTACTCCAATGTTTTCCAGTCTTGCTTTCCGTTGCTGATCTATTTGTGAAGCTCAAAATACCTTTGTGGGGTATTTTTAACGTTTTTTGGAAGGCGACACATTTGAACACATGTTCAAATATTATTCAAATGGGTGAGGGACAACGGGGATACTTTGTTTATAAGTAAATTATAGTAAATTATACTTAAATTTTGTTTTAATTAAAGATTTGGTAATTTCTATCACCAATAGGCTTTAATCCTTGCAGATCTTTTCTTATAACCCCGTTTATCATTGTCGGTAAGAATTATTAAATAATCAAACAGATTTAGTTATTATAATATGTATAATATGTATATAATTTGATTTTTTAATTATTAAACTTAATTACAGTGTTTTTAAATTACTAATTTAATTTTATTCTTAATTTTAATTTTCATTCTATTTCTTAATTACATTTTAATTTCTTACCGTTATTCTAATTACTTTTCTTACGTTTCTTTCATTTTTTTTTTCATTTCTTACTTTTAATTAAATTTTGATTTTAATTTCGCAACATTTATTTACATTTTAATTAGCTTTTATTCACTGGTAATGCTTACCTGAGAATGACCTAATATAAGGTGGAAACTTTTCTTAACTTCTCTTTATTTTCTTTCTTTTAATTTTAATTTTCAGTAGTCATTTAAAAGAATGTAATATTTTCCGTTTTTGTGCAGTAGAATAATAAAAGTAGCTACATTTTGTTTTAAGCATTTGTTTACCTGATGTTTTACACATTTTTAAACAGATCATACAAATCACTCTAATACTAAGCGTGACAACATTCAAAATCTCATTGGCTTTTCATCAATGATGATCCAAACGTATGTCGACATAAATTCAAATAATTTAAAATTTTATAGTACACGTATTTCATGATCAGTGACGAGTGTCAGCTGGATGGAATATTTTATTAGTACTACTATTTTGTTGCATTGATAAATTTTCAAAAAATATATAAGTATTATTGGATTATTTTCAAAATGTAGGACATCCTCATCCTACGTGTTGACATTGCTGGAACAAATGCACGCACTTTACGTTCAGTAAATTTTTGTATTTTATGCGTTTACACCCGGCGGGTATGCGGTTTAGTCGTTAACTTCGTGCCCTCTTAACATAGTTTCTAATTTCGCTCCGGTTAGATAGTTAAATCAACAATTCGCTAGGATATAAAAGACCACAATAATTTTTGTACTTTTTAAAAATAATCGGCAGCAGTTTTCTTAACATTAAATCAAATCAAATAGGTACAAGATACCTATCGTTAAATTTTATTTCAACTTGACGGTTAAGTTTTTATAAATCAAATCGAATACAATTTTTTATAGCGTAATCAATAACTGAACAACTAATAAAATTTAATGTTTACTAAAATTTGCCAATTCGACTAACAACAATTTCGTTCACGTTCAATCCTTGAAGTAGTTGTTTATGAGTTAACGGTCTGCAAAATCGGAAAACGTGTACTGAATCACTAACCTCTTTTGATATTCTTATTAAAAATATGTTTATTAATTTTCTCGCAATTCAAAAGATTTGTTGGCTTTGTTTCTATTGTGTTTATATTTACAAGAAATTAAAAGAACTATGCTACTCCTACATTACAGGCCTTATCACAAAGAACATTGTTGTTATTCAGAATTTTTATACCCTTAAGGGAGAATTTTATAGACTCTTAAAAGTTTGTTGGTAGCACAATACTGTTACAAATACATTCCTATACAAAGTGACTCGATACATATGTTTGCTTGTGAAAACCATGTTTTAAAATAAATTTTTAACAATTTATACATAAAAGAAGTAATTTCCAATACTTTCAATACTCTTGTTGTATCCGCAGTAAATATAAACTACACAAACACTTTTTTTACAAACGGATTACGTAAATTAATTTAAAATTGTGAGAGCAGAATATTAGTAGGTATAATAAATTAATAATAAAAACGTAAGGTCAACCTAACCTAAGCTAACTAAACCTGACCGGAAATTTATACTTTTAATATATTACATTAATAATAAAATGAAATTATCTTAGTATGTACCAAACAGTTATGTACATAAGTAAAAATTATTAAAAGATATTGCTGATTTATAAAATAATTAAATAAAATGAAATAAATTGATTTTGTATTTCTGGAATAAGCAAAATTAAGTATAGGTGTTCGATATAAATCTTTAAAACGATAAAATGGTTTTGTTATGTGATATGTTACGCAGTTATAAATTATGAGTAGAATATTTTGTTTCAACATTAATAATATATTATTTTGACATTGCTACATGACTAGTATTTAAAGCTGATAACACATTAATCAATAACGTTAATGTGTTAACGATACTCGTATGTGAATGGCGTGTCAGATAGACCAAAATCGTGGTTGGTTATTTTGGTGTATTTCCAACAAGTAATTATTAATGCATAAGCTTTACCATTAACTTCTTTTGGTTCTCTCACGACACTATTTTTCATAATAAGGGCGCTTTTTCACGACGTCTGATCATTAACAGTTTTATGAACGCTAATTGTAATTTTAAAGAAATCCCTAACTAAGATTTTTTATTACAGACAATGAAAACCCATAATAAAATATTTATTTCGATTTTACGATTTTATTTGCTTCTCAAATACCAACCAGAATTATCGTTAAACCGTAAACAAAGGAGTGGGGGAATACTTTAGTGTGAGCTTTAGCTGTGTGCAAGTAATTAAAGAGCCACAATACTAAGGGCCGGTTGTACCAACTTCGCTTGAACGCCGGTTCAACTGAACAGCAGTTCAACTCTGTTTTGATCCAATCAGAGTGCTTGAATTAAAAGTTAACCCTGGTTCAACTTTGAACCAGTGTTGAACTTCTGTTGTACAACCGGCCCTAAGGGAGTTAGCGCGTATTTCATATAACATTAAAGTCTTGACCACACGATCTACTACGTTAACTACGATTGCTTCCACTGACTTCAAAATCAACGGATTTTTGAACTTTTCAATATTTCTGAACTTCACTTACTATACTACCAATTAATATAAAATATATTATAATAAAAGTTCTCGTGTTAAAATGCTTCAATTTGTTTGATGATTGTTTGACACTGTGTTTTTGGATTATTAACCGTCCTCAGTACAGCATACACGTTATTAACGCTTAATATATTCGAAAATTTTTATAATATGATTACCTAGTCGTTTTTCGATGGAGCAGACAGTTTGATAGCACGTGGGCATTATCAAATATTGTACATGAAGTACATGAAGACTCCAGCTGGCGAGTGCCACATTACATACCAATTTTAATAATAATGAGTAATGTTAACTAATCGATTTTATAATAATAATAAATAGATGCCAACAGCTCGTTTCAAATTCATTTAGTTTTAAATTAATTTTAATTTTTCCATACAAAAATTTATATTTAGACAAAAATAAATAAATCATTAAATGAAAGGAAAATTACAAAATATTTTATTGTCGATTATATGTATTTTTTTACTCATAATAATATATTAAATCATTATCTGTGGTATGTGGACAATAGGATCCTAAAAAAAGCACATCCTTTAGAAACCTGTTTGCATGTACGTGTTCCAAAATGTTTTTGGTTAAAGGCATGCCGTTTTAGTGGATCATCATTGAAATTGAAACCCTTCACGATTTAAATCTCATATGTTAGTAATCTCAAAGGTATGTGTATATGTGCATCATGTTGTGCGCTGTTGAACATGGCATTTGCAATTCGCGGTTGTATTTACTAATAGATTTTTCCCCTTAAACTTGTCTAACAAAGAGCTTTCCTAGTTTACGAGGTTTTTACGACATTCATACGTCGACGGTTTATTTACTGGTTTTCTGAAGTAAATTGAAGAAAATTGCACTGGTGAAAATTATGGTTTATTATCAACGAACAAGTTTCACTTTGTCAATACATCATAAACTGTTATTTAAGAAAAAAGTTTCGTGCGATTATGTTTTTTATTTTATTACGGAATTATTGTTTAAATTTTTTTCTTCTTAAATTCACAGATCTTAATTTTCTTTAAGAAAATAATTTTCAAGGGCTATATACTAATGTCAAAATTAGTTATCAAAATCCGGAAAAGAAACCAGATTCAATCAGATCTTTTTTTGTGTCCTTACCGAATTTAAAAATTTTGTAATGAAATTATGGTACAAATATAATCATTAAAATTTAAGGTTCATCTAAAAGCTATGGTAAAAAATATTTAAAGCCCGAACGAATTAAAAGCGGCTACTGTATTGGCTGTTTATGTTACACAACTGTTTTCTGGCCCAAATTTCTAATTTTTACGTTACTGCCGAAGCTGTTTCGGGTAAAAACATTAAAATTTAATTTTTTTTATTTCTAGTAAATACGTTCGCTCTAAATGATAGATTTAAGTAAATATCTGGGCCCACGTTCTTGGCAAAAGCATTCCTGAAAGCTGCACTTATACAAGGTTTTTAATTTTCATAAACTCAAATTACTGGGGTTTTGAATTTTAGGGTAAGCCTAGACTTGCAATTGGCGATTGAGACATTTGGCAATGTATAGCAAATAAATGTGTGTACATGCGAACATTCGTTACATTACTGAATAGGAGACTATTGCAATTCTAGAATTACAACAAATTAGTTATACACCTTGTACTTTATACCACGGAAGTATCTTGATAATATATCTCGTTCCATGTTAAAAATTCTAAAATTAATTTTAAAAATGTATTCCGAAAACCTCCGTCCAAAGAGGAGGTTTTTGTCGATTTTGACAAATCCAAAAATTCCAAAAAGGGAATCAAAAATGGACCTTACGTAATTTATGGACGATCCCTTACCAAAGTAGTTTAAATTTTTGTCCCCCCCCCAAAACAACCCGTTTTAAACCGTTGTGCAACAACATTATTATTATATTTAAATTGTAACCCCCTCTTGGCTTCTGGTTACCCCGGAAACTCAATGAAGCTGGGCGTGGGAAAAGGGATATAAAACTCACGCAAAATTTGCTGAAAGGGCGCCACCCGTTTTTATTAATATAGAAAAACGGGAAAATATAATATTAATACGTGCTCAACCACCATAACCAACATAAAAATACTATAAACAATTTTACAAAGATTTCCGGATTACCGGATCAGCAACAATAGTAACTTACGCTAGCGCTCTTCTCAAGTGGATCAGCACGTTCCCAGAAAGTAATTTAATAATTTTGTTCCAAGGATCAAGAAAATTTGCCGGAATCGTAAAATTTAAGACGGAATGTGGCCAATTTTGACGGAACGGCGCTATCAATTTCCCTCCTCCGTTGCATTCAATTATGACTTATTGTAAATCGGGAATTTCAAATATTAACTAGAAGCCTGAAAGGAATATAAATAAGCAACGGTCAACACGCAAGAAGTACTTTACCTTCCTTGCGGAAAGCTGGGCTCAAATGCTGACGAGACGTGTAACCACTATCAATAAAACTGCCTTCGACATTAATTAATTTCTTCCTAATCAGTAGCGACTAACACCAATTAACATATTTCTAATAATTCTATAATTTTACTAAATTTATCTACTAATACTTTTCTTCTCTCTTATCTTTATCTAACCAAATTTTCTAATCCTCTCGCTTCGCGCAAGTCCTTCTCAAGTAATCTACCGAGTAGTTACAAATAAATGTTACAAAATATAATAAGGGGGCGATACAATTGCATCTAATTTCTCATGTTAAATCGTCCCTGTATTCAAACTGCAGCGTTCAAATGGCCTAGACCAGCATGTTTCAAAACACAACATCGATATGTTCATACAATACAATTAAAGTTGTCAAAAATAGTCACAGACAATCGGTGACAATACTAAAACACAACACTGCGTTATAAAATGACCCAAATAGAATTAAACAGCAAATATTTACTCACCACGGTAATTTTGAGCGATTTCACAAAATATACCTTATACAAAGGATCTGCAATCCTATGGATCAAACAGTAAAAATTTAACAAGTCGACAATCTTCAAAATTATGATAAATGAAGCGGTTGCAAGGAATTGTCTACTGAACTGTTGCCTCTCGAATTAACAGTAACGGCTTACTGGAAACTGAGATTGATCAAATCCCAAATGAATCTCTTGGTAAGACACTGTAAATTCTTCTTATGAAACTCTTTAATTTAACCGAAAAGAAAAAACCATAAAAATTCCGAACTGAAATTGATCTTGTGTCTTGAAATCGTGCACTAATTTGCGATAATCGGTAATCGGATAATTAGGTATACTTAATGCCGTTTGCACGAAGCGATTTTTTCATGCAATCGATTGCTGCGATAAGTTGCAGGCGATTATCGCCTAGTGTAATACAAAATCGCTCATGCGATTTGTTATCATGCGATAGCAAATACGTTATTTACAAAGTCCCCTAAAAATAATTGCCTCGTGTAAAGTGTCCATGCGATAAGTCGCAGCAACCTTGCGCATGCCTTCATGTAACAAATCGAGGCCATCAATCATATGAAAAAATCGCCTTTCTCGAAATTTGGATTCGATAATTAAATTATTAAAAGGCACAAAAATATTTTGTTATATTTGGTTGGTATCCGTACGACAAATAACGAATTTCAATATAAATACTTGCGGAGTACTGTTATCTACGTAGCAATTTATTATAGCGTAATATTTACTTAGAAATAGAATGATTTATCCAAGCGTCAGCCCATCATCTATCATTATTGTGGGAAAAATGTGGGAAAAAAATTTCTTGCCTTGTTCTGCCCATTAAAAATAATCTTATACTCTGTGCTGGGAAAAGGGATGCTCCTGCTAATTACGGTTTAGATTTGTATAACAGAACTTAGAGAAATCAGAACGTCAACTTACCAGAACATATATGAGCTTTGCAATATGTTCAGCTGCACACTACAAAATCCGAGCAATATAAGATCATTAAAATTAAAATATGTTAACATCTAAAAATGTTAATGTGGTCTAAGGGCGGTGATCGGACACTTCGCTACTGGACATTTCGCACCCGGATATTTCGCATTCCGGACATTTTGCTACCAGGGACATTTCGCTACCTGATTTCGCTACCACTTTTAGCATATTATTAAAAAGTAATATTACCTTACTTATCGTAATACTGTACCCAACGCAATTTACATTTCAGATTACTGTCAGATTACTCGGGGCGCAATTTACACTTTTTTATACCTGCCGAATTCGCGCAATTCACATCGTCCCGTTTTTGATACCACTGTTAGCATATTATTATTTATTACTTTTTTAATGAATATTAAGCCAGAACTCGAATAGGTGCTACTAGCAAGGGGTGGCTAAAAATAATTCAAATAATGAATATTAATATGCAAAACGTCCAGTAGCAAAATGAAACCCCTAGGGACCTAGAAAACTTGCTGATGTCAAAGGCAAGCGACGCAATTCCTTTTTATCGTTTTAATTTATGTTTGATTACTTGATTAAACAAATCTTTATCTTAGCTATGCGGCACGCTCTTCATCATATTCCTACTTTACTTGCTAATTTGTATAATTAAATTTTATTAGATACAATTAACTCTTAATTTCTTAACCCTGTATTAATCATTAATACTTTGGCGTATTATAACATATTTTCGTCTAAAACCATTAATTTGGTATATTATCAAAGGGATTATAAAGAGAAAGAGAAATATTATTTTCAACAACACCGTGAACGATTAGACGGCTTTAATTTGTGTTGTATAGAAATATAACGGATAAATTACAGTCCTACGAGTACTTTTAATTAAATATGTATGTGGAGTGTGAAATATCTTCGTATAAATATTTAAAATGTTGTATAATAGTCTTTTACACCATAAGCGATTTACGCAGATTTGAGATGAAATTTCGGATGGTGCCTATAAATGGATGGTTTCGGTAAATTTTATTGTAATTTTGTTTTTTGTGCAGTTATCACGTATTATGTAAGATAGAGTTAAATAATTATTAAATACTAAAAAATATTTTTTGTTACAGGAGAGCTTCCAGCAGCAGTGCACGATGGAAATTCAGCATCGAAAAGCCATCCTTCAAGATTAGTCTTACTAGTGATTGTGTTGTACATTTTATGTTGTATAAGGTGACATGAAGCGTTGTAACTTAATTCGAAAACGTTTTGAAATTACATTTAAAAATGAGCCTGAATAGATTAGATGTTATTTAAATAACAAAACCATATCAAAGAAGAACGATAAAGCTCAGCAGCAAATGGACCAAGTTTCCAAGACTGTAGTTATCTTTTATGCGCTTTTCTGGATTGTATTTTAAGTACCAACATAATGCGGCTATGAGAACCTTAGCGAACTTATAATTTTAATAAACTATATCACTTACAACAAAGTTGTATAAAAAACATATAAATTTTCTTTAAAGTAATAATTTATTTAATTAAACGAATTAAGGTTGAAAATAATATCAAACATTAAAAAAAGTTAATGAGCTTCGGAAAATTTAAAAAAATTTAAATAAAGAATTGTGTTATAAAACAAGTGAGTGTGGTTAAAAATGATAAAACTTGAACGTTATTGCCAGTTAAACATAAAAACAACGATGCGTTGTTTTAAACTCACAGTCTTGGACACATCAATTATTTATTGTGCTGCAAGAGTTGTAATTAATTATGTTTCGCCGTAGAAAAATTAGTGAAAATTATTATACCAAAATTTGTGTAAAAAGATAACCGCTAAATTACAAGAGTTTGTTGATGCATTTTAAAAATCAAAATATTATAAAAACGTTATTCAACAACCGATAATGTGATATAGTTAAATTAATATAAAATTATAATATTATTATAAATACAGTAGCATTATATATTTTATGCACTTGAAAAGAAATCAAAATACTGGGAGTTTTCGTAATTCTCAGTTACGAAGTCGTTTCGAATTAAATATATTTATGATATTACATAGCATGCAAGTTGTTATTGTAAACATTTTAAGAAAATATGTTAACACTGTTCGTTTCGAAAGGACTTTGTAATGAAATGTTAAACGGGAGCTTTGACTTTATGTTAATTGTAATGAATTCGCATTTTGTAAAGATGACAAAACAATTTTGGTGCTTTCGGTAATATAAAATAGCAAATTTCATTATAGAAAGGCTGTTGTTTACACCGTGTCATTTAAATTGAATAAGATTGAGCAACATACACAGTCCTATGCGATAAATTTCATTACCTTACTTCCACACTACGAAATTCTCAAAAGCGACGCTTCGGAGGTAATTATAACTCAATTACGGCCATAATTTTGAGAAGCAATTTTACGTAAAGGGAGCTCCTAATTAGTTGTAAATATTACGTCTGTACGTATTGTATATACATGATATATCTAAATAATAATACAAAAAACACTCGTGGGTATTTTTTTTAGTTTAATACGTAATCCACCTGATGCAGCTGTCAATTGAGCTTGAGAGCTTTTTCGTGTTCCACCAAGTGAAACTGTTTCCGATTAGAGTTGACCCTCGATTACTCTTAATTGTGTGTCCAAAATATTTTTCTATATAAATCTATTTGTCCAATTACATTTTATTATAAATTGCTTTCAAACGCTCAGCAATTTTCAATTGTGTTCACTACAATGTATTTACTAAATATATTAACGACATAAGTTTCGACTACGAAAAAAAAGCTCTGTTGTAATCGATAATTTGTTTTTCTGTTGGATCTCATTAAAACATGAATAAATCATAATATTTCCCACGTCCAGTATATCCCACTTTTGAGAATAAAGATATATCAGATATTAACCTATTTTTGAAATTACTTCTAAATGGCGGTAAATACAGTGGTCGAGTTTGGAAGCTCTGACAACTTTACGTACCCTTAAGAATTTACACGTGTTAGTATGCAACACGCAGTACATGCAATTTTCTTTTCCTCCTTCCATTAAGAAGCTTTAAGCACGGTACTACAGGTTATGATTTCCTTTTGTTACAAAAAATATACTACTTGTTCTTGAATTTGCAAGTAGTACCTTATAATTTGACAGCAAGTAAATCACCCCTCATAAGCATTTTTGTTTTTTGCTGATACCGCAATTTGGAATGATCAATAAAACCTCTATAAGTCTTTGTATTTTCTTCAAATGGATTGCTGTCTACCACAATAAGAGTTATTCTTTAATGGGAGGTATTCCATATCCCCCACACCTCCGGTTTGAAAATCCAACAACTTGTGAGTATGTTTAAAGATTAACTTTATTGAATAGGAATCGTTCACCTTTTCAGAACAAATATGTTTCAAAGTACGCACCGGTAGAACTGGTAGGTATCCCACTAATTGTATAAAATATTATTTAAATGTAATACAAAAAAATTCTCTTGCCTTCTCCCCATCTCTTTCTGTGATTTATGAACTGCGAACAAAGCAAAATTAAATATGTACAATAAAGGCAAAAGAAACGGTATTGAAAGATATAAATTTGAAGAAGTAAGTATGTTCAAATACTTAAAGCTTCAAATTAATAAAAATGTAAGAAAAGAAATAATAAATATTTATAAATAAAGAAAGAGGAAATATATATTCATGAAACATATCAGATCATATATCAAGATAAATGGAAAGTCTGTTGAGGGTTCAAGATAAAAGAGTGATTAGCACTATAATGAAATTGAACCCGAATGTGTAAAATCCAGAAGGAAGAATAAAACAATAAAGTGATAAATGACATGAAAGTTGCAGAACTGGCATTGGAGAAATGTAAGATTACGGGTTCATGCAAGTCTCATCTGCAATGTAAACCTGATATTCAAGTTTGAAAATTTAAACATTGTCATAACAAGATGTGAAAAATTATGTTAAAAATGTCGATTTTCGGTTGTGTGATCTATCATTGAATATAGATACTCTTTCCGCAATATACATCCAAAGCCAGCCCAAAGCAACTGCTGCAACAGTTTCTTCAGATTGGAAACATACAAGAGGCATTCATATGAACTGCACGGTTTTACAGATTTTTTTGCTTTACTCCAAACAGATTTCTCATTATCAGGCGATTTGTAACAGGAATTTCCTGCAAAAAGTTTATTTTAATTTTGTTAATTTATTTAGTTAGGATTTTTACCGAATTTGAAAACTTTATTTATTATTAGTCTGAATTGTGTGGTGTTAGATGGCGATGGAAGTATAGTTTGTTATTTATTTATTTAAATTTTTATCTATTGGAAAGAATGTGGTATGATAAGGGGAGTAGATTTGGTAATTTTTGAAAAGACAGACGGCCAAAAAGTTTTGAATTAAAAAGGGTAGTTTGTTAGTGTTTTCCCGAATATTCCACTGAATTTCGATAGCCACTGGATGGTCTGTGAGCTTCTATTTGGAAGATAGCTTAATTTGTTTGTTGCACCTTTACGGACGCCCGTGGAATTTTTCTTGGAGTAACTTTATGGTTTTTGGTTCAGTTACGATCCTGGAAAGTTTGGTTAATCCACCTATAAATTGTCGAATTCGAGGAGATTTCGTTTGGAAGTGCCTAACTCATTCCCCAGAGCCCTGGTAGCCAGAACATCTTATGCTAAGGTCAGACGTTTTTGTTGGAGTTTGTGTAAATACTATTATTTTGCTGATTTCGTTACGCCCGTTACGCTTGGGATATTATATGTAGCTAAGTATGAACTCTCGCGAATATTTTTATGGGAAATAAATTTATCTGGAAGCGTATCGTCTTTTCTGCTAGTCATTTTGATTTTGTGTATTATGCCGTATCCCACATTAGAAGATTTGAAGATTAATTTATCATCCTAATTGAATTTTTTTGTTTGCTATATTTATTAATGTTCTTGATCAATTTTGTAAATATTTTTGATTAGTTGTTTTTGAATATTTAAGTTTTGAAGTAATTATTAATTTTGATAAGGAGATTAACATTCCGATACGTAATAATTTTGTAAAGCGTTGCGCAAAATCCGGCTTAAAATTAAATCATCGGTGCACACCCGATTGAGGTGTTATTTTACCCTAATCATAAAGAATTGCAATTCTCCGTGGTAGGTGCGACACATTTGCGAATTTAGATATCAACCGTTCGGGCCAAGTATTTTGCCTATTATTAATTTATAGAAATTTACATTTTGCGTAATGTCTTAATTTTTGATTTATTAAGTTCACGTACGGTATACATTATTTTTCCTGTTTATTATCATAACATCTTTTTTTCTAAATTAAATTTTCGTCATCTTTTTTTTTTTGTGAATTAAATAAATAATTACTTCCCTGTTGTAAATATTGTGATTTTATTTATTATTTTGTCTATTTTCCCCTACCTCAGTGTTCGGGTTAGTAATTACCTATATTCTCTTAAGTTCCACATTTTTTTAATTACTTGGCGCCCTAACCAACATCTTCAATTTTTCGAGAGAGCAGCTGAGCTAGCCCTGGGAGTTTTTGTACCCAATTTATTTTATGTTTACAAAATCCCACGGGCCCTGAGGTTTGTTGTTATTTTTATTATTAATTTTTTTTTGTTCTTATTATTAAGGGTACAACTTCATCACCCTGGAGTGATTCCTGCTGCAACTAGAACTTCCACATCAAAATATGCACTAAAAATATTTGGAAGTACTTTAAGTACCTCACACCGACTACAACATTTCTGTGAAAGGCCTTGTATAATGTAGGGCATAAACAGCATTTTAAAGTAAAAAATTTATTTATTTCAATTTAATTGATTTTTGACGACGAAAATCTTAAGAAAATTAAAAATAAAATTTAATTAGCTAAGTACATAAAGTTTTTTTTTTGCTAAAAATTAATTTAAAAACTTTAAAAGCTTACTAATAGCTCGAAACGTCATTTTTTGGAAAAAGTATAATTCGACTATTCATGAGCGTGCTTGTGATAATGGAACAGATGCATTTGGGATATAACTAAACTAAACTAAACTATAACTAAAGTTTTCAAATGTAATATGAAAATTTTAGGTAAGAATATAAAATGCGAAAAATGCGATAAAATAAAAAAGCGCAATATTCGCTTTTAAAATTCGGCAGGACTTCAATACATTTTTGTTTGGTCAATTTATTAACAATTTCAATATGAGACACATGACAACAAGTTAGCAATAAAACCTATATGTTACGGTTCCGTGAGGTCACCAAAAACGATATCATACTATCCAGAAAAGTTTAGAACTGTTTTAAATTAGACATAAAAATATAAATTTAATTCAGACATAAAAAGCTCTGTTGATCAAGAGACCCTTAATTTCACAATAATGGATTTGAGTCCCATGTCGGGCGCCAAATTTGTAAGGTTATTTTCTGTCATGTTATTTATTCAACTTGTTGTTTTGCTTCATACCAACGGCGCTAGGGTTAAACTCAACAATAAATTATTGGTCGCTAAATACTCTACCAAAATTTTGCAAATAAAAAATATGAAATCACACGTTTTTTGCCGTTTATAATTAAGATTCCCTGCTCCTAGATATTTTCAAGTTTATTTTCTGAAACCAGAGCCCGTTTTATGCTATATATTGCATAAACGCCAATAGATCGACCGTAACTTTAAATCATTATTTGCATACTCTTTTAATGGATCAGTGCGATAGGCGTTTGAGGATTATATTCTGTCTATGCAATTTGAAGAGGTCCCCTTTTGATAGGTAGGTACCAAATATGATTAGCACCAACAGGTACCCGTAACAAATAAATCACAATTATTACCAACTAAAATTTAGACGTCGCTAGTGATATAGTGCCACTGTGCCTGGTACAATAACGGTTAATTTTAACAAAATAATTTTGTATATTTCTCATTTTAAAGCTTAAACAAAGCATAAATAATTATTTTTTTGCGAAAAAAAATGAAATATTGTAAAAGTGCCAGACACGCCAGCACAATGTCATGAACCGCGCCAGCTAAAAATATAATACAACATTTTGCTGATGATGAAAAAGGAACTGGATTGATTTATTCTTGCAGACATTTGTTTAAGTTCAGGTAAGTTTCACTTAAGAAATTGTAACTGCTGATATTTTATCAATAAATGTAAGGTAAGGATTACACGATTACACTAAAAAAAATTTCCCG
Organism: Cantharis rufa; assembly: GCA_947369205.1. Lineage (NCBI taxonomy): Eukaryota > Metazoa > Arthropoda > Insecta > Coleoptera > Cantharidae > Cantharis > Cantharis rufa. The sequence continues at coordinate 21,601,385 of OX376309.1, forward strand.
TGAGAGCGATTTTCATCTAGATCCGACAGCATGTCAATAACTAATTATATTAAAACTCATAAAGTTTTAAATTTATTATTAAATATTAACATTTCTTTGATAAAAAAAATTATAATATACCTAATTAAAGACATGCTAAACTGGTTTTAAATCACTTGTACAAACAACGAAATATATTAAATTTTGAGTTAAGTTTATTTAATAGATTAATAAAAATATTTGCTGAAATGTTTTTAACTCAACGTTTAAATTGTGAAACGGTTCGTTTAATTTACTTTCCTTCCAGCAGCTGAAGTTTTGTTTTTTACAGTTGGAGCTGTCTCAGATACGAGAATAAAAACACCAACTGCTGAAAATAAATGGTTTTTGCGAAACAACACAAATTGTTTATTGTTATATCGTTTACGGTCCTAATCATTATACATTAATCTAGAAAAAATTAATAAAACAAGTCATCATTATTATTCTTTTCATTGATTATTCATTAAAAATACGTAATATTTTAATAAAAAATTAAATTTGTTACCAATATAGTACATACATTCAGCTACAAAACTTTAGCGACACCACATTTTGAAAATTCATATTTAAACGGTTCATTCAACTGTTAAAGTATGAATGACGTAAATTTTTTATTGCAATCTGTAGAAATACATAAAACTGAAAGTTGGCCAAAGTTGATACGACAAATCTATAGGGACGCTTAAATAAAATGAGATATTTAAAAATAAAGAATAGATATTTAATACAAAGTGTGAGTTCTTTTATTTTACCTCGAATATCCTCCTGAGCATTGATTTAATTTAAAAAAGTTTTGCTATTAATTATGAAAATGCAAATTAAAAATTTATTTAAATAAAGGTGTCTGCTTTAATTTTTAATTATTTTATTAATTTAATTGCTATTCGGTCTTGTATCTGACTGGAGGTACTGGTTTGCAAGCAGAAAACCCCAAATTACTTTTAGTTTTCTTTAATTTATATTGATATATTTTCTTGTTCCCATTCATTTCTTCCATTTCAATTTTTCTCCTTTTAATTTATATCTTTTTATTTTATTGTTTTTATTTAATTTAATTTTAATTTCATTTTATTTCCACAAATTATTGGTTGTTCTATAAACCTATTTCTTAATTTTTTTTTATAATATATATTTCAAGAAACATTTTACAAAAGTATCTTTAACTACATTCAGAGCAACAATTGCCAATAGAAAACAAACTGAAGCCGGCAGTTAATTAATGGCACACAACTTTATCATCAACAACAAGAACGTTTTCTCTTCAATAACAGGCAGTACTTCTTTTAGTTCACCAATTTTCACCTTATACAATCGGTATCGTAAGCTGGTGTGCATGATGCCGGCAATCTAATTCTATCAGACTGTTTGTGTTATAATTGAAATAATTAATTAAAGCTGACCGAAAAAAACAAGAGCTGACGCTGGTCGGAAATTTCTAACAAGAACTCAACTAAGAAATAATTCGTCAGTAAAAATTAACTCAAAATCGAAGTTATCAATGGTATCCAAATTTATTGGCTTTACTTGGGCATTTTTTGAGTTTGACGTCGTACCTTGAAATTTCACCCTCTTATAAATTCCAAAACAATCATTTGTCATTAGTCACTAGATGATTCATTTAACTAATAAATTCACAATTCACTAATTTCGATCTTCACTTATCTAACCAATCTCAAAAACGTCTTACAACGTCTTACAATATTATAATATAATAAATTATTGAGTAATTATCAAAAATGCGTTGCATTAAGGTTTGCGGCTGAGTGTATTTTTAATGAAAAATAAGCTGGTAGAAATTACCATCAAAGGTAATTAATTTTGTTTTTGAAATTTTGAAAATTATGTTTGTTGATAAAATTGGAATATTTGAAAATGAAACTGAAAAATTTAACATTTTTTAATTATATTTTGAATTTTTCCACAGAGCGGCAAGAATTCTAATCTCGAAATCGTATTCGTACAGTTGTACTATGCTACCATACAATCGAAAAACTAGTAAGTCAGTTATCAGAAAAAAGTTGTCGAAAATAATAGTGATACGTTATTTACTTAGTTTTGAGTAACTCGACTTACTAGGTTTTTCGATTGTACGATAATATAAACTTTTGACCTTGATACCTATACGCGGCATTAGTAGTGATGATGGCGTAAAACAATATCCAAACAACATTGCATTGGTACAATAGTTGGCAGTTGATAGACAGTATCCAATCAAATTTTAATATGGAAGTTATTTGGATATAATTTAATGTCATGTCATTTAGAAATAAAAATTTATTTAAAAAATAAATGGTTCTGAATTTGTATGTAATATTAATATATAAATAATAATTTTTATGAATTTACATTATATATTAATAATTAGTAAATTTTATATTATTAACTTTACGTAAACTTTGGAAATAACTACTCACTTAGTTATTTCACAATTCAAACTATGCTTGAACTATAATAATAATAAAGCTTGATTTTAGTTTATTGTTTCAACAATATTACATTTAAATACAATTGTACTGCTAGGTTTATGTGTAAATGTTTAATTTAAGTAATTATTGCTTAATGTATACATTTTGTAAATTATTAAATGTACATATTGATGATATTATATATAATATTAATAATTGTTGCCTTTTATTAAATATTTATTTAAACTAAAAAAAAACAGTTAAATAAACCATGACCGTCCATAAGATTTTTTTTTCTTCTTAATAATAATTCGAAGGTATTACATGTATATTAGGCTCTGTCTGTATTCGAACTTGTACATAGGAATTTAACAGTATTTTAACAATTTTCAGGATTAATAACCTCCTTTCTATTGATGATTGAATGCATTCAGTTAACGCTATGTGATTACCCGTTTAAGTTCGAACGCCTTCAGCTCTAGGTTAAACTATGCTTTGCCATGACAATCAATAATACTCAAGGACAGTCACTTGGAGTTGTAGGAATCAATCTGAAAAAGTCTTGTTTTTCTCATGTACAATGTTATATTGCACTTCAAGAGAGAACAACAACATAATCTATTTTTACTTTCCATTATAGAGAAAATTCTCAAAATTTTCAATCTCTCAATAATCCAAATTTCTTATTCGAGCAGTTGTTTAACAAATATATTTAAATACCAATAATATGCCAGTTTTATTTCTTATGGACCACCTTGTATATACAAACTTATATATTTTCCATAACTATAAGCAATTGTTGTTGCATATTGAGCACAGTTTAGTTATTGTTCATGATGAAATGTGTCAACATGGCTCGCAACTCCTAATTTAAAGTTTCAACCAGTAAACGTATTCTTAAGAGTTAAAAAAGGTAAAACATCTTCTTAAGAAGAAAAACTTCTGAAAATATGACTTCCCAGTGTGTGGTGCTTATTATTTATTATGGAAGTAGTTCACTGGTCATAATTTTGTGGTCCGATTTTGCCATGATTACCTAAAAGAAACAGAAGCTGTTGACAAAAACAAGCATAAGTCTTGAAAATTGCAACAGTTATCGGACTGGAAGAAACAATAAGAAGCATGTGTAAAGCTCAATATTGGAATGGCTAAGAGTGAGTAAGACAATTCTAAAAGTAACAAATCTATTTTTCTCTTCTTTCATTCGTTTCTTTCCATGGATATTTTTTTGTGCAATCTGAGGGCAACTGTTTTGTTTGGTTTAAGCCCACATTGTATGTCCTCACGTTGATTTTCTATTTTCTATTTTCTTAATCAGTATTTCTTACATTCCCTTATATTTCCTTACATGTAAAAGGCAGTTATGATTCCCATTTGCTAACTTTTGGGTAACTTCCTAGCTTTTCTTATTTTTACTAAAATTTCTAGCAGCTTTTCTATGCGTTTATGCCTACTATGTATTTGATAGTCTTCGGATTAATGTCGTCGTAGTATATGCAGTTCTGCTCATTTTTATTTATTTGTAACTTCTTCTTTCAATAAAATTTCTCTTTGGTTTGCGTCATTATTTTATTATAAATTTTGTGATAATGTCTGTTCAATTTCTTCTTCTTCAATCTCCCTATCCATTAGTATACCGGCTTGTGCAATTTTCTGAATCTAGACTTCTTGTTTAGCATTTAGATTCTAAATGCATTCCAAATGCAATGGAAAATGCCTTTTCTTTTCTGAGAGCAACTAAAACTCCAAAATTACGGAACTACATCAACAACAAAATATTATTTGATTAAACAAACATTTTATTTTGTATTACAAAATATTTAGTGGTAGTAACAAAAAAAAACTTTGCTGGTGCCATTTCCAATAAAAAATTAGTTACTATTACAAATTCTTTTTCTCAGTGTAGAAACATCTAGATCTCAAAACCACCCAAACTCGAAAATCACAGATTTAAAATTGCTGGAATCTGCTTTTTCGTAATTTGGCTATAATTATAAGAATATTCAATTTTAAATAAATTTATAATATAATTATTTATGAAAAGCAGCTTTAAAATGTCGTGTTTCAAAATTAACTTATTTGAATTTGAATTTTAAAATTTTATTTTGTATTGGAAATTAATTTTATTATATTGTAAATTTGAAAATTTGTTTTGTTGTTTTTAAAAAGTTGGATTCGATTTCTTCTAAATAATTCTAAGTATTTTGTATAATTTTCGTCAAATTGGACGAGTTTTGGATAAAATTTGGAAACAAGTTTGTCGAGGAAATTTTATCAATTAATTGAAGATTGCTGGAAAATTTGGATGTTCATGGAGATAGTGATTATTTGGAAATAAAAAATAGATATTTTCGATACAAGTTAGGAAAAAGGTAGTTTTCCACGAGTATCGAACAATATTTTTTCTAATTATGTTTCAAAAAGAACCAATAACACACTTTTATGACGCACTAAAAGTTTTAAAATAATTTTTAATTTAATAAAGAATAAACTAATTCAAAAAGCGTGGAGCGCTTTGTCAAAATCATAATGTAGTAAAAATCATGGAAGGCCTTCTATATAAACATCTATGGTCAAAATTAATTAAAAGACACATAACCAAAAAACGCTCCACGCTTTTTAAATTAGTTTATTATTTTTTAAATTCAAAATTATTTTAAAATTTTTAGTGCGTCATAAAAGTGTGTTTTTTGGTTTTTCTAAAACTATAATATTTTATTTAAATAAAATTTTTAATTACCTATTGCATAATTTTGTAGAATGTATGTAGATCGGCGTTAAAAACCTACATTTTTTTAAAGCCAAGGATCCGTCCGCAGGTTACTGTTACAAAACGATATTTACGTTTTCAACGAGTTTCACTTTTTTCAAGTTCTACCTTTGGCTAATTCTTTCGGTTTTCAGGGTCTTCTGCTCTGCAATGACCATATTTGGATAGGGGATTAACTTTCGCCATCGGTGGAATATGGTACCATCCCCTGCAACAAATCGCGGCGATCGATCGCATGAAAAAATCACCTGGTGTAAGAGGGCCTTTAAGTGATTAATGATAAATTCTCAGTTATTTTCCAATACTTGGCCGAGTGAATAAATGTAACAAATAGACAATTATGGTAAAAATTGTGATTAAATAATAATTATATAATATTATATAGATATAATTCAATGTATCCTCATAAATAGAACAAGAAAATTGTCTGTAAGGAAAGCAATCGAATTTCTAAAAATATCAATACATTTTACGTACTACATAAAATATTTTTGTTTATTTTTGTTTGCTTTTTTTTGTTTAAATATTTACCAAATATAGATATTTTAGTAACATTTAATAAAATTATTCAAGTTACAATTTCAGATGAACAAAAGCAGGTGGGGACTTTTTCAATTTAAGGTTTAATTTTTTTATTTAACTTTTAAGTAAAAATAATTTTAAATATCTCTTTAAATAATTTGTAGAATAATAGAAATATTTTAGTAAATTTGAGATCTGAAACCACGTGAAATCTAAAACAAACTTCCAAAGTTAAAACAACCGCGGGTAAGTATTTGAGGTTTTATAAGAAGGTAAATTAAATAATTTAAAGAATTACGTTAACAATAATACTACATTTTATAATATTGAGGTATAATACAATAATTTTGAAATGTAAATTCAATCAAATTAAATAAATAACAAAAATAATATTATGTAATAATTTTATTGTTTTTATTCAAATTATAATGAAGAATTTAGGTTTGATCGGCGGTTTGATTTAATTAATTCGCGGTTTGATCTAATTTCTGGAATTCTTGAATTGAGACGTGAATCTAAAGCCCATCTGCTGTAAAGCCCATTTGATTCAGGTCACTACCATTTTAATAAATTAGTTAATTAAAATACAAGATCTTAAATAATTTTTAAAATATTTATATTATATTTTGGTCTACATTTTGACACATAAAATGAAAAATATCTAGACAAATAATATCATGTAAAACTATCCAGAACCAACAATCGGTATACATTTGTCATTCTTTGCATCGACATAAAAGTAAAATATTTTAATAAATATTTACTTTAGATGATTCTTTCAGCTACTTTTTTCGCCGTAGTGTACTTATCTCTTTACAACATTTACTTATAGGTAGACATCGCAAATAAATAAATATAAATGATTAGAAAAATTAAATTAAGTACAGCTGGCAGTGATATGCAACAAATTATAATTACTGAATGGATCTATATTTTCCTCAGCTGTACCACATTAACAATTCTTAAACAATGGTGCAATGGCAATTTGTTACTGGTGCTATATAACGGCAAATAAAACTGTTTAAAGTTTTTCAATTTATTGCAGAAAATTCTTAAACTTTGAAATGTAAATAAATGTTTAAAAAATTTTCGTATTATTATTTAAGTAACGTAAATTAATAATTAAACATTAAATCTAGGAAACTTTAAAACATTAGAAATTAAGCCGATTAACGTTGGCACCTGAAAATTATTTAAACTGTTGTTTCCGCTTGAGGTTACGAAACTGTTCTTCTTAAAAATAATTCTTTTAATTCTCATGTCAAAAATTAAATTAATTTTATTTGCTGTATAAACTTTTACGTGCTAACCAAATTTTAATTCCATTAGAGTAAAGTAATTGAAGAAAGGTGTACTGTCGTCCATATTTGCATTTGCTCATCTGAACTTTCCCAACTGAAAATTTATGTTACAATATGAAGGTAGGTACTTTTGGTAAAAAAATAAATAAAAATTTCATTTTTCTCATTTTCGTATTTTTGGACTTTTTGAATTAAATAAATACATATCACGCCATCGTGTTCCATCAACTTTGACTTGTTCAGAAGTTAGATTAATAATTGAAAATTAAATTTCCTTCATAAAAGTTTGTTCTGCACTATTTGGAGCTTATCTGCAATATGTATTCATTCATTGGCCACTCAGTGCTGAAGTAAATAAAGACTTGATTAAGAAAGTTCAGAAGCGTTCGTTAAGATGCATATATGTTGAAAAGTTTAATCATTATCTCTACCTAGTTTCATACAGACGTGCGCTAGAAACTTTAATTATTATACTATTAAGCGATAACAACAATTTGCCCAGTAGGAAAAATTTGTATCATCATCAAAAATTTAAAATATGTAGAGTGTGCTTTGACTAACGGCATTTCCTTTAGTGCATTGAAAGTTTCTTAAATTCTTTTCGTTATCCTATCATAAGTTGAATATATCAGGAATGTATTACAACAAAAATATTTTGTATTTTTATTTTGCAAATGTTTCAATATGCTTTTGACGCTCCAGCAGTAAGATATAATAAATTATTGTAATAAAGTGTCCTTATAGGTATTAAGTAGTAAAATTCTTTTATATCTACTCTAGATTGCTTAAAGATGTAGTAAACCTGTGACATAAATAAGTACCATCTTGCTTATGGAAATATATATAATTTATGACATTTTTTGTTATAAAGATTTTTTCAAGCCAAAGAGATAATATATTTTCACTTTTTTCTGAAAATAAGATAATGTTCTTGTTTCTAAATTAGATTCCATTCTGAGCATTAAATGTGTAAATATGTAAGTTTATGAACGTAGTATACCTACTAAGGTCTGTATGACACACCGCAAGTTTGTCGAAAAATTTTTGTGCAATGCAGAAATTCGTTAACAATATTTAGTAGCTTGTACAAGTTGTATATCAAACGCACTAAAGTTTTTCGACAATGTTGTTTACAAGTTTAAGGATTTTAACTTGATAATTATTGCGAAGAAAACGGGTGAACATTGGACTTCTTTGTAGGCAGGCAGTGGTAAAAGCAAAAAATTCAATCAAGGACTTTGGAACACAAACTGGCTTTCACCTCAAGTTAGGAAGCGCAACAAAAATAATAAATTGGTGTCTTATCGGTTTATGTACATGAACTCAGGTATCGCAGATTCGAATCTCCTTGCGGGCGACTTTTTATATTTTTAGTTTGATTTTGGTGTTTCCATATTCGTTGTAGGGCTAGCTAACGGTGAGAGTTCAACCGGTTCGATATTTCCAAAAATTGATAACTCAAAAACTAAAAGGCATTAGACAAAACGCCGAGACATGGTATATTTTTTTACCTTCTATGATCACAAAAAAAATTGAATTTTTATTGTCGATTTTCTCTCTTGTAAGTATAGATTTATTCGGCTATGCAAAAATTTCTTTAAAGCTAATAAGATTCATACGCAAAGCGCAGTATTAAACACAATAAATAATGTTATTAGATGCAGAACAATCCAGTTTGCTGAAATGTAGTTTCTCAGAGGTACTCGTATCAAATAAAGAAAATGACTATATTATCAGAGACGATCTACAAATCTATAAATTAGACGATAAAATAATAGAAAATGGGAAAACCACCTTCAGAGGATGAAAAACTGTCAAATACTCTTGCGAGCATGTAAATTCAAGTCTCGTGGACACAGATATATATAGGTCGACCGAGGAAGAGATGGGCCGGAACAAAACGATCTAAACCTTGATGGAAACGACGACAAGTATACCCTTTTAAAATTGACAAAATGCTTGACTATGAACATGAAATTGTCATGTGTGCTATTTTGAAATATTATTAAATCAATATTGAGGAAAAATGAAATTTAGAAGCGATTCGTGAAAAATAGCAGCAAAGAGGGTAAGTTCAATAACTTTCGGAGGCAATCCTAGCCTTGGGCGTAAGGAAGCGTGACACGCGGATGCCAAAGTTTAGAAAGTCGCCAGAAACTAAATAGCATTAATCAATTTGTTTATATATAACTGCTAATGCATAAACAAAATCATTGATTTTCCAATCATCAGCAATAAAATATCCTACTAATTTAAAATTTAATTAGATAAACTGGCCAGTGCCTTTTGCTGTAATGGAATATTTCAAAAATCGCCTATGGCGCTTTTCTTTTGAATAAAGCGAATAAGTTACTTTTTGTGTTGTAAAAGTATAGATTGGAGCCTACTCTATTAAAATTTTAGGGTGGCCTCTGGTAACTTTTATAGTAGCTGTAAATAAAAATATGTTTTGTACATGCCATGACCAATACTGCACATGAACAACCACAACTTTAGTGATTCTGTGATGAATGTTAGACTAAATGGCGCGTACACTGATCCAACAGCTGCGGTAGAAGGTTTGGTTTGATCAATTCACCACCAGCAACAGTATTTTAGTTATATCCTAAATTTCAATTCATATATCATTTCCATACAAGTTATAGTTTGGTAATTAATTATAGTTATCCAGGATGTTGCAATGCTTAAACCAGGATAAAATATACATTTTATTAATATAACAAATTGCATATTTTCATTGTGAAGAAGTCGCCACTACGCAATTGTGTTAAAGTACGCCCGCAGATTTTAGGATTGAGTCGATTTGTTAAACGTCTTCTCAAGATTTTATGTTATCTTTCACTAGATAAATAAATAGGCTTTTGAAAATAAACTTGTGCTCGTTTTCCATTGTGTTGCAAATATATTTTGATATTTCACTTTTATAAAATTTAAACATTTTTGTAACCAGACAAGAAATTTTTATTAGGGAGATTAGCTAAGATAACGCACTTTAAAGACAGAAAGTAGGCTAGTAAACAAAGTTACATATTTATTAATAATAAAATACCCCATTTTCAATAAGTACTTGGTTTTCTCTTCTTCTATTCTCTAAGGTGCACTGCTCATTTAAGCTATTCATGCTAGTCACGAACCTCACTACCTACCAACTACAATGTTTGTTAATTATTACCAACTGTAAAATGCTATTAAAGGGTCCTTTACGTATCGCAACTAACGGCAGGCTTCAGCTGAATTTACCTGATCTGTAACAATTTTAAATTACAATCAAACTAAAGTTATCATTTAAATTATTTTGCATTTAATATTCGAGCAGAAATTTTTAAATTCTGGTAAACAAAGCTAAGAATTGAAGAATTATAAACAATAATTATTGTATAACCTTACCTTTACATAACCTCATATTTGCTTTAACATAACAATGACAATGACAATGTCATACACAAAATGTCGTGAACAACAATGGTAGAAAGTTTTTAAATTACATATCATATGCAAATGATAAAAAACTTGAATTGATTTATTAGTGTAATTTTTAAATGTGAATAATAATTTTCATAGGGAGTGACAAATTATTACAGTTGTAAGAGTGCAGAATTTATTGATTAACCATAAATAATTAATCTAGTATGTTCATGAAAAGCAAAGTGTAATATTTAGCTTAATAATAGACAACAGGATGTCCCGTATTATTGATTCAAAGCTTTACTTTTAAAGTTCCAATTTACAGACCCAAAACAAATAATACAAATTGGGTAAGGTTGGTATATGACAAAAAAAAATTCCATAAAAGTGTTAATTAACGAATACAATGGAACTTGAGATGCAACTTTAATTATGCGCAACTTGATCGGCGTGGAAGTCAACTGGTTGCAATATATTTTTAGGTTGGTTCAAAATGTGGACTTAATGATAAAATAAGTTGACCAATGAGAGAGATTCAAAATTTTAGTTCGCTAAGCTAATAACTTCTTAAATTTGAAACATACGGACGGACAGACACGGGAAGCATACGGTTTCCTACTGTACAGGATGGCTCAATTTTGATGCTTCTTATGGAAAAATCGGTAACTATAGGAGATATCGAAAACTGGCTGGCGCATCCTCGATTTCTTTTTTTGAGAAAAACTCAATGGCCAAAACCGGAATTCGCTATCTGTCTTTGTTCTCAAGTTATAGCCAAATGTTCGATTATTGAACTTCTCGATAAGTGTCGATATCTCGGTTCTTTTATGATTCTTAAAAAGTTATAACATTTTCTTCAGACACTTTTTTAAGGGCAACTAAATGGACTAAAGAGATTTTAAATATCTAAGTTAGTTTCCGAGTTTAATAGAAAGCTGTATTTCATTATCGAGAAATCATAGTTAAATATTATATTTTTGAATAGCGTTTTCATCCTCTTTTCAATGATATATGTATAATATGTGGGGTTAATTATTTCAGTTTCATCCCATTTTATTAAAAAATGTAATAAAAATAAAGAATATCATATTATATCATTTTTAGTAAATATCAATAAAAAATTTAAAATAGATGTTGACATGCAATGGGCCTTTCGTAAACAGTTTATATAAGTGGGACAGCAGACTGATGGGTCTATAATTACTGATGTTGTGTTTATCTCCCTTTTTGTGTTGCAGAATAACCTGGACATTCTGCCAGGTAGCAGGTATTTTTCCCTCTTGCATACACTTATTTAAGAAAACAGCAACACTCTCCAGAAGAGTTTGCCCCCATTTGAAATCATTTCCTTCGTTATCTCATCTTCTCCAGGCGATTTTCCATTTTTCATCTGCGACAGAACAGCCTCAATTTCCGCTATGCTAATATCCGGAATTTCTTCAGAGTTCACATTTGTAATATTCCGTCGAGTTACGACGGATCTGTAATCTGTGTTTAGAGAGGACACCACAAATATATGTATAGACGGGAGACCAATACAGAAAGTAGTTGAGTTCTATGTGGGCTATACCATCAAGCTAGGAAAGCAAAACCAAACCACGGAGATAATCCGTAGGACCAGTTTAGCATGGGCGGCGTTTGGCAAATTAGCTCACATTCTGAAGGCAGATATACCGAATTGCCTAAAGCGAGAGGTTTTTGTCAAGTGCGTGCTACCAGTCATGACATACGGACTGGAATCTACAGCAATTACCAATAAAAGCGCAAATAAATTAAGAACCACTCAGCGTGCTATGGAACATCTGATGTTGGGGGTCCGGTTGCAGGACAGACAGGCAAACAACAGCGTTAGAAACCGAACCAGGGTTAAAGATGTTATGGAAAGGGTGGCGGACTTGAAGTGGACATGGGCGGGGCACCTTGTTAACAAAGTCATGAGAGATGGGCAAAGAGGGTCCTATCATGATGACCAAGAACAACTAAAAGATCCGTTGGACGCCCACCTAAGCGCTGGACCGACGATATTTTTAAGATAGCAGGAAAGAACCGGCAAAATCGAGCCCAAGACCGCTATGCATGAAAGAGATTAATGGAGGCCTACATCCAACAGTGGATAGATAAAGGTTGAAAAGAAGAAGAAGAAGAAATGGGCCTTTTAACGTCTTGCCTAGGACGATGACTAAAGTACTTAGAATAATAGAATAGATCGGAACCAAACAGAAATCAAAAATTTTTGTCAAAATTCGTTCAAAATAACGTCGAATGAAAACATTGATAATTCACAAGTTCCTCAAAGTTAGGTAACAAACTGAACCAGAATGACACAAAAGTTAGGCACCAAAATTTGTAACGGTTTTTACGTTTTATTTATTAGTACGCTAGTCCAGGCGCCGCCGGACTTCCGCGAAGATGATAGTGAGTAATTTTATAATAACAAATGTATAAAAATAAACAAATTTTATTTATTAAAATTATAAAATTATTAAACATTTTCACGAAAGCAACCACAACAAATCACGGATCCACCCTAAAAACTCGTTCTTCGCTTATCTAAATAAAAACTGTTCCTAAGATAGTACAGTGGCTCCAACAATTATTAATACACCCCTATGTTAACCATGTAAATTGCACATTTTGAAACCGTTTTTTGACATATAAAACTCGCTTTTACAGCAAAACTTTTCAGATATTTTTTATTGCAAATTTTAATCTCTTCAGTTTTTTTTCTATACATTTTTTTATTTTCTTTCGCCGTTTACGAGTTACAGCGACTTGAAGAAAACTCTGTAAAATACTCCCATAAGAGCAATGTTAATTTTATTAACTTTTTTACTTAGTTTTCTTTAAGTCGCTGTAACTCGTAAACGGCGAAAGAAATTAGAAAAATGTATTGAAACAAAACTGAAGAGATTAAAATTTTCAATAAAAAATATCTGAAAAGTTTTTCTGTAAAAGCGAGTATTATATGTCAAAAAACGGTTTCAAAATGTGCAATTTACATGGTTAACATAGGGGTGTATTAATAATTGTTGGAGCCACTGTAATTTAACAGCAAATAATAAGAGTATATCTTAACACACGTAAGGGTGACAAAAAACGGTTAAGGGTACACAGTCATTAATGACATTAATGTACTGTGTACCGTTAATGACTGAGTAATTATGATTGTGTACCTTAATGACTGTGAATATTTTTTTAACATCTTAGCGGCCCGGGAAATAATATTTGTCGGCCCCTTTTTAATTTCCGGACATGGCTAAAATATACATTTACAGGCTGTTACGCATTTTTCATTTAAAATTAAATAGAGCATAGGTTTATTGCAGATTTTTGAATCAGATTACATTTACTATCCAAAAAACATTTTTTTATGTTTAGAAATTAATGAATAATGACCCACAGTACAGTACAGTCCTTGTTGGATGTACTTTCAGACACCGGCCCTGCGGGCCTCTGAACAACCGGCCCACCGGAAAATTTCCCGGTTTGTTTTATGGCCCATCCGCCCCTGGTCATTGCACACCTTTTCGCCGATAAAGGATGAAATTGCATATGCTTTTATCAAAACTGTATCAATATCTGAAAAATTTTCAAAATAAAAGTATTTTCATTGTAAAGAATTTACGTTTAATTTAATTGTAATAAAAGTAAAAAAAATGCATATCGCAAAAACAATATATTTTGTACAAAAACCTCTCAACTTTAAGAAAAAAAGTCAAATTTGAAGTATCTTGCGCCGCACACAGAAAAAAAATCGATTTTTCCACTTTAATTGGATATTTAAGGGTCTATTGATGAGTTTAGGATAAAATGGATATTTTTATTCGAAAGCTGAGAATTTTTTCCACAAAATACAATTTTACATTAAATAAAAAAGTTTTCCTCACCAAAAAAATTGATGAAAAAGTTGAAAAACATCTTTTTCTTAAATTTCAAGAAATCAAAACTCCGAAACCGCTGCATATTAAGGGCTAAAACTTTCAGAGAATATTTTGCTTATTAAAGAGAACATCTCCACAAATTTTGAACATAATCCGCGAGGGTCGCCCCGTAAAAACGATTTTATTTTGTGGAATGACCCATATATACTATGGCACCCAACGTAGGACTGAGTTTTTAATAATTAATTTTAATTATTACTTAAATATAATTTTTAAAAGGTCTCAAATCACATATTTCATATTTATATACGAATATTTCAATACGATTGTACAGAGTAGAGCAGCTGTCTAATGAAGTTTTTGTTATCGTAATTTTAAAAAAATATTTTTTTTATTGTAAAAACTAGTTTAGCACTAAAAAAACTATGTTAGTTAAAAAAGCATGAAAGCAAACATTTTGGAAATTTTATTGGTGGCAAGAAATATATAAAAACTCTTATACAAACAGCTAACCAATTTTGTTAAAAGGTTTCATAAAGAAATTTTTAATGCAACAAAAAGAGCTTTTGAATAAAATCATCTAACCACTTCGTACTATTAACGTAAAATGTTTCAAGTTTTTGATTGTTTAGAATTGTAAAAATGCTTACATAAAAGTGGAGACTTTTCGATATTTTTACTGCAATTACAAAATACTAACAAATCTGTGAAATAATTATACATTATTTTTATTTTTTTAAATTAGTTAATTAGAAATTTCAAATAATACACCAATAAAGTTTGGCGTTGAAAATGAAACGGAAGATTAAAATCATTCAGAGAAGCTAATATTTATTACTATTGGCTGCAAGTTGAGAAAGTATGTCAGATATTCTAGTTCTAAAAACACCTTTAGCATTTTATTTGCTTTATCTGAAAATCATTTTGAGTGTCTTGACTAATTGGAGGCAATAAAGATAACAGAATCCAAAGCTATTTAAAAATGTTTTAATTTAATAATTCACGATAATCTATGAAAATCTGATTTCAGATAATTAACGACAATATTATATTTAATAGATCAACTTAATTTAGATTACACTAAATTTTCAAACCAAGCAAAGATTTTATAATAACGTAACGAAATACTTTGTATGCAAAATTATGCAGGAGAACCTTTTAATAATGGTTTCGATATGTAGATTAATTATTACAAACATTGAGATAAGCTTTACATTTCATACTATCAAGTAGTTAAAATTCTATAATTTAGAAACTTTTATTAAACTAATTTTCTTTCATGCAAAATTGGGTTTTCCATTATTTTTTTATAATATCAATAAAATCTACATTCTGTCATTACGTAACCAGATTAGGAGCTTTCAAAAGTTCACTTATTTTCCTTTCGTCATCCAATGGCGCTGGTTGAAAACCTTTCGGAAAATTCTCACTTCTTCACTCCTTGCCCAAGGTTTTAATTTTTAAAGTTCTAATAGCCTTTCCACAAAGAGAGGTCATCTTCAAAATATCTTTAGACTTCATTGTGTTTCAGTTTTTCAGTTTTTAGTTAAAAATTACCAATTTTTTTATATTCGGCATAATAATTTCAAATTATTTTACTACCCTTATTTTTACATTCATCTTACTACAAGCAATGATTAACATCATATTGATTACAAAAATATTTCGTTTAGCTCCGTTTAATCATAACATTTTTTAATAAATTTAATTAGCAGAATTTAAGTTATTTATTTTTGCACTTTCTTTGTTAATATTTTAAATGAAACTATTTATTTTGCATTTTTATTATTAAAATCTAATTATTTGAACTATTACTTTCAACAATCAAATCTTAAGCAAAAAGTGCACAAGTTGTTTAAAATATTTTAATAGAGCAGTAATTAATTTTTAATTAAATAATAACTCAAGTTTTTAGAATAATTTTAAATAGTTTAGATATTGATTGCAAAATTAATTACATTTAGGTTGCAGTACTGATAAAATTTATATTAACGAATGCAAATTTTTACCGTCATATCCTTCCACAAGTGTCAGCTTAAATCAACTTAAAAGGATAATAAATGCGTAATTAGATTTTACTGCGTATTTTCTCATTTCGTGAAAACATTTACATTTCGGTAAAAGCAAAAATTACAAAAATTTCCAACATTTTTATGTTTGATGAATAAATATATGGAATATACAATGTAAACTATATTATCTAGTAAAATAATTTATAACTTTAAATCAACAAAAAATGAAACTGTGATATAATTTAATCGTGTTTATATACAGTGTACTCTCTCTTAAGGGACAACTCCATTAAGCGTACACGTTTTACGAAACCGACAAAATGTACATATATGTATATATTACTGTTATTTTTCTACATGTTTACAAAATAAACACAGAATATTACCTAAAATACATACAAGGTAATAATATTACTTATCGGTGTGTACTTAGGTATTTTACGAGTGGATTTAATGTTTTCAGTGCTTCTAGTAATCTCAATAATAAGCGTAAAACTTCGCGTTGATAGCAGTATCATCGGAAAATATTGCTAATTTCGTATCAATATGTGCGGTACAAAAATATGTTTTGCTAGGTGGTTTTAATGCTTTTAATTGTGGTTAACTAAAAATTGTAAGAGACACCAAAACTATTCCGTTTCCGTCTCCGTCGTATCCGTATCGAAGGTAGCTCAGCTCATCGGAGTTCAAACACTCAATAACGAATTATATATTTATAATAATAAATTAGAAAATCAAGTGAATATGGTGAAACTCGATTAATGTGCAACTCGATTGGTTGAGAACTCGACTGATGTGCTTTGTATTACAGCGGAAAAACTTAATAAAGTATTTTTAAAAGAAAAGGATTACATCAGAGCATTCCATAGTAAGTTAATATTGATTAATAAGAAAACTATTATTAATATAATTGTTGATTTATATTGGCCTCTATCCAAATGCGAAGTATAGCAAGCAACTGCTTTTATTATTTAAATAATAATTTCAAATTTTGTTTATCCTACATAAGTATCTTTGTTACAAATAATTGCATTTTCATAATATTTTTTTATAATTTTTCTATTAAAAAGTAACTTAGTAAGCGCGTGATATAGTCATATGATTTGTTACAGTACAGTTAACATAAATCTAAATTTCGCTTGAACAGAATGCAGCGCCAGCGCTGCGAAAATCATAACACATTATTAGATCTGTAATAGAATTGACGACCAGATTGAAACCATTTTCAGTAATACATCCTGCTCTGTAGCATAATAGCTTATTGTTAAAAAAATAATATATTAGCAAACTTAAACCTGTTTATTCGAAAGAATAATTCTCACGCCATAGAGGGAAGCGAAATTATTTTGTCGCCTGCTCGCTAAATAGATTTTAACACAATTAACTACACTACTCGGCTTACATAACGGTACACAAAATATAACTTATTAAAATTTGGAATTTTCTTAGGATGTAGTAGAACATTTTTATGTTTTGTAAGCAAAAGGTTTTTGTATATGTATATTCTTAAAAAATATAACAATTAAAACATTTTTGACCTAAACATAAATTTTGAATTATTTTTGTACATTTGCGGTAGATTATTAACACAACATATTTTTAACTCTATTTACTTTAGGCAAGTGGCTGTCATCAATAACAACATTGTTTTCATGTAAACATTTATACTGTCATAATCACAATGCATGAATATAAACGAGTACACATTTCATGATGACGAGCAATTACTAATGACATATCAAATACTAAAAAACTTAATAATACTCTTATAAAACTGTATCGCCACAATATGATGTGCTTAACAAAAATCATACATTTTAAAGAGCTAATAATTGAAAACCTAATTAAGATAGAAAAAAATAATTTTTTTTAGATTTATGTAGTTTGGAATTAGTAAAATTATCTTGTTTTAAAAATTTTTTACTGCAATATGCAAATTTTCGGGAGTTTGTAGTAGAAAAAAATCTCACCATAAAATATTGTTTTACACAAAGTATATTATACAACAATAACTAAACCCAATAAAGTAATTATTACGTACTTTAGTCACAATATATAAGCAACCACATTGTGACGTGAAACCAATAAGAACGAAGAACGAAAAAGAAGAAGTTTAAGCTGCATATTAAACGCGAGGTGAATCGTTTATCACGAGAAGCAGCCGAGTGATATACTATCCACACGCAGTTTATAAGTTAAGTTATTTTAATAAGCAGTTTCAACTTGAGTTTAATATACTATTTTATTTTCGCCTGCAGACATAATACGGAAATTAACAAATTAATGGAAAATACTAAAAAATTTCGTGTCACAAAATAACAGTTAAAAATGATGACCCGTCAAAATAGCCCGACAAAATAGCCCTGACAAAATACTCGACATAATAGCCCTACGACATAATAGCCGCGACATATTAGCTCCGACAAAATAGCCCCGACAAAATAGCCCCGACAAAATAACCCCGACATCGCTAAAAAATAGAGCTAATACGATGCAGATGGCGCTCACAACTCCTTCTATTTATTTTTTTTTGTGTGAATATTTGTTGACTGATGTCTTTCTGCGGTTGCTTGACAGCTTGACCTGAGCTAAAACATAAAAATTTATAAAAAAATTTATATTTTTTTTAATAAATTTTTAAGATTAATTTATAAAATTTATAAATTTTTACATATATTTTTGCTGAAGTCAAGCTGTCAAGCAACCGTTTCAAGCAAATATTTTTAAACATTTAATTTAAATATTTAACAGAAAATTATTTTACTATTCCGAATAATCGTATAACACTCACCGGATATGATGTTGATTTAATTGTAATAAAACAAAAAATATGCACATCGCAAAAACAATATATTTTGTAGAAAAAAACTCTCAGCTTTACGAAAAAAAAGTCAAATTTGAAGTATTTTGCGTCGCACACAGAAAAAAGTCGATTTTTCCACTTTAATTGAATATTTAATGGTCTATTGATAAGTTTAGGATAAAATGGATATTTTTATTCGAAAGCTGAGAGTTTTTCCAATAAGATACAGTTTTACATTAATTTAAATAAAAAATTTTCCTCACCAAAAAATTGATGAAAAAGTTGAAAAAATTTCAAAAAATCATAACTCCAAAACCGTTGCATATTAAGGGCTTTTTATTTGGTAGAACGACCCATATACTGTTTATATAGTGGCGCTACAAACCAGAGTGGATTTTGGCTAACCACTTCATGTCATTAAGGGTTTTTAAGAGAAATTACCTTGGTGGTATAAATAAGAGTTTGAATGAAATTTTTACTCTACTAGGGCTGGAAGTAGGTATCTCTGCTTAGCAGTCAACGCACTTAAGCAGGAGACTGTAACTCTTATTACTTTACTTATTTTGTAATACTGCCAATAATACTTAATGGTGCCAGTAGCGCCTAATACTTCCGATACTGCCATTTACTCATAATGTGGTATTTACTGCCCATATGCACTATACTATCAAATATTTTAATCCGTAAACTTAATTTTAATCCGATAAGACCAATTACTGTCAATGACCTAAATGCAATGAGAGGGTTTGAACGCTCCCCCCCCGCTTACGCACAGACCTTGCTGTAGTGCATAGAGAGTTTGGCCGGGGGTGCAACTTACTTAGGAACTCTATACCAATTATTCAAAAAAGTAAAACATAAAAAATAGGTGTAAGTAAATTTTTGGTCTTACAATATATTATTGAGTAATCACTGGGTAACGTTGAGCTACTGCAAAATCAGAATCCCCAGAAAGAAACACACATTAATTATTAATAACATATTGTGAGACCACAACCAAAAATCCACTTAAACCTGTTTGCAGGTTTTACATTTTTGAATTATCAACAGTGTTGCTAATACTTCAATAGAATATTATTCAGCAAGGTTACCAAAATTCTTCAATTTTCCTTCAAGTTGCTGAAATTTTTAAATATTATTTTGCTATATATAAAAATGAATTTCTGTTTGTTCGTTTGTTCCCCATTTTTTCCTAGACAATTTGACCTATTTGAACAAAATTTTACACACTAACTCATTAGGACTCGGGTTAGGTGTCTGTGAAAAATATTTTTAAAAATTTGAGAGATAGATAGAGATTTCCAAAAATGTCGTCGACAGGTGGCGCGACAATATAAAAGTTGGTAATTAATTTTTACTAAAAACAAAACTGCCTTCTGTTTTCGAAATGTAACGAATTCGGAAAATATTCAATAATTTCCATTGAGGAATTGGACTCATGATCAACCAAAGTAAATGTTAAGCTACTTAAGTTTAAATAAGTATGTAAAGATGTAGTATGATTTTAATCGTACTCGCTTTGGCAAAAACCTTATTAATCAACAATAATTCGCAATAGTGAACTAGATGAAGTATTTTGTAATAATGACAATCCCACTAAAAAATTCCGTTTTACCGGTACACATGATAGTCATTTTAATGTATATAAAATTCTGTCTACAGCTTCCGAGAGCAAGAAACCAGTTAAAACTCGACGTGCGATGTAAATGTAGTAATGCAACGCGTAAACAGCAACTAAAATGCAAAGTATTAAAATAATTAAAATAATCATAAAAACTTTATACGTGAGCCCGATAACTCTTTTTTTCTTTCTTTTTTTTTTCTTAATTTTCCTCCAAATTTCTCACAACTTAAAATTCCTCACATAAATTACAAATACATTGGCAACACTAATTATTATTATCAAATACAGTCGTTTTGATATGTTTGATTTTCTTACTTTAACATAATATACTGTTTTCCATCAGTATTATCAACTGTTCTGAAGCGAGATATTGTCGATTACTTCACGGATAGAAGTTACGCTGTAAATAAATCGCAATTTGCATACAGCGTAAATTTATTTTTGATTAATTTATGAATGTTGAAAAAGGGTTATTCCTAAATAAATAAATGTTTGTATGGTGGTTAAGTTTGTTAGATCCCCAGCAAAGTAGGATTTGGGCGTATATAAAAAATTGTACCTATGTTTGCCTAAATAAATATTCCGCAGACTTCTGCTTTCAATATTCTCCTTTAAGCAGATTCGAGTTTAATATTATAAATTATGATATCCGGAAAATCCTTGACTGAGAAGACAATGATAAAGAAACTGTTAAAGGAGTACCTGGTGAATGCACATCAGACATTTGTTCTGTATTAGGTAAACTTGAAATAATTTGATTAATGAGTCTAAATTTTTAGATTTTTGTGTCATATTTGGAACTTATACTTTTGTAAAAAAAAATTTTAAATTGAAAGATGCTGAAAGGCGTCACTCTCATTCAGTATACACAGCTTCAACCTGCCATCGCCACAGATTTATAACCCGGAATGGATTAAACGTATAAATGAAATTTATTATTTGAGGGATTCTGTGTAATCGTTTGTAAAATTGTTCATCCTCTATATTTCAAAATTCTATGTACATTTAAAGTTCACTTCTTTTATTATTATTTAATTATTAAAATCTCAGCTTTGGTTCATAAAATATTATCGCTAACGTGAATAACAAATTTATGAAATATTAAAATTTCTTGAAAATGTACAGCATTTTGTATTTTATATAATATAAAACATGAAAATGATAAAAATAATACATAAAATAAAAGGCATGTAAGCTTTATCCGTAAAGTGTAATTTTTGAATTTGAAATGTGAATATAATAAAAATGTAATCTCGTGTTGCAACTTGCCACTACATTATTATCAAAAAAGCAAAAATAAAGTAAACCTTTTTCGGTTCATTTCACAGTAAATTATTCGTGGTGCATTGTAAAGATAATAAAAAGTTATATATTATATAAATAGAAAACTTGAGCAAAGAATCGATTATTCTAGAGAAGCGTGTCAGAAGTAATGTAACAGCAATCTTTAACACATTGTTTAAATGTGTATTTAATAATAAATTGTAGGTAGTTAATTTATTCGTTTACGGTTTACTTCTGATTAAATTTGATTACAAAATAGTAACTAATTACCCCCAATGCAATATATTTCACCGTAAGAGAATGAAGTGGTTGGTTTGTCACAGCTCCAGAACGGAAACTCATTCACCATTCACATTTCCTCTTCTGCAATATTAATAGTAATTATAGCAGATCATCTCTCAAAATTGTGTAACTTACGGATTTCAATTATTAATCATTGAACCAAAAATTAAACAAACTATAAATAATTTCGAGTTTAGCGGTTTTACGCTGACTGTTTCGAGGAAATCGAGCAACTAATTTTAATGAAAGTTTATTTTGAAAGATAAATGAATCTGGGAAACTATACTTTATTTAAAACAATTTATTACTGAATTTTAAGCTTACAGCAATATTCAATGTTTTTTTTCACTCAATTGATATGTATCTTCCCAGATTAAAAAAAATCACATTAATAATAAATTATTGTAAGTAATATAATCAGCTTTGATTTTTCCGGAATCAAAGATGTAGCGATTGTCTAGGATAAATTACATGATCCATGAACGACCTAAGGAACAGAACTGAGAGAGTTATATATCGCCCAAAACAGAAGAAGCTCCTCAACAAAAGATTTGAGAGGGTGAAGTGAACAGTTCAATGTGAAGCTCTCTTCCGCCGTTATTGGAACTGGTGTAAAGAGAGAGCGTGTCCTAATCCTATATATTAAAAAAAAACGTGAAAACAAGATATAAAGTAAAAAGAAAAAGCAATCAAGATGCGAAATTTTCAATGAGGAACAAAAAAATTTAGAACTGCCCCCGATTAACTATAATCTGAAAGAAATCCTTGAAAACTGAATTGTAGTCAAAGATACTCACCAGCTTTCACCTCTAAATAGTAGGATTGCGTCTATACTCATTCGTTCTTCTTAATCTTAAATAAAATCTTAAATAAGTTTCCAATAAGTTGTCAGTTAAAATAAATGTATCCAATAAAAAAATTAAATTATAGTTATATCATAAAAACATAATATATGTGCACCAGTATCAATCCCGTCAGTCCCTAATAATTTAAATTTTAAATAAAAAAAAATTCTCGTTAGCATATTATCCAATTAAATTCATAATAATTTATAGTCTACTAATTACGACCTGACTTCTTATCCATTATAATTTTTTGTATTTCCTTATTAATATTATTTTCTGCTTCCGCTTTAATCTTCTATTTAAAATCATCAAATTACTCACAAAATTCATTTATTCAAACAAACACTTTTTTATTCAAATCTATTTAATTTGATCAACAGTATAAAAACTTTATGATCAAAATTAGCAAGTAATAATTATACTTGGAGTCACTTCGCAGTGAAGACTTCGCATTTTCGTGGAAATTATAAATTTCACAAATATAAATTAAATTAAAATTTTTCTAAATAAAATAATATTTTGCAAATTATTCCACACACACCCTACACAAATTAATTGTTTTGGATTTTGGCCAGAGATTACAAATATAAAGTAATCCCATTAGTTTAAAATAATTTAACATTTAACATTGAAAATAAATAAACATCAATCTAACTTGAATGAATATTATTATTATTCAATTACAAACAGTGTATTTTATTAGTAGAAAGTGTATGTAAAACCAGTCAAAAGTGTATTAAATTATTAAATACATAATAATATATGTATTTATCAGTAGTTGAATTTATAAAAAGAAGTTAATATCATAGCAGATGTGATTATTTAATTCTACACAGGGTATCCCAATTATTGTAAATTTTCTAATAACATCATTACAAATAATATTAGAAAAAAAATTGCAAAGTTTTTATCTAACTAGGGGAACCCCTCAACTGTAACTCTACGATTGGGACTAGTTTTGAGGTTGGAAGGTTGAACATCTGCATTTTTTAAATTGCCATGAGCAACCATTACTGAGAATGCAATCCTTCAGCTAGTTTATACAATAAAATTTCAAAAGTTGTGTAGCTGACATAGTAACGTGTCTACAAGTGTACAAGCTCTTTTTTAGTACTCCACGTTATATAGTAGCAGAATATATTACGTTTTGTGCAGTATTCGAAAAGATGTAAAAGTCCTAAAAAGACTATTCTTGGGAAAATCGAACCTAGGACCTTCCAATCCATTTGCAGAAGCCTCATCCACCACCTCATCAGCTAAATGACTTTAAAATCGAAAAAAAAACATTTTTATATCAGTAGAATAATGTTAAAAGACACCTATATATTCGAAGTACACTTTGGCCATGCTTAAGAAAAAAATTATTTGTTTTGGAGTTGCAAGCATCTGCACTCTGAAAAATTATTTACACTAAAATTCACAACTCCAAAAAAATTAGTATTGAAATACCAAAAATTTTATGAAACTCCACAAAACTTCTACATATCTGTACACTAAAATTTCACAGTAATTTACTTCTTGGTCTGCACCACTTTCTTCTGCCAATGCAAAGCACAAATAAATTAATTTGATACAATCGAAAATCAAACCTATGATCCACATTATACACCAACTACCTGTAGTACATTTAGACGAAGAAGACCTAATTCTTTTAATTAATTATTTTATGTAAAAAGGTGATAGTGTTTTCGCGTAAGTAGGACAGACATGCATGCAAAAACCTGTGGTAAACAGGACGACAAGCAGACGCTTTATTACGAGTTATGCAATAACCGGAATAACTGTCATAGAAAACGCACGGGTGCGTAAAAATCTTAAATCGATTTTGCAACTTTCTTTTTATGGGATAAAGAAAGTGTAAACCGTGTCAAGCTTTAAAATTACATAACTATAAATTGGGAAGATAATATTTGCGGTAATTAGGGTTTCTACTTAAATGGATATTGTAATTTTATTAAAAGACAATATCTTATTACATTTTAATAATAAAATATTCGATTTCAATTTTTTTTTATCTATTACGTTTATAAACCAATTTTTTACCTAATTTTTTTACGACTTTTTGATTTACATTTCTATCTAAGTTTTATTAAATGACGACTGAATATAAATATTGTAGATGGCTTTTAGAACGGCACGATATTTATAAAATTTGTTACAAGTTTTCTAAACTAAATTAATCTTTTTCAAGTAAAATTCCTCAACAAAAGTATTGCATGCAAAAACAGCTATAAAAAGATAAAAGCAAAAGTCAATGTCTTACTCCGTTCAGCCAGTATATCAAATAGTTTTTGCATTTATAAGTGTATACTTATCTAAAGAGACCTTAAAATTGTGTTTCAATATTTTTAGTATCTCATCAGCGATATATAATTGTATATTGCGGTCAGTATAATAAGTAAGTAATCATAAATCATCAAGTTTAGTGAATTTTGTTAAAACCTTTAAAATTTTAAATTATCAGTGTGTCTACGATAATCTGTTAATTACTATTTATTTTAAATGATTATAATCTCCAAATTTTATTGGCGTTAATTTTTATACCGAGAAAAGTAATTTAATAACTTTTTATACAAAATATTTAGAAAAAATTAAATACAAATTTTTATTAACTTCCTAAACAACCTACAATTAATAAAATTTTTCAACATGACAAATACTATCCGATTAAATAAATAAAATATCGAATAAAATTTTATTCGACATTTGTTGGTCCTTGTTTGGTTTTGTAAGCTTCCAAAGCAGTAAAAGCTTCTAATATTTTTTTATCTTTGAGTTTGTCCGAATTTTCCAGTAATCTAATTACTTCGGTACTTGACATTTCCAAAATCATACCAGTTATTTTTGGTACTAATTCTGGATAAATTTTTTTTACAATTGGGTACAGGCGTTCACCTAAATTCTGAATTTGTGCTTCCATTGGTGTTTCAGATATTTGCGTTGGTTCAACTTTTTGCATAGTTTTCTTTTGAAACCGCTTCTTATTATTATTTGGCACATTTTGACGTACCTGGGGAATGGGTGCAGCCGCCATTATTGGTAGTGTATTTTCCACATTTCTTCAATTATTTCGATTGCGAGGTTGTCGAACGCTGAGTACTGGTGGTAGGTACCCCGCCACAGGCTGCAAGAAGGAACGCAGTTTGCAATTGCGTGGTTCTGTCGATTTTGCATTGCATTGATTTGGTAATGAAATTTATTCAAACGTTGTACTTCATTGTTTTGAATCAATTGAGCTCTTTGAATTTCTTTCCTTTCTGCCAAAGACACGTACAAGGGTTTGGAACCTACCATGCGGCCATTCATCCCCATTAACGCTTAATTTGCTTCTTCCGCATTGGAGAAGCAAACAAAGCCAAAACCACGACTACAGTTGATTTCTTTCATTATCTTTGCAGAAGTTATAGTTCCACATTGTCGTTCAAGTATTTCACATATAAATTGCAGCCACGATGCTGACGGTCTAATTCTTTTTTAAATTCAAGATGTTTTCTTTTGAGTTCTTCTTGTCGTTGAATTTTTGTCAAACTGCGAGTCACATGCAGAGGTTTATCTTTGGTTAACTCCACTCCGTTAAATTGGGATATTGCATCTTTTTGCATCTTTTGATAAAACCAAAACCAAGTGAATTTTCATTCGCATCTTTCATGATGACCACGCTTGCAATTTCACCAACTACTTTAAATTTGTCGGTCAGATCTTGTTTGGTGAGATCTTTACTGAAATTTTTTATATAAATATTGGTAAAGGGAGTATTATTTTCTTGCAATTTCTCCAAACGTTCGTTACGAGATATATAATACTCCACTTTAACAATCTTCTCCTTCATTTGCATTCCGTTAACTCTTTCGATGGCTTGAACTGCGGCTTCTGTGGTCTCAAAGTGAACAAATCCATAACCTTTGCTATTACGATTTTTGTCAAGAGCTACCTTACAGCTTAAAATGTTACCAAAAATTGAAAACGTGTTATAACGTTCTGTTATGATGGTTTTGTCCAAGTTTTTAATAAATATATTGTTTGTTTCAAGGTTCCGTAAAATTGGATTTCGCTGAGCCCACATTACGCGCATTAGAATCCCTCTCATTAATTCAAAATTTAACGTTTCGTATGCATTTTTCGCATCTTCAGTGGAAGTAAAACTTACATATCCATAACCCAGCGATTCTTGAGACTCTGCAAACTCGAGTTGACTGAACTTGGGCAACTGCCGAAAAAGTATTAAATAAATCAACTTCATTTATTTCTGGAAGTAAATCACCAACATAAAGAGATAATCGTGGAAAATTGGCCTGTGTTCTTGCTTCTGCCATTATAATAATTGTAATTTCGTAAAATTGCTCAAACGCTTACAATTTTTTTCAAAGAAATTAAAATTTTGTTAATTAATTAATTTAGGATTAATTAATTAAAGAATTAATTGTTTGATTTTTACGTCGGTATTAAAACAGATTCACATTTAAATATAAAATAATATTTAATGATACTCTTTAACACTAATATAAACCAAGATTATCTATTGATAATCACCAACACCTAAAACTCACATAAAGGTTTACTTATCTCTTCCGTATAAAGCTAGAACTTCCTCTTCCCCAAAACAAAAAATATTTATGAAAAGTGTTTAGCTTTCTTTCCATAGAAATAGAGAGAATATTTACCTCTTACTTATTTTACTATTACTATTTTGCTAAAGGTATCTTGTAACACGGAGCCCGATAATTGAACGCGGCTGGTTGAACGCGGCCGTTTGAACGCAGAGACAGTTGAACGCAGGGACGTTTGAACGCTAGAAATTAGATGCAATTGTACCCCCCTTATTATGTTAAAATATAATGGACAATTGTAGACTGCACCGATGGTCAAAGAGTCTTATAATCCGATACGTAGATTGCACCGGATTCGGTTAGGGTACGTAGGGTACACCCTGTACCGTACAGGGAGCACCGATGGTCAGTAAGTAAGGTAATTACTCTAATGCCTGTACTAATAGTCACGGATTAATCCGAGATTCAAGATTAATTCTCGAAATAGCAGCTGTTGCTATGATACGGTCTAAATTCCAGTAATCTCATTGGTAAATCCTAGGATTATCTTGAATCTCGGATTAATCCGTCACTATTAGTACGAACATAAGTTAAATATCCTTTAGTCCACATTGAAGGAGATCCACCCTTCCTGGTAGCACACTTTGCCGAGTAGGACAGGTCTAGAGGGATATTTTTAGAATATACAACGGCAAATTTCGGATCCATCCTAAAATCTAGACATATCGTCGGGAATCTGACAATACCTGCTAACTGACATTTTTTTAATTACGGATTTTTATGTAATTTTCATCATAACTTCATTGCGCACATATTTAGAGTATCTGCTATGTACAAAACAATTTAATGAAATTGTAATTTTTCTACTTAGCAAGTAGAAAAATTATATGCGTAATGAAATATGATGCTAACTACATAGGAATCCGTATTGACCAAAATGTCAGTTAGCAGGTATTGTCAGGTAGGTATGAATGAGGTTTGGGTCTCAAACTTAGTACTCTAGAAGCCATGACTAAACTTAGGCTTGTAAATTAAGAAAAATTAATAAAAATTAAATTAGAATTTTAAAAAATATGTAAAAAACTGATTATAAAAAATAATAATTAAAATTATAATTTCTTTTTAAAGTTAAGCAACCAAAAAATATACTAAAAGAAATAAACAATACAAGAGTAACTTAATAACTGTCACATTAATAGAGTTTGTTACTCATCTTTTACAATAATCTCAAAATAATGGTTGCACGTCTAATAAAACAGTTAGCTGAAATTGTTGAAATGTTAGAATCGTGCTTTCATCAAATTTAATAACAAAAATCTTAACTGTCTGATGATTAGATGCTGGGCGAAAAAGGTGAAAGATTTAATTAAAGAAAAATATCAAGAACTGATGTTTTACTTATTTATTTATTTTTTTTTACTGATTGCATTTCTTTTATTTCAATACAAAATTAATATAGTGATCCATTTCTCGTTAAATAAGCGCAATGCAATTTATAGTTAATATTGCAAATTACAACCTCAAAATTTTAATATCAATTATCAAAACCGCTCATATATGTATTTTATACTTAATAACAAAAGTAACTTATAGGCTTACGGAAATGTTGATGGATTATAGATTCTAAAAGATTTTAGAAATCAATCATGCAGGAGGTCATAATATAAGATATAAGATGGTTTGAAACCTGTAATAATGAAATCCGAATTATATTATTACAGTTTATTCATAAAATGAAATTTTATCATCCAAAGAATATAAAATCTATTTGGAGTAAATTAATAATTAAACTTTATTATGATAAATAAAGTAAATGAAGTGAAAAATTATTTTGTTTCTTCGGATACCCTGCAGGTTTTTAAAACACTTTTACAAATAAAATACCAATGCAATAAAAATGTAAAAAATGTTCACCCTAATTTGTCGTTAACTAGAATATATTATATTAATATCAAAGCGAATTTCAATCGACTTATCAGCAATTTGATTTTAAATAGCACCCTAACCTTTACGAAACCTCAAATCAAACCTATGGAAGTATAACGTCAGAATTTCATAATTTTAAATTGTACTCTAATAATTTTATAATATAAAATATATTTTACATTAAATATTTTATTGAAGTTGATTAAAGAAACCTTAAGTTTTAAGTTTCAGTTTAATTATACGTCTTCAATTTTATTGAGGAAGTATTAGTATCAAGCTTTGTCTAAGATATACTGTTAACCAGCAATGTCTCTGATATAACATCTAGAAGAAAATTTTTGGAGATTTGAAATTGGATAAATATTATTAAAATATTATATTTCGAAAACAGCCTTTCAAAAAGTTCTTTAAATTAAAAACATTAAAATTATACCTTCAACCTTTAACGATATAAAGATCACGCAGAGTGTCTCAAATAAAATAGGAAAAGAGTCAATAACTGTTTTAGATTATCAGGTAAATTAATGCAAGTTTAAAGGCCGCCTTACACGAGGCGATGTTTTCATGCGATAAGCTGCAGGCACTTATCGCCTCGTTAATACAAAATCGCTCATGTGATTTGTTGCTGCAACCCTGCAAACGTGCGATTTTTTAACCTTGCGCATGCAATCTCATAAATAAGTCGCCTAGTGTAAGACGGCCTTAAGAAACAGACATTTACCGTTATTGGAACCCTAATTGAAATATACAATGCAATAAGATCAGCTCAACTTGACTATTGAGTCACGCGTTTACTATCTTAGATGTTCTTTACTTATCAAAAATTGAATGTTTATCACTGATTCTTGATGCAAATCTCTGTTGGAATCATCGAAATGATTTTAATGATTTCAATGATTTCGAAATCAAAGATGTATGATTTCAATCGTACTCGCTTAGGCGAAGACCATGCTAATCAATAATAATTCCGCAAAAGTGAACTAAGCGAGGTATTTTGTAATAATGACAATCCCCCCTAAAAATTTTCGATTTACCGGTACACTCTCTAATGGTAATTTTGACGTATATGAAATTCTGACAACACTACCTTCCGATGGCAAGAAACCAATTATTTATTATCTTTTATTTATTTATTTAACATTATCTTCCATTTCTCCATCTGAATTTTTATCTTTTTTTTTTCCTGTCTTCCTTCCATTTCTTGTAACAGAGTTTCGACATCTTTAGTGGACAAATTTAGAATTTCATCATGCGGTATTCCAGTCGAGGCTAATCCTACTCTAGCCGGACATCCAAACATTGCTTTATATGGGCATCTTCCAATTCAAAATGCAAAGCTCGGTTTTTCTTAAACCGAATAAATTAAATTCCTGCAGGCTAATCTGTAGTATAGTATTATTTTCGTCCATCCACGCTGCCAACATAATTCTCGATATCTCTATTGGCTAAGTTTCCGCTGAACAATTTTTACCTCGGCCATTGACATTAAGACCATTGACGTTCAGACACCATCATAAGCTTACAAGCAAAAAGTACATTAAAATAAAAAATAAAATGGAAAGTACTAAACTTCCGCCACCCAAATTTAAAAAAATTTTGGCTACACCTCAGAATTTTAGTAATTTGACCCCCTGGTGCTAGCAAAGCGTTTTGAGAAAATGGTCAAATTTTGTTTATTATTTTTTTTAATACTAATACGGGGGTTACTAAGTCAGTGGCGTCACTGGGAAAAGGTGCAGATACTTTAATCAGATTAGTCTTTTCCTGATTAGAACGTCCTATTTATGCACAATCCAGTCAAGAAACAGAAGGTATAAATCTATGATCCGATACTCTTAAGCTAACCTAACTAGGAACAACCAATCTAATAAGCATCTAAATTGAATTGCGCACCAATCAAACTTAATTCCGAGCGAAGCCGTGTTAATTAGCTAGATATTATATTTTATAATCAATTTTACCGATGAAAATTTGCTGAAAGATGATCATCTAAACTGTGAAAAATTAATTAACACATTTTCTTCCTAATGGCGGCGACAAATTATTTTATTTTAAAAAAGACCTTGGGCGAAACCATGTGTCAAGAGCCGTAAAATGTTAACGAGTTAATTTTAATTTAAATTTTCCAAGAAAACTTTTTACCTTAATAAGTAGTCCGATACAAATCCAAACTAGAGCCAAAAATTTTTCCAATTCAGCTCTGCACTGGAAACTTTGTTTTTTCTAATTTCATTTAATACTGTACACAGCAATTTTGTGAATTACTCGTCCACCGTCAGTTAGGATACATTAAACAATACCCAAATTATATGTGTCATCGAATCGGGATCATCATTTTGAAAATTTTGTAGTAAATTAATAAAATAGTGTAATATAAAATGGGTTTTGTCTCTAAAAACTCCTGATTGCAAAATTGAGAACATAAGAAAAAAAATCAATCCCCCGAAGTGCTGCCGAATGCCGGACAACCATCTTAATCGCGAATAATAAAATTCAGTAATGGGTTTAACAATGTGATGTCGTGTTATCAGAGGATGACGATGTTTCCTACAATCCCCGATGCCCAGAACTCTACTTTTCAAAATATTGTTATTTTATGTTACATAATCTACGGTTAATCTCTCTTAGGCAAATCGATATAATAATATATTATGCAAAAGTTGAAAATTTTTGAAAAATGAACTGTGAAATTGGGACATATAATATTGGTGAAAACAGGAAGAGAGGATTGGTTGACACACAGGCATACGGTGTACATGACATTGAAGTTTACGTTTGTGGAATATATGAGGTATTGCAATCAAAATGTAATTACTAATCATTTTATGATTAAAATAACAAACAAGCTTAAAGTAGGAAATCGAAAATCAATACCTGTCAAACCGCAATTTCAATTTCAAGACGATTTGATTGATCGAGTCAGCATCATATCGGATTTATTATTTTAGGAGTTATTTTGACAGGACATCTACTACGAATCGTAATCGAAATATAGAATTTAACCCAGCATTTTGAAAATCTGAAAGTATTTTTAAGGAAAAGAGATAAATCTATATCATGAAAAACACCAAAAATGTTGTTAACAAAAGTGACACGATGCAAGAGGAATTCATTTGTCAAGTTTGATGTCGCCATCGTGTACGCTTTATCCAGCTATAATAATATATAAAATGAAATTATGTCACGTCAAGAAGCTGTCAAATGCACGTCACTAAGAAATTGTGTTTTCACACTTCCACATTTAATTATAGCTCTTGTTTGCATTTTTTTAATATTAAAATTTTCTCCAATTTTCACCCTTTTTGCTATTTATAACACCGCCTTCAAACTAATTAATAATAATTATGTTTTTGTTATACCATAGAAAACATTTTTGCCAAAATGCTTCATCATTCAAAAACGGCTTACATTAACAATATTTTAATTAAATACATAACATCAATTTCTTACTAAAGAATTAAAATTGTAACCCAAAAATGAAAACCAACAAAGTAAATTACTAACCGAACCAAGAAATTATGTGGTAAAATACGAAAATTGCTTGGAAAATGTCCAAATGAATTAACTACTCTTTACATAAAATTATCGTAGTAGGTAACAAGTACTATATGCATAATAAAAGATGTTATCTCCACGATTTTTGGCATAAAATATACTTATAATTTTGTTGATGTTTCACCTGGACCTGGAAACAGTTGTATAATTAATTGTTGTGTTAAGTAACTTCTGAGAAGCACTGCATAATATTAGTAAATACAACAATAATTCCTTTGCAAATTTCCAAGAAAAAAAACTAGATCAGATGCTCTAAACCATGTCAGCAAAATAAATTCGAATTAGAATAAATAACCACATACATTTCAAAGAAACTATAGCAATACAAACATAAAAACTACTATTATATAACAAAGTAATAAAGCGTTAAGGAAGGAAGGAAAAATAAATTGTTTTCACTTATCCGAATTACTTAACCGGTAACATAATTGTCAAACTTATCCTAATCTTATTTTTGAATAATTTGATGCATAATAGACCCCAGGGCAAATAGATTTTTTTGAATCGTAAATATATTGAGTTGTGTACAAAGCTGAAAGATCGAAATAAAACCAAAGCAATAAATTTCAATTTATACGTTTCTTATAGTTTCCCCAAGGAAAAATTTTATTTAAAAGTTTAATTCAAATGAAAAATTATTTTTAAATAAATAAACAAAATGAACGCTGTGATGATATCAATTACTTATAATTGAACTATTCCAAAAATTTAATTATACTAATTATAAAATAAATTGAATAATAATAGTTAAATGCAAGCTCTAATTTTATCCTTTCATTTTTATTTAAAATTTTAATTTTCCTAATTTAATAATTTTGAAAGCAAAAGTAAACTATTAAGAATACAAAAGGAGGGGTTAACGGTGTTACGTTTGGAAGATTATTTGGAGAGCAATTACTAGGTTAGTATTATATTTTATTTGTTAATGTGAACATAGAAATTATGAAGTACCAGGTAAGTAATCGATTTTTTTTTTCTATAAAACTTTAATACTTTAAAACTTAAATGGAATCCTACCAAGTTTTTCTGGTTTTCATCTATGCATATGAAAACTTTTTGAATGGCATTTTCCTTCTTTGTGTTTATTTTTCAAATAAGTAATTTAATTAAAACATTGCTATAGTAAACCTGACATTTATTACCCTACATTTTTTGTAGTAATTAATAAGTGACATTAAGTTCGATAATCTATCGCTTTTTATCACAAGGAAAGCTAAATTTATCGTAATAGAAACGTTGAAAATTTTTATTTTAAATGAATGATGAGTTAACCCCATTCTTTTTAAATTTTTTATTTCAAAGATTAAACCTCTAAAATGTATCTTTAAAATGTAGTGACGTCAAATGGTTTTTAGAGCATACCATTTATAAGTATACATTTTTATTATTTATACAATAAGCAGTAATATAATTTGAGTTGTTCATGTGACAAAAAATATTGTACTAATTTATTTTATGTTATTAGGAAAGTATAAAAAACCTTAAGTAGTCTTTAACAATCATGTCTTTAACAAAATTGGCTTGAAACAATTTATATGTTACGGTTTTTACAATATTTTTTTAAATTTTGTTTTTCATTCCTTGGTTGATCTGTTACCCATACACAGTGAATTGCCAGAAAATTAAATTTATATAATTATTCCTATTTAAAAGACATTTTAATATGCAGGATCCACTTATTTAGCCTTTTTTTAAAGTTATTTTAATTCATATAAATTTTTGTATTTGGCTCTTATGTTCGTGTAAATAAATTATAATGTTGTGTACAACATACAACTTTTTTTATTAAACCAAAACCAATAGATTGTCGTTTGAAAACATCGACGACGATGTCATAACTTCAAAAAATCGCAAAGATGCTTTCAAAGTGCAAATAAAACAAAATAAGAACAGTGCAGTTTCGTGAAAATCTGGTTTTCAATTTTATGATAACAAAAAATATTACCTGATAATTGATTGTAAAGATTACATATATATTTTTCTAATTATAATATCTTTTCTGCTTTTTCGCAAAAATAAAAAGAAATCTTACTTGCCAAACTTCTCCATTATTTACTCCAACGAATACTAGAAATATAAACCGACATAAGAAAAAATTGAAATTCGAGAATGATGTATTCACGATTGAATTGTATATTATTTTATATAGTCGAAATCGTTTGTCAAAAGTTTAATTCCAACCCAATTTATTTTCATAATGTAAACATATATACATGCAAATTAATATTGCGCGATTGATTATCGTACTTGAAAAACATCAAAACTACATATTTAAAATTAAATAGTTCAACGTGTATATAAGTTTTAAGTCTACAACATCTAATGGGTTAGTGCGGCCTTCAGGCCGCACATTCTGGTTAATCTAGTTCTGCACCATTTAATTACTAAAAGGTTATGGCGATCAATAGGTCAATCAATAGGTAAAAATCAATAATCAATAGGTGATTGGTTCTGTTCTATTAATAACCAATGAAATTGCAGAAACTTTTTGCATTTTTTTGACATCAAATTTTGCCGCTTTAGAAATACTTCAGAGTGTAAAAAAGTAAACCACATAGTGTTTTCATTTATTTAAAAACAAACCGGTTGAAAATCTGAGCTTCAGTAAGTTGGGAAGCAGTTTATTATTTACTTTCATTTGCTCACTAATACCAAGTAAAGCTATTGTGTTTACTTTCCAATCTACAGAACGGGAAGTGATTACTGTCTAACCTGAGATACCTACTTGATAAAATTTTTTTTATAATAAAATAAAAGCGAGTTTATAAAGTTATTAATTAATTGTTATAAATTTGTCATATTTACTGATTGTGAATAAAATAGTATAGTATGCATACTTCGGTGTGAAGCTTCATTACAGCTTCGGCACTTAGCACCTCAGTGAACTTAGCGCTCAGCTGTAATAAGGCATTTTCTACCTTGACACGTAATATACTATTATCTATGAGAT
Organism: Cantharis rufa; assembly: GCA_947369205.1. Taxonomy (NCBI): domain Eukaryota; kingdom Metazoa; phylum Arthropoda; class Insecta; order Coleoptera; family Cantharidae; genus Cantharis; species Cantharis rufa. The sequence continues at coordinate 21,637,518 of OX376309.1, forward strand.
AAAATAACAGAACATAAAACACAAAAACAAAAACTAAATTAAAGACTTGGATCGAAGATCCGGCTTCTAATCTGGTTGATCAAAATTGGTAAATTGAACCATCTCGTGACAATATAAAGTACTACCTACATAGCTACTTAAGAAAATAATGTTGAAGAAGAGTTGCAGCAACAAAAAACTCTGAGCACTCAAAATAAAATGTTTGCATTTTCTACTGCATTATAATCGCATTAATATTCCGGATTAGAGCAAGATAAAATGATCTTCAAACTAATCCCCTAAATCTTCCAGCACATCACGATATGAAACATTTGGTTGAAACCCCTACAGTCGCGACCATCCTGCAATAACAACATGTTATGACCAACCCAGGAAGTTTATATGGTATTAACTATACAGACCTCCTAAATGCTGACATGGAAGGATGCTTCCGAACTTATCTTTACGGTCAAGATCAGAATCAGTCATGTAATATCCTGGTTGAATAACTAATGCCCATATTAATAGTCATAGATTAATCCGAGATTCAAGATTAATTTTCAAAATAGCAGCTGTTGCTACGATGCGGTCTAAATTCCAGTAATATTATTGGTAAATCTTAGGATTATCTTGAATCTCGGATTAATCAGTGACTATTGATTATATAAAGGCTGTCCCAAAATTAAGGCAAGATTTAAATTTTCCGCCATTTGTGCAGTAAAGTGTTGATAACTCTAAAAAACAACATATCGACAGCTGACAGTTTAGGGTTAGTAAAATTGGAGCGTCACATGACAGAACAACGTGTCATCATTATTGAATATAAAGCCAAACACATTGGTCGTCCAAAAACAAGTCTTTCAAATGACAATATCGGAGCAGTGCGTGAGAGTGTCGGTGAAAATCCAGAAACATCAATTCCAAGAAAAAGTTATTCCATAAATAACCCTATTCTATGTACTTTATGATTCAATACAAAAATTATAATCAAAAGCCTAAAAAATTTGTTTTCTATTTAATTCAAATCTTGCGTTAATTTTGGGACACTCTTTATAACACCACCTTTTTTGCACGAAGACCTTAAATTACGTGTTGCTCAAAAATCAAAAATGCCTAATTGAATGCCTGAAAAAGAGAAGCTACTGTCAATTGTCCGACATGAGATGAAGTTCGTCAGTACTGAACATAGCTGCTCAAGATGAAATAAAATAAACTCGATAATGCAAAACCTATCTTACTTTAATTTTACAAAATTCCCGAAAAAAAAGTTTAAAACTAAAAGAAAACACAATTTCTAAATTATACTGCACAATAAGGATATAACTGAAATGCTTACTTATTATCGATGATAAAGATGTGATACAAATTTTGTTGTTCTAAATAATTGCCCCAAGTAACGTAACGTAACTTAAACTTAAGAACCGCTGTGATGCCCATTATCTCGCGATGAAAAAAGCACACTAACCGGATTATTTAAATATACTCAATCGATATTACAAAGTTTTCTTAATAATAAATTTAATATATAGAGTGATTTAAATAAAATAAAGCAAAAGTTTGAAGTTAACAATTATGGAATATATCAAAATTTTGAAATTCTTTTTCAATTTATTTCAAATATATCTGCTGTTTATTTTTTTATTCTTTCATTAACATGAGTTTAATGTAAATTAAAAACTACATTTTATCACTATTGATTTGCTGAAAAAAGTCTTGTGCTGCAAGAGGTCAAATTCTCATAAGCTAACCATTTCTTTTGATCACAGAAGTTCTGTAGCGTTGCGTTTCTCAATAGTTCTAAGTTATCAAATCTTTTCATGTCTTTTTATGTCAAGATCTTTTTTAATCAGATTAGTTTATAAACTAAACTCGTCTGCGAGAGAAATCTTTATAGTTTTAAGGAAAATTTTTATTCAATATTTGAAGCTGGATTCTCAAGTGGAACTGTTTGATATCTCAAAGGGCTACAAGAAAATAAACCAGATTCATGTAACATAAACTGATTTACGTGGTTGTGTATCAAGTATGGCAGTTGAATTGCTTTTCAAAACGAGACTTTAAATTGATTTGCAAATAAAGTATTTGTATTGAATTAATAAATCTTTTTTTAAAAATGATACGACCCTAAGTGGTAGTTAAACTTTAGAAATCCAAAATTAAATTTCATAACCAGAATTCAATGTAAGAGATTTGATCTTACCTTAAGATCACCTTATCTCCATAAATACAAATTCTGTAATTGATACACGTGTAGTTTGCTGAAATTGAAATTGGGCCTGCAAACTCCTTGTGTACTGGTTTCAAGTTAACTAAAAAATAAATTTTATATTAGATAACACTTTTATTGATTTAAAATGTTGATTGCTTTTTGCAAGCTTTAATCTACGTGCTACTCTTATTGTTTTTTATATCATAAAATTCGATTAAGACAAAAAATATAGTTTGTATGTAAAACCGGTTGGTAGATAAATTTGGTGTTTTTATGTTCTTGTAATATTATCTTTCTAAAAAAAAACCAAACTAACTCTATAAGTTCCTTCTCTATTTACTGTTACATTATTTAAAATTAGTTGAAGTTAATTTTAAAACCTAATGCAAATCTACTCCACTTACTTTTTTATAAGAGCAATACAGTGAAAGTATTATACAACACTAACCAATTTTTATTTGCTTTATTTTTAATAATTATTTTTGTCTATTGCTTGAATTAAATCATATGCATAATTTGTGTGCATATTATGCAACTGAAGGTTTTCTCAAAATTATTATTTAGCGTAAACAAAGTTAAATTGATGACTAAACCTGAAGGTTCCGCCTTATAAAATAAATAATGACAATCATTGTGATTTGTGAAGGAACGAAAACAAAAACTATTATATCAACAACAGATTTTCATTTTGCATTTTCCTAAAAATTGCCGAATTTCTATCATTTTTTTTTTGGTGTGGTTGGGATGTCCTAAGATAATATTCTTAAACTTACACAACCCGACTCGCACACGAAAATACGTTATTTTTGAATACAAGGTCAAAACATAATGATCTATATGCAAATCAAGTCAAAAGAGTTTGATTACGGTCTTCTGGGTTAGTACTATAAGATTCTTACTCATTAAAAAAACTCTTTGGTGTTATTTTGCCCCTGTTTACAAATTTCTTTGTGGTGCAATCGGAATTGTCGTAAGACTATGGTTTCCTATCTTCAGCGTATTCTCTTCTCTTCATCTTATCTATAGTAAGTATCGCCGGGTTACTGTCAGTTAATGTGCACAACAAATCGAGCTTCGACTTTTGCACTATTGGAAAGAGGACAATTTTCTAAGCATTTTGAGATATTACATTGATGAGGATTATCCATTAGTTTTCGAGAAAATGGCATTTGAAAATCAAAATTTTACGTGTATTTCTCCATAAGGATTGCGCACACGAGTGTTCTATTGCCCGTACGTGCGTTCTGATATATTCTTAGTGTTAGCCGTCAGACGCGATTGTTAGTCTGTCGGGTACACATCGTGCGTGGCTAATAACACAGGCCAACAATGAAAAAACTTTTTCAATAATTTTAACTAATTCCTGTGCAATTTGGTGTACTGATTCCGAAAAAAGAAAAAAAAAAGTTGTATCACCCTCCAATTTTTCACATTTCGACATTAACACTTCGTTACATGATGAAACGAATTTTGAAAAAAAATATATTTTGGGTTACTTATTATGCTGTAATTAATGGGAAAAATAAAGAAAAAATTCCAATTTATCAATTCATTGTAATATTTAAAAAAAAAAGTGGGTATCGCCCAATATAGCACTCACCATTTCACCACATTGTTTGGTCAACAATACTTAAAAAATTTAAACTAATGTGTTAAACTATGTTTAAGTTTAAGTTTAAGAGAAAATTTTAAATAAATGAAAAGAACTATAAATTTTAAACTTTTTTAGATCAGTTTAACCCTATTTTTTGAAATAGGGTATTGTGAGAGAATGGTGGGTGATAGAATAAAACTGCTTTCAAATTCGGTTTCAGCATCCAAAAATACATAAGATTCAGGTAATTTTAAAAAAAAAGTTTTTACAAACCTTCATTTTGTTGGCCTGTGTAATTAAAGGCTAATAATAATTAATAATAATAATAAATTAATAATAAGAGCGTCGGTTTTGACGAACGCAACCAAGGCAATCGAGAATCCATCCTAACAACGGTGGTCGACAACTGAATACAAGTGCTACATCTATCAGTAAGAGTATATTAATCCACGCGTACCGTCAATAGAACACTCGTGTTAGTTGAAATCCCTATCTCAAATGCATGTAAAATTTTGATTTTCAAATGCCGTTTTCTCGAAAACTAATGAATAATCCGCAAAAATGTAATAACAAAAAATGCTTAGAAAATTGTCCACTTTCCAATAGTGCAAAAGTCTAATTTTTTTTAAATTTCAATTTCAGTTCTACAAAATTTCAACATGCAAATTAAATTATTATTGTGACACCTATTATGAAATTTGTCCAATGAAAACTTATCTTTCTATCCCAAAATTTATAATTAGCAATCTTCCAAGTTTTATTTGTTTTATTTTAATTTGTTTTTAGCAAAACAAATTATTTTTATATTTTACAAAAATATAAAATGAAGCACCAAACTCGATTGACAACTTTGGAACATGACACTACGACTACAGTCTAGCCCTTCATCTTCCGGAATGGGACGTCTCGCCGTGGCCGTCTCGCCGTGGCCGTTTCGCCGTGGCCGTTTTGCCGTGGCCATTTCGCCGTCGCCGTTTCGCCGTCGCCCTTTTCGCCGTCATTAATTAAAAAATATAAATCCAAAGTTACAATTAAAGTTTCATTAAATTATATATAAAATTAAATAAAAAAATTAATAAGGATACAAAGCAAATAAAAAAATATAAAAATATCGAGGGTTTTTTTTTATTTCTACTTTTCTAATTTCTAATTTTCCATAGCCCCGAAAATATTAATTTTTGCAGTCAAAATGTTATAGTCTTTTTATAACTATTGAGTTATAGATTACTTTAACATGCCCAATCAATAATTTAATTGATTGATTCTACAGCTTATATACAGGGTGTCCCACTTTTCTAAAAAAAATATTTAAAGAATTTTTTTTTCTAAATTCAAACCCTCGAAGGTTTCTTTTTTATTTTTGCTTTTCTAACTTCTTATTTTCCATGATCGAAAATATTAATTTTTGCAGTCAAAATGTTATAGTCTTTTTTATAACTTTCGAGTTATAAATTAAAGTAAAAAAAATGTTGAAACGTCTACAGCGAAACGGCCACGGCGAAACGGCGACGGCGAAACGGCGACGGCGAAATGTCCTAGACCCTCATGTTCGACAACTGCTTTTCCACGGTTGTTTTGTAAAGTAAACTAGAAGAAATTAAAACCGCCTTACTCGTAGTAATCTCGAGGATAAACGGTGTGCGCTTCGTCTGCTTACCTTTGACCGCCAAAATTTTCATACCAGTGAGAAATACTTAAGATACTCACTCGTAGGCACACCGAAATGAAGTATGAAAGGGGGTTCCCGTGAGAGCGATCTTTCTTTATTTATTTATTATTCTTTACATAAATATCAAATGGCATTTTTAAGTAGGTACATACAATTTGAAAGTACTTGTCACGCTCAGATGATAGGATAAGCCATTTTACATACAGGGTATCCCAGTGACTGTGGAGAACCTTTAAGGTGGTGATAAAGGACACTTTTCTAAAACAAATTTTCAAATAAAATGTTTGCCCTAGTCTAAAGCCTTGGGGGTACCGCACCTCCCTTTAAAGCAATTTTTTGAATTTCTGATTTCAAACGGGCATAGCTCCGATATTATTGTTTTTATAAGCTTAATGGATTGGAAATTTTTTAAAGATCTTTCGCTTATCTATAAATTATTATCGTCTTTATCGTCTAGAATCAACTGATTTCGAGTTATAAATTAAATTAAGGGAAAAAATGTTTAAAAAATTTAGGTTTTTTTTTACGTTTTTTGCAAACCTCGTATTTCTTAAACGAAACGTCTTAGAAAAAAAATGATGGCCCAAACCGGATAGAGAATTTATCGGGCTACAACTTTGGTTAAATAAATTTTTTTGGGAAACCAACCGTTTTCACAGAAGTACTGAAAATAATGAGCAAGGTGTAGGTAAAAAAAATAAATCAAAATAAATAAATAACATTTTTCCCCTTAATTTAATGTATAACTCGAAATCTGTTGATTCTAGACGATAAGGGATTCTAACCTAATTTGTAGATAAGTGAATAATCTTTATAAAAGTTCCAATCCATTAAGCTTAAAAAATCAATAATATCGGAGCTATGGCGGTTTGAAATCAGAAATTCAAAAAATTTCTTTAACTGGAGGTATCCCGAGGTACCCCCAAGGGTTTGGGCTTGGACGAAAATTTTATTTGAAAATTTGTCTTAGAAAAGTGTCCTTTATCACCACCGTCTTTGAGGTCACCTCATGGTCACGGGGACACCTTGTATGTAATTCAAAATTTAAAAACCGGAACAGGTTTTTTCAATTGTTAAATATTTAATGCAATTGTTAGTTTACTAAAGAAAATTTTGAAATATTTACAATTATATTAAAATATTTCTAGTATGTATTTCTTTTAGAATGCAGTAGATTAGAGGTTTATTATTTTATATGGAAGTAGCTTTATAGGTTTACATCTTTAGATTCTTTATTAAATTATCTTTACATAAAATATTTTATAGTTTGTGTAAGAGATTTCTTTATTATATTATACAAAGTAGTGAACATTTTTACTTTTTATTAATATTAACTCACAATGTAAACTTTTCTTACAAAATTGAGTACAACAAGAGTACTAAGATAACTAACAGGACATTTAAGAACAAGTGAAGAACAGTGCAAAACAACAAAATTAAAATTTTGAAAAAGGGGGAAATCTTATTTCGCGATTTTCGTGGTTGTTATTAGATTTAGAAATTTTTTTTTTACAGAACAATTAAGAACAAATCAAGAACAATCGAAAACAACCAAATAATTTTTAAATTTCGAAAAAAGAAGAGCTGGCAAATAAAAAGTTATTTGGAATTTTTTAAATAGTTTTTTGCAAAATTAAAAAACAAATATCAGAACTATTGAGATCAAATGAAAAGCAATCGAGAACAACAAAAATTTAATATTTTAAAAAAGAGAAACCCAGTAGTGCCCGAATGCTTGGATTTTAAATTGCACTAAATATGAAATCAAGTTCAAAAATTCTCGGACATTTTAAATTTAAAATGTAAAATTATACTTCTATTGATTCATTTATTCCAAACTAGAGCAATTTTGAATAATAATCATGATACAAATGCATATTCTTAATTAATTATTTTTATAGCTTTGATGAACTTGAATGCCAAAAAGCAATCTTGCTTATTTGCATAAACTTACAGAAATGCTAAGAACCAAAAATATTATTTTATAAAGCCATTGCTATACATTTATACAATAAAAACGGTTTTCTTTGAATAAACAAATTTTTTTTGTTTAATTTAAATAAAGTATTTTTGGAAAAACAAAAATTTGTTTAAATCAACAAGTAAATTAAAGTTAACATCGATAAAAAATTATTTTTGTTTAAATTTAACAAAATTTATTTGCTGTAAAACAAAGGGTTTTATAAATTGTTTTGTGCGAAAAAATCAATTATTTAAATAACCAAGAATTAATTCTTCTAATCTTTAAAGTATAACTTTTAAATGAAGTTATATATTTATGGAAATTATCGTTCTGCTCTACCTCCCGAAGTGTTACGAGCGTCTTAAAGTTATTGTAACTAATCTTATACATAAATAAATTATTATTTACGCATGACTCATTTTGCAATATAACTATGGTACAATAAAAATTTTTGAAAGGATTGATACGGGTTGATAGTCCTTTTATAAAAGCAACAATGTGTTAGAAATATTGAAATGACCGCTCATATAGCATTGATTATGCACAGGTACATTATATGAAGAGATTTGGTATTGGTCATTTAAAGTATAAAAAAAAGCTTAAGAATCCTCCAAAATGTAATATATTAACTGTTTTAAATTTTATATGGATTTATTTGCTGACAATAATTTCAAATAAAAATTTTATCTTGAAATATATAGTAGTACTTAATTAATTTTATTTTTCTTTTAAAGCTAAATTTATATTTTAAAAGTACTTTAGTAAAGCTTCTAAATTAAATTTATTTAAATCAATGAGAAAATTTAAATCCGTAATCAATACCAATATTTTACTTAAAGTATATACAGATTTGATTTTATCAATGTAATTTGGGGTTTTTATTGTTTTTATCGTTTAATTATACAAATTTCGTGATTTGGTTCGACAATCAACTTATTTTCGACAATAAATTATTACTTAAATAATCTTAACTTTTAGTTTATTAACGTAATAATTTCTAATTAATGTACTTACTCGATATAAGTTGAAAGCTAATTTAAAACCTCTTTAGGTTTCTTGACTAACATATAATAATAATATATTGGCTATGATATTTAATAAAAATCCCAGGATGCATTTTTTTAAATTATAAAATACTTCCAAAATGTTTCAATATTTTTAAATTTAACTTTTCAATAAAATCTAATAACAAATATCTTTTTAATCTTAAATGCCAGTGTACTTTGAAATTATAAAATTTTCAATTTAAATTAATTATATTCTCCGTAATATTAAATTTCATTCAAATTCTTCTTCAATGTTCAATCGATAGTGGATGAGATTTCCTAAAGTTGCAATAGGACCGAGTATTACAAAAGAGTGCAGTGTGCATTATAAAATTTTTTTAAAAAATCAAAAAACTCGAGCATTTTAGTTCTACAAAAACGTGTGCAGTGGCATTTTTACTTGTTGTAAAATACTGACGTGTTAATCCTCTGATTATTCATCCAAAGATAGATTTCAAGTTCAGAAAGTGTGAAAATTGCTGTTAACATATTAAAATTAATATACAAAAAACAACGTTGTCATGCCATTTAGTTTTATTATTGTTTTTGTTTTTCATCTAAATAACTTTATTATTCTTTTTTACTTATATGCATATTAAAAGAATTAATTCAAAAATTAAATGACGCACATATCTATTGTAAAAAAAATTATACTAAGAAATATCAAAGCTCATAAGTCGTCCTTGCTTGCAGAATACCGGGTCTTCGATCCATACCCGTTTTATCTGGCAGATTAGTATATCCTTGACAATGTCTTAATTAATGTAAATCTTGTTATGTCAGTTTTTCTTTCATTTTTTATTTGATGAATAAAAAATAATTACACAAAATAAAAAAAATCAAAAATACAAAAATATTATGTTTCTTGGCGATATAATTTTGATTGTCGTCTTTTTCTTCGGTTCTTTAGAATGGTTGAGGCTACAGGATCAGCTTAGGCCTATTATCCTCTCGCCCACCGCACCGGGTCCCACCGGAGTCTTTTGTAGATATCCAGAGAATCTCTGTGCCAAATATTTTTAGAGAAGTGGTAGGGAGCCACTAATTAATGTGGAACCGGAAGGTTTCTATAGTTATTAAGTTTTCTTACTACTGAGAAAATCTCTTGATAAGAAGTGAGTGTGATTGGGAATTGAAGTTTAGAAGCGGTGGGTAGACAGATTGTTTAGAATGGCTACATCGTTCCTATTGGCAGGGACGTGTTAAGGATTTTCTGCCCCCGTGGCGCAATACTATAAAGCGCCCCAAGGTGTAATATTAAAATAATATTGATGACCCTTTTCTTTTAACTTTTTTTGTGTTATTGTTACAAAATCCCACTGTAATATACCACTTTTTTTAAATCTCTCTTTACAATTTTGCGCCGTTATTTAAAATAGCATTTTTGGGAAGCAAAAGAGCACTGAGTGCCATAGTTAGTATGGCACTGCCTATTGGTGTGGTCTTAATCTGTGGTGATGAGATCTAAACTGGTTAACAAGGTTTTGAGTGGAAACCTCCGCTCGATCCTCGCTACTGAAGGCAGGGACGCTGGGTTACTTGAGTTTGTCTCAAATTTAGGATGGTTCGGAAAATAAAAGAAGAAAAAGGCTGCTACCAAAATCGGAGGGAGCATGATGAGCCAGATATACATATATGGCCTGAGTGCAGGCAAACTTTCGTGCACCTTTCACATCTAGAACTCTTTTACCGTTTAACAAACTCAATTACTTCTAGAATTACAAAAAGAAAGAGATCTCAATTACCTATATACTCGCTACACTGTGAAAAAATATTTGTCGCTGTAACAGAGCTATTAGTAACTATAGCCTCAACTGAGTTTTGTTTTGTTGCTCTAACAAAATTTTTGTTACTGCAACAAATTTTCTGCTGCTATAACTAAGTTGTTTTCTATTCACTAAAAAAGATTAGTTGATCTAATAAATTTTCTTATTCTGCATAGAAAAAAGCTTTGTTATGGATACACAAAACATGTTACAGCAACGAAAAACTCTGTTGAAGCTGTAGCTGCTAATAGCTCTGTTAGGGCGACAAATCCTTTTTCTCAGTGTAGTAATAGTAATACACAAAGTGTTTAAAACGAAAGTATCATGTAGAACGTTTAATCTACATTTTTTATTGATTAACTTGTTTATTTATGAAATGCAATAAACTCACGCCAATATAATTTGATAAGAATAAATGCAAAATTAAAGGTGCTTCAGGCATGAGCTATTAAATCTAAATATAACGGCAACTTGTTTGAATTCAATTTCAAAGTTAGATAATAAATTTTGACCACTAAAGTACTAAGGTGGTGCTAGACTGTAAGGAGTAAATTTATATAAAGAGAAAAAGTAAATAGAAACCTCGATCTTCTAAGAGCAAAAATTTTTAAATTTAATAATCAAATAAAGTTGTTTTTATAAAATAAAGTGATTAACTGGTTAATCTCGGGTAATTAATCAATGAATTTACGTAAATATAAAATAAAATAACTTGTATTTGCCAGTTTTCACACATTTTCACAAGCAAAAATGTTCATTTTTACATTAGAAAAATATTTTAATCTTTTGATATTATTTGACCCACTTGAAATATAAGTTGTATTTTCCTTTAACCCTGAATATATGAATAGCAAAAGCGTATAGTATTTTCTCTTTTTATATTTCGTTGGGTTGCAGTACACAAAAAGAATATTCAACTAATAAAATTTTTTTTTTTCTTAAAGTGTCAAATCGAAATTGAGCTGTCAATAGCAGTAAAAAAATTTACGCTTTTATGGCGTTACCTCAATATACTACTTTTATAGTTATTGCCAATTATTATAAACATTTTTCAGGTTTCAGTTTCCGAAGTTTCCAGATACGTTGATCCAAATGGTCATAAGCAAAACGGAACAAAACGGTGAGTGAGAATTTAAATATTTTTGCGATTTACTAAAAATGTGTTAAAATTTATAATTCGCGTATGCTTATGCTTTAATTATTTCAATTACTGGAGAGATACAAGTAAATTAAAGTTTCTTCATTTGGATATCAACCCATAATTATGTGGATTAAATCTACGCATAGTTAAATTTAATGAAAGTTAGAAAGTAATTAAAATGATATAATCGCGTTATTTAAAATAAACAATTAAAATTATTTGGTGTTAAATGTTACAAAGCGTTAAATTATTATTTTTATTCTTATATAATACCTGCACAAAATTAAAATGTAGTTTAGTGGTGCATTTAAATATTACTCTTCAACAATAGCTCTTTGTTCTGAAATTGAAAAATATTGCAACTATAATTTTGTGCAAACATCGTTTAAAGTTTCAATTTTTTTATTTTTTACTTTGTTGAAATAATATAAGAAATGTATATTATGATTTTATATTATGACTGAAAAATTGTAAATATTTAAATTGTTGTTCGCGCCAACTATTTTATATTGCCGTTTTTTTTATTTTTTTATTGCCGTTAGCGTTGACCGGAGTGGTCGTATTTTACGGAAGATCTAAAACTTATAATTTGGGTTGCTGATTGAAATAATTTGATAATTTAGTGAATAAAACTTTATTGATTGCGTGAGTAATTTGTCAAAATTATTGTTAATTTGGATTTTGAAGACTTTATTTGGAGTTATTTTAAAATTTGGAAATTAAAATTATTAATTTTGTTCATTATTTTGGTAATTTCTGTGAAAACGGTTGGTTTTCCAAAAGAAATTATTAAGCTCAAGTTGTAGCCCGTTAAATTTCCTATCCGGTTTGGGCCGTTAGTTTTTTTCTAAGACGTTTCGTTTAAAAGATACGGGGTTGGCAAGAAAAGTAAAAAAAATAAAACTTGGAATTTTTTGACATTTTTTCCCTTAATTTAATTCATAACTCGAAATCTGTTGATTCTAGGCGATAAGGGGTTATAAGTTATAACATAATTTGTAGATATTCAAATGCTCTATAGAAAAGCTTTAATCCGTTAGACCCAAAAAATCAAAAATATCGGTGCAATGGCCGCTTGAAATCATAAATTGAAAAATTTGCTTTAAAGTGAGGTACCCCCCAAGGGTTTGGACTTGGACAAAAATTTTATTTAAAAATATGTCTTAGAAAATTATCCTCTATCACCACCTAAGAGGTTCTCCACGGTCACGGGGACACCCTGTATATTCAAAATTTAGCTATCGGGTTAGACAATAATTAATAATTGAACCAAAAGAGCTCAACAGTGTTTAGAAGTAAATGGAAGACATTTTGAACACTTGTGACATTGCTCTAACGCGGTAGCTAGATTTCAAGTGCTGACTTTTAAAGTTAAGTTCGTTATAAGAAATTGAAATTTAATAACTTAAGTCGAATATAACTTAAAAGGGGTGGTAGTAATACAAAATTTTTTCCTACAAAACTTGCTTATTTTTTAAAGAGCTTTCCAACAATACCACTTTCGACATATGGTGCTATTTAAAATTCTGGATTTCTGGACTTTCTGGAGCAAACTACTCTGGATGCCGACTTTTCCCGGAAATAATAATATCACCATTAGATTCGTCCTTAGGGCTTTTGTAATAAATTTTTTTAGCCCAACTCTCTACGACTTGAAAAAAAGTACTGATACGGGTGGTCTGGGTCACCCTACATACCTACGTACAGACGTTACGACAAAACTAGTCAAAATGGATTCAGGGAAGGTCAAAACAGATATTTTGGTCAAAATCTGAAAACCGAAAAAAATCGGGATTACAATACTTTCTTTTTTACAAGGATGTAAACAAGGAAAGGAAGGTGGAAAGAGCGAGATGATGCAGATGATCTGAATAAAACAATGCAAGACATATCAAAGACTTTTCATAAAATTGGAGACGAGCACCTATCAAACTAGGATGCATGGCGAAAGGGTTGGATGATCGAAGAGATACTACAACTTATGCAGGAAAAACAAAAATTGAAAAACAACGAAGCGGCATAATACAAAGACACTCAGAGCAGAATAAGACGAGAAATTAGAGCAGTAAATGAGAAACGGCTTAGAATTCTATGCAATGAACTAGAGAAGCTCGAAAGAAAATATGATCTGTTTAACATTTACTCAAGGGTCAGAGAAGCTGTTGGAATACATAAATCCAGGGAACGGTACGATTCGCCGGGAACTATTCGCCGCGGCACAATTCGTCGCAGCACGATTCGCCGTGGCACGATTCGCCGCGATTTTTTTATTTTTATTTTTATCTAGTTTTTTCCGTTCAGTGACCTCATCTATCGATAATCTTTGATAGATTTTTAACCCATAAAAATGAATTAAATAAATTAAACTGTTACAAAACGATATTCACGTTTTCAACGAGTTTCACCTTTTTCGAGTTCCATCTTTTCCGAGTTCTTTCGGTCTTCGGGGATATTTTTAATTAGTTTAGTCTTTGTCAAAACGGCTCGAAGCGCCCGGAGCGGAGGGGACCGGAGCGCAGAGTAGCGCAGAGTCGAATTTGACAAAGACAACCATAGCAATACATGGATCCACCGTAAAAAATTATTTTTTTCATTAGAGCTAAAATTTGAACCATATTAATTGACCTGTGTCCTTATGTAAGTATAAGAGGTCAACAAATCGAGTAATTAGTTTATTGATATATGGCGCTAGAAGCTCTCGGCGAATCGTGCCGAGGCGAATCGTGCACGGTGAATCGTGCGCGGCGAATCGTGCGCGGCGAATCATGCGCGGCGAGTTGTACCCAACCCATAAATCCAATATAACAAGAACACTGTAAGCTATAGACGACAGAATCGTAATAGACAAATAAGAGCAAATGAACCTTTGGAAATTACATATATCCGAACTCCTTGAGGACAATAGACCGGGGCAACTTCCGGAGGCCAGTTGCTCAGATGACCTCCTAATAACAACAGACGAGGTCGAGAAGACAATATCACAACTCAAAGACGGCAGATCGTCTATGCCAAACGGTGTTCATGCGGAGTTCCTTAGGTTGTTCGACGATGAAAGCACATCTTGGATGACAGCGGTGTTTAATAGGATATACTCTAAAGGACGGATACTAAAGATATGGCTCAAATCTACATTTATTTTACTAGCAAAAAAATTAAATGCTAAATTTTGTGGGGATTTTTGCACCATCAGCCTTATGAATCACCTCTACAAACTTTTCCTAAAAATAATTCATAAAAGAATCCATCGAATATGTTAAGAACACATCAGCACTACCACAAAGTGACCCTTGGTTGGAACGTATGAATGATCCATCCATACTCAGAATCGTCTCATCAATTTTGCCCGAGGGTGGTTCAACTTTAATCCGCAGTCAACTTAAAACGGAGGTTTCTTCGCTTTCTGTTTTTTAGGATCTTAGTTTCAGGTCGATAGGATAAATTCCCACAACTGAGAAGGCAGTTTTGCAGCTTTTGGTTATCAGTCTGCCATAACTCCCATAGCAGAACAAGAGGCTAACGTTTGTGTTTTTTCCTCAATTGCCCTCTTGTAAATTTAAATCATGGATTCTGCTAGATCGATCTCCCAGCTGGATCTTGTCCTACGTTGTAATTTGTTAAAGCCTATAGCTTCTTGGCATACAACATTTTATTCTTTGACTAGTCTTAATTTATCATTGTTTAAATAAACTTTGATGTCCCGGTTGCTTGTTCTGTCCCGGTAATAGTACATAATTCTCATCTTTTGGGCTAACAGTTCCAGTTTTGCTTTTTTCACCATTGATGTAGTTTGTCCAGGTTTTCTTGTAGCTCTTGCATTGGTTTCTTCTTAGTGGGGTTTTCAATATTTTGGTTAGGTTATCCGCGTAGGCTTTTTCATTGATTTGGTGTGAATCGTTATCTTGGTATGTATGTCCACAAGTTTGACCTAAAGACCAATCCCTATAAGCAGCTCTTACTGCAAATTTTACCTACCGCAGTGAACGATACTTGTCTGAGAGAATTACTGAGATCAGTGATCAGCTTCAATCCTTTGTCTATTAAAGATAGGTCTTCCTCCCTATTGGGGAGAAATACATATATTTCCGCGATTTTGTTCACAGTGCCCTTCCCAAATCTTTTCTTATAATTCCACGACGGGAGGTTTCAAACTATGCAAATGAAAAACTCACTCGGTCGATTTTGATAAAATATTTTTTTTCAAATGAAAACGATAATATGCACCTTGACCTTAATCATTGGTGTATATTAGCTAATTCAAGTTTACTAATTTATTAAGTATATTCCAGTTGCACAAACTTGATTAACCGTAGCTAACAAATTAACCATTAACATATACATATTAACATATTAACGTATTAACATTTTAACATATTAACTTTAATAGGTTATCGATGCAACCCACCCGACGACTATTAAATTTATAAATTCAGGACATCATATTTTTTATAGCTTCGCGCATATAGCCTAGGGTTTATCCAAACGATTATCCCGATTTTACATGGAATTTAATTTAGAAACATTAAAAATATTATTTTCTAATATGTAAAATATCATGAAAAAAAAGGTTCCATGGCATATGCTACATGTCACACATATGCATACAAATAACTCGAAGCGCTGTAATAAATCAAATTCGAGAGGAAGATTTTATGAATTGAAAAATATGAAAGTATAGTTGACTGAAAAAATTTTGTTTGGTGGACTATGAACTTATTAATGTAATTACCTTTAATTACTTACTGTAACAGCCTGAAAATTTTATTGTTGAAACATTTATTATTAATTTTTCTTTTGTGTAATGTTCCGAACGCAGTTTTCTTTACATTAAATTACAACTTGTGAAAGACGGAAAGTTATTGAATGCTCTGAGGATTTTTGATTGCTTTAATGGAGAATACCCTCTGCTCGGCTTGTTTAACTGTATTCCTCCGGAGCTTTTTATTAGAAACTTTTAATTTATTTACTATAATTATTATTTATTAAATAATATTTTTTTAAATTTGGCTCTAAATTCCGTCAGCTATACCGCAGTTTTCAAAGAGGAAGCTTAATCAACTGTAACTTGATTAAGTAAATACTTGAGAAAATGTGCTTCTATATAATTTTAGAAATTTTTACTTAAAATTTTAATATAGCAATCTTAAATTTATTAAAAATTCTTTAGCTCAGGTTTTCCCCAAAATTGTATTTCAATTTAATTTATAATTGTTAATATTGTATCATTTCAATACAACAATTTACGGAAAACTTTGCAATAGAAGAAAGCACTAAAATTTTCTCTACACAAAACTTTTTATCTGTAATAAAGTTTTCCTCTTTTCGCGCGAATAAACCTCAAACAACTGAAAAATCGCTCTATTGTAAAACCTGTTAATCGGAGCCGGACTGGCTATAAGAACTAAAATATTCAAATAAAAAAGATTAATCAATTTTCATTATAACATAAACACGCTTGTTCAAGTTGTGTTGAAAAAGCATATTCATAATGCAATGTAACAGTTTTTTAACGTGTTGGGTATGTAAATTTAAGCAAGAGGTTTTCCATTAATACCATTAGCAGCTTACCATTTGTAAATAAATTTTAATATGTTTTCATATCAACAGATTTTTGAATTTCATTTGTCTCGGTTTTAAATATGCAGAATTTTAAAAATACAATTAACAATAATTATTTTGATTTACAATTAAAATTTTATCAACGGTTTTAATTTATCAAACAAATCGTGCAGTTATTTCAGACATTTCAAGCAGTCTATCCAGTATCAAATATCCAATTATTCATTAATTATTCACTCCATTTTTCTGCTTATGAATCACCAAACTGAATACTTTATTCCTATATACTTCTGTTAGCTTTTAGTGTTGTGATAACTCCCAAATGAAAAATAGGATTAATTAAATCTCGATCAATTGCTAAAAACTTAAAGTTAAATTCTGTTATTATAAATTAAAACAAAGTGCTGCACCTATTTACGTCGAGTATACGTAACGTCAACAGAATGATGGTTTGATGATAGTCAATAACATGTCATAACATGTGTACAAACAATCAATTTGTGAAATTTATCGCAATTACTAAAATATTTTGAAAAAAATTACCATATTTCAACAATATAGAAAAAAGGTATAAATCTTGAATCTAAATTACAAAGAGGGTCATAAGAATTTTAGTTTCTTGCTGTATTTAAATTGGGTATCTTACCATTAGCAATTAATGATCGCATCAAAAGTTATAAATTGCAAAATAAATTGATGTTTTGTATTATGAAATATTATTTCTATTAGTATATCTATACACAGGATTTAAAATTTTACTAAAAATCCGGTTAATTACTTGTAATTCAAAGCAATGAATGCAATTTTTTTTTATTTGACAGAAAAAAGATAAAATACTATTTACAAAACATTTAATTAAAATATAAAATTATTAATTATAAAAAAGAAATAAATAAATGTGAACTTTTTACTTCCCACTTTATTTTTATTTCTTACTGAATTTACAATATACAACAGCCGTTATTTACATTTCAAGTTCTTCATCATAAATTTTCATTCAACATTGACAAATTTATGTCAAGATTACACAATTTTAATTTAATTTAATTCCACAAGCAGCATGATACAAGTAAAAACCAATTATTTCTTCATACACCTAGTCACAATTTCGACCTGGTCCTTCAACATAAAACTTATATTTTGACTTGGCTAGCATTATTTCCGCCTTCAGTCACTCATCGTCTAGCGTCATCTATAACAGTTCCTTCGCTTCTTTCCCCTTGCGAAAAGGGGAAATTATACTTGAAAGATACCACTGTTGAAATATTTTGATTCGTTAGCTAATTACACAAGATTTATCATTAGAATTTCAAGTTTTTTATTCAGCACTGGCATGACATCCACAGTAGATTTAGTTCTACCCATTTTTGCTCATCAAACAGGTTGTTTAATTTTGTAACTAATGTAGTAATAATCACTAGAACGTCCAATTGTAATGTACACAGCAGGCGGAAAGTGGTGGAGACTTATACTGGAATTAATTAATAAGAGATATTTTTACTAAAATCTAAACTTGATTCTGAATTGCAAACCTGATGAAAAAAAGAATAATTTGAAAGATGTAATTCAAAACGAATACGATTACGATTACTTAATCTAGAATTTCTGAATATTATCAAGCAATTAATAGGCATCACTTAGAGAACTTAAATTAAGTTACTTGTCTCTTTACGATATACTTAAATTACTATGAAGTCAAATTTTGATTACTTCGCTTCCTTAAACATCAAAAGCACAAAAGCAATTAATTTCTTTCAAAAATAATGGGAAACATAACTTCGGAAAAATATTCGAAACTTTCTGATGCAAATTAACAAATTTCCGTAATATTTAGTTGTAAATAATACCAAAATAAAAAGAAGTGGTTGTGCTTTTACTATATTATATAGGAAGCAAAGCATAAATATGATAAGTTCAAGTATAACAGCTAGAAAAAATCTTAAAACTTAGAAACCACGAAACCAGAGGATTTAATATAACTGAAGCGTGCTGAACAATGATTACAGTTTAGAACATAATTGGAAGAACATCACAACTTTACAAAACTCAGCAAGATTGTTAACAGATTAATTGACTTTCAAAGTTTTCCGTTATATAAAAATATTTTAAGAGTTGATCACCAGCAATTCAAAATAATTAATTACGTTTTATTTTGATTTATATTGGATATGCGAAACAGTCTATCGTAAGCAGAATCTTATTCTTTCGAAATACTTATTTAAAAGTTCTGGAACTTTTTGTAATTTGAGTATTATTTTTATTTAAAAGTTTCTTCAAACTTTTTACTTTTATGTTATTTCAAAAGTGATCTAGATGTATTATTAAACCTTCTGAATAATCAATAAAAAGTTAAAAATTACGCAATTTAGAATCAGATTTAGCTTCAGATGTTTATCATTCTTTACAATTTATTTATTCGATCAAAACCTGTATGAAGACGATAAGACTAAAAAAGGTTTATAGTCATTTTCTGTGCATTGTTTTCGTTTAAAATAATATTTACCTATCATCGATCTATGCTGTTTACAAAATGCAGCTTGCAGCATTATACAGGGTGTCCCTGTCACCGTGGAGAACCTTTGAGGTGGTGATAAAGAACACTTTTCTAAGATAAATTTTCAAATGAAATTTATATCACCGTTCAAACCCTTGGGGGATACCTTGCTTTAAAGCAATTTTTTGAATTTCTGATTTCAAACGGCCGTATCTCCAATATTATTAATTTTTTAAGCTTAATGGATTAGAACTTTTTTAAAGATCATTATCATTATGGTCAGATCATTATAGTCTAGAATCAACAGATTTCGAGTTATAAATTAAATTAAGGGAAAAAATGTTGAAAAAATTCAGGTTTTATTTTTTTTTACTTTTCTTGCCCGAATCTCCCGTAATCTCCTATATCTCCCGTCCCGTATCTCTTAAACGAAACGTCTTAAAGAAAAACTGACGACACAAACCGGATAGCTACGACAACGGAAAGCTACAACTTTGGTCAAAATAAATTTTTTTGGAAAACCAACCGTTTTCACAGAAATACTGTGAAAAAAAGTAAAATTTTTTAAGTACAGTGAATTTTTATTACACCTAGCAGTAATTTAGGCAGATAATTAAATGGGAAATTAATGCAATAATATAAAACAAGGTAGAACTCGGATGACTGCAGTTTTTAGGCTTCTATACTGCTCTCGTTAAGCTGATAATAGATCTTAAATTAGAAACATACAGACGGACGGACGGACGGACACGGGACAAAAGGGAGAAGATCAAAAAATTGAAGTCAAAAAAATTGAAATCAAAAATTTGAAGTTAACCTTGAATCTATTGAAAATACTAGGAAAGCCAAACATATTTTCTTTATGTTTTGGATACTGTATTGGTATACAATGTATCTACTTAGTCTTTACAGCCAAGTGACGGACATCAAACTTAATACAAATCTCCCAACTAATCCTCTTATCTGATTACCTTGAAGGAAATTATTCACGTAGCATAACAAAGCACATTCGAAGCAGTCTTCGAAACACCTATCATGAGATCACAGCCCTTTAAGGCATAAGAAATTCTGCTGTTCACATCACAATCAGCTGATTAGAGTTAATTCTAGTTTTGGGCAGTTTGTAGTAGACAACAAATACATATGAGAGAAACAGAGAGAACCACGACATTCGTTGAGAGAACGATAATATGATTATTCGTGCGGATAATGTTATTTTTAAATTTCGCAACGTTGAAATTACATAGAATATTACAACTACAGGGTATTAAATTCAACCACTGTAACTAAATAATAATAATAATAAAAAGTGTTAAAAATATTGCAAAATAATGACATTTTTATTTGCTTAAACGATTGCCTTCTTAAATGCAAGCATATAATTTCTAAAGCAAGTATTAAAATAATTTAGTGGAGAAATTTTGTAAGAATAAAGTGTCTTCCCTTGTTTCAAGAGGGTTAGACAGTGAGTGGCTTTCATAATTGATGGTCTTGTTTAATAGGTGAAACTGAAACTTGCGTAAAGATTAGATGATTCCGGTAAAGATACTTTACTTTAAGAAAATCGATACTTGTTTAAGATTTTAACATTTAAATTTGCCATTAACGATAAATAATTCTCGAATTTTTAAAAGTCAATTTTTTTAATAATCAGTCCAATTATTGGATTATTAAATCTGAAAAAAGCTTTTTATATTTTTTATTTCAAAATCAAACTAATTTCATTCTTTTTCCCTTATGTTTCCCTCTCATTAATTAGAAGAATTTTAAAAACAAACAAAAATTTCCACTTAAAATTATCTTAATAAATTTTAAATGGTGGGAGGTGGGGAAAAATGAGATTATTATTTGCTAACATAAAACAATACTTAATAATTTAAAATTATAGAAATTTGTATTTAAATTTAATAACTTACTAATCAGTTAAGCTTATAACTTCCACGTTTTCCGGTAAGAAAAAAGAGCACGTAATTTGCTAGTGCTATGCTACCGCAGAAGTCACGTAGATCCTTTAAAGTTAGAGATTACGCATGGAATCGCTAAGTTTAAAAGTTTGAAAATTCGTCAAATGCAATATAAAGAACAAATATTATTATAACATAAGTTTACTAATTTAATGCAATTTTTTTGTTGATTTTCTAAATTTATTTGTTTAGTATTTGTTTTATTTCTCAACTATGGATTTTTCAGAAGGTTTGTCCACGACCTAATTTGGAAAAGAAAATACCTAATCATATCTCTAAGATTTCTTGTAATATCCAAAAAATGACTCAAAAATTCTTCAGAAATTTACTTTAACATAACATTTACAAAAACTTCCAAAGATCTTTTTTTCTTACCTTAACATTCTAGTTGAGTTGTAACAGTTCTCTCAAGTACCACAGTTAGATCGTCTACGTCCTGTCCTGGAGATTTGTAAATTGCATTCTCTATTTAAGCACCGCTGCTAGTACGCCATGGTGCTAGTCAGTCATGGTTAAGGACTTAACCTGCAGTTTTACATGGAATCCGAACCACGGAGGAAGCTTTTACAGACACGCGTGCCTCCTATGGGCGCAGGAACCTTTGGTTGAGGAGCACTCAAACTTGTGCTGACCAAACAGCAGGCGCGCCCCAGGTAACTTATCTGTGGTGCCTATCCTCCATAATAATCCAGCTTTGCCTAGTCATCATCAGCCTAGACCAACACTTCGTCCATCCTTCCAACCTTGATTTTGAAGAAAATCTTACCATCTTGGTCTATTTTTGGATCGAGAATAGTGAGTAGAACTTTTCTTTCGAATGTTTTTAATATTGCTGTTTTACAGTTGGATAAGCATATTTTATGATACTTATATACCGGGTGACCGCCCTTACACCAGATCACAGGGAATTAACATGGAGAGGCCGTCTTACACGAGGCGATTTTTTCATGCGATTTGTTGCAGCGATTAAGAAATCGCCCGTGCGCAGGGTTGCAGCAACAAATCGCATGAGCGATTTTGTATTACACGAGGCGATAAGCGCCTGCAACTTATCGCGGCGATCGATCGCATGAAAAAATCGCCTCGTGTAAGACGGCCTGAAAATTGATTTTTTTAAATTCCTGCTTGCTATAATAACGGATAAAAATGAAAAACATCAATTCAAAGAGACACTCAACCCATATAATAATTCGTTCATTAATTTTTATTAAAAATTCAAACCTTGTTGGAGTTTGTCTTTGTTTGAAAACTAATAATTGCTAACAAGTTACTTTAATGGATTATAATTAATTTGGTTAACAATGAATGTTAACACAGCTTGAACGTAAAAGTGCAAGCTTGTAGAAATGAAAATATAAAGATCACAGTTATAAATAAATTGAAACTGATTAATGGATTAAAAACAATTGGATCATTAAATCAATTGGCTTGTAATCTAGGGTTAACACTAAAAAATGCAGCAATATAAATTCTTTAATCAGTAACCAATAAATAGTTTTTACTGTTGTTTTCATTTCGTAATTTAGAAATTAAATTTTAAGAATGGCAAACATAACAATCAAATAGTTGAAGTGTTTTATCCTTCGGTAAGTGAGTATATTGAGGTGTTTTCAAACAGAAAATTTAATTTCAAAATTAAATTTCTAGAATTTTCTACTATACTGACATTTTAAGGAATATAGTTTGACACTTAAATAATTTGCAACTTGATGAAAAATAGTTTAAGAAAACTTTTATTACTATAGAATTTAGAATGTCATATTTCAGATGAAGTTGACAATATTGCATATTTTATAAACCTTGAACTATAACTTTATTTGCAAGGAAATTCATATTATTATGCAACTTCTTCAAATTCATCAAAAAGTAATTCTTATACTTACGAGTAGTAAGCGCTTCGCACTCCTATTAGATTAGATATAGTCCACTGACTTGGGAATTTTGATACAGAATAAATAAAGCTTAAAGTTTTGGTGCGTTATTAGATTTATGATGATGTCCTGTATAATGTCTCAAAAGTCTGAAAAGGGGGGGGGGGCTTCGCCAAACATTTGGCAACGTCGCAAAGGTGCTCGAAAATGGTTTTTTGCAATTTTCCCGGTTCCTATTGATTTTACGACCAAAATACTTCAGTACACAAATATACCGGATACCATCATAAATATAATAACGCTCCAAAACTTTAAGTTTTATTGTTCCGTAGCAAGGCATTTTTTTTGCCTTATTTCTGTGGACTAATAATATGCAAATGCACTTATAATTGTAATCTACGAGAGGAGTATTTATGTTATCTACCTAGCTATGGAAACAATATGCTATCGCGACCATTTTTTTACGTCAAGTTTCTGTGAAATTTTATAGTCAGCTCCAAATTTGGTTCCTATAGTTAGCATTTTGTCATTTTTGAAAACAAATGATGTGACGCAATCCCAGAAAAGAAACTGTATAGATGATAAATGTGCAAAAGGATTTGACTACTTTATCCCAAGATAAAGACTTCTTCTATAGAATTGTAAATGGGAATATAACCTGTGTGGGTACACCACTGCGACCCTCCCACGAAACAAGGGTATGCTATGTGATGGTCACGAAAGTGATGGCCACGGTTTTCTGAGACACGAAGAAGATTAAAAAGTTAAAAAGCTATATGCGGGATACAGTAATGCAACACATAAACAGCAACTAAAATCGCTTATGAAAGCAATTTTGGAAAACAATTCCCTTGCGAGTCAGGTTGCTAATACTAATTAATAATAACTATAAAATAAAGGCATTTGGAGTTTGAAAAGAGATACGGAAACTTTGATTCTGCACGACAACTGCAGAATGCATAAAACACGAATTTTTTAAGCAGTAGTCAATATGAATGCGGCTTTAAGGAATTCGTCCCCGTGACTGTTATCTCTTTTCAAAACTCAAAAAAAAAGAAAATGCTGTGGAGCCGTATTTTGTAGACTTATTAAAAGAATTATTTATTTTCGAAGGCATAGCTTTACTAGAAAAACGTTGGAATAAGCGTTAGTGAAAAATAGAATTTGTGCTCTAATTTTTTATTCTCATAGCTAAGTAGAAAACATAAAAAACACCCCCGGTACATACCGTAAATTATATGAACCGATATTAAAAATAATTTAATAAAACGCAAATCGAAATTTGTCTACCCTGTATATTATACAGTATGTGAAAGTACTTCAGATTTTTAATTTTAAAATAAAATATTTTAGTGTTATTTTTGAAATGAAACATTGTAATTAAATTTTGCAAAATACATTTTGCTGTAAGATTAATCAAACCAGTAGAAGCTTGTTAAGTTGTAATTAAATAACTCAATTAGGTTTTGTCTAACAATGCGTCTTCTTATTTGAATAATTTTAATTTATACCAAATGTTTTACCATACTTGGGATATATTTTTAAAATTGTCTTTCCTTTGTTGACTTGAAATAACTTGTAATATAAATGCTAAACATATAACAAAAGTGACTAGAAAATAATGCAATGTTCCTTTTATGAACATATTCATTCGCCTAACACACTAATTAAATTTTTGTGAACGTAGTTGGAAATTTTTGTATGTGATGTAACAAAAAGCAAATTATAAAAATGCTACATTCGTAAATTCCATTATACGGGGTGATCCTGAATAAACTTGAAAAGAATTTAAAATGTGAAAAATTAAATTTTATTTTTGTTACAGGAACGTAACCAGTTCACACAAGTTCGTATTTCTTATTTTTCTGTCCATTAATTTATTTATCGTTTCCTTTGGAGCTTTATTATTTTTGGGAGTTTACATGTATAATGAAAATGACACTATTTGTCTCACGGAGCAGTGTGTAAACACAGGTATGTATTTTTTCTTTTTTGTTATCTTGTTTTCACTGTTTTCCCAATCATGTTGTAAGTGAAAAACAAAATAAAAATTCCTACAACAATTGGAAAAACGATAATTAAACGTCAAAATTGAAAAATAGATTTGCTATTTTAGAGAAAATAATTAACTTCAGGATACCTTATTAGGATAAATTGAACAAAAATATATAATTTGTAGTTAGTTACCGCTGACTTAAATGAACCTCCTGTTTTACACGATACGTTTTAATTACACTTTTTTATAATAAAAACTAAACTGTTTCAAAGTTTTCAACTAAAATAAGAACACTTGGTGGTTAGTTAAAGGGGATGGTATTACAAAATGTAGTGCTGTAAGCTACAAATTTCTAAAACTAAATGAACTTCTTAATTAATAGTATTTGCTTATTGAACGACACGATTAACAAGAACACCAACAATTATTCTTTTATTAAAAAATCACGTCGATAAAATTCGAGAACAAACCGCAACATAAAAAATTATTGTTAACAGGACGACCAACTGATATTATTGCTCTTTTTGCTTCGTAAATTTTAGATGGGTGGCTTTTATTCATAAAACCGATGAAATATTGTTTATTTTTCTATTCATTTATTCAACATATTTGTTTCAATTGTATTTCAAAGGGTAAACGTTTTTCAACCAAATTTCCATTTAAATGCAACGCAAAAAATTTAGCAGCCGGAAATGTAACAATAAAGCAGTTATTTCTTCAACTGCTGGAAAATTATTGGTAATAAATGGAACACTCGATAACTGATAAGATCAAATTATTTTTAAAATTTCAAATTTTAATTTTCCTATCTCGATTCCTGCACATACTTTGGACTAAAATATTCAACGCCGATGCCAGTAAATAAGTAGGTAAAAGAAAGAAATCTGAAAATCAAACAATAAAAATCAAAATTTTTGCACTGTGATTTTATTAAATTGTTAAAATTTACATCCTATCAAAAATCTTTTGTTTAGCTCAAGTACCGTCAAAAGTATTTCTATTCTAAAATTTGATTAAATTTTTGAATATAAGAAAGATGTTTAAGATAACTTTTGTTAATTATATATTAAATACCAAATTTGGTGTAAGAGCTAGGCGCTGGGTTAAAATTATAAGGTTCTATGTTACAATGCACTAGAGCCGAGATAAACGCGTTTGAAATTTTGGATATTGGCTATGGTAGTTATATTTAATATATTCGTAATTCAACTTACTATCTTTTTAAACAACTAATTTCTGTCTAATATATAACAAAATCAAGAACAATGGGCGGTAATTTTGAATTCTATAAGGACCTCAAAAATAACATAGAACTTTGTTTTATCAAAATTGTATATTATATTTAAAAAAAGGTAACAGAACTTAAAAGTATTAAAATAATATAAAAGTTTCCCCGTCACCGTGAAGAAGTTTTGAGGTGATCATAAAGGACACTTTTCTAAGACAAATTTTCAAATAAAATTTTTTTCTAAGTCCAAACTCTTGGAAGGTACAGGCAATTTTTTGAATTTCTGATTTCAAACGGCCATAGTTCCAATATTATTGATTGTTTAAGCTTAATGAATTAGAACTTTTTCAAAAAAAATTTGCATATATACAAATTAGGTTATAACCGGTATCGTCTAGAATCAACGGATTTTGAGTTATAAATTAAATTAAGGCAGAAAATGCTAAAAAATTCAAGATTTACTTTTTTTAACTTTTCTTGCGAACCCCGTATCTCTTAAGCGAAACGTCTTAGAAGAAAACTGATGGCCTAAACCAAATAGGGAATTTAGCGGGCTACAACTTTGGTTAAATAAATTTTTTTGGAAAACCAACCGTTTTCTCAGAAATTCTGAAAATAATGAAAAAGGTGTAGGTAAAAAAATAAATACATTCACAAAATTTATTTTCATAAATTTTCAAAATTGCCTCCGGCCTCCCGCTTCCCTCATTTGCGGCACACAGGCGTGCTCTTTTCAAAAGGTCTTGCACGGCATTATTTATAATGGCGCTTCTTTCGTTAGGTTCCGTCACATCTATCTGAATTCTATCCATTAATTTCCCTATGGTTTCGGGCCTTTTTCTATCGCTGTCAGCTACAGCTTTTTGAGGGCACCCCATAAAAAATAATCGTGAGGTGTTAAATCGGGTGATCGTGCCTGAAATTAAGTAAGCCTACCATGTTCCTGAAGATAAGATATTGCTTAGTTAACAATGCAAATAAAAAGATTCTATGTCGGTTTTTTCTAGTTCACAATTTGTCATTGCAGTTACGAAGTTGTATGTAATAACATAGAACTTTGTTGATTCATTCTAGTATTCTAAATTCAACATCAGGTTCTAAGATAGAACATAGAACTTTGTTTTATCGAAATAAAATTTTCAGCACATAGAACTTTGTAAATGTTCACATAAAACTTTTTCTAAACTTCTCAAATAATCGTTACATTAATTAAAATGTTGTATGTGCACCATAGAACCTCGTGGTATCAATAACTCATATAGTGCCAAAAATGTAACATAGAACCTTATAATTTTAAGCCAGCGAGGTAGCTAAGTTAAATCCTCGGCTACAGCTACCGCATTATTTGCGCCGTGGTTTTGATTCCACGTTAAGCTGTATTATCTTTTATTAATTTTTTAAATTATATTATTTTCTCTTTACGTTCTTATATTATAGCAATTTGCTTGACTACCAACTTAGGTTGGTATTTCTTAATCAACACTTCGTCAGATCCTAAAGAGGGCCATAATATGGTAATATCGTCGGTTGTACTGAATTTTTCTTAGTTACGAATTTTTACAGTATCCAAATTACAGTAAAACTAATCTTAAAAATTTTAACAAATAAATTTTTTTAAACACCCGACCATACACTGACGATATCCCACTTTTATCATTAACTTTAAATTTTAATTGGCCATTAAAAAACAATTGAATTACCATATCAAAAATACAAACTCTTATAATGTTATCTATGCAATTTTCAACTTAATCATCCAAATAAATCTCGAAATATTCTATTTCACTTAAATTAAAATCTAATTTTTTGGCAAAACAATTAAACTCAAACCAAATTTTAAAATATTCAGAGACAAAACTACGGCTATATCACGCGTGAATATACGCGTATGGCGCTTATTGAAAGCAAAAACAACATTTTCCCAATCTCGTCATTGCCACTTGAATTTATTGTTGAGAAAATAATCAAATACAAAATTTTCAATAAAAATCAAAATAAACAAAATATTTACAAAATTATTAAAATCCACCAAATCAAAATGATCATTTATATTTAAATCAAAACAAGATTTTGAAACGCGACAATATATTCTTACTTCCCCATGTAATAAATTTTTAGAAACACAAATTAATTAATACTTAAGAAAATTGCAAAACCCGGTTACGGTCATTTAAGCGACGGTCAATTAGGCGACGACAATTAGGCGAAGTCGAATAGTCAACGGTCAATTGGACATCGGTTTTTCAGGTGACGAGCTTATTAGGCGACCCCCACCAGACTCCCGGTTAAATTGGCGGCGGTACAAATTACTCGAAGGGAAATTCGGTACATTTTTTGGTTAATGTCACGTAATTGATCCAACGAAGTGACCTTTTTCCTATAGATTATTGGAAAGAGGACAATTTTGTAAGCATTTTTTTTTTAACTTGAAGGAGGATATCCATCAGTTTTCGAGAAAACGGCATTTAAATATTGAAAATTCATATGCATTTTAGGTGGGAATCAAACCACGATTTCTACGTGCTCAGTTATTCTGTTGCCGGTTTATGTGATCAGATATACTCTTAGTATTTCTTAGTATTCAGATGTCGTGCATCATAAACGATGGGACACTCTGCGCTTGGTAAATTTTTACGCCTGTTCGACGGTAGATCTTTGAAGCGAATGATTCTTCTGCAGAAATTGCGTTTGTTACCAGAGCAAAAAAGGTGCCATAACAGGCATTGTCGTCGACACTGTACACTTAAACGACAACGACATATGTAAGTATCTAAAATACGTTTTTCGTTGCCCTAAGTTCCGGGGAAAGTGAGGCTACCTTTTTAGCTCACTGTCGCGTGCAAGCGGTTTGGGTGACGAACGCGTTGTATTTTTGAGTCACCGGGTAATGGAGCGGCCACAACCACTATAACTGTGGGTATACCACGGCGTACGGCGTACAAGTTGTTCCACATATTCCGCGAAATGTGCATGTGGCAACTTAACCGTAAAGCGGAGCTTCTACATATACGTTGGTGGTCCTGGCGAAGTGGTCCAAATTGATAAGAGCGTCATCACTAAGCGCAAGGCAAACTTGTGGAAAATAGTTCAAGTGGATCTTGGGCATGTATAATATGACGAAGAAGCGTGGGGTTATACTAAACATTCCCAATAGAAGTAGTTTTATTTTAAAAGCTTTAATCTCCACTGAAAAAATTGGTTTATCATATTGATGAAAAGTTCATCATTTTTACACTGATGAACAAAATTCATCATATTGATGAAAAAATTCATAAATACATTGATTTTGTTCATGAATACTATGAATTTTTCATCAATTTGATAAACTATTTTTTTCAGTGTCTGAATACGTTAAGCCGGGCTCAGAGATTTGTACGGATTGCTGGAAGGGTTATGCTGGCCTGTTGCATCTCAATCAAACGCATCAAACGCATCGCGTTACCATATGTGCGAACGGTGCCTTACACAGGGCGGCAGATTTTTGGGGCGGCAAATTTTCGTTTTTTCGTATGTGAAATTTTGGATATTTTATTTTATATCTGTGTTGCTTCTGTTTATTTGGACGCCCCGTTAATTTTTCCATCATCTATCCAACAGTTAAGAAATTCACTAAAATTCCTATGAAAGCCATGAAATAACGGCTACGTCCATTTAAAAAAAATTTTGTCTGGGGCTCACAGTGGGGTATTTGACCTTAAAAGCTGGCCTAAATTCAAAAAATCAAATGCTTTTTCCGTTACCTCGCCCGTATTTTCTTTTTACAACTGGATTGCATTTTTTAATATAAAACGCACTGAAGATTCATGTTCACCTTCTGGAAGATTTTAACGTAACCTTAAAATATTTTATTTTTATTTGGTTTCAATTTAAATGCTTTAAATTAAATGGCATCTAAATAACAAACGTCTGCAAAAATTAAAGCATAAATAATGTATATTACTAGATAAAATTGGTTTATTATGACCACTTTGCATAACAGCTTTAGATTAAAACGTTTTCCAACTATAACTAGAAAATATATAACCGAATAGCTACAACATTGCTGAAACTGAAACCAATTTATAAACGTAGCCAGTCAGAAGCAAAGCTTATTATAATTTTTTTCTCCATTCAAAAACAATTAAAATTTTAAAAGCAAAAATTGCATTTTACCACTTCAAGTGCATATCTAGAAAATAGCTACGTAAATAAAACAGTAAATTTAATTTAAAATTTGATTTTCGATTGGTGTGCTTTTGCACGCAATGCAATAAAGAAAACAAAGCAGTTAACATGTTGATGTTTGACTATTGATTTTCATAAAGGGTTATCAACAATTTGTAACAATGAACTTAAAATTTATTGTTAAATTCAGATATGTTATTTATTGCTTACTGTTTTACAATTCTTCATATAAAAGCCTTACATCGTTTAAAGTAATTTTAACTATTTCAAACTATATTAACATAGAGCTTAGAGCTTACAGTTTAGAGCTTTACTAAATCATTCATATTATGAAATATGTTTTGTTGAATTGCAATGCTAAACTGGTTTTTAAAAGTTAATTTGTTCGACAAAGAACAGTTTATGCAAATGAAAATCAAACTACAATTTCACTAATGCAGTAAAGCATTTTTTTGATTACTGGTTTGGCTTGACTCGCAAAAATGTAACTGCTGACCCTAGGTAACATTATAAATTCCCCAAGTACTTAAGTGTCAAAACTAACTTATAGATAGATGAAATTAAAAAGGTTCCAAAACAAAGCAAACGCTTCTTTCGCAATTTTTATTTTATACGTTGCGTTGGTATATTGCAAATTGCATTGTGTATGCTATTTGTATTGTTTTGTGATTTATAGACGGAGTTGCACAATAACTAATTAAGCGACAAATAATAAAAATTGGAATTCATATCTTTTCAAAAATGATTAACAAATACTTCTGAAAACTCGATTTCGTTGCTTGATTGGATTTTGCATAACACCATCCATATATTTTTGATTTGTATTATCGTTGCCTTTTATCTAACAATATGAGTATTGATAGCCTAACCAACTTAACACTTTACAATGTAATATGATACTGAGCAGAAGTTTTACTCGTCGTCTTTCATTACATTGCCCAAAGCTTCAAATACACTTGAAAACATTTAACTCTGAGATTAAACGCCTTACATAATTACTTCTGACAAAAATAAATTACCTACTTATAAATAAAACTTAAATACTAACAACGTGATGAATTTATTATTATTTATTAGCAACGAAAGAAATATAAATTGTTACCAAATAGCGTTAACACATTTTTATACCGTTTTCCTATAAAATTATTAAAACAAGTTTAACAATGTAATATTGCAATTTAATTTTTAACTTCCCGCTTTCTTTACTTTGAATCAGAAAACTATCCATTGAGAAACCAAGAGGATATAATATAAATATTAATTGCATTTTTTTGGCAATTTAATTCTGTTAAATGATAATATTCATATATGTAGTTTACTATACCTACATAAATTTCAAAAGCACGTACACAAATAAAAGCTCAAAGCAAGGATACATTATTGAAATAAAAGGACCTAGACAAATTGACCTGACCGACATACTTTTGCATGCATCAAATGCCTAATTTCAAAGGAATGAACAAAATTAAACAAAATCAATAATAAGGAATGTTACCGAGTTGATTGTCTTCTAATCTGTGCTTTTCCAGGATCTGACTAAATTAATTAATCTGCTCCTTTTATCAAAGAATACCCAAAACCCGAAACCACTCTATCGCGCAATCCATAATTTATATTATTGAACTCGAATTTGCAAGGTTAATCATATAATGCAAACAAATATATAAATTTACTGTATAACAAATTTAAACAGAGAAGTATGTAATATAATTGAATTAAAATTATGTGTAATGTAATCGTAGAATATTACCTTCGCGACAGCGAAGACGCAAAGGGGTGGCCAAGTAGACCTAGGCTTACATAAACTTTACCTTCACCACCCCTCGGTTTACGCTAAATATTTATATTAAGGGCGGGGGGTAAGGTTTATTCGGTGTTAAAAAAAGCTTGTTTTTAAAATTTTCTTTCTGGCGTTACAAATAGAGTAAGTTTATTCAGTAAAATTGCATAATATAATGCAGCATTTGATTTTCCCAAAATTCCATTGCAAAATATTGAAAATTAAGCGAGCGATGATAGTGAATCTCCGGCGGCGCCTCAAAAAAAGGCGGTGTACATCATAACTCAAAATCTACTGGACTAATCGTTTCGAAATTTTAGAGAGAGTTTTGTTTTTTTTTTTAATAATTGTTAATTTTACAATAACAAATTAGATGATTTTTTTAGCGAAAATCAGTTTTTTTACTTCCAAGGACTACGAAAAATTGACAAATCAAAAAAAAACAAATCCTCTCGTAGTTACCTCAAGACACATCTCCTTTAACAAATGAATTTTGATTTTTGTGTTTCAGATGATTCTGTTGCGAGTTATGATGTACACCGCAAAACAACTTTTTTTTAGGCGCCTCCGGAGATTCACTATCGCTCGCTTAATTTTCAATATTTTGCAATGAAAATTTAGGAAAATATTGTTCAAATGCTACATTATATTATGCAATTTTACTGAATAAACTTACGCTATTTGTAACGCCAGAAAGAAAATTTTAAAAACAAGCCTTTTTATCACCAAATTAACCTTACCCCGCCCTTAAATCTTCTTTTGCTTCACAACCACATCCGGCCCTAACTTATGTAGCGACTCTTCTTTCAAGTTAAATATGATTCAATTATGATTATTGTGATTTTAAAATGTTTATTACACCTAAAGCTTCGTACACATCTGAGCAATTTTGCGTATACGAATGCTGAAAACCTGATTTAAAAAGCAAAGTATGCATTCAGAAGATGGGTACTAAGCTTTATTTATTATTATCGAATTTTAAAATTATGAATTAAATTTCCGTTTCGTGCTGGACAGACATTCCGTCTACAAAATATTAACAAAAGTTGTTACAGTATTTTATTAATCGATTTTAATCTATATTAAATTAATTAACTTTCTCTTAGATTTCAATTTTACATTAATTTTAGCTAATATTAATTCCTAAAATATTTTAAACAGCATTATAATTAAAAAAATAAAAGTTTTAATTAGAAGGAATTTGCTGTATTATGTCTAGCCATAAAAAAGTTTACTCTTAAGATTCTAATTAACATAAATAAAAAATTAAAGAAATATAATAAATTGTAAAAATAATTACTTAATTAAACTAAATTTTTTTTAATTATTAAAATAGTTTTATTAAAAAAATTCTGATGATAAAATATTGATAAATAAATATAAGAGTGTTGAAGAAAACCATGTAGATGTAAAATACTGGATCAACAACAACTCATCAGAAATCAAATTTCGGGTTGACTGGAACAGCAAAAATCAAACAAACTATAATCTGTTAGCCTTAGGCTAACCCGAAATCAACCCTTAGTTCAACCCAAAATTTCGTTTATTTATACTTTAGCTTGGGCTTTATATTATTTTCAAAAATTATTTATGTTTAGATTATTAATAATCAAGATATCGAAAAAAAAATATTACTAATCATTCCATTATTTTGATTTAATTTTCTTATGTCTACTTTTGTTTTAGCTTCCAGAATATTACAAGCTATGGATAAAAAGGCAAATCCGTGCGTAGATTTTTATCAATATGCTTGTGGAAACTGGATAAAATCGAATCCAATACCGGAATCAAATGTGGCGTGGGATAGATTGGCTGTACTTCGGGAATCTTTGATGCAGGAAATGCGCCAGCTTCTCGAAGAGGATGACGATCTCAACGGTGAAATTGGATCCTCAGGAATTAGTAAAGCAAGACAAATGTATCGCACTTGCATGGATACCGGTAATATACCATTTAACTTAAACGGTATATTCTAGAATTGTTTGTCTCCTTCCCTCAATACATAGAAAAATTGTCGGCCAAACTATTATTAGCGGTAAGATAGTGGATTACCAACGGCACATGGGAGATAAATAAAAGGGCTTCGCAATCAGATGTACAGTAGATGCCCGATTATCCAACCTTCGGTTATTCGTCGAGTCTGAGAATTTAACATACTATCCGACCGATATGCTTACAAGATTTATCTTGCCGCAACGCGGAGATAATCTTGTTGTGTACAGACATATTGATTACCTATCTTGAAAACTCGATTAGTTGGGAATTCGATTGATTTACAACTCGATTCATATGGAACATCTGATGTGCAAGTCGATTGGTTCGGAATTCGATTTATGAGATCAGAGTGGTTTTTTTCCGTTAGTAAAAGATTGCCAAAAAAAATTAAGCTTTTTTCGGTCAACTCAAATCAGGACTTTGGAAACAAAAGGTAAAGATGGGAATCTAATGAATCCATACATTTTCAGATATATTTTATATCTCAGAAAAAAAATGTAATGATATTTGTTTTGCAAAAACTTCTAAACAAAAGATACGGATAGCAAAATCATACCAACTGACAAATTACCCAATTTACAATGCAAAACTGTTTGAAACGAATTCATGTATGTAAGTGTATGTGAGATGAGTTTTCGACGATAAATCAATTAGTTGGCCATTTGATCATGCCATCAAGGATAATAATAATATCGCGTTACTTCACGATGTATAATATTACGAAGCAGGGGAAGTATCTAAAATGTGAAAGTATTGGTAGGTATAATTTGCTAAAAACTAAAATTAAATGTTTCGTTTTTGTTAATAATAATCTTTAATTTCGTTAGCCTTATTTCGTTAATTTAAAACATAATTTATTAAACTTTTAGATTTTTTGTAAAAACAGTGAAAATGACGTTTAATTTATTTTTTAAACTTTGGTAAATCTAAATTTTTTGTTTTTAATTTTAGATCAAATAATTAACTCTTTAAAAGGGCGCTTTAAAATTTAATTTAGAAAAATATGAAAATAATTATCTGTTATTACAATTTTGAGTTCATAACGTATTAGGTGACAGTTTTATGACAAATCTATTAGACAAATCGAGCAAATTTCATTAAAAGCCGACTCAAACAGCTCCGTAATGGATAGGCTAAGCTTGAAAGGGTTTAGAAAGGGATAATTCAACAGTCGAATCACGCGGGCCATCAAAATATTCTACATCCGACCGTGCGACACCATCGACATCAATCATCATCTCAGATCCCATCATTTGTCAGCGGATCCCGTCTGTCACGAATGCGCCTTCCGCAAATATCT
The DNA here is from genome assembly GCA_947369205.1 of Cantharis rufa. Taxonomy (NCBI): domain Eukaryota; kingdom Metazoa; phylum Arthropoda; class Insecta; order Coleoptera; family Cantharidae; genus Cantharis; species Cantharis rufa. Next base: position 21,673,233 of record OX376309.1, read on the forward strand.
TACCGTTAATCCTCTACATTTATACATCTGACTCTTAAAGATGCAATGTAAAATTCTGCCAAATTCTATAACACTTTTGTCGACTTGGTTGTCACTCTAATTTTCATTTTCAAGTTTATCTAACTAAATCTGCAAAATAAGTACATTATTGTAAAACTTATTTTATTTTCTCAGATGTAACACGAAAAACCCATTTACAAACTCAATCAATATTTTCGTACATTTCGTAAAGAAACAAATACGCGAAAACCTATTGAAGCATTTTAGTGCTGAATACTTTTCACTCTGAATACTAAAAATTCTAGAAATACCCTATAAAATACAAATCTACTTACTCAAACATTTCCAAACTTACGATTTTCCATTTAAAATTTTAATAAAAATCTTTATAGATAAATTAGAAGAAAAGGGTATAGCACCATTAGAAAATATTTTAAAACTTCTTGGCTTATCTACAACTCCACCTAACACTACTAACACACATTTTGATTGGCTTTTCACAATTGCTAGGGCCAGAAGACTGTTAGGTGTTAGTGTTTTCTATGGGTTTAACGTTGCAGAAGATGTTAGAAATTCGTCAGTAAATAAAATCGTGGTAAGTTCTTAAATGTGAAAATAAATAATTTTTCATTTTGAAAATTTTTTTATTACATGATTTTTACTTTCAGGTAGAACAAATATCACCTGGTTTCGGCGAACGCTACCTTCTACATCCTCAGAAATATTCATGGGAAATTCAGCAATATAAAAAGTATATTAATTCGATGATAGAAGCTTATACCAATGAAACCGACGAAACTTTTGCAAATGATGTCGTTAAATTTAGCATGCAAATTGCAAAGGTATGACTTTACATTATTATTAGTTTTTGAGGTTTGGATTGTTTGATAAAAGTTTCCTTAATAGAATTTCTGATGTGTTCTAAATTATTGCTAATCTGAATACAATAATCAAGCACATAAAAAATCTGAGTTGCATAGTAAAAACTGTGGTTTTTTGGCCATTAATCGGCCAATTAATTGAATCTTCAACATCAAATTATTGTTAAACATTTTAACAATCTACTTAAGACAATAGTTTGGTTTTTCTACTTGAGCTGGGTCTAGGTAAGCTGAGTCAGTCATTTGCCATAGTTAAAAACACTATTTTACTCTTTAAATGCATTCTTTTCGCGAATTTTTTTAAGTGCAAAGAAGCTAATAAACAAATATGTAGAAAGCTCATCCACAAACCTTGACATATGAAATAAAAGCTAAAATTAACAAGATTAAAACAAAAAGAGCACACCGAATAGTAGAAATAAAAATATTAAGCGAAGTTGCAAGCAGAACAGTGCCTGATTGGGAAAAAGGCAAGAAATCGACTCTGCAACGAAGAAAATAATAGAAAAAATAATATATCATCCGCTTGAATCTCAATATATTACCGACCTACTACAAGGCTACGACCACGACGACCACAACCAAAATCAAGTCGATCTATCGGTAGTCGATAGGTCAAAAATCTACAGTTGCGGACTATACTAAAAAATGATCTATAAAAAATTCATAATGAACAAGATTCATCATATTGATGAACAATTAATAGTATTTATGAAAAAAATTATTGAATTAATAAATTATTTGCTCATCAATATGATGAATTTTGTTCATGGGCGCAGAAATGATAATTTTTTAAAATTTCAAAAAAATGCCACAAATAAGCTCCCTTCACTTTTTTAACCTAAATAAATTTGAAATTTACGGGAGAGTTATGTGTCAGCCTAAACAACCTGGCCTTACCTACTTTTATATGTTGTCGTATTCCAAAATTTTGATTTGATTTTTTATATTTTTCTTTATAAATTTTATAGATATTTTATTTTTCTAAATTTGTAAATATTTAAAATGCTGTCGTTTATCCGCCATGTAGTTGATTTCGGATCAGCTAGGTGAAAAAACAAGGTCTTATAACATCAAAATCGCAGCAGGAGCTGTCGGAGGTCGATTTTATCTACTTAGTTTTGATTGATAATATTTACGTTTTTAGTTTGAGATTTTTTAGAAATAAATTGATTTATTTTTATTTAAATTTAAATTGTCCCAGTTTGGGTATTTTAATAATTTGGATGGTCAATTTAATTTGAATAGATTTTGAAAAGCAAGAGATTTGATTTAGTTTAGTTAAATAATTACTATCAGCTAATACATTCTCAAATGGAATATTGCTATCTCTTTCAAGAATTAAAAATCTCTTTATTGGGGTGGATTCCCCGTATTACAAGGTGTCAAGTTACATTATTTGCATTTTCTCTTCTTTGTCTTTTATCCATTTCTTCCCCAGTCCGATCCTTCCTACATATCTTCACAGTCTCGGGTGGTTCGCGGCCCTCTTCACAACATCTGTCTATTCCTCTCAAATCACGCTTCACCTGGTGCAACCATCTAATCTTCGATTTGGTACTCCAAGGTAGGTGAGACTTTCTACTTCTTTAAATTCGTACTTATCGATCTTGAATTTTCATCTTGGTGGTATTCACTTTTATCACACTTCGTGTACTTGGTTTTTCGTTCACTCACCACCAGCCCCATCGTATACACTTCTCCCTTTATTGCCTCAAACGTTTACCTAATTTTTCTTTGTGATCTCGTGATCAACACTACATCGTCCTTTTTCTACATTCCTGTCTTTGTTCTAATGTAGGCAATCATTTTCTCCAGCGTCATGCCAATCAAACGGATCAGCTTCGCTGGCACACCACCCTCCACAGAGCTTTGATTAATTGACGCCTGTCCACCCTGTCAAAAACCCTGCTGGAAGTTGACAAGCAAGAGATGCATGGCTGTATCGTGTTCATAAAATTTCTGTATTGCTTGTTTAACAACATGTATTGCGTCTACTGTAGAGCGTCCTGCTACAAATCCGTATTGACATTCTTCTAATAGCTCTTTTGTGTGTTCAATTAATCGGCCATGTATCAGAGTTGTTAATATCTTACACGCTGTGTTAAGAAACGTAATGCCTTTGTAGTTTCCACATTCCTCCGAGCTGCCCTTTTTCTTCAATGTTACTATTACACCTTCGCTCTATTCCTAAGGCATCACCACCTGGTTCCAAACCTGTTTTATAAGCTCACTAATTCTCTCACATAACTTGTCGCCCCCGACCATGCACAGACACCGTCCACCCCTGGAATTCTTCCGTTTTTTACTATATCAATTGCCTTCATGATTTCGAGGTGAGTTTGCCTGTATTGCACTGACATTATCCGCTTCGTATTCTTTATTTAGCAACTTTCGAAAATTTCTCACTAATATTTGACCGATTCTTGCTGTGTTGTATTCCACTACTCCATTTTCATAGAAATAATATTGGTATTAATTTAGATAATATTGAAATTGAAATTTAAAATCGACAAAAATTAAATTGTCGAAGTTATCTCTTCAAAATGTGTTCCATGTCAAGATTGGAAATTTGTTTGCTTTTAAATTGAAATTTGAATTTAAAATTATTTTTTGATTATTGGACTCATGAAATCGATTATTTTCGGACGATTCTTCCTAGGACGATTCATCCACTTAATCTGGCATGCAAAATATCTAAATTCACAAATGCCCGTTTACTTGTGTTTGGTTCTCATTGAACCAAAGAACCTAAAAAATTTAGGCGACTCTAAATTGGGCAGTAGTAATTTCGTTAGGCCTAATCCTACTTGATGTACTTGTTTGTGGTGCCATATCCTTTTCGATTATGTTGTTTATTTAGATTTAAGTAATCTAACAAAATGGTTCGCAGCGGAGGGGACCGGTGTGGTGGGTCGGTTTTGACAAACGCAACCACGGAAAATTTCAGATTAATCAATAAAAAAATCTCCATGTAATTAATTGAATGAACCAATAACAGATGCATTGGAAATTATATTCTTGGTTTAATATTAGTGACGTAACAAGGGGAGAGCTGGAGCCACTTTAAGGTCTGTCAGAAAAGAAAAAATTACCAATCACTTAATCGAGTTGCACATCAATCAATTATCATTAATAAAAACGGATTTAATATTTTTATTAAATAAAATTATAATTATAATTTACAGTTTTTGCTAATAATTTTGAATATTGAACCGTCCTCTGGACCAATAGTCCGGAGACGAAACGTCCTAGAATCAATAAATTAAATTAAACATTTTATAGAAATTCCTACCGTAAACTAATTTAACTCAAATCAGAATTTCATTTTTAATCCAATATAATTTTTTTCGGTTTCTTACTTTTTATCAAGTTCTGTTTTAATTAAATCCCAAAAAAATCAAAACTTCTCTCCAAATTTTATTTCATTTAATTTCTAAGTACTTTTCATGTTAAAATAAATCACCTTTTATCTCAAAATGCCTTTTCGACCAAATAGGTTTGTGTTCTCCGCTGGTTGTCGATACATTCATCAACTCGCGAAAAAATATAAATTCTACAAATAACAATAATAAAATGTTTGTTAATAAAAAATCTAAAAATTTGGTAAACGGGAAACCACCCCATTAATTAAATTACTTAGTACGTCATCTTGGCTTAAATAGCCAGGATGATAGCCAATATACGAACGTATAAGTACCTGAAGAAGAAGAAGATAATTGCTATTGCCATTATTAATGAATTTAAATTAAATATTCTTAATTTGCGTTACTGTTCTGCGGCGCGGTCAAATTAACTTAATATCGAACATATTTAAGGTACAAAATGATCGGGATGGTATTTGTATCTGCTTTCGTGTTCTGTGCCTCTGAAGTGAAAAGTTGCAGATATAATGAATAATTAAGTGCGTATGCTACAAGGGTAATTGTTGTACAGGTTGTGGATATAACAGCATTTAAACTTAAAAAGCTTCTTTTGTTTGTAGATAACTAAAATATTTATACTTATCTACTCTAAAATTTAGGGCAGCATTTAAATTACTTAACATGATTTAAAAATTCCTTTCTATTTTAGCTGCTTTTCCCTTTAAAAGCATTTTGACATTAGTGTCTTTTATTGTAATTTCCTTTTGGTCTATTCGTACATTTATTCATAAGCAAAAATCAAAAACACACAGATAGTACATAAAAATAAAAGAAATGTTTTTTTAAGTCTTAAAACCCTTCGAATTTTTCCTCGTCCCAAATATTTAAAAATAATTACATTGAATGATTCATTGTGTGTTCACAACCGTCAGCCGCATAAAGTGTCAAATTTTTTGTGCAAAATGAATAATTAATACTTCAAATCTACTCTTTCATCAAAACATATGAAATTATAAATTAATTATATCATTTTATCATCTAATTTGACAAGTTTGGTTATTAATGTGTTATGTTCGCATATCCATAATCAGAATATGGCTTGTATATGATTAAATTTTTTTAATCGATATGGGTTATAATGAGAGATTTATACCTAATAGAAAAAAGTTATATGTACATATATATGTGAAAATTGTGATTAAACGTATCGTACGAAGATTTCAATTTGTAAAGCCATCCAATTTCAAATTCGCATTGCGTTAGCTAACAAGCATGCTAAGCGTATTGAATGAATATACCATCATTTACATTAGTTTTTGTAGTGTAATAGTAGAAATTGTAACAGTCGTTACAACGCAATATGCAAAACACAAACTCTATAAATCACTCTGCAACATGTATGTAAAAGTGGGCGGATGAGTACATACTAAATCAAGATTATGTGTAGGTTATGACCCCAGCAGAAATACGACGGAGTCCAGGGCACCTGTTTCACGAGGTTAATCTTGTCGAGCTTGCAAATGGACCAGGATTTAACAATGATACGTGGAAAACTGTACGAACTCCAAACTTTTATTGAATAGCCAAATTAAATTTAATGTTTGTGCAGGTAAATTGGACACGCTACACAAATATTGTTTTCAACGACACAAACGTCATCCTCGACCCCGAAAATGATACTGCTATTTTATTAGATCTCTATTATTTACAAAGAATCGCAGACCTCATTACATCTACAAACAAAATTACACTAGGTGAGAAGATTTTTTTTAAATTACTGTTTATTTACGAATTTATCATTTGCTGAAACATTTCAGAACGTTACATATGGTGGACCTTATACTCGTCCTTAGCACCATTAACTATATCCAAATTTAGAAGATTAGGATTCGAATTTACACAACAGCTACTTGGACTCAAGACAAAAACTCCCAGATGGAAAATTTGTACTAACACGGTTAATACAAATTTTGGATTGGCTTTGAGCCATTTATACATTCGATCCCATTTTGATCGAAGCTATCGTGATAAGGTAATTTATAAATAAGTTTGCATCTGTGCATAGCATTCAATAATATGTTAAAAAAGAGACCTCTGTCCTTCTAGGACCTTCAACTTATCTGTCGCATATTGAAGTTTTTTAAATTGGATTGATTTCCAAGTATTATCTAAAATCAAACTTTTCTGTACTTCACTCGTAGCTTACTTAACAACTTCGATCATTCTACAGGGTTGTGCGTTTTTAAAGTGGATTCGTATCTGAGTTTTACTAAAAACAGAAAATGATCCGGATGTTAATCACAGTTGTTTTAATTGTTTTTAGGGTATCGGTTGTTCATCTTCTTCGTTGCTTAGTTTAATTTTAAAATTTTGCAGGTATAATTTGAAAAATATTTCAAAATATCAAAAACTATCGAATTTTTCTTTGAACACACCGCAGAACCATGAACGTTCTTTCATTTTCTCTTTTTTTTTATTTTCGTCTATTACAGTAGATATCACCTGTATGTATACAGGACCGGCTGTGGGTTTTGCGGGGCCTTGGGAAAATATTACATGCTTGTAATTATATTATTACATATTACATGGACATTTTGGGAAGGGGTGTCCCCTTCCCAAAAAGGAACACATGATGCATGAACATAATTTTATCAATTTATTTAATGATATCTTGATTTCTTTAATATACCCAATAAAAACGTAAAAAAAGTTTCGTTTTATATCAAAAACTTGCCCTAGCTACTAATAATTGTTAGAAATATGCAGGGCCGGAACTAGGGCGTGGCGAGAGAGGCGCCCGCCAATTTTCAATTTTAAAATTAAATTTAAAAAATATATAAAACAAAAGGCACTTTCCTAATTTATAAATTACCTCGAGGGGCTTAATAACAAAATTTTAATTTTATGTTTAAAAAACGAATTATTAATAATAACATAATAATTATTATAGTAGATTTTATTATTGATCTACTCTGAATAAATGTTCTCTGCGATCCCATAAATCCCACAAATTTATCACAAAATAAAAAGGCAGTACCTTGGTAGCACTCGGTGTGGAGATACTATCTTGTGGAATGCAACGATAGCCTCATAGTCCAGTATTCCTCCTAAACGGTTTTATAGGCAAGAGTAATATATTTTACTATAGCAAAGCCTATTTCTTAAAAATTTTCACTTTTCGGATGTTTTCACAAATAACCCACGTCAAGCTAGCACCCCCTCCTTTTCAAAACAAAAAAATATTTGTACTATAATTATGGACTAATTATTGACTAATTTTGAATATCATTCGCGAATTTTGGACACCAACGGTTTCGCAAATAAACATAAATCTTTGGTGGGGGTGCTGAGTTGACGTCAAGCTAGCATCCTCACCTCGAAAAATTGACTTTGTTTTTAAATTACGTAAACCATAATTATGGACTAATTATGGATTCATTTTGAGCACCAACGGTTTTGCAAAAAAAGATAAACCTTTGGTGGGGCAAACTTTGTTTAAATATTTAACAACAATTCAAATACTAACAATATAATAGATGCATTTATTCAAAAACATAATCGTGTAAAAGAGTAAAAGCTCAATGAATCTCAAACAAAACTTAATCGATTGATTTCGATTTCATAAAGATATTTCATTATTGTGAAAAGAAAAGTAGTACAAAGTCTATATTTTATTTCATACCCCCCTCCCGGCAACCATTTCGGGAATCTCTTCGCGACAGCTTGGGACACAATGGGAATCAAACGTCATTCATGCTTAAACATAAATTTATCAATTTCAACTAAAAATTCCACTTTGTAAAGAAAATCGTGCATAAAACCAATATTTTGACAGAGCAGTCTACGACTAACTGTGTATATATAAATATAATATGTAAGCAGGGGTGCTCAAACAGTCGATCGCGATCGACCGGTCGATCGCGGAAACTTTCAGAGTCGATCGCGAGCAACGCCACTCCGCACCTTTTTTGGATTACAATTAGCTTTAAACTTGTTGGGATATTAGTTTTGCATATTTTGTTTTGAAGTGCAGTAAATCATATTCTTGCAAGCGCATGTTTTTTTTTTAGTACCTTAATGATTGCTTTTCACCTAAATATATTGTGGTAGATCGCCGGCACTGAGAGTCTGAGCACTCCTGATGTAAAATATCCCATATAGGAACCTCCAGGCTCTGACCACAGGGCCAAGCACGGGACAGGACTGGGCAACCCAGTCTGGCTTTCCAATGTTGGCCCTACCTAAGGCCCAGGACTGAGAAATCCAGCTCTGGTTCTCCAGTTAGCCCTAGCTAAGGCGCAGGACTGGGCAACCCAGCTTTGGTTTTCCAATGTTGGCCCAGGCTTAAGCCAGAACTAGTGAACCCCTCTCTGGCTTTTCAATGTTAAGCCAGGCTTGCGCAAAAACAAGTAAACCCAGCTCTGGCTTTCTAATGTTCGCCCTAGCTAAGGTTCAGGACCAGGCAACCCAGCTCTGGTCCTCCAATGTTGGCCCTAACTAGGACCCAGTTATGGAAAACCTCAAATAACAAATACAAATAAAACATAATAATATAATTTAAATCATTATCACAGCGAACAGTAATCCTATCGAATGTCTTTTTAACTACTTTTCCGAGTGTTATTTTTCTCATATCTCGCGGCTACTAACAACAATGTCGAAATCTTATCATAACTTAAAAAAAGTTCGTCTTTTACAAAAAGCTGATGCATTTCTTCACGAACAGAGTCGTTTAAATGTCAACGGTGAAATTCAATCTGTTCAAAGTGTTAAAAATAATTTGAGTGAAATCGGTGGTTTAGGTGACATAGGACTTAATAACTCAACACTGAATAGTGATGTTTGTAACAGTTCAAGTAGTGATAATCAAATAATTAATTCTCAAAATAATTCATTTCAATTAAGTGATGAAAATAATGAAGAAATTGTAGACGATTCTTCAAATAATTACTAGGAATATAACTAGGAAATGATAACTGGGGGCTAAGCCTGGCAAACACTACCGGGCCAATCCTGTATCTCAACTTAGGCCCGATCTTGTATCCCAAGCTTGGCTCAGTTTTGTACGCCAGCCTTGGGCCATCTCTCGTAGAACTAGGGAATGATAATTTGGGGCCAAGCCTAGCAGACACGAAGCTTGGCCTAATCTTGTATTTCAAGCTGGGCCCGGTCCTGATAGCCAGGCTTGGCCCCAATTATCATTCCCTAGTCATACCGGAGATGACCCAAGGCTGGGGTACAAGCATGGACCAAGGTAACACAGAGTAGTGCCAAGCTTGTGGCTAGGCTGGATCCGTCGTCGTTTCCTACCTGGGATAAAAGTTTAAAAAAGCCGCATCAGTCAAATCCTCTCGCTATCGTCAAGTAAGATGAAAATTATAGAACAGAAGGACATTGTAGTTAATTTACAGTCGCGAAAAAATTTTGCATTAAAAAATTTTGCTTTATTTTTAATAATTGTTCATTCCCTCAAATGTAAGGGTTTATTTGAAATCAAAGTAAAATGAAATCAATAAATCAAGAAAGAGTTGTTTGCGAAATTGAAATTAAGGGTTTTCACGCGCAACTTGCTCGGAGGTGCACAAAATTTAAAATATCAATAACTTTGAAAAAAATACGGTATAATGATGAATATAGAAACTTATTGAAGTTCAAACGAAGCTCTATCGATTGACACCAAATTTACACAATAATGTTGAAAAGTACAAAAAATGGAAAACATGTCTACAGCCTCCCCTCCCCAAGATTCTTTACTCTAAGGCAGTGTTTTCCAAATATCTCGAACTTGCGGATCCCCCAAAATTAGACACTAGTACATTTTACTATGTACAATTTTTCAAACGGTAGGTGATGATAAGGAAGTCGTTTGCCTTTATTGTTTTGTTGTAAATACTTAATTTAAAAAATTCTTTTTCTTTCTGACCCCCAAGAAACATGTCGCGGACCCCTGCGGACCTCAATTTGAGAAACACTGTTCTAAGGCACAAATGACGGAAGCTCGTTGAAGCTCAAACGAAGCTGTAACGTTTGACATCAATTTTACTACAGAATTCCACTTGGGCGGCTATCATGTTTATGCCCCATTTCGAGGTTGGGTTACTAGCTTGACGTCAATTCAGCACCCCCACCACAGATTTATCTCTTTTCGCGAAACCGTTGATATCGAAAATTCGCGAATGTTGTCCAAAAGTAGTCGATAATTAGTCCATAATTATAGTATAAATATTTTTTGTTTTGAAAAAGTGGGGGTGCTAGCTTGGCGTGGGTCACAAATAAATCAATGAAAACTCAATAGTAGAAATTGTTAGTCGTTGAGCGTAATACTATTAAATAATTTAAATCCCGTTAATCTATTCCAGCGCGTCAGCATTACCTATTTGGTTTAAGCTAATGCTATAGTGAATTTTTTAATTAATTTAAATGACTACTTTATTTACTGTGCCCTAATATGACTTGTACGTCGAATTTTCTCTAATTAAATTTAAATAACCAACATTTTTTTATTGTTTAATTAAAATGTAAATTCACTAGTCATTTAAATTAAAGAAAATTCGCTCAAAGAATTTTAGATTGAATTGCAATTTTTTAGAAATTCAAATAAATGAGATTTTTCGATTTTTTTTCAAGTGATAATTTGACGATTTAAAAAATATATACAAAATAAAAATGTAACTAAATATTTAAATGCTTAATAATTTAGGCGTTAGAAATGTTAGAAGACATAAAATATGCATTCGAAGATACAGTGCATCATCTGGACTGGATGGATGAAATCACGCGTGAAAAAACTTTGATTAAGCTGCACGCAATTAGAGCTTTTGTTGGTTATCCTGGATGGATTATGAATTCCACTCAACTGGATAATCATTATAAAGAAGTAAATTTCATTTATTTTTTTAACTGTTTCCTAAAATTGCTTTTTTTATTATTTAGGCCTACATAATAGAAAACAACCTTTTTGATACTTATTTAAATCTTACAAATGCTGCCATAAAAAGAAATCTAGAAAGTATAAGAAAAAACCCTGACCGCAACAGGTAACTTTCAATTATTTAAATTTAACTATACAAATTTAAACTTCCGATTTCACAGATGGGTTGCAACTCCTACCACCGTCAATGCTTTCTATTCTGCTACCCTTAATTCAGTGAGTAAGTTGAAATATTTTAATCAAGCTATAGTACTTATTTATTTATTCTACTTTATTTGCAGCATTTCCTGCGGGGATTTTGAAACCACCTTTTTATTCCAATGGAATACTGTAAGTAATTTTAATTGAATTATCAATTTCGCCAGTTTTTCTACTTAATTTTTAAATTTAATACGCGCTGTTTCATAAATTACTTTTTTAAAATTCATTTATACTCGACTTAATTCTTTGATCTTTTATTTATTTGCGTTTCTTTTTTTCACTTGCAATTAAATCGTTATATAGTAATTAAAAATTTTAATATTCATCTCTTAACAAAATATGTTTTGAATGTTTTGAATTTTCTACAAAATGGAAAATTTTAAATATTTATAAAAAATTAGATATCATTATTAATTTTTTCCAGAGCCGTAGACTACGGTTCCATTGGAGCTATAATGGGTCATGAAATAACGCACGGATTTGATGACCAAGGTAAAATTTAAAGATTTTTAATTTTTCCTCTTTTTTCATATAATTTAATCAAGTTATCATCTAGGTCGCAGATACGATGAACATGGAAATTTAAAGCAGTGGTGGTCTTTGACAACGTTAGACCATTACCATACTAAAGTGCAATGTATTATAGAGCAGTACAACAATTATTCAATTCCGGAACTCGGTGCCAATTATAGTGTAAGTAATTTCTATTCATCTCTGTTTCACGATATTAGGATAGTTTGTTGCAATAATAAAATTTATTATATTTTTGATTTTCAAAATTTGTATACATGTTGTAATATAACTTAAACGTAATTATCAATCTACGAATTATTTATCAAAACACAAATTTTTGTACAACACATTTCCATTTACAAGACCCTCGAGAGATTTTCTCGGATTTTCTTCTAGATTGCCTTAAAGGTTTTTTTATAGTATTTCTAAAATTTCTTGGAATTTTCTCCAAATACCTGAGGTTTCTCTTCACTTGTATACCGGATTTCAATATAGCTATTCCCCTCTGAGCTAAAAAATATAATACAATACAATTGCAGTATATCTTGAAAACACAGCCACAATATTGATTTTTCAGTTTTGTGAGAACATTGATATTCTTTAACACTCCATTTGTTTTTGTATCTTAGGTACATGGTTTTAACACCCAAGGAGAAAATATCGCTGATAATGGAGGTTTAAGGGCTGCACTGGAAGGGTACAGACGGCAGCAGTCTAAAATATTTTCCCAACCGGAAATATTACCAGGCCTTATGGGTTTATCATCTGATCAATTATTTTTTCTCGGATATGCTCAAGTATACAAATTTTTATTTTATTATTTTTTAAAAAGCTTATTAATGATTCGAGTGAATAATAAGCTGTTTTCGGTCATTCATATACAATTTACTTTTAAGTACTTTTATTATTAAGAACTCGAAATGTTATTGATTATACTCTCCTGACGGTTAATACTTTACTATTTCAATTCATGGTGTAAAGTGGACTTTTTTTTAACACTATTTGATGGAACTGGGGAGTATTCTATACCTCCCAGTTTTAGGTTTCGGTTTTTATACCCGGCGGTATCCGACTTTTTTGTATTATTTCTGTTTTGGTATTAGTAAGGCAATAGATTTAATATTATATTTTCAATTATTAGATATGGTGTGGAAGTTCCACTGTAGAGGCGTTAAAAAAGAAAGTTATAGATGGAGTACACAGTCCGAACAGATTACGAGTATTGGGTACTTTGAAAAACTCGGAAGATTTTGCTAAATCCTGGAATTGTCCTATTGGTACTCCAATGAATCCTAACAAAAAATGTGTGTTGTGGTAAAATCAAATTTTTAAATTTTAATTTAAAACACCAAAGTACCTATAGTGAAATTTTAAAATGTGATATTTAAATGTTTGAAAAGTATTATAGTAATAGTAATAGAATAGATATTTATAGATAGAATATAAACAAACTATTAACTTTTTTTGGTGTTGTTTAATTTATTCTGTGTGAAAATTAATCAAAACATTGCAATTAAAAATAATAAAAAAATGCGACACTTGAAACCTTTATCCTTTCACTATTTGATAACATTAAATGTTAATCAGATGGCAATTAAGGCTACTTTTAGCTTCTTCCCTTAACACCGTTTTGATTTGACGGGGAGGGGAGGCTTGTTATGGGTCATTCCACTAAATAAAATCATTTTTACGAGTCGACCTTTGCGGATTATGTTCAAAATTTGTGGAGATGCTCTCTATAATGAAAAAAAATTCTCTGAAAGTTTTAGCCCTTAATATGCAGCGGTTTCGGAGTTATGATTTTTTGAAATTTTGGAAAACAATTTTTTTCAACTTTTTCATCAATTTTTTTGGGGAGGAAAACTTTTTTATTTAAATTAATGTAAAGCTGTATCTTATGGGAAAAATTCTCAGCTTTCGAATAAAAATATCCATTTTATCCTAAACTTATCAATAGTCCCTTAAATATTCAATTAAAGTGGAAAAATCGATTTTTTTCAGTGTGCGGCGCAAGATACTTCAAATTTGACTTTTTTTTCTTAAAGCTGAGAGTTTTTTCTATAAAATATATTGTTTTTGCGGTGTGCATATTTTCTTGTTTTATTAGAATTAAATTAAACATCATATTCGGTAAGTGTTATACGATTATTCGGAATAGTAAAATAATTTTCTGTTAAATATTTAAATTAAAATATTTAAAAATTTCAAACTTCTCGCTAAAAATTGAGCTAACACGATGCAGATGGCGCTCACAACTCCCTCTTTATTGAGACAGTGACTACACGAGCCCCTAAATGGGTCCAGGATGTTGCAAAATCGCCTTATTCGGCCCAGGATGTTGCAAATTCAAGCAAGAAATATATGCTCTACAATGGCATATATGCTTTAAATTTAAACATTTTCTATCTTCCATGTTAATAAAATGCACTAATAAAGTAAAAAAAAATTATTTTTATTCTGCCTTAAGCTATTTATAAGCAAAAACATTGTAGCAAATCAAAAGTCGGACATCGTTTGTCGCCATTGTCTCTATAACTTCACTGTACCTCTATTTTTTTTGTGAATATTTGTTGACTGATGTCTTTCTGCGGTTGCTTGACAGCTTAACCTGGGCAAAAATATAAAAAATTTTTAAAAAAGTTAATATTTTTTTTTAATAAATTCATAAATTTTTAAATTTTAAATTAAAAAAATGTATAAACTTTATAAACATTTATATTTTTGCTCAAGTCAAGCTGTCAAGCAACCGCAGAAAGACAACAGTCAACAAGAATTCACACATAAAAATAAATAATAGAGGTACAGTGACTTTATAGAGACAATGATGACACGAGCCCCTAAATCGGTCCAAAATGTTGCAAAATCCCCTTATTCGGCCCAGAATGTTGAGCGAGTTGTGAGCGCCATCTGCATCGTATTAGCTCAATTTTTTAGCGAACAGTTTGAAATTTTTAAATATTTTAATTTAATTATATTTATTATATTTACCCTAACAGGAAAGTATGACAGGCCCAGGATAGGGCCAGGCTTGGCCCGACTTTTACTTCTACAAAGGCTACTGTTAGGGTAACAGAAAATTATGTTACTATTCCGAATAATCGTATAACACTTACCGGATATGATGTTTAATTTAATTGTAATAAAACAGAAAATATGCACATCGAAAAACAATATATTTTATAGAAAACACTCTCAGCTTTAAAAAAAGAAGTCAAATTTGAAGTATCTTGCACCGCACATAAAAAAAATCGATTTTTCCACTTTAATTTGGTATTTAAGGGTCTATTGATGAGTTTAGGATAAAATGTATATTTTTATTCGAAAGCTGAGAATTTTTCCCACAAGATACAGTTTTACATTAATTTAAATGAAATAGTTTTCCTCACCAAAAAAATTGACGAAAAACTTGAAAAATTTCAAAAAATCATAATTCCGAAACCGCTGCATATTAAGGGCTAAAACTTACAGAGGATTGTTTTCCTATTATAGAGAACATCTCCACAGATTTTGAACATAATCCGCGAGGGTCGCCCCGTAAAAATGATTTTATTTTGTGGAATGACCCATATGTTAGCTTGCCAAGTCAGTGCTAGGTTTACAAATGGAACTACAAAAATTAGCAAGTTGTCAGCATTTTAGTGCCCAGACGGAACGCAGCATTAGAATGGATTTATATAGTTGTACTTTATAATGAACAATAAACAATTATATTTAATGAAGTTAATTACCCTAAGCCTGGATGATTAAAAGTATTCTTATTTTGGATTAGTGACGAATCAACGTTCATTATAAAATTTTAGTATAAATTTATTAATATAGGATCCGGTTTAAAAAAGAGAAAATCACATAAGGGATTCGGATTCATTATCAAAATTTAATCTGTCAGTAGTACATCCGGCTCGTGTTAGAGCAATGAGAAATTTTTTGATAATTGCAAACATAGATAAAAATTTTAATTTACTAGAAACGAATTAATTTGTTTAATGAAGTAGACGTAAATATTAATTATTATAGATTTTATAAGTTTGCAGTAGCAAATAGAAACCCGTTTGTCTCTTTGCTGATAAGTGCATTACAATTTTAATTGCACTTTTTTGAATTCGGGAAATGTTATTTGTGATTGTTTATATTTTTGCAACAATTTGATATAAGTTGTTCGGCCTTCCAAGTTCATGGACTTTTGCGTTGTTAGATATACTCTTTAGAGCAGTGTTTCCCAAATGTCTCGAACTTACGGACCCCCAAAATTAGACACTAATATCATGGGGACCTCCAAAAAAATTTTCTTTACAAAAATAAAAATTAAAAATTAAAAAATTTACAAAATTTATTAAAAAACATGTAAAAAAAATTTCTTTTCTCTTTATGCCGTGGATTCGCGGACCCCCAAGAAACATGACGCAGACCCTTAGGGGTCCGCGGACCTCAATTTGGGAAACACTGCTTTAGAGTAATACAATTGTTATTATTTCAATTTGATATTCCCAGTTTCTTTAGCTTAACTGTGCTGTCACAATCATGTTAACGTAACGTAGTCAACTTAACCTTGAACAAATGCTCCAATCTAAAGCCATCTTTCCGACGATGTACCAATCAAATGCGAGCATTTGTTCAAGGTTAAGTCGACTACGTTACGTTAACATGATTATGACAGCACAGTAACGCTCAGAAAAATCTGTATTTTACTTCACAGATAGCTGCAGCCTAACCTTAAACTATGTTTGTTTCATGTTCTGGAATTTAAAATAAACGCCAACTATCGCCAACAACAAACCAAAATTGTTTTATTTGTTAATTAAATATAATAGTTAATTATTTAAATAGTTAATTAATTAAATATAATAGTTAATTATATTTAATTGATAATATGAATATGAAAAGCTAATTTTTAATAAAATTATCAAATAATAAATAAATATACGTGACAACAGAGAATTTTAAGATAAACTTGTTTTTTTAGAAATATTATTAACAGCATGATGTTTACGACATTAAGCGTACCGTTGTTTGGTTGGTGTTTAATTAATTTTCAAAATCCATCAATTGTAGCTTGACAATGAAAATGTCAAACTGATAGCCAAAGGCAGATCATCATTTCTTTGTAGTTCGATCGTAACGACAAAATCCTAAATTTAGACTAGGCGTCTAGACTATTAGAATAATAATTTCAATTAATTAGTATAAGTGCAGGGTTTTATTAAAAGGGATAGTTTATTATGTAAATTTTAATTTTAAAACTTGGCATTTGACGAATAGTAATTAATATATAACCGCAATATTATATAAATGATTGTTTTAATTAAGTTCAAATAAAATGCGAGTTTCACAATGGGAGACAATAAAGGGCTTTTAGAGAAACAAAAATATCTTGCAATCTAATATCTGTTAACGTAAAAGACTCAAGACGAGCGCATCTATCGTGGTCGGCAATCCCTTCTACGTATAGCGGTAATACAATTTTCCGTACAAAAATTACTGGGGTTTCAGTCTGCACCTAAAAAACGGTTTAATTAAAAAAGTAACGTTTTTTAATTAATATTTTTCTTCTTAAATTGTACAACTAACGACTTATTTGAAAATTAATCAAAACACAAATATATTCATAATACTTCACAGCACATGAATATCTTATAAATGAACAACTATTATCAGCTATCATGCAGATTAACTAAATTGTCTTAAAATTATTTTGAAAGTGATATACATAATCTAAACATTGTAATAGATTTTCACTCTGTTTGATCAGGCTATAATATAATGTCGTATTAATAGTTAAGTTAGGTTTACATTTAACGCATAAAATTTCGAATAATTTTAAATTACACCAAAAATTTGAAAATACCAATCACATTTCGTTAACGATTAAATATTTCAACGATCTATTTAATATTTAAATATATCTACAGTATTCATTAAATGTAAAATAATGGGATTCAAATAGAAATCCAATATTAAGAGCATTGTCCAATACTAACTGAGTAACTCACATTTTAAGTACTAATTTATGTAAATTCAGAATAAAATATTCGTCAAAATATTGCAAAAATTACATACTTAAGTTTGGGAATCCCCGAACCCTAGCTTGTAATTTGAGATTTACAGAAACTAGGAACTATATAAGATAGTATAAAATTAGTTCTATGACAGAACTCTATTTTCCAAGTCAAATTATAGTAACCTGCCAAAAAGATGTGTTTTCACAGTTGATAATGCCTACGTGCTGTCGAGCTATCCGCTCCATCAAAAATCGACTAGATAATCTTATCATAAAAGTTTTCTCATATATACATATATATATATATATTAAAACAATCATTTTAATGCTAAATTCTGGTTAATAAATAATCTAGAAATTCTAACAGTTATTACTATTATTATTGCTGAACGGGTTATGGTTCCAGGCCTACATGCACTAAAGCTCTAGTAGTCCGGGAGCCAGCGACAAAATACCTGTATGATTTTAACCAGTTTGAATTATATTTTGTTTTTCATTATAAGCAATAAAATATCTCTAGCAGTTGGTTTAGAAACGGCCGAAAACAAAGCAGTCACGCGAAACATGTAGGCTAATAGAGGTTAATCGATTGATACGTGGTTTAAGTGATGTAACTCGATATTAACCATATCAACATTTTAGAAAACCCAAAAAATGCGCACAAACTTTTTAGAACTAAAATTTCTTTAAGTTATCAGAAATAAAATACACTGTAAGTATACAATATCGCAAACGTTTTTACCATACTATGGCATCATAAGGCGATGAATTAGAAAAAAAATTTTTAGAAAGAATTCGTTTAAATAATGTTCGGGGTGATGAGAGTGGGTAATTTTTTCAAAAGGCAGATTTTTTTAATAAGGGTAATGGGTATAAACGAAAATAAGCTCTCTGATAGGTTGAAAAAAGGGGGGGGGGGTAATTATTTTTTGAATATGCTTATTAGAGGTTAATTGTATAAATCCGATTGACTATTTAATAATAATGATGATTGTTTTAATTTATTAATTTCCATAGCTTTTAAAAATTCTAGTTTTTTACTTTTTGACTCTACATGCAAAGTTTCGTACCCCCCCTGTTCGTGATTAGTATATCTAGTAGGTGTTTCGCGAAAGTAGTTTGGAAAGATCTACCTATATGACCGATGTATTTTTGAGAGCATTCGCAAGTGAGCTCATAAACCCCCGATTTTACCAAAATATCGGACTTGGATTTCGCGTTATTAATAAATTTGTTAGGTTTATTATCTTTTTAAAAGATAATTTTTGAAATTTTGATTTTTTAAATATTTGACAATTTTTTCAGATTTTCTTCCAAGAAAAGTAATGACATTAAAATTCGCGTTAGTTTTATTATAAATATTAGGATATATAGGATAAGTTATCTGGTAATTTGACTTGGTAACCATTAGAAATTGCAATAGATTTTATTCTGTCTAATTATTTTTTGAAAGCTTTTATTTAACTCATTCGTCGTCCGTCATCTGTGTGTTTGGACTTTTTTTGAAGTCATTTTTAACCAACTTCCCGATTTCTTAGAGAAATTTTGTACACAGCTTTCACTTGCGGCGAATTTTTATATTTTAATTTCAAATTTTAATTTTAAATTTTAAAAATAAGCGAAAATTCGGAAAAAAACTGAAAATGATAATGTGCATGCGTCTATGTGCATTGAATTTTTAACCTGTTATATAGTTAAAAAATTATCAATAGATGGCGGTTCTAATCTGAAAGACATACAGTGACAAATCACTGTAGGAACGTGTAATAAAAATTACTTTAACACCAAATGATAGCCTCGAATAAATTAATAGTATATTAATCCTGCAAATTTAGTAGCACTATCTATTGATAATACTTTAAACAAAAGTCCCAAATGGGGTTCGGGGGTACGTGGCTCTCCGATATTATATAAATAAAAGTAGGTCCAACCATAAGGTAAGTGTATTGTAAAATATGATGTTTATTTCTCTTTTTCTTAGAGGTTACAGTGCGGCCTGTACGTCGCATATTTTGAGCAATCTAATATTAATTTGCATTACAACTTAAAATAAATTTAAAATAAAACTAAAAAATTTAAAAATAAAACATTTTAAATTTTAAAAAAGCCTTTTATTTAAAATTCAAAAAATAGCACTAAAAGGCAAAGAATAATTTTTTTTAAATAAGAACTAACAAAGCTCTTTCAAAACATCTATATAAAAGCGTGGGGCTATTAAACGCACATAAACAATTTCATACAACTACCGAATAACTGATATTATTACTGATATATGACGAAAAACTATTATTAGCAGTCAAAAAGGTCGAGAAAAAAAGTGTTGGCAGTCGTTGGTATCAGGCTAATTTTATCAATACTGATTGAATCAATACATTTTACATTTGAAAACCTTTACGAAGTTGTCCTCCCATCTTCGTCATTTTGATTTAGAAAAATTTGGAATTGTTAAGTTTTGAAAGGTCGCATCTGGTTTTTAAAAAAAATTATTACATTTTCCAAAAATTTTTGATTTTGATTTCTGAAAAGAAAAAAGTTTGATTTTTTGGAGACTGACGTTGGACCGATAAACCGGACTCAAGTGGCCATTCTGAACTCCATTGCTTTTAGTCCCTTTCGGGGACCGCTTCCCAACTGGATGTGAGTCCTAAATACTTCACTATTTGCTTTCTTGGCATTAACAGGTACAATTAACAAAATGCTTTGTTAATTTTTATTTTGGGATTTATTTAAATCTAACCTTATTAACAATGTGCTTTATTGAAAGCTTAACGAATTACCGAACTTTTAAGGAACAAAAGCCTACAGAGAAAAAATATTACTTATTTGCAATTAGGCTTCTATACAACGTATAGGAAGAAGCCTTATGATCTAGCTCCGTGTCCGTCTGTCCGTCTGTCCGTCTGTCCGTCTGTCCGTCTGTCCGTCTGTCCGTCTGTCCGTCTGTCCGTCTGTCCGCATAATTCAAAACCAATCAGAACGCACGTTCTTAAAACAATTTTACTTCATATAGAATATTTTTAGATTGGTATTAATTATTCAGATTATTTACATATATATTTTTTAATCCGATATTCTTATTTTGTATTTTTAGAGTAGGTATTTTACGTGTTTCTAATACGGTATTCGGTACGTGTTTCGGGTATTTTAATATTTCATTATGAATTGTGTTTTATTTGTGGTTTGTAAATTGCAAATATTTACCTATAAAGGTCGAAATAAAAAAAAATATTAAAATGTTAGCGTTTTCCTTATATAGTAAAAAAATCTACCTAATTAAAAGATTAAGGCATTAAAAATTGGAATAAAATAAAGCCCAAATAATTGAACCTACCGAAAAAGTAGATGTATAGAAGCCTAAGAACTGTCGCAAAAGCGAGTTCCACCTTGTTTTTTATTACTTCAGAACGTAAAAAAACTTTTCTTACCCAACTGCAGTTCGTGCATTTAAAGAAAAATGCATTTTTTCACAATTTCGAACTATTCACTATCTACATCACTGGAGAGAAAATTTTACTAACCTGAGTTTCTGCTAAAACCCACGAAGTTGGACCCTACCTACAATAATAAAGAAAATTTGTTGTTAGTTATCATTGCAGATAAAAACGGTTTTCGTCAAATTACCTTTATCACTGTAGTCCTTTTGCCTTATTCCTAGTTGCCAGGATAGCTTCTTCATTGTTCCTTCCAATAAACTTAATTCACTCACAAACCCGAACACTTTCTCTTTTTTTTCACTTGAGTATTAAAACAAAGTTATTCGCGATTATTAACAAAGCTTCCATGAAACTTCTTCACCATAATTCAAAGTCGACACACGAATTTCGCGTTCACGCACGAATGTCGTCTGAACTGAAACGAAAAAGTTAATTAATCCTTGGTTTGATTAAATATTTTGTAAACGGGGTTGCAAATAATAAAGAAATGGTTTATTCGTTTTGCAAAAGAAACGCTAATGGATTTCAAGTCCATCTTCTTAGCCGCTCGGATACCGCAGCTCTTATAAGAGCAAAAATTCATTAATATTAATAAATTTTTGCTCATTAATATTAATGAATTTTTACTCGATTTTTATGACAGTAAATTTTGTACAGCCATAAAATCGTTATTAGAAAACAGCTTTTTAATTTGTTACTTGAACAAAAATAAAAGAGAATAAACCATAAATACTTACCGAAAAAGATTTCCAAGTGAACACTTTTCCAAATTTTCTCCATACGACTACTTTAGAGGCCTTACAAACGAATGACTGATATATGAGTCGGTACGGGGCCCTGCGTCATAATTCGCAATCACTTTTTTTGTTTCCTGTTTGCAATTTTAATCGATTACTGTCTATAAAGTCGTGCATTTTTGTAATCTTCATTTTCAAATTACCAAAATAAAATGTAATTCAAACTGGTAAAAATCGTACAAGTATTTTGTCATTTTTGACATTTTTGTGCAGTTAAAATTTTCTAACAGTGTAAATCTTCTCAGTTACTGACAAATTTTCGCAACTTTTTGTAAATTTTGGGAAAATCCCAAATCGGTTTCATTATTTTTGTTCTGCGATTTTGATTAGTTTTCAAATGTCATATTTAGACACTTAATTTATTTTAGATTGCCACCTGTAACGCAAAAATTAACTTTTAAGTATATTTACACCAATAAGAAATTTGAAAACTTACGTCATTATTGACAATATATAAACCAAAGTTTCATAATCACCGACTTAAAAGTTCCAAGAACCTTATAAAAAAATGTCTTCTTTTTCAAATACTTTCTATAATTTACAATAAAACACGATAGTTTCATTATTTTTCCACAGACAGGTCGAAGCTTGACAGAAATGAAACTCGTAGCATATTTCCGACGTCAGAGGTCGTAATTGTAATAATTAGTAATAGAAATATGAAAAAGAAGATATTTTTTTAAAAGTTACGTGGTTTTTGGAACTTTTAAGTCGGTGATTATGAAACTTTGGTTTATATTGTTATATTGCCAATAATGACGTAAGCTTTTAAATTTCTTATTGGTGTAAATACAGGGTGACCCAAAAAAATTATAGCAAAACTTTTTATCATAAAAACTTTATTAAGAGAGGAGGAAAAACTTTTTCACAACAAATAATAATAATAATAACTAACATTATTATTAATAATAACTAACAAAATTTTCTCAAAGAAACCCTGGAATTTCACAGGAGTCGTTTGAACTGTTCGCTTTCTTCCGCTTCCTGGATGACGTCCGGTATGGTCACGCTTCTCAATTTGTTTGATTGTTCGGCTGACATTTGGTGCCGCTATGCCGAGCCTTCGCGCGATGTCACAATTGCGCATTCCCTCTTGATGTTGTAACCCTAAAATTTTCTCTCTTTGATTAGACATCTATAAAATAAGTAATAAAATACATAACAAAATTTGACAGTTCACCATACACAGGCCCGTAGCCAGGAGTAGGCCAGGGCAGGCTGAGCCTGCTCTAGACAATTTTAAACCTGCCTTGGCCGTCGGCCAGGACCAATTTTTTTTATGTTCTGATTTAAAACTAAATTAAATATTTTGAAGAATATTTAATTATGAAGAATATTTGGTATATGATGTACTTGGTGAAAAATCAGATATTGACCAAATTTTTAAAGCAATCTTTTATGAAACTCTTGATGTTATTTTGAGTAAAATGAAAAGGAGATTTATTGAAAACGATGCACTCCTAATTGCAGTTTCCAGTGCAGAAGAAGAAATAATTGATTTGGATAAAGTTAAATATTTGCAAACTGTGGGCATTCAACTTCCATCACCGCAAGAGATTATAGTGGTGAACAAAAACTAATGTCTAATTTAACGCTTCTCGCATATGAAAAAATTCGTGCAAAATCATGGGATTTAGACGTATACTTCTGAAATAATTTAATGAGCAGAAAAACCGAGATTGCAACTTTTTTAATATTTCCTTTTTATTTAATTTTTTTTAAATAAAGCATAATTCCACTTTTTGGATTTAATCTTTTTGTTTTAGACAATTTCAGCCTACCTTGAGCCTGCCCTAATTTTTCAGTCTGGCTACGGCCCTGACCATACATGTAGCATTTTTAACTGGCAATGCCAGTGTGCTAAAACAAAATACCAACAACAAAACACTTTTGTGTTAGGACTGATTAAACTTTATTATCATTATTTTTAGGACACCCTGTATACTTAAAATTTAATTTTAACTTTACAGATGGCAATCTAAAACAATTGGGTGTCTAAATATGACATTTGAAAACTAGTCAAAATCACAGAACAAAAATAATGAAACCGATCTGGGATTTTCCCAAAATTTACAAAAAGTTGGGAAAATTTGTCGGCAGTAATGAAAAGATTTACACTGTTAGAAAATTTTATCTGCACAAAAATGTCAAAAATGACAAAAAACCTGTACGATTTTTACCAATTTGAATTATATTTTATTTTGTTAATTTGAAAATGAAGATAACAAAATGCACGACTGCCGGCCCAGAGTGGGTAACTGTATATAGACAATAATCGATTAAAATTGCAAACAGGAAACAAAAAAAGTGACATACAAATTATGACGCGCAGTGCCACTAGGACTCATATCAGTCATTCGTTTGTAAGGCCTCTAAAGTGAATGGTGAAAATTCAGACGACATTGTTGTCGAAGCTTTCTTAATAATTGAGAATAATTTTGTTTTGATACTCAAGTGAAAATAATGTAAAAGTGTTCGGTTTGTGAGTGACTTAAGTTTATTGAAAGGAACGATGAAGAAGCTATCCTGGCCACTAGGAATAAGGCAAAAGGACTACAGTGATAAAGGTAATTTGACGAAAACCGTTCTCATCTGCAATGATAACTAACAACAAATTTTCTTTATTATTGTAGGTAGGGTCCAACTTCGTGGGTTTTAGCAGAAACTCAGGTTAGTAAAATTTTCTCTCCAGTGATGTAGATGTAGTGAATAGTTCGAAATTGTGAAAAAATGCATTTTTCTTTAAATGCACTAAGTGCACTTGGGTAGAAAGTTTTTATTTTTCAAATAAGTAATGTTGTTTCTACGGAGGTTTTCATTGCTTGAAAGTTGGTTAATTTGTTAAACTTTCAATAAATCGCTTTGGCAAGCCGTCAACAGGGCTAGATTTAAATAAATCCCAAAATAAAAACTAATAAAACATTTTGTTAATTGTACCTATTAATTCCAAGTAGGCCAATAGTGAAGTATTTAGGGCTCACATCCAGTTGGGAAGCGGTCCCCGAAAGAGACTAAAACTATGGAGTTCAGAATACCCACTTGAGTCCGGTTTATGGGACCAACGTCAGTCTCCAATAAATCAAAACGTTTTTCTTCTCAAAAATCAAAATTAAAAATTTTTAGAAAATTTAATAATTTGTTTTAAAAAACTAGAAGCGACCTAACGTTAAAACCGGGTGACCTTTCAAGACCTAACGATTCCATATTTTTTTATATCAAAATCATGAAGATGGATTAAAAATAATATAAAATGTATAATTATTTCTTGATTATTATGATACTGTCACAAGTGGAAATATATAATCTATAAATTATTGTAATTAAATGTAATTCCACTTGAAGCTCCCTCGTATAAGTTGACAAAGTGCAATGGTTATAAATAAATAGATAATGAATATGGAAGGGAAAGCATCAAGCGGTGCAAGAGAATAATTAATTAATGAACTAGAGTTCGGAGTGTGCACTCGAGGAGGTCAAGATGTGACCACCGTTGATGGCTTAACTACCCCTCGTAGAGTAAGATCTAGTTTAAGATGTTATTTAGTATTTATTTAGGAATTAATAATTAAATTTAATAAACATAGTTTTCATTATAAACACCTGTGTAAGTAATTTCAATTAAAGTACATAAACCTAACTCAAAACCTCTGAGCTACACAACCCCAAAAATATTCGTGACATTTGGTGGAGGTGGAAATAAAATGCCACGACGCGACGTATCAAAGCTGGATAATGTGAAGTTGCACTTAAATATAAAGGATATGATTGCAATATAAAATAGAATGTGTTCTTATAGTTCATAGGAGATAAAGGGAAAAATAGTAGAACAGGTATAGTACTTCAAATACCTTGGAGTGAACATAAAAAGTGATAGGAATCTGCTAATGGAAGTGAGACAGCAATCGCAAAATGGAGCAAGAGTATCAGAATGCCCTAGTGATTTAGTGTGGAAAAACACATACATACTAACTGAAAACAAAGTAAGGATTTATAAAATACCGAAATAAGAGAACAATGTGATGTTATGGATGTCGTTAAATTTGTCAAGAGAAGAAGGGATTGGAACAATCACGTCAACAGAGCCGCGAGCAATCGTCTAATAAAAGTGACAAGAGACCTCCGACC
The DNA here is from genome assembly GCA_947369205.1 of Cantharis rufa. Lineage (NCBI taxonomy): Eukaryota > Metazoa > Arthropoda > Insecta > Coleoptera > Cantharidae > Cantharis > Cantharis rufa. The sequence continues at coordinate 21,699,475 of OX376309.1, forward strand.
AATGGGAAAGCGAGATGAATGTCTAGCTGGACCTCATCAGCAATATATGACATTCGAAAGACATTCGATGAAATGAAGGAAGGCATAATGAGAAACGGGTTAAAGCCTATCTAAAAGAAAAAGAAGAAGAAGAACAATAGTTCAAAAAATAAAAAAAACATATTTTCTTCTTTGCACTTTTTGACCCCAAAATAAATTCTTAGTTTACCCACGGTAGTGACGCCAAATGTGTAGGTCAGTGTTCTGTTGGTAAGGTAGCTTTTAATTTATAAACAACAGCCCATGGGAAAGCCGCTTCTTTTTTGGGGAAGAAAGGGGCATACACCATAGGTTGAAGAATTTTCTAAAATTAGTGCTAAACTCCTTAAAAATAATTATTTTTGTTTTCGTGTATATTTTTGTTTTGAATTTAAACTTAAATAATTTTTTTTTTATTTTCGCAATATTTTCATTAATAGCTAAAACTATATTTAAAAAACTATAATTTTTTGTTAAATAGTAATAGGCAGAAAATATAAAGACAAATTCTTGTTATCGATTTCACTTTCTAAAATATAAATGCGGAAACATGTTTTTCAATGAAAATCATCATACTAAGTTGTTTGCTTTATTGAAAATAACATTTTTCAGTTCTTCAAGTATTCATAAAAGTGGAGGCCTAAATTGTACCATCTTGTAAAAAATCTAAGTTTTACAACATATAAAATTTCAGAAACATAGTTAAGATTTAAAAATAAAGTTAACAAATACCTTGTAGTAACTGGATTTCAATCCAGAATCTTGAAACTTAAAACTGTTTTTGAATAGAAATTCTTGAAGTGAAACTTAGATTGTGTTTACACGAAGAATAAAAATATATCGAGATTTTGAATATAAATTAAATAAATACTTTAGTATGAGGTTAAACCGCATTTAATTAGTTACCCTGGAAGACAATATAATTGGTTAACCCTACATACATTAAATTAAGGTCTGCAGGACTGACAAGTATGACAATTAGATAAAATACGATAAAATCAACTAAAATTTCAACAGTTTTTGTTCGCAGTTCAAACCAAATCAAAACAGGTTTATTTATTTTTAATAAATATTAAGGACAAGTGCTGAAACATATTTAATCTTAATGGGGTTATAAAGCTAATTTTCAGTGGTTGAAAAGATTTTAATTAAATTATTCTTCTGTAGGTACCTGAAGATACACGACACTTGTATGAAACATGTCGTGCTAAATAAAAATTAATAGAATCAAGTATAATCTTTTATTATTGCGAAGAAGTAGAAATTATAATAATTATTATTTTTATTGTTTGAAGATTTTTGAAATTTTAATTAAACAAATTAAGAGTGCTTCCAGGCTGTTTTTTTATTTCAAACAGCAGTACTTACTATATGCAGTATGAAGCAACTCCAGAGTCATTCATAAACCACGTCGCGTGCGAAGGGGAAGGAGGGGTTAATTGTACATTTTCCGCATCGAACCTATTCGTGGCAAAAAGACATCGTTGATGTAGTGGTATCAAAACATTTTACGGACAGGGACTCTTCCAAGATCGTAAAAACTTTTATCTATATGATGATTGATGAACTTACATCTAGGTGCACAAGTACTAGCAGTCAAGTTAATTAAAAAAAATAACTTATTATTCTATAAGATACTAATAATTACTGCAATTACCCTAAAGTTAAATAAGCTATAATGGCTTAATTGGCATTTGAATTAAAATTCAATGTATACACAAATTACTTCTAAATGACACTCTCAGCTGGCCGTTACTTTAATAATAAAATAAATGAGTCTTCAAAAGCTATTTAAGAAAGCATTTGTTTTTTAGAAAAGCCTGGCTGCTTTGAAAATAACTTTTCTGATATCTTGCGTTGATATTTAGATAAATAATCTTAAATTCAAATCTGAAAATGAGTAAATAAAGTAGGCAATGCTAAAATTTAACTTGTTTATTCTAAATCAATAGGGAAATATCATTCTACTAGAAAATGAGGAAAAATGTGTTTAGTTTTGTGACATCCACAGAAACGGAAGACAAACCAGCACGCGACGCGCAAGCGTACCGGAAGTTACTCCTGTTCATTTCGGCGCCGGAAACCAAAGACGTTTAACATCTTACAGTATTTAAATTAATAAATACCTTAATAAAAGTTATCATTGTGTTTAATGAAACCAATCTTGTAAGTATTTGAAAAACTTAAGTAATTACCTTAATTTTAAGCTGTAGTTTAGAAAATACTTACATAGAAAATAAAATTTTTTTAAATCCTGGCGCGAAGTATGGCGCAAACCAAAGTTCTCTTATAAAAAATAATTTGCAGTTTTTTGTAAAAAAGTGGAATATTTAATCAAAATTAATTTAAAATCAATGTAAAACACATAAATTCTTTATAACTTTATTTATGTCATTAGTTAAGGAAAATCGTGTCTTGGTACGAGTTCAGGACGACGATGCGACCACGCAAATATAATAACATAATTGTGGCATGATATATGCAAATCTAATTTTTTAAAGTAGGATTAAATCGTTGTTTTAACTTAAAGTATAACAGGATTTATTATTTGGTAAGGAAGCAATCATAAGATTTATTTACAAAATAATTTTTCAATCCGGAAAGTTACTACAACATAAAATTTTCGAAATGGTATTAACTGCAGTTATCCTTAATTTATTGCAGTACAGATTTCTGCATTTATTTTTAGTTTTATAGCTGCGTAAAAGGAGAATTGACTTTTCATAACGACGAAGGCCAATTACTTTCAAATTTCCCTCCTTAGTTTTAAACGTTCTTACCATAAACCGTCTTAGTATGTAATTAATTTAATCGGAAACCTAAAGCTCGCCTTAAAAATCTATTAAACAAAATCGTTGATAGAACGAAAATTAAACCGAAAATAAAGCTATTTTTTACTAAACGATAGATATTTTAATTCCAATTATCTTATATAAAACACGTTTTAAGTTTATTACTCTAATTTAAACCCAATTCCTTGCCGTAATCGACTTGAGAATCAATTTCGTCAATGAAATACAAAATTTATACTAGAAAATTTATAATCATTAAGATCCTTTAACAACAGAAAACTAATACTATAGAATTTACCAAAACCCATAACTTATAGTTGATGAGCACCAAGTGATATAAATAAAACACAAAAAGAAAATTTAGCATAATGTATGCAAATAAACGTAACAACCGTGACCGAAAGTCTTGTCTCACTGTAAAACAACTCAAGTGAAACTTGAGACAATTTTCAATAATCAAATAATCCAGTTGTCGCTAGGGCCGCTTGTCGTCAAGGCCAGTTGTCGCTGATCCAAGTGGCTCAGGGCCACATGTCACAAAATCTTGGAGTTGGCTATTAAAGAAATGCCAGGTCAGGCCAGCATATTTTTATTTTGTGTGGTTGATTATTAAAAATTTTCTTAACTTTCGATTTGATGACGTGTGGCCCTGAACCACTTGGCCCTGCTACAACTTGCCTCGGACAACTGCCTTGACGACAAGCGGCCCTGGCGACAGCTGGCCCTATCGACAACTGGCCCTTGGACTACTGGCCTAACAATTTTCTCGGAAATATATTATTTCGCTTTATATTTTATTACAGATTTTTGCTTTATCGGTAAAATTTCCAAAATTTACTCTCAAAAATTTGGCGAAAAAATAAGATATTTAAATTAAGTCGAAACTAGTTATATATTAACAAAAACAATAAGAATATATAAAATCATTTATTTACAAATGCGAAATAGCTTTCAAGTACGCCAATACTTCAATTCGACCGTATCTATTAACTGCGTTTATAACTTTTATGTTTAAGGTGGTTCGGTGGAGTTTGCTTTCACCCGCAACCAAAGGTTTTTTTTAGTAAAATCAAAAGCAGATAGTTTTTTTTATGAGTTAGTGAATTTTCAAGTCTTTTTACGGTGTAGTTTTTAAGAAATCATCTTTTAACATCTTTAAAAAAAATACATTGCGAACATAGGAAAACACACAATAGCACAGATTAGGATGTTAATTTTGAATTCATTCAAAACTTTATCCCGAAACCCCCTCAAAAAAACTTACTACTCTAATCTAGGATGTATGAAGCATCTTCTAGGAAACATTGAATTGGATTTACGGTGTAATTATTGAGAAATCGCTAAAAAAATAATGTCCGCATTTTTTGAATTTGAAAACGAAACATATTTTTGGTGCGAGCTGTCATAATTTATGTCAAACAAATTATCATTTAGACTACAGATTATCTTAGTAGATAGCGTAACTATAGATATTCGAAATTTAATTATAAATAGCCTTTATTGGATTTCTTGCATTTATGTTCAACATTATTTCAACGTTTTCTTAATGAAACGACCCGAAAGAGCTCGTAATTGACTCATTGTGCAGCAAAATTTTTCAGGCTGTGTTTATACTAAAGTCAATGTCGAGATAAGTTAGGTTAGGCAGATCAGCTAGTAAGTGAATCAATTAAAGTTTTAATTATATATTTTATCTGTCATTTAGATCAGAGGCGTCTAAACTTTTTGCTGTGAGGGCCAGTTTGGTATTTAAATTCATTAGCGGGGGCCAAGCATCGTAAATATGTGAATTAAAAAACCTTATTACAAGTAAAGCAGCATTGAATTTTCCTTGAATTTTTTGAATTTTCATTGAATTAAAATCCTTGGCCCGCGGGCCGTAGTAGTTTGGATTTAGATTATTTATAAGAGTATACACAATTTGATAAATTATATTTTTAATTAAAATGATTTTTAATATCGATTTTGCAATGTAATTGTCTATTTATAAATATGAATAATGGACTACATTTGGACTCGGCCAAACTCTACCGAACCACCTTAATTTCATATTCCTTGTACCTTCATATTTGTCGACATTGAGCACCCACAATTTCTTGCAGAAATGATGCTACATGCATCTGGCTGTCTTTGTGAAGACCTTCTTAATATTTCCAAAGATTTGAATGATGACACTGGAATAGTGTCTGCAGACCGAAGTGCCATCCTTTAACAATGTTTGTCGTTCGTGCAATTCCGTCAATAGTTGCTTTATGCAAGTTCCACGAATCAATTGAAAATGCGCATGCGTTAGTGTCATAATCTTCTTTTATTCCAAGTTGCTGAACTTTTCTTTTGGCATAAATGGAAATAGCAACCAGTAATAATGGCTTCTGGAAAAGCTGCAGAAAAAGCCGCCATTGAAGCAGTTTCAAAATCCAGCAAAATTTTTCACGGATTTGCATCTGAAATAAGAACTTGAATTTCGTTAAGTAGGCGATTATACGTTGTTCTGTTCTTATTCATGAGGAGACAATATATAAATCCACTGGATTAATACTAGGCGCAAATTTGCAGTGAATATTATGAAGTTGAAAAAATTAGATTAAATAAAAATTAATAAAAATTTAAAAATTAGAAAATAAAAGATTACAACTCTTTCAACTTTTTGAATCGTTATATATCAAAAACGGTGGCTCTTAGGAAAAAAGTATTTAGATATTTTTTATAGATAATTATGTGATCTACAATTTTTGTCTGGACTAATTTTATGATAAAAGTTACCGTTTTGCTGAAAATCGCGAAAATTCCGTTTTTGTGACCTTTGACTCCGAGTAATTTTTTTCCAGATGTCGGATCGATGAAGACTTTTCACATTTCATTTATAATAGTGTTTTGAACAATCCTACCAATTTTCAGCCAAGTGTGAATTTTTGTAACCTCGCCCCTATTTTTTTTTTCTAATTTGACCGGACTATCAGAAAAGCAAAATGTAGATCGGTTGGAATTTGTGAAAGAGCATTTACTGGCACCAAGGTCCAGTTGTCCTTAGGACCAGCTGTCGCCAGGGTTAGTTGTCACCAAGGCCAGTTGTCGATGGGGCCAGTTGTCACCAAGGCCAGTTGTCGCCAGAGCCACTTGTCGCCAAGACCAGTTGTGGCTCAGGGTCAACTGTCTGTATACCAACTCGCAACTCCAACTCTTCTTCTAGAAATGACTGAAATCCATCATCATCGCTTTCCCCGTCTATTTTTTCCCATCTTATCATATACGATATGATATACGATATGGGTTGCAAATAGCATATTTGTTTATGTGTTTAGTCTTTCAGAAGTCAAGCCCAGAATTGGATTTCTGCGAAATATCTTGGACACTATACGGTATCCTAAACCTCATACGTACATCTTTATCAATATCTTTTAGGACTTTCTTTCGGCCGATTTAGAATTAAAGTAACTTTCTATTACTACTTAAAGCATTTTGCTTAGTACACTAGCCATGTTGATCTATGGCTGCTTCGGTAGCTTTATTTAGAAATATTTAGAGAAAAGTAACAACTATAGTATAGATTTTAACATATCAACTAGGCAGATAATGACCTGGCACTACAGATCCAAACATTACTTACTATCTTTGTCACTACATCGCGATACTTGACTATGCATTTTCATACCTGCAATAACCAATGACCACAGAAACAAAAGTTTCTTTCTGCCCTTTACTGCTGTAAAAACCGTCGACCCATCAGTCAGAAAGTGAATTTGGAGAACCGCACAAATGTCCGACAAAGTTTGCCACCCTGTATTTTACGATTATCAATAAATTAGTTCTTTGACATATCATCAATATTATTTTTAAAAACTACCTAATATTTAGAAAAATGGAATTTTAGAAATGACACTTTCAACTTGAAATTACAATTTATCGTATATTTGAATTATTTATCACTATAACTTAAGAGGTATTCAAAAGATAGCGTCTATTAAAATGGTTTTGAAGAGATAAAATAAATTTTTAGCATCACATCAAAGTTGGCAATAAGTACGGTACTTATTTCACAAAGAATGATCGAAGAGTTTAAAATTATATAGCTTGGATTCCCAGTTCGTTTCAAATTAAAGAGAATTTCATATTCTTACAAATGTCATGTAAAACAAATTGCAATATTGGGAATCTATATTTCTAGTATATTGATGAAAATAATCTGAATGAAAATTACAAAACGTACATAGTATAATAAATAGTAAGTGTATTTATAGTGAAAAATTTCGTAGACGCAAAGGTGAAGATGATACTTGACATCTCACTGATACAAGTCCGTGTTTCTCATGGAATTAGGAATCCTTTTAGAGTAACCTCGAAACCGGTTCTGCGCTATGATTGACTATGTGATTCATGTTCTTGACTGATACCTGTATTTATGTCATTTTTTTAACATAATTTTAATTTTACAACTAAGCTCTCTTAGTTGAACGAGTCGGCAACTTTTATGGTATATCTTTCATTTACCAATATAGAAAATTTGAAATTAATTAGTAGATATACAGGGTGTCCCGTGACCGTGGAGAACCTTTGAGGTGGTGATAAAGGACACTTTTCTAAGACAAATTTTCAAATAAAATTTTTGTCCAAGTCTAAACCTTTTACTCTTTAAAAAAGCAATTTTTTGAATTTTTGATTTCAAACGGTCACAGCTCCGATACTATTGATTTTTTAAGCTTAATGGATTAGAACTTTTTTAAAGATCATTCGTTAATCTACAAATTATGTTATAACCCCTTATTGTCTACAATCAACGGATTTCGAGTTATAAATTAAATTAAAGGAAGAAATGTTTTAAAAAATTCAGGTTTTATTTTTTTTACTTTTCTTGCGAACCCCGTATCTTTTAAACGAAAAGTCTTAGAACAAAACTGATGGCCCAAACCGGATAACAAATTTAACAAGCTACAACTTTAACCAAATAAACTTTTTTGGAAAACCAACCGTTTTCACAGAAATTCTGAAAATAATTAACAAGGTGTAGGAAAAAATATAAATTAATGGAAAGAATTACTGATAGGTGTAACAGAACTTAACGAAAGAAGCACCATTATAAATAATACCGTGCAACACCTTTTGAAACGAGCACGCCTGTGTGCTGAAAATAAGGGAGGACATTTTGAAAATTTATTAAAATAAATTTTGTGAATTTATTATTTTTTCACCTACACCTTGTTCATTATTTTCAAAATTTCTGTGAAAACACTTGATTTCCCAAAAAAATTTATTTGACCAAAGTTGTAGCCCGTTAAATTTCCTATCCGATTTGGGACATCAGTTTTTTTCTAAGACGTTTCGTTTAACGGGTTTCGTTTTCGGAGTTCGCAAAAAAAGTAAAAAAGGTAAAACCTGAATTTTTTTAACATTTTTTTCCTTAATGTAATTTATAACTCGAAATCCGTTAATTCTAGACGATAAGGGATTATAACCTAGTTTATAGATAAGCGAATGATCTTTAAAAATGTTCTAGCCCATTAAGCTTAAAAAATCAATAATATTGGAGCTCAGTCGTTTGAAATCAGAAATTCAAAAAAATTGCTTTAAAGTGAGGTACCCCCTAAGGGTTTGGACTTAGACAAAAATTTTATTTGAAAATTTGTCTTAGAAAAGTGTGCTTCATCACCACCTCAAAGGTTCTCCACGGTCACGGGGACACCCTGTGTAAATGAATTTAGAGTTAAATTTATTAATATTATAATTTTTGTGAATTTGTGACACCAAGTTTTTCGCCTACGCCGCTATTTTTCTAATTTCCTATTTTAATAAAAATAAAAATTTCCTAATCCTACAAGGGGGCCCCAAAAGGTATATGGGCCTAGGGCCTACTATAACCAAAAATAGGCACTGTGGGAGGGGTCTATCTTTTTGATTGATCACACTACCGAAACCACTTTACTTATTTGATTTTATTAGAATACTTTAGCCATAAATGGACCCACCTCTGCTGTATGTGAATTTGTAGCTGACATGCATTTATTTAATGGCAGTCTACAATATGGTATATAACAGTATATCAAGAAATAATGGTGAGACAAATTATATCGTTTTACATTCCATATATTTATCTGTAAAGTAAAATGCTCGACTTAGCTATATTAAAGTTTCTTCTCTTCTGAACTGAACTGCAAATATCTTTCAGGTTCACTGACAAGTCATTATAAAAAGTACTACGCTTATAGCAAGGGTGTGTGAATATGTTTTTCATGGTGAAAACCTACGCAAATTTACATTATATAAATTGCATTATATAAATTTATAAATTGCTGTGTTCACTATTTTTAAGTGAGGGGTTGTTTAGGGAAATTTATTTTTATTGAAATAAAAATAATTTTGTATAAATAAAAAATAGCCCTGAGTTACTGCCCTGTCAGAATAGTGTAAAGCTAGTTACATGAACCTGCGATTTACGATTTGCGAAATGCGATTTTTGTTTTGATTGGTCAAATTTGAACCATTTATTGAAATGTAACCAATCAAAATCAAATCACAACAAAAATCGTATTCCGCAAATCGCAAATCGCAGGTACATGTAACTAGCTTTAATGTTAACAAATGCTCCAATCTAAAGCCATCTTTCCGACGATCTACCAATCAAATGTGAGCTTTTGTAAACATTACGTGAACATTAACACTATTCTCACAGGGCAGTTAAGACTACACATGGCTTCACGTTGGGGGCCAACGTTGCACCCAGGAACTAAACTTCCATATTTGTCACTATATATCACCCAAGTATAACAGGCAAACATGTATGGATTAACGGAGTTTTTAGAAAACAAGTATTATTGGAAGAGTAAAATATTGCAGACAAGTTAACATTGAATCATTAAGATAGATTTGTGTTTATATAGATTATTGGCAATCCGACTACACATGTATTGTGTATCGACAAAACTAATTTATTACATTGAAACCAAATAAAGCTACTTAATCTTTTCAAAGAGATTTTTGAAATAACCAATTTTCTGTTTTTCAAAATTTGATTAAAAATGAAGCGATAGTAATAAATATTAATGTATTTTCAATACTTCAAAATACCTAATGTGTATAATCAATTTTATCAATTTAGTACAACCTACATGAATACTCACTTAAAGCTAATTCAAGTTCATTTATCATTAATAAAAGCTTAATCAAAAGAAACGCAGTTAAATTATAAATTACAGTGAGTTTAAATTACAGGAGAGTAGATCTTATTTACTTTCAAAATTTCTACAATCTAATATTTGTTATTTTTGAAATTCTCAAATAAAGCTTAACACAAAATTTATTTCATTAAAAAGTTGGCAATAAAAAATATGCACATCTTTTCATGCATATCGCTAACTCACCCTATTTTGAATTTTACATCCAAAACAGTTGAAATCGTTTGAACTTTTTGCTTTCGAGATATTTCAAAACGTTGCAGTTGTTAGCCTTCCAGAATTTATTGACGCGCAATATAGATTAACAATTCCCCTAAGTTTTTTGCAAAGTACCAGGTTTTTGACCCACAATCTTATTCATCAATCACGAAGGAACCCCCAATGTCACACCGGAGTCTCTGAAATCCTAAATACTACTAGTCAAGTAGTCATGTAGTCCTGCTGGAAACTTCTGAGATGGTGCTCTTATAACATTGCTGAATCATGCAACAGAAGAAATATATGCAGGGAAGATGTGAGAGTACATCTTATACAACCTAGATCCTAATACAAACATATTTAAATAATGTACAGAAGCAGTGGATGAGAGCAAGTCCAGAGAGTTACTGAGTCGAAAAATTAATGCCAATGGATGTTATTATTTGTTTTGTTTAGTCTACAAACTTGTACGGCGTTACATGTATTGCAACAATAGCTTTGTTCAGCGGCATAACGACGGGGGGGGGGGTATAAGGTGTTCAGATAACACGGGCCCCAGAACCGCTTGATTCTAAATTAGCCCCTACATGCAAAGCCGTATTTAAAGGGGGGTAGTGGTTAGAACCCCCACCCCCCGAAATTATTTATCAATTAATAAAGTACAGGAAATCCGACTTCAATCGAAAAAAAATTTTCAAATAAAATTTTTGTCAGAGTTCAAACCCTTGGGGTTTTTAAAGTATTTTTTTGAATTTCTGATTTAAAACGGCCGTAGCTCCGATATTATTGATTTTTTGAACTTTATGGATTAGAACTTTTTTAAAGATCGTTCGCTTATCTACAAATTAGATAAGATAACCCCTTTTCGTCTAGAATCAACGGATTTCGAGTTATAAATTAAATTAAGGGGAAAATGTTAAAAAAATCTAGGTTTTATTTTTTTGCTTTTCTTGCAAACCCCGTATCTCTTAAACGAAACGTCTTAGAAAAAACTTATGGTTTAAATCGGATAGGGAATTTAACGGGCTACAACTTTGGTCAAATAATTTTTTTTGGGAAACTAACCGTTTTCACAGAAATTCTTAAAATAATGAACAAGGTGTAGCTAAAAAAAAATCATTTAATTTTTTTCAAATTAGTTCATTATTTTCAGAATTTCTGTGAAAACGGTTGGTTTCCCAAAAAAATGTATTTGGCCAAAGTTGTAACCCGTTAAATTCTCTATCCGGTTTGAGCTGTCAGTATTTTTCTAAGACGTTTCGTTTAAGAGATATGTGGTTCACAAGAAAAGTAAAAAAAATAAAACCTGAATTTTTTTAACATATTTTCCTTTGATTTAATTTATAACTTGAAATCCGTTGATTCTAGACGATAAGAGGTTATAATCTAATTGTAGATAAGCAAATGATCTTTAAAACAGTTCTAATCCATTAAGCTTAAAAATCAATAATATCGGAGCTACGGCCGTTGAAATCAGAAATTCAAAAAATCACTTTAAATGGAGGTACCCCCCTCCCCCCCAAGAGTTTGAACTTGGACAAAAATTTTATTTGAAACTTAGTCTTAGAAAAGTGTCCTTTATCATCACCTCAAAGGTTCTCCACGGTCACGGGACACCCTGTATATACCAACAAAATGCTGTAATTTTTTTTTTTATAGAAAAATCGAGTACTCTTACTTTCTGTTGACCACTCCCTCGGTAAAATCGCTTAATTTCAACTTTCTCATTGCCAAACATAAATCCTCCACCTTGCCATTTTTAATTTTCCAAAACTCGGTCTGAGAAAATCCACAATTCGGTCCTGGATGAAAGGAGAACAGGAATTGAAATGATAATTAAAGAAACAGACAAAACAATATTTTCTGTTCAAGAAATAGAAGAACAGGATAAAAGTGCAATGCAGATGAAATTTTATAATGTGAATTCTATACATAATCAGCTTCAACAGATACAGGGTTTCCACTAAATTTTTTAGAAAATATTCACCGACTTCCAAGTTGTCCCCAGGTAAAAAGTTTTTCTGCCTTGAGTAAATTTCAAAATTCAATTTAAAAAATATTTATTAATTTGAATAAATCGAAATCACAATTTTATCATTTTTCTAAATTGAAAAAAAAAATTTTTCAAAAATTTGAACTTTTTAAATTCTAAATTTTGTTGACGACTGGAATCCTACATAATAATATCAATTTTGTGCATTTTGTATACGTACCTACCTGCTCGTATGAATTTCCATACGTTGAAGCTCAAAACTTTTGGGTACTAAAATGTTTATTGTAATACTTACCATATTTACTTAGGTTTACAGATATTTATATACTTTTTGGAAAAATCAAATAAAACAGCACCTTTTTTTCAAATATAATTTTTATATTATAGATGCAGTTAACATGTAGCTATAAAATATATCACAGTAAGGTATACAATTTTAGATTTTTTAAATTACAATTTATAAATAAATATTTATATAAAATGTATGCAATAACAACAAAAATTTTAATTTTTACTTGTAATAATCGAAAATTTGAAATGACATCCAAATTTTTGATAAGATTGGCCTGATAATCTTACAATTTATGTCTTACTTTTCTTCGATCTGAAAACAAATTATTTTTTAAATTGGTTCAATTAAATAATTATAAATTACCTCTTGTGTTTCGATTCCTTCAAAATCCATTTCTCCTTGTTCTTGGAAGGAATGTTGCATGTTGCAGAGTTTGCATTTTTTGAAAAAGATGCTGTTGTCTTCACTGGATCGGAATAAGTCGGTTGGGAAGTTGGAGACGAATCCATAGGACTTCTGTATTTTGGCGATGTTGATAAAATATCTCTTTGTGCAGGTGCTGGCTTGACACAACTGGCATCTGTTTTTGTCATCTTAATGATATTAGCATATGAAAACAAAGATGGATCGGTGTGTTTTAATTCTGCTGGCTTCTTCACCGTCTTCTCTAAGGGAGAAGTACTCCAAACATCTAATTTAACAAAACGCGGTTTCTTTTTCATTTTAAGTTTCGCCTCGTTATTTGAGTCCTTTTTGAACTGCAAAGTTTCATCACAGGCCAAACCTGTGCCGAGTATGGTTCCACTAGCTATTTTAATTGGACAAATTGGCATTACCTTTTTTTCTGTGTCTGATATATCTTCATTACATTTAAAACTTTCAGCAGGTATCTTTTCTCCTGTAACTATCTGACTCCATGTTTGACAAGTTGACACATTTGTAATCTTGTCCATTTCTGGTATATCTTTCGTATCCAGTTCGTACGTCGCAGTTTTATCATGAACCGAACTTATAGCATGTATCTCTCCACTAACTACATGAAATGTTGGGGAAATTGGAATATTAGGAATAATTTCCATTTCTATTGTATCTTGACAAAATTTTATCGTATTACATTTCTCTGATTTCCCATCTGTATTAGAATCTATTTCATATGTGATGGTTTTTTTAGGACCTTCACTAACAATTTTACTCCACAATGGGGAAATGGAAATTTTATTTTCAGAAGTTTTTTGACCAATTAAACTAGTTTCAGGTAAACTATTACTAATTGCTTGGCCAATATCGTTCATAGGTATTTTATTCAGTTCCGCTTTGTTCATTTTAGTCTTCTGGGACTTGATTTTTTTGGTCGTAGTTGCATTAATCTTTTTCACAGGTATTTGATAAAAATCGTTACCTAATTTAGGTGCACCGCACGAAACGGCTTGACTAAATGTCTTAGAAGTTTTAACATCAGAAGGTGGCTGATCAAAGGCCTTGTCGATGAGACCCGTATTGAAGCCTACTTCTTTATTCGAAGAGGTTTTCTTAATTAGTCTAGATTTAGATACAGTACAATAAATTGCTTTACTATATGTATTACAAGTTGTTGATTTTTTTTCAGTAGATGTTTCCTTACTTGAATTCGATTTTGGCAAATTATGGTGTACGGCTTCACTGTATGATGTTTTATAATTTTTAACTTCTACAGCTACTTGATCAAAAACGTTTTGAATGTTAGTCTTCCCTAAACCAGGATTTTTATTAGAAGATTGGGGTTTACATAGTCTAGATTTTAGCAAGTTGTTATGAACTACTTCGCTGTACGTTCTGCTAGTCCTAACATCTTTCGTGGTTGTTTGTTCAAAAACACTATTGATCTGAGTCGTGTGCAAGTTTACTTCCTCCTTCGATTGCTTTTCTTTAATAATTTTTGATTTTGGTAAATTGCAATATAGTGCTTGACTATATGTTTTGTACGTTTTACTATTTTTTGCAGCTATTTGGTTCATTTGAATGGTCTTAAAATCTGTTTCTGCGTTAGAAGTATTTGCAATTAATGTAAATTTCGATGACTTACGGTGAATAGCTTGACTGTATGTCATTTTAAACTTTCTGGTATCGTCAGTAGGTATTTCATTACAAGCACAGTCTTCAACTGTGATCATTTCTTCAATGTTGATATCAGACTTGACTATGGAAATAAAACTAGTAGAACTGTTTCTGCTAATTTCTTCGAATTTTCTCGAGTGAAATTGCTTTACTTTTCGTCGTTTCAATACCTGGGGTTTAGTACGTAGATTGGATAAAAACACTCCCAAGTTCAAAATTGACGGTGGCTTTCTACATCTTCGACCACGTTCGCAACCTTCGCAATGACTCTGGTCTTCTTCAAACTCATCGTAATTTGCTGTTCCACGATCGACTCGATTCAAATTAAATCGAACATCGGAATCATTTTCTATTACATCTGTATCAGATTCTTCTTGTTGAGAATCGGAACATTCATAATGTTCTGTTTTATCGTAAATCTTAATCACATCCGAGCTGTCAAATGGCACAAACGCCGATTGTTCATCAAATTCTGGAGAAATTCCATAATTTTGTTCATCACGACAGAAAAAAGAACTCATTTCATACAAAGGACAATCTTCGAAATACTGTTGCATTTCTTCGTTGTGCGAAATGTCTGCATAATATGTTGCCAATTCCATTTCGTTTATGTCTATAAATTAAATTGAAATAATTTAGTGTTCCAAAAATGAAACTCACATCTCAAATTGAAATTTTGGGTAGGCCACAGAAGTACATATATAATAGTTTACAATTTATTGCCTTACAGAATTAATTAATTTAAAAAAATTATTGTATTATGATATCCCATTTTAATTATCGCATGATATACAATCAAATCCCGTTCTCGATTTTGTTTTATATTTTAATTTTCTAAAGAATTTTTATTTTAATAAGTGGGTAAATACAAAATCAAATTCCGACCGAAAAAATTTCCCAATCCGGCTCTGCCAATAGCTTTAGAAAATCTCAACTCCCACCTCTTAAATAGTATTTGAATTATTTTAATTGGTGCTTCTTGTCTAATTTTGATTTTAAAATTCTTAGCATATCGGGACAAGTGGGAGACTTGTAGATCGCTCTCTTTACATAAATTCTCTTCAAACCAAGTTAAAATGTAACAAACTAATTTAAATGTTAATTATTTATTAGTTACGGTTGAACATGAGGAAAAAGCATTAAAAAATTCAAAACATTTGGCAACAAAAATTAAAAAATCAGAAAAAGGTTTTCCTCTGTCCGGAGTCAACCGAATACTTGGCATTAGTAATTACACAACTTCCACACTTTTGATTTAAGAGAGCGCCAAGAGATTTTTCATATTCGCAACACCCTGTATTAAGATTTTGAACGAAAAGGCAACACAAAATTTATTATTATTATTAACTACAGTAAGGTTGTAAATTTTTCACTAATAATTTCTAAAATTCAAATTAATTGTATCAAAAATATTTTTGTCTTTCTTCAAGGAAGTGCTCCGAAGTACAAACATTTTATTTTTTCTTTTCGAAAAGTTAATGGTTTACATCAAAATGATTTAGTTGTTGGTTAATGATATTGGTATACATATTACAGGATTCCCACTAAATTTTTCAAAGCAAATTTCATGACTTTTCCAGGTTTTCCCTGACAAAAATTTTAATTTTCTCTGACATTTTAATATCGTAATACAGTAATCGGAAAACAATTTGTACAGAAAAACTACATAATTTAATAAAAACAAATATTAAATATATTTCTCGAGTTTTCAACTGTGGCAATATAATTTTGGTACAATTACTTCAATATTTTTTTAAATTTTAAAAATATTGTCAAAACAATCTCTCACAAAATTCAGCTCAGTGCACAATATAATTTATCAAAAATTTGAAAATTAAAAAAAAATTATTTCAAATTAAATTAAAAAATATTTTATTTGAAAACATTTGCTTGACAGAATCTTTATTTTCCCTGACATTGGTGCTAAAACTTTCCAATTCCCTGACAAGTTTTAAATTCCCTGACTTATCCAGGTTTTCCATACAAGTGGGAACCCTGTATTAAGTATAGTACAATAATGACATAAGATAAATGAAAAATTTACTTCGGTTAACTATTTCTAACATTCTCTTCCGATCGAGTTCAAATGCAACAAAATAATTTAATCGGTGATCATTTTTTTAACTAAGGTTAACCACCTCATGAGCATGTCATCCAAAAAAAGATATTCTATTCCCTTCCGAAATATAGCCCTCCCACAATTAATTTTGAAAATTTTAGTTAGGACTTGAGGAATTTTAAACTGAAATTTAGAATTTGTTATGAATTAAATGTCTCCAAAATTAACGCCACCGTTTCCAGCTCTCCTGGACATCCCTTCAGCAGTATTAAAAATTAAAAAATATTCAGTAAATTTCATCGTTGCAATAAAATCGTAAGTCGTAACCAATCATAACTATAATTCTCGCTAAGTTTACAATGCTTTGTAGCCGAACTAGATATTTTTACACTGGTGTTTATTAGGATTAATTTACAAATACTTCGACCATTTAAACCAAAAAAATATTTAATAGTCATTTTAAAAAAAGAAAAAGTTTAAAAATCGCACTTAAATATTTTCAATTTTAATTAATTGTGCACAAATTTAAAATTATAGTCCATTATTGCAATAATTTCAGGAATTCAGAATAAATTTTTAAATTTTAGGACAAGTGGGACTTCTTGGAGTAAATATAAAAATTTCTTTAGAAAACGAAACTTGCTTGGCTCGGAGTCGAAGCAACATTAGTAATATCCGGGACACCTTGTGTAAAGCTTAAAAATTCATCTACACAAATTAATTTTATGTTAAAGAACTAAGAAGTAAGGTTGTCATTTTCTCACCGATACCTTCTACAAATAAAATTTTATCCAAATATTTTAATTCTTTGTTCGGGTAAGTCGTTGAGATGTCCAAACATTTCAATAGTTACAGCAAAATTATTTAATTGTTGACTAATTTTATTAGTATTGATATAATGCAAAGTAGATAAAAATTTACTTTGGTAGACTATTTCTAACTAGATATTCTCTTTCGATTGAGTTGAAGTGCAACGAAATAATTTAATCGGTGATCATTTTTAACTAAGGTTAACCAAACCACCTCATGAGCATGAGCCATCCAAAAAAAGTTATTCTATTCCCTTCCTAAATATAGCCCTCCCACAATTAATTTTGAAGATTTTAGTTAGGACTCGAAAAAATTTTATACTAAAATTTAGGATTTTTTATTGATTTCGAAAAAAATTGCAAAGCGTTATATTAAATGTCTCCAAAATTAACGCCACCATTTCCAGCTCTCCTGGACATCCCTTCAGCAGTATTAAAAATTAAAACCAAAAAAATATTAAATAAGCTTTTTAAAAAAGGAAACAGTTTAAAAACCGCACTTAAATATTTTTAATTTTAAAACTAATTGTGAAAAAATTTTAAATTTTAGTCCATTATTGCAATAATTTTAGAAATGTAGTATGACTTTTTAAATTTTAGTACAAGTGGGACGCCTGGCAGTAAATATAAAAATTTCTTTAGAAAACGAAACTTGCTTGGCTCGGAGTCGAAGAAACATTGGTACTAATACTCCCCAATGTATCAAGTTAATTAATTTCAGTTTGGTGAAGTAGTCCAAATAAGTACAAACATTTTTTTTCTTTAAAGAAAAAAGATGGCAAAATAGTTCAATTGCAAGTTAACTTCAGTAGTATACATGTGATCTAGAATGAAAAGCCTGGTAGACTCAAAACCTTGATTTCGGTTAACCTTTCCGAAGTACAGAAATTTTTCTTGAATCAAGTTAAAATACAATAAAATAATTTAACTGCAAGTAATTTATTAGTTAAGGTTGACTATCAAGCCAATGCCATGAGCAAGAAGCACTCAAAAATTCAAATTTGTTTCATCGGTTGACCTTCAAAGTACAGAATGGTTTTTCGGAAGAAGTAAAATGTTGAAATATTTATTTCAGGTGAATTTTTCAATGTACACAAATTCTTTTTGAATCCGATAATTCTATTAAAGTAAGGTTGACCCACACAAAGTCAAACTCAAATATGTAATTTTTTTTATAGTAACTTTGACAATAAAAAATATTACTCACGTTGCTGGCAGTAATGGTGATATGCTAAATAGTCTCGATCCCACGGTGTAGGATAATATATTTGGCAATCATCTTCGTATGTAGGTTCCACTTTCCTGAATTTGACGAAAGTTTTGAACGGACTATGATTCTAAAGAAGAAATTAAATTAATGTCGCGGTATAACCTCACAAAATATTTGTTCCCGGCAAATGCAAGTATAATATTGTTTAACATGAAATTCAATATTATAACTACATTAAACGTTGAGGAATTAATTCTTCTTCAATTTGAGTTCAAAATTAAATTATAGCTTACCATTTTAAACTAAATATTAATATTAAACTATAGTGACATGTTAACCGTATTAAAAAATATAAAAAATGGTTTCCCGAATTGCGGGAACAAAATGGCGTGATCAGTTAACTATTATAAGTAGTTACTAGATGGCGTTACCAAATAATTTTATTTTTATTCAATTTAAACGATTTAAATTAAAAAATAGAATGATAAAACATGTCTAAAACCGAAATATAAATTTACAATTGTAAAATAAAATTTATAATCATATTGTATTCTTCGTAAAACATAGATTATAAAATTTTGAAATTATCGATAAAAAGTCGTTTGTGAACGACTCTTTATTTTTACTGCCAATTTGCGCAATAATTTTAATTTAAATTTTTAGATGAAACGTTGTTACAACAAGGAAATGTTATTAAGGATCACGAATAAGTTGTTCGAGTTGCCCACAATTTCTATTTTTTGTCCCACTGAATGTCCTTTTTGATAATTTTCAGTGCACCAAAAATATTAGCAAATGTGAAATTACCTTTGTCAAACCATCTGATGAGGCTCTTAATCCGCATAATTTTACTATGTTTAGTATTGCAACGTACAAAATTGCTTACGTGCTACCTCTAAGGTGATGCTAAGGTCGTGACCCATATACAGGGGCTCCAGAAAGTATTCCTACACTCATATGTTAACAATGTTAATTGTACATTTTAAAGCGGTTTTTTGTCATATAAAAATCGATTTTACAACAAATCTTTTTAAAAATTTTTTGTTGAAAATTTTGTTGCCTTCAATTTTGTGAAATGCATTTTTCAATTTTTTGCACCGTTTCTGACTGACAGCGACTTAAACAACACTCGGTAAAATTAAAATACAAAAATATTGTCATCTCTATCTCGGAAACGATGGAACAAAATAGAAAAATGATTTGAACAAAAATGGATTGAATAAAATTTACAAGAAAAAATGCTTATTCGTTTTTTTAATTTGTTGCACCGTTTTCGTGACATATTAGATGACAATATTTTTTGTATTTTTCCGAGTCTTGTTCAAGTCGCTGTCAGTCAGAAATGGTGGGATAAAATCAAAAAATGTATATAACCAATCTTGAAGGCAATGAAATTTTCAAAAAAAAAATGTCTAACAAGATTTGGTGTAAAATCGATTTTGATATAACCAAAAACGGTTTCAAAATGTACAATTAACATTGTTAATAAATCGAATACTTTCTGGAGCCGCACTGAATGTATACACAGTGCCTAACAAAAATAAGCATCCAGTTCTATGTTAACAATATAAATTGTAATTTTCGAAAACTTTTTTCTCATATAAATACTACTGCTTTTAAGTTCTTCACTTCAAGTAGTATTTTTGGGGAAAAATTTCTTTACCTTTATTTTTGTTTATATACACATTTCTAGTCTGTTGCACCGTTTCGGAGACACAATGACTTGAAAACGAGTGTAAATGATTGTAACGCAAAAACGGTGCCACGTAATAGAAAATTGTATATAAACAAAAATAAAGAGAATGAAATTTTCAACAAAAAATGTCTGATAAAAATTGCTGAAAAAGCGATTTTTACATGAGAAAATAGTCTTAGAAACAAATACAATTTATATTTGCTAAGTTCGGATTGTATGCTCATTTTTGTGAGCCACTGTAGTTGCACTCTTCTATCGCCCCCAATGTTTTCATAGATTTACAAATGTATTTTAAAAATATTTTCATCAGTCGTTTTTAATAAGAAGCAGAAGCATGGGCGTACCCAGGGGAGGGCAGAGAGGGGCAGCTGCCCCTCCCTGGATCCTTTCTGTTTCCCATACATTTAGCTGGTTAATTATGTGCCTATGCCAGAATAATTATTTATCAACAGAAAATTCCTGATTTGCCCCCCCCAGGCCAAAATCTGGGTACGCCCATGAGCAGAAGCCCGCCAAAATTGTAGCCCGTGGCCAAGAATTAAAAGCATTTCTTTTATTTCTTGTTACTTTTTAGGCTGACGTTGCTCTTAAGCATCGTAGCTTACAGAATAAGAGGCCCCAAGGTCCAATTGAGCCTGCAATAGCCTGAGGCCTATCTTATTTTTTATTGGTTTAAAAATTTTAAATAATAATATAAGTCTTGCAAAAAAAGCGTTAATTAATGTTAAGGGGGGGTCGATTTATTTTAATAGAAATTAATATTTTCATTGAAAAAATTTTATTGACGAGCGAGAAAAGTTAAGTACTAGTTTAACAGTTATAAATTTTTAAACCTGTGGGTGTAATTATTGT
The DNA here is from genome assembly GCA_947369205.1 of Cantharis rufa. Taxonomy (NCBI): domain Eukaryota; kingdom Metazoa; phylum Arthropoda; class Insecta; order Coleoptera; family Cantharidae; genus Cantharis; species Cantharis rufa. The sequence continues at coordinate 21,720,654 of OX376309.1, forward strand.
TAATTCAGATAATCACTAATGAATTTTTATAAAATTTTGAAATGATCAGAACCAAAATATTAAGAATAATTTATACAAAATAAAAAAATTTGCTTTTTTAATTTAATAAATTTTTTAGCACCTTCAAAATATTGATGATGTTAAAATAAATATTATTACTGCAACCGCGACCGTTAGTTTCAATGGAACCTCTTTAAAGAGCCCAAAAACTGCACGTTCACTACCATCCATGCAGATCCGACGCTGGCTACTTATACCAAGTAATTTTTTGTAAATCTTGTTCCATCTTCGTGTATGAAAAAAATAATCTCGATTATAATAAAAAAGCCACATGATAAATTCGAGCGTCTATGTATATTAAAATTTTTTTGAAAATAGGCTCCATCCTCACTATCAGATTATTTAAGTAGTTTAAAAGTGGTTTGAATTTTAAATGTTATTGAGTTGATGCTCCAAGTTTGCTGTTTCAGGATATTTTTGCTAGATGTTCGTTTTCATTAGCATTGCAGTGCAGACTTGGTAAATGTGTGGGCGAATCATTTCTATTCTAATAATATGAATGCATAATGCAACTTAAACATAATGTCGCGTCTCGCATAGATAGTGTTTGTGATAAGTTTTAGTAGAAATTTGATTTTTTATAATGGTGAGTTTCAACAAATATATTTTTATCTCATTTAACCCTTAACTGGTATCGTCTTTTTCGACACCTTATACTGGTATCGTCGGGTCATTCGTGTCCGGCGCTTAAAAAATCTGAAAAAAATCATGTAAGTTCGTTAACTATTGTAGTTTAATAACCAATTGCTATACTGCCGATTTTTTCATTTGTTTAAACAAATGAAAACGTTAAAACTAGACCATTATTTTCAAAAAATCATAACTTCGGCAAAAATTTAAATTTTTTTAAAATTCTAACGGCAAATTGAAGATGAAGAATAGTACTTTTAAGAAAAAAATATAAGAAGTGTGTATGAATTAATAGGATACTTACAGTGGCTCCAACAATTATTAATACACCCCTATGTTAACCATGTAAATTGCACATTTTGAAACCGTTTTTTGACATATAAAACTCGCTTTTACAGCAAAACTTTTCAAATATTTTTTATTTCAAATATTAATCTCTTCAGTTTTGTTTCTATACATTTTTTTATTTTCTTTCGCCGTTTACGAGTTACAGCGACTTAAAGAAAACTAAGTAAAAAAGTTAATAAAATTAACATTGCTTTTATGGGAGTTTTTTACAGAGTTTTCTTCAAGTCGCTGTAACTCATAAACGGCGAAAGAAAATAAAAAAATTTATAGAAACAAAACTGAAGAGAATAAAATTTGCAATAAAAAATATCTGAAAAGTTTTGCTGTAAAAGCGAGTTTTATATGTCAAAAAACGGTTTCAAAATGTGCAATTTACATGGTTAACATAGGGGTGTAATAATTGTTGGAGCCACTGTAAGTTTTGAGCATCAAAATCACGTATTTTGAAAGAACGTAAAATACGTTCATTTTACAATAAAATACACATTTCCTTTTTTTAATTAGTTGTATTCATGAAAATGATATCAAGTATAAATATTTATTACAAAAACATTAAAAAGTAGAAAAATAAAAAATTATGGCAACTCCGAGCCTAAATTATTGTGCGCATTCTAAGCATAACTCGTGCCCATAACTCGAAACATGGAAATAATATGCCGGACAAAAGGTCAGCCGCCAAAAGGAAGACTTGTCCAGGAATAACCGGACGTCTACTAACCCTAAATTATAGTAAACTTTCAATTTATAGTAAAAAAACATCAAAATTTAAATAAAAACTTTTTACATGCTTCAATTTTTCATCAACGTACCTGGTATCGTCGGGTCACTCGTGCACTTTTCGAATTTCAATTAGCTCTCACAACGCCTGTTTACGCACTAAACCGTTGGTACTTGGGGTGCTAGTAGTCTACTAGTATACAACTTTTTTCAACATAGTTTGCCCCCCCCCGTCCCCCTCCCCTTACAGCTACAGGACACTGTCAATTTCGTCAGTGCACGAAAGACCCGACGATACCAGGTAAGGGTTAAGGGAGAATGGACTATCTGACTTAAATTTAATTTTAACATTTTCAAACCTTAATTTGCACCTTATCGCAGTTCGCAGTACTACCTATAATAACATTGTGTAAAAAATGAGCATCGTTAAATATTGTTTTTACAGCAACACTAGTCAAACATTTTTTGTTGCAAATTTCAGTTCCTTCAGTTTTGTTTATATACATTTTTACATTTCGTTCCACCGTTTCCGAGATAACAGTGACTTCAAAAAGTCTGTAAAAATTTTATGGAATGTTTTACATAGTTTTTTTTAAATCACTGTATCTCGGAAACGGTGCCACGTAATAGAAAAATGTATATAAACAAACATGAAGAGCATGAAATTTTCTAGAAAAAATGTTGAATAAGTATTGCTGTAAAAGCGATTCTTATATGAGAAAAACGTCTTCAAAAAGTACATTTACATTGCTAACAAGACGATATTCTCATTTTTGCTAGGCTATGTAGATTGAAAATATTTTACTTACACCAGTGGCGGCTCAAGTCAAGTGAAGGCCACAAACGGTAAACATTTTGGGGCCCTCAAACTCAGATTCAAGTATAAGTTGCAAGAAAACTAATACCGCGAAATTCGGGGCCCTATGGTATCCCGAAGCCCCACGCGGCGGCTTAGTTCACTTACCGTTAAGCCCGCCACTGAGTTACACTCGATTCATGTGACTTTTTAAATTTGCATTTTTATCAAAACAGGACGACCAGGACGTTATGACTTTTGACCGCTTCGAACACATAGCAGAGCGTCTGCCTTTTTCTCCCATTACCTACCCCCACGTGTGGATAAAACCGATTCTTACTCAAAAATACTTACACAGAAAATGTAAATTAAAAAATTTGAGACATTTTTATAATTTAAAAATTATCAAAACTCAGAAGCCTAAATAAAAATATTTTCGGGTTTTTTTTATAGTACAGTGCTGTCTGGAGTTAAATTAACTTCTGTGGAGGGTGTGAGGGTTAAAAGAAAAGCATTAATTGATAATAGTACTCTTGTGATTTCATAGGGTATCTTACGATTTCTATGAGTTTCATCGGATTTCTTTGAATTTTCTTTTTCTTGTACACCAGATTTTTCCAGCGATTCCCCTCTTTGTTTAATTTTGAAATAAATTCTATATATTCCTAATATTTCCTAAGTTTCTTTTGAGATTTCCTCCGATTGTTAAAGATTTTTTCACATTTTGTCGAGTGGCAATTTTTCATTATTTTTTCATATTTTCTTTTATTTGTAAACCACATTTCATCAGCAATTTAGAAGGGAAAAACCAGGTTTACGACTATAGAACCCAACCAAAAATATATTGCCAAATTATTATTATTACTATTTTATTCAGAATATTATTTTGTCCATTCCTATATCTTTCTAAAAAAAACTGCAATTATATTCAATCTAAAATAATCATTTTGTGATAAAATTAAAATTAAGCCCATCTTCGAAGGTGTTCCAACTCGAAAATTACTTTCTGAATAAACTCAAAATTACGGATCTAGAAAAATGAAATAATTGTTCAAAGGAATCAAACATCAAAAGATATGATTGCTATGATAACATAGGGTAACATCTCTGGATTGCCCGGGATTTTTTTACGAAAAGATATTATTTAACAGGATAATACTGTTTAAGGATATTATTGGACAGGATAATACTGTGTAAGGATATTATTGAATAGGATATTTTTGGACAAGATTTATAGTCTTGCACTCGTCGCATAGTATACAAAACATGTAATTTTTTACATCTATATTTTGAAAACATTTTTGTAATGTATTTCAAAATTAAATCGAGGAAGGAGTCTCTGGAGAAATCTGATGTACAAGAAAAAACATTCAGAAAAATTCGAGGTAATTCATGGAATGAAAAGAATGAAAATAGAACAACATGTCTTATTCCGTCACAATTTGTGATCAAATTTTAATTATCTGTATGAAACGATAACAAAAATCTCGTTATAGAATTATAACCGTTTAAAGGCCGCTTTCCACAATTTAAAACGTACGCAAGCGCACTGGATTAGAAGATTGTTTACGATCAATTTCAAATGTATTCCAAAGCCAAATGAAAGTCAAGCCGGCTAAAATTTCAAAAACTGAAGATGATTTTTATGATGGTGAATATGTGGCGATTAGATTGAAAGGAATAGAAAATAAATATATAAAACTATAAGTTAAGTACACTATAACGTATAACATGAAATTGACAATTTATTGTATCAAGCAGCATTGAACAACAATTATTATGAGTAGTTTAAAAATTATTCAACAGCGTGTTTACTGCGCATGCTCCCGTTATAGAATATATTTGAAAAATATGAATACATGCACTAGGGTTTTGCGATTTTTGTTTTGATTGGTCAACTTTGAATCGTTTATTGAAATTTAACCAATCAAAATCAAATAACAACAAAAATCGCAAGTGCATGTATTCAGCTCAAAGCGGCCTTTGCACATTTGCAAACATTTGCTTACGTCATAGCAACTTAGGAACCAATCGTTTTTTGCAAATTAGCTAAAGCACCGCTAGATGACGCTGTCTGTATATCACAGGTTAAATTCCTTCACTTAGTTCATATAATCCCTCATAAATAAATAAAATTTGCATTTGATAGTCATGCCATTTAATTAACTTATACTTCGCGTCCAATGGATCTGCCCTAGGTACTTGCCTTTGTGCTAGATTCTAATTTTTGAAAAGCCCAGGCAACTACGTTGTCAAAAATATTGGGCTAAAAAAACAATTAAATAAAAATTAAACGAAGCAAATAATGCTTAAAACTAAAAGCGCCGGAGGCTCATTTTGACCTCTTTAAAAATTAATTGTCATGAATCTTTTGATCCAAGAGTATTTTTACAAGCACGGTGCTTCTAGTGCAGCGGTTCCCAATAAGTTTTGGCCGCGGAACCCTTGAGCGATGTAAAAAAGTTTTGCATTTAAATTTTACTTATGTATGCACGCTCTCCCCCCCCTCCCATGGCCGGTGAGAGATTCAAGTTTACAAGTTTAAAAATCATTATTTGTTATAAAACGATTACAATATGTCTTAGTAAGAAGAATGAAAATAGATTCATACAGGGTACTCAAAAATTAAAAGAAAGTTAAAAACTATTTTTTAAGCGGAAAAATTTATTTTTACGTCATTTTGAAATTCTTTTTGGCGGAACCTTTGAATTTTTTCTTTCAAAAATGAAAGCAGACAAGAACACTACTTTAGTAGATTCATACAAAAATCAATTTAATTTGATCTTTGGAACCTGTAGCCTAGTCCTGGGGAAAGGTTGTATACTAGAAAAGAGAAATTTGAGGAAATCCGGTGACTTCGAGAAAATCTGCCGAATTTTAAGAAATCTCGGGAATACTACAAAATAGTTTCTAATACTTCAAAATAATACTGTTTCTTTTTTTTGTCGACAATCCAGAAGGAAATTGAATCAAAATTTATGTTGAGATTCCATCATTGAATTAAATTTTTTATATTATTATTGGTTAGGTGCTTGTTCAATGGGGAGAATCGCTGGTGAAATCTGGAAAAATGTGAAAGGAAATCTAACTAAATCCGTCAAAATCTTAAGAATACTATAAAGGAGCTTTTTTGCTTCTTGAATTTTTTTGAAAGGAAATTTTGATAATCAAAAATCTCGTAAATTTCGTGTACAAAAATTTGTTTTGTAACTCGTCCCTTATGTCCTTATTACAAACTGTTCCACTTTTACCACTGTACCACTTTTGCATCCGATGGTAAGAAGGAAAACTCGAAACCAAACCCGAAAACTACGTTTTTTTGACAAAAATCGGAAACGGAATATCTCGGAAAATTTTCTATATTTTTATGCAAAATACTATCTACTTTAATTTTTGATCAAATCTATTGTGAATTTAAAATTTTGTAATTTTTGGAACTTTTCTTGACAGATTTTCCCTTGTTCCGATGTAAATTTGTTGTCGAAAAATCAGGGCTTTTTTTTATCCTTAAGTAAAGTAATTTGTTTAGTGTACTCTAGGAGACAGACAGACGTTCTGATTCCATGTTAAGTTGTAGGGCTTGTCCTGTCCTGCGCCACGATCGATAATGGCAAAGTAAATGATCCTGTCCCATACAAAAACCTTTTTTGATACCGAAAGTAAACTGCTCAGCGGGGAATTGCCCTCCAAATTGCCCTCCAAATAACTTGACCATAAAATGTAAACTGCCCTCCGAGCAAAAAGGTCACCAGCAATCCTAGATGTAAACTTCTCTCCAAACTACCTGAGGCTTAATATATTAATACCCCATAAATACCCGACACTAATACAAATTAAAAATAAAGATTTAATTCAGAACAGAAAAAAATCACAGCATTGAGTCCACATCGAGAGAGATCCACCCCTTTGGCGAGTATGGCGTTTGTCAAAACGGCTCGGTGTGGAGGGTCGGTTTTGACAAATGCAACCACGGAAAATCTCGAATCTACTCTAAAATCTGTGTGAATATGTGTGAATATGAAGCGAATTAATTTTCGATATTTTTTCAATGTGCAATAAATTAAAATAAAATAAAATATTTTGAGCAACTACTAACAGATAATAATATGTTTTTAATAAATAAATTTAATTAATTATTTTCTTGCTGCATCACCATGCACTTTGTATTACTGAGATTAGTGGCAACCTTTTTGCTTGGAGAGCAGTTTACATCTGGGATTAGTGATTACCTTTTTGTTCGGAGGGCAGTTTACACTTTTCCATTTTTTGCATTTTTAGGGGATTAGGGCAATTTACGGCGACCCTGCCAAGCAGAGGTATCACTAAAAATATGAAAACAATCTTAATACATAAAATCCCAGCACTCTGCTGCTCCGGCTCCGGCTCCAGCGTGTAATTTTTTGGTGAAAAAAGAAACAATCTGATTGGTCGGTTTTTTACAAACCGAAAAATATATTAAACCACCGCCGGTACTCCCTCTGAGACGAGTTGCACATCAATCTAGTTTTCAACCAATCGGATCTAAATGCCCGTCCGTGGACGGGCTTTTTGCTAGTAAGGATATAATACACTAACGTTTATACAGGGTGTGTGGAAATAACACGGTCAATTTTTTAAGAATTGTGACGGAAAATCATTACGAAACATGGACTATAATATTTTCTTGATCATGGAAACTGATATTTATTGAATCCTTAGTAAATTTTATCGGTTGGTTAGCAGTAACCCACCCAGTGGTCATCCATAATATGGACTACCAGTCCATCATTTCTTATGTCCGAAATCCCATAATCCGAAAATACGTATAGGTATTAAGACAAAATTTTGGCTATTTTCAATACCAATTTCAAAATTATTTAAAAAATATTATATAAACGCTTACGATTAAAGCATTTTATAGTATAAGAAAAAGTAAATATATTTGTTTATAAGTAACATGGGCGATAGAGAAATTAGAAGACGTTCCCCAATTTATCAAAGAAATCCCATGGATTACTATGGCAGAAGTTTTAGCAGAAACGAATCACCACGAATCAGTTTTAGAGACCGTTATGGTAGGCGTACCAGCCCTCCTCGAAGCAGTCATCACGGTTATTGCAATGCCGAAAGAAGAGATCATGTCTTTAGAAGAGAATTTCATGAACGTCGATATACTGAACGTGATAATCCACAACAATCAAGATGTTTAGGTGTATTCGGAATGAGCAAGTATACACAAGAAGAAACTCTCCGCGACATTTTTTCACCATATGGACCAATCGAAAAAATTAAAATTATTTATGACGCGAAAACAAAACTTTCCCGTGGTTATTCTTTTATATATTTTGAAAATATTGGCGATGCAATAGAAGCCAGAGAGCGCTGTAATAATCTGGAAATAAATGGAAAAATCGTAAGAGTTGATTTTTCACTCACTAAACGTGCGCACTCTCCTACACCTGGAATGTACATGGGAAACCATAAATTTGACGGTTATAATGACAGGGATCGCCGAAGAGGAGGTGATCGTAGTCCTCGATACGATACGTCATACCGTAGAGATTCTTACCGACGACATGAAGAGCCAGAAAGAATGTATTTGAGATATCAACCTTATTCCAGAACTCATCGATTTTAATCGTGAAATTGTAGATGTGAATCAGCACGTGGATACTTGTGAGTTATGGAGATCTCATCCAAACTCTTCTACGGCTCATTGTAATTATCGTACCAATGCATTTTTGAGTCTTTCTTTTCAAATAATGAAAATATTAATATTAATTTTAAATAAAAAAGTGTTTAAAACACATTTAGTTTACGATACGAATTAGCTATTTAACCAGCTAACGAGGAGACCCTCTAGAAGTCGGAATCGTCGATTTGATTTATTTTTATGGGTATGCTATAGCTTTTCAATAACTCCTAATGATAAGAAGCAATTTTCAATCATTTCCGATAAAACGCATATTGCATATTACATATTCATATCTCGGTCGGTAATCGAACTCTGATTGCTTCTCTGATTGGTAATAAATTCAAAAGCCAATCAGAGCTCTATTACAAACAGAGATACAAAATTGTAATAAGCGTTTTCTAGAACAATGACTGAAAAGTGGAGCTATTGAAGTCCTAACTTAGGCCTACAGGTACAGTGAAAAGAAATCAAATTGGTGATTCCGACTTGTTGAGGTCTCCTTGTAAGTGGTAAAGTAATAATAAAAATATATTTCCACTAATTAATAATCCATTTCAACGACTCTTGTTCTAATTTAAAATTGAACACTAAATAAAAAACATTGTTGATGAAGAAAAGATGTCAACTTGACCAATTGTCGTTCTTTTTCCACGCCGGAGGCGAACAATTGCTTTTAAAGTAATCTAATCGTTGTTTGGTAAAGATAATTAAAACTTTGATTAATGGTTTACATTGTTGATATTTAACCCCAATATTTGAGCTAAATTGGCTGAAAAATAGAATTACACCACATTTTTAATAATGTAAATTTTGAAGAAGTAAAGCAACATTCATGAAGTTATTACATTTTCCAAATTACTAAAATAAATTTCAAGTTCAACTTGATGTAAAATTTTGATATTTTTACAAATTCTTTTTGTATTGTTTTTGATTTGGCTTGTGTAAAAATGTAAAGATACGGGTGGCAATTTTATTGCATCGCATCGTACAGAGACTTTTTTAGTCACTGCATCTCAGATGTAACGAAGTTGAAAAATGTGGGGGAGTGTTCCCGGGTATGAGACGGGCTTTGTTTTTGAGCCAAAACTGTTCACCAATTAAATAAAATCGGGTGTTATAATATACTGTTGGAAAGGAAATGAAAACACGCAACTTTTATCTTAAGAAAGTTTTGTGATAGCATTTTATGACCAATTTTTTGAGGATAGGTTTCTTAGCAAAAAGAAAATTTGTACCCGGTATGAGACCTTTTGTAGACCAGGTATGTTTTATATTGAAAAATATTGCAAAAAAATTTAAAAACAGATTCTTTGATTAAAAATAAACAAAAACTTTCCTATACATTTGTCTGGAAATGTTTAGTTACTGAGATACAGAGTTTTAATTTTTTTCATTAATTTACTTTTGATAATTTAATATTTTAAAAGCCTTTTTTTCGATTTAATTGATGATTGGCAGGTTAAATGTTAGTAATATAAGCTGATTTTTGTATCGCTTATTTAATCCAGGAGCGCCTCCGGATGAATTTTATTTAATACTAGCTGACCCGGCGAACTTCGTATCGCCTCAGAACTTGAACCATATAAATTATTTGTAAAATTCTAGAACATCGTACCGCCTCAGAATTAATATACCAAGTGACTCGGCGAACGTTCTGCCATATAAATTATAGCTGGATACCCGGCTTCGCCCGGGGTCTCATTATAAATATAATGCTTTGCTTTAGTCTGAGTACTCCAATGATTTCCAGTCTTGCTTTCCGCTGCTGATTTATTTGTGAAGCTCAAAATACCTTTTTAGGTGCATTTCGCCCCCCCCCCCCATTTCGAATTTTGGATCCAAAATAGTCTAAATCGTTTGTACCTTCCTTATTTTCGTTTGTACCAGTTTTGATTTTGAAATATTTCAAATTTTCTAATAATGACATTCTGCTAAATGTCCTTAGCCCCTCCCCCCGGATTTTAAATTGAAATAAAACAAAAATATTTGTCTGAAAAACAAAATGGGTACAAACAAAAATAATGAAGGTACAAACAGGTACAAACGATTTAGACTATTTTGGATCCAAAATTCGAAATTTGGGGGTAGACTGGCGAAATGCACCTTTTTGGGGGGGGGGGAAATTACGGGAATCTCGTTAATCGGTCACTTTTCCTTCAACTTTTTTAACATTTTCTTGCACTAAAACATTTTTCAAGTCCTACTGAGTATGTGTTCCAAATTTGGTTGAAATCGGTCGAAGGGTCTAGAAGTGTATAGCGAACAAACATACACACAAGCTCTTTTATATACTTCACGTTCTTCCTCCATTTCAGCAGCTCTAGACGTTGAAGCTCTATTGCGGTTTTGTGAAAGCCGAGCTTCACGTTCTTCCTCCGTTTCAGCAGCTCTTTTTTCCCTGAGTTTCTTAGCCTTTGATGATTTATTTCCAACAGCTGCTTTTTTTGGTGGCATTGAATGTATTTTATCTAAGATGAGTTTAACAATCTAACCAAGTAGTCTCTATGTTCACAGAAACTTTTACATTTGTACTGAAAGGGTAATGTCCTATATAGGGAAATTAATCCAATTATCCGTTGATCCGTCGATCCGTCGATCTGTTGATCCGATGAATAGGCACTATTTGCCACATATTTTATTAAAGTTTGTTGAAAGCCGTTTTAAAGTAGCCTATCTTCTTCGCAGCATCGTAATTAGCTTATACACCAAATTTCATAAAGATTGGTCAAGCGGTCTAGGAGTCTATAAGGAACATAGGAGTCTATAAGGAACATTTGCCACATATTTTATTAAAGTTTGTTGAAAGCCGTTCTAAAGTAGCCTATCTTCTTCGCAGCATCGTAATTAGCTTATACACCAAATTTCATAAAGATTGGTCAAGCGGTCTAGGAGTCTATAAGGAACATACATACATACATACATACATACATCCATTTTTATATATATAGATAGATAAGAGAAAATAGGGTACTGTTTAAGTCGTTGGACTGTTTAAGTCCAATGATTACAACTTGAATTTTTTTTTCAATATTAAAGAATCATCCTGTATAAACACTTTATCCTGACACAAATGACGATATTATTTGATTAGGGTTCGAATAAAAAGTGTCTCATACCCGGTGACATGCTGTATCTCATACCCGGATTATGACACTATTTTGAGAACGACCCACAAACATTTTTCTATTTTCTTTTTTTTTTAATGGGATCGCAAAATATAAGTAAAATGAAATATATGCCAGTAACTAGATCGACCATGTAGACATTCTATGAGTCTTCAAAAGGTATAATTGCTAGGGAACAATACGATTCGCCGCGCACGATTTGCCGCGACACGACTCGCCGGGAACTATTCGCCGCGGCACAATTCGCCGCGGCACGATTCGCCGCAGCACGATTCGCCGCGACACGATTTACCGTGGCACGATTCGCCGTGCCACGATTCGCCGTGCCACGATTCATCGGGAGTTTTTTATTTTTATCTGTTCAGTAACCCCATCTATCGATAATCTTTGATAGATTTTTAACCCATAAAAATGAATTAATAAAATTAAACTGTTATAAAACGATATTCACTTTTTCAACGAGTTTCACCTTTTTTGAGTTCCACCTTTGGCGAGTTTTTTCGGTTAAATAAGGGATATTTTTAATTAGTTTAGTCTTTGTCAAAACTACTCGGAGCGCCTGGAGCGGAGGGGACTGGAGCGCAGGGTAGCGCAGAGCCGAATTAACCGGCGAATCGTGCGCGGCGAGTTGTACCCAACCCTAATTGTTAACATAGGAGTGTACGAATACTTGCTTGAGTTACTGTATATCTTCCAGGCAAGCTCGGTTACTATAAGCACTTTCATTGCATAATTCGACAATTTTGTATTTTAACAGGAAATTCGGAATCTTGGAAATGCTGAAAAATGTACTATTGTATTACATTCACAACATTCCGAAGCAAACCCCTAAATGGGAAATGAAATAATGAAATTTTTTAAAAAAATTACTATCTCCGTTGTTATTACTTATTAGTTCTACCAAATACATGAAATTTTATTACTAGTATATGCGGGGGTAATTTTTTTGGTGAAATATAAAATTATTGAATTGAATTATTTATTGTTAATACTTGGGCTCATTTGAATGAACCTTGGCTGGAACACACAACCTTAGGGAGCGTTCATAAACCACGTAGTTTGATTTTGACCTCTTTAGAACCCCTCCCTCCCATCATGTAGCTTAACGTAGCTTTTACCTGATACCCCTACCCCCCCCCCTTAGATGGAACGTAGTTTTTTTTCATATAAAGTCCAGAAGACATGTTGTGTCCTGTTTAAAAGATTTCCATAACTCATCAACATCATTTTGGATTTTGGCTTTTGAAAACTCGTTGGAAAAACATTTCCGATAAGCCTCGTAAAGTTTATTGTACAGGGTCATTTCACATCAATATAACACTTGAAACTTGAAGTGACACTTTAAAGAACACTAGAATAATTAAAGATGCGCTAATATTCACTTTAATAATACAAAATTAAAATTATTTTTTCGCCTAAGTCGTATAATAGTGACATAAATAATAAAAAAAATCCAAATATGGAAATAAATATCCATATTATGTTGTCGCTTATATTCTGCAAATTGCTTTCATAATAAATGAAGAAAACTACGTAGCTTGACTATAACTCCCCCCGTACCCTCACGTAGCCCTGCGTAGCATTCTACCTAACCCCTCCCCCCCCTTGGCCAAACCACGTAGTTTATGAACGCTCCCTTAGTTGTACATCATAGCAACTTAATAGTGTTTTGCTACGTAGGAAACCAATTTATCATCGCTTTGCGCAGCTACGTCACTTTAGGAACACCACTATAGGAACTACAATGAAATCCATATGGAATTATTCGAATTATTCATTGTTTAGTCCGATGTAAAACGTATTATACAACTTAAATTAAATAAAAGATATTAATTTTGAAAATTGTAAAATGTCAGAAAATGTCAGTGTATTATAAAAAAAATATTCGGACGCTCTTATATTAAGAATGTAAATTGCATGTCTTGAAGACAGTTTTTATCATATAAAAATTGCTTTTACAGCAATACTTAATCGACATTTATTATTGTAAATTTTATTGCTTTCAATTTTATATCTATACATTTTTCCATTTTGTCGCACCGATTTGGACTTATAGCGACTTATACAAAACATTTTTTGTATTTTACAGATTTATCTATAATTTATTTTATATTTTATTTAGATTTATCATTTTATTTATCAGATTTATCTATAAGTCGCTGTAAGTCCGAAACGGTGCGACAAAATAGAATAATGCATATAAACAAAATTGAAGGCAAAGAAATTTGCAACAAAAAATATTTAATAATAATTATTGCTGTAAAAGCGATTTTTGTATGATAAAAAATGTCTTCAAAACTTGCCATTTTACATTGGTAATGTACACTCGTTCCGAAGTGTCTTTCTAAAGTGACGTCAGATGGTGGGAGAGAGAATTACTTTTCTCACTTAGTCGGTGCGCGGTAGCACACCATACTCTCTTTACACCATGAGTATAGCTAAAGCACCGCTAGATGAAGCTGTCTTTATATAACACCGGTTAAATTTTTTGGCTTAGTTCATATAATTCCTCCTAAATAAATAAAATTCGCATTTGATAGTCATGCCATATTTTTAATAATTCAATTTATACACACATGGATCTGCACTAGGCACTTACCTTTGTGCTTGATTCTAATTTTTGAAAAGCCCAGGCAACTACGTTGTCAGAAATATTGGGCTAAAAAACAATAAAATAAAACTGAAACTAAAACTAGAAGCGCCGGAGGGGTCATTTTGACTTCTTTAAAAATTAATTGTTCTGAATCTTTTGATCCAAGGGCACTATAATAGGACTAGATATTTTTGACTTTTAATTTTTATAAGCACGGTGGGTGTAAAAATATAAACCTTTAAAAAAACATAACCATAGTACATCATAGCAACTTAATCGAATTTTGCAGTATAGCTAAAGCACCGCTAGATGAATCTGTCTGTATATATCACCGGTTAAAAGTTTTCATTTATTTCATATAATCCCTCATAAATATATAAAATTCGCATTTGATAGTCATGCCATATTTTTAATAATTCTATTAATGGTCTAGGATCTGCACTAGGTATTTGCCTTTGTGCTTGATTCTAATTTTTGAAAAGCCCAGACAACTACGTTGTTAGAAATATTGGGCTAAAAAACAATTAAATAAAACTGAAAATAAGGAAATAATGCTTTAAAACTAGAAACGCCGGAGGGATTATTTTGACCTCTTTAAAAAGCAATTGTTCTGAATCTTTTGATACAGGGGCACTATAGGGACTAGATATTTTGACTTTTAATTTTTACAAACATACTATACATTCTATAGTGTTAATATTTAAGAAAAATTTTTCTTAAATCCCAGAAAATCCAAAATTTCCAACAAAATATTAGGAATACTATAAATCAGCTAAAACAAATTAAATAAAATTAACCTATTGTTGGTAATCTTCACTAAGCGATGAATATTTTTGGTTTCTACAGCCGGATTTCCATTTATCGAGTTCACAAGAATTTTTTTATTAGATTTTTTAGTTATACTTGTGGTGTAGTTTAACAACTATACAATCAAAGGTTCCCACTTTTGTGGAAAACCTGGAAAAGTCATAAAATTCAAAACTTGTCAGGGTATTTAAAACTTTTAGCACTAATATCAGGGGGAAAAAATGTTGCCAGGGAAATATTTTCAAATAAAATATTTTTAAATTTGAAATAATTTTCTTTCATTTTCAAATTGTTTTTCAATAAAGAAGTTTAATTTATTATTATAATTTATAAAAATATTACTGCATGCAATAAATGTTATAATACCATTTTTTTTCATTATATAATTTTTTCGGTGCGAATTGTTTTCCGAAAACTGGATTACGACACTAAAATGTCTGCGAAAACCTGGAAGTCAAGAAATTTGCTTTGAAAAATTTAGTGGGATCCACCCACGTCAAGCTAGCACAACCACCTCTTCAAAACAAAAAAATTTTTATTCTATAATTATGGACTAATTATGGACTACTTTTGGACAACATTCGCGAATTTTGGACAACAACGGTTTCGCGTAAAAACATAAATCTTTGGTGGCGGTGCTGAGTTGACGTCAAGCTAGCACAACCACCTCGAAAAAACAACTTTTTTTTTAAATTTAGTATACCATAATTATGGACTAATTATGGACTAATTTTGGACAACATTCGCGAATTTTGGACAACAACGGTTTTGCGTAAAAACATAAATCTTTGGTGGCGGTGCTGAGTTGACGTCAAGCTAGCACACCACCTAGAAATGCGGCATGGACATGATAGCCCCCCAAGTGGAATTCAGTAGTAAAATTGATGTCAAACGTTAAAGCTTAGAGTCAAGAATCTGGGGGGGGGGAGAGGTGCTATAGACATGATATTCAATTTTTGTACTTTTCAATATTTTTGCGGTATTTATATTATATATACAGAGTTAGTGGTAGACTGTTCTATCAAAATATTGGTTTCAAGCACGATTTTCTCTACAAAGTGTAATTTTTAGCTGAAAGAGATAAATTTATTATGAACGCATGAATGACGTTTGATTCCCATCGTGTAAATCCAAGCTGTCGAGAAGAGATCTGTCCCGAAATGGTTTCCGTGGGGGGGGGGGAATAAAATCAAAGATGAAGACTTTGTACTACTTCTTTCTTTTCACAATAATGAATCTATTTATGAAATCAATTAAGTTTTGTTTGAGATTCATTGAGCTTTTATCTTTTATAGTGATGGCTGAGACAAAAAGACAAGACAAGAATTTCTCACCCTCACCTACTTTAACTTTAAAAATTTAAATAACATCATAATTATTATTCTTTGTGACACTTCAAATTAAAGGTTTTTTAAAATACCAAACATATCTTTTACTTTTTACAGAAAAAAAATTAAATTTGTCGATTTAAATTTTTTAAAGATTAATTTGTTTCATCAAAGATAATATTATCACAAAATAATTAAATAAAATAATATCTTTTAACGCTAATTTGCACAAAAACTATTTTATTTGAGAAACCAGAGATATTAAATAAGATTAACGATTTTTAAAATAAGGTCTGGATTTTAGTATTATTCGGAGAAAATTCCGTGGTATTTTGCGATACAAGAAACATATTTGAAAAAAATGCAAATTATAGATTTTGATGATAGGACGGTCCGAGTCCTATCGCAGAGTGTTTTACTCTCAGACTCAGTCAGTCTTGTTTCTTCTTTCTTATTTAGAAAAGCTTCTTTTACAGGTTTTCGATATTTGTTGTAAACTAAAAGCACATAATTAAAATTACAATAATTATTAAAAATTGTACTGCATTTAATGAGGTTATTCATTTTTGGTAAGAAATTTAAGCTAAATCGTTTTAAAATCTACCACTCTGTATTAGAGTGGTAAGTAGAGTATTAAGAAACCTAAAAACACCCTTTTGAGGATTAAAAAAATTTCTGGATTTTCCAAAATTGCAATAAGCTGATATTTACCTGAATTTATTGAAGCCGTGTGATTAGGCGGTTTCGGAAGTTCGGATTTAAATTATTTGAAGTATAACACGTGGTTTGTGTTAACATTTACAATACAATAAAGTATTTTTATTTTATTTTAATGTCATCATTTAAAATTCAAATTTGAAAAACAAAATATTTTTAAATTCTCGAAATTGTTTTAGAAACTTTTAACAAATCAGAATATTTTGGGTCGAATAATTGATGTTTTTTGAGTTCCGAAGTGGGGTTTAATTGCCGCTATCGCATTGTCCTCCCTGGATCCGCCACTGGAAAAGAGCTCTTGTTTTCAGGTAATTTTTTAAATTTATACTTTGTAAGTATTTTTAGAACAATGAAATTCAATATGAAAAAAAAAAGTAATTTTTTCGAGGTGGGGGTGCTAGCTTGACGTCAACTCAGCACCGCCACCAAAGATTTATGTTTTTACGCGAAACCGTTGTTGTCCAAAATTCGCGAATGTTGTCCAAAATTAGTCCATAATTATGGTATACTAAATTTAAAAAAAAAGTTGTTTTTTCGAGGTGGTTGTGCTAGCTTGACGTCAACTCAGCACCGCCACCAAAGATTTATGTTTTTACGCGAAACCGTTGTTATCCAAAATTCGCGAATGTTGTCCAAAATTAGTCCATAGAATAATAAATATTATAGAATAAAAAATATTCCATAGAATAAAAATTTTTTTGTTTTGAAGAGGTGGTTGTGCTAGCTTGACGTGGGTGTGGGATCCCTGTATCAGGATTTCTAATGTGCCCCAAGCAAACAAGTTTTTCTTGAAAATTAAAATAAACGAATAAACAAGATTCATTAAATCACTACTTTTCAATGCTACTATTTCGAGTGCAATTCAAATTTTATTTATTTTAAATATAAAAATTGTTTTCCTATAACTGGATTACGACCAGTAGCGGTGATATAAATAAGCAAATGTAAGCAATGCTTGGGGGCCCGAGACCATAGGGGGCCCTACTGTCCATAGATAAGGAAAAGTTTTAACAAGAAAATAGGGAGTCGAACCTACTTTCCCCATAAAACGGCAATCAAAAGTTAAAAAATATTTTGATGAATTAGTTTCTGATTTCCATTTTCAAAACCCAGACGATTCGTTTAAAATTAATGTACTTTATTTTACATTAGACATTGTAATACAACGCCTTGAGATTCGTTTTGAGAGATTTCGAAAATTAAAAGAAAATTTTGAATTCTTAGAATGGAACCTAGAATCATTTTAAAGATGGAAGAAATCGAAGCAGTTCAATGCTGTGATTTGCTTCAGAAAAAATATTGCGATGTTCTCAATAATAATCTCGCCATTCAGTTCAAAATTAATACTTTGTTTTTTAGGGGCCCGATTTGTATATTTGCTTATATTTGTATATTTGCTTGCTATATTTGCTGCTCTTGCACCGCCACTGATTACGACACTAAAATGTCTGTGAAAACCTGGAAGTCAAAAAATTTGCTTTAAAAAATTTAGTGGAAACCCTGCATCAGCATTTCTAATGAGCCCCAAGCAAACAAGTTTTTCTTGAAAATTAAAATAAATGAAATAAAGAAGCTTCATCAAATCAGAACTTTTCTATGCTGCCATTTCGAGTTGTTGGTTTTTCTCTTTTTTGAAACAAGGTCAAGTCCAATAGCCGTGCGGGATATTTTTGCAATTTTTCCGATTGTTTATTAATTTGTAAACTTGTTTTTGTTTGTTTACTTTTACACATATTTGCACTTATGCTTACAGATTGCGTCTTTTAAAGCGGGATTTGTATCAAATTTTACATTTGCTATTGTTGTGTGCACAGATAGATGGAGTTTTATAGCGGTTGATTTAAAATTGTAACATTTTTAATATTTTTATTGGTCGCTCACCGTATCTGAGCGGATATTAACAAAGAAGAATTTTTAATCGGTTACAGTTTTTAAACAATTTTATACACGAAATTTTTAGGTATATGATCTATATTGGATTTTTTATTGTATTTAA
Organism: Cantharis rufa; assembly: GCA_947369205.1. Taxonomy (NCBI): domain Eukaryota; kingdom Metazoa; phylum Arthropoda; class Insecta; order Coleoptera; family Cantharidae; genus Cantharis; species Cantharis rufa. The sequence continues at coordinate 21,739,445 of OX376309.1, forward strand.
CCTTTTTATATGTTTTACTTGCAATTTTATTGATATGACTATGTTTATTGTGACCACCAATGGATATCATCGCTCTCCATATGTTTGTATAGCTAAACAATTTAACACCATCATTTGCTTGGTAAGTGCAATTTGTTTTATGCCCCAGTTCATGGCTCATTTGTCATTTTTCATTTTAGTCATGAAGATGGACAAATAAATTTTCCGAAACGTCGGCTTAGCAAATTATTCTTGTTTCATTTGATTCCAATCTGCCCGATATCGTTGTTTACCATTGTTGCATATCATTGGATGAGAGTTTTGGTTTTATTACAACAGTATGAATTTTTATTAGATTTTTTAATTATACTTATGGTGTAGTTTAACAACTACACAATCACAGGTTCCCACTTGTGTGGAAAACCTGGAAAAGTCATAAAATTCAAAACTTGTGAGGGTATTTAAAACTTTTAGCACTAATATCAGGGGCAAAAAAATTTTGTCAAGGAAATATTTTCAAATAAAATATTTATAAATTGGAAATCATTTTTCTTTCATTTTCAAATTTTTTTTCAATAAAGAAGTTTAATTTATTATTATAATTTATAAAAATATTACTGTATGCAATAAACGTTATAATATCTTTTTTTTTTTTTCATTATATAATTTTTTCGGTGCGAATGGTCTTCCGACAACTGGATTACGACACTAAAATGTCTGCGAAAACCTGGAAGTCAAGAAATTTGCTTAGAAAAATTTAGTGGGAACCCTGTATCAGCATTTCTAATGCACCCCAAGCAAACAAGTTTTTCTTGAAAATTAAAATAAAGGAATTAACAAGATTCATTAAAACACATCTTTTCAATGCTACTATTTCGAGTGCAATTCAAATTTTATCCGGCGTCGAAGATGGTTAACTATGGTTGGGTATTTTGCTCGATTTTGTAATTTATTAGAAAGTAACAACGTAATAAAATTTAAAACATTTAAAATAAAATCTGGTAAAATTTAAATTTGGTTACATTTCAGAAATGTGTTTTTGCGTAAGTAATATTAGTAATATTTTACTGATCTAGATTTAAATCGTCGAAAAAATATTAATAAATCTTAGGAAATAAAACAAATAATTTTCTTCTAAAAGTATGATGCTATGATTCATTTATTTCTCAAATTTAAATTCGCAAAATTTTGTTATTCACAATAAATGGTTCAATGTGATTTCCTTAAAATTTGACTGTGTGGTTGAATCTGTTCAACAGTACTTCGTTCAATTTATATATTAGTTCTTTATTTTTATGAAATACATCAGATATCCCTGTACTTCTTTGTTAAACTTAAACATATTTAGTCAATCTAACCGTTCTTGAACGGGACGTAAGTTTGCGCATGTAGTATAGCTAAACAACATATCGCTAGGTGGAGCTTGTCTTGTATATAGCCGATTAACTTTTCCCCCATATGTAATGTAGTCCGTTATAAATTTTACAAATTCACTCTCAATTCGTTGTTGGATGTCATCATGAAACTATAATGTTTTATAAATTTTGAAAACCTGAATACTGCTACGCGGTTGTGCAAATCGGGTAAAATTTAATTAAAAAAAAACTACTACAAAATTAACAGCCCAATGGTTTTAACCAATTTGAACAAATAGTAAATATAATTTTATCATCTTGATTATTTTGATTTGTAGCAAGGAGGTAGATTTGATGGAGGATTTGTCTCTTTCAATTGTAAAAATTCAAATGATCATGTTTTAGAATTTTTTACTTCTTTAGCTGCTCAGGCTCATCGCTAGCATCTGTAAAAGTTAAAATAATCATTTTTATCGCTCCAAATTGTCTAAATGCAAAACATAGGTGGAGGGTGTCCCATGTAAACGGTGAGAGATGGGAGAAAACGACAGCCAGATTCGGATTCATATTCGGAAAAACACCGCTAGATGAAGCTGTCTGTATATATCACAGGTTTAATTTTTTCATTTACTTCATATAATCCCTCCTGAATAAATAAAATTCGCATTTGATAGTCATGCCATATTTTTAATAATTCAATTCATGCACATGGATCTGCACTAGGTGTTTGCCTTTGTGCTTGATTCTAATTTTTGAAAAGCCCAGGCAACTACGTTGTCAGAAATATTGGGTTAAAAAACAATTAAATAAAACTGAAACTAAGCAAATAATGCTTTAAAATTAAAAGCGCCGGAGGGGTCATTTTGACCTCTTTAAAAATTAATTGTAATGAATCTTTTGATCCAAGGGCACTATAGGGACTAGGTATTTTTGACTTTTAATTTTTACAAACACGGTGCTTCTAGTGTTAATATTTAAGAAATCTATTTCTTAAATCCCAGAAAATCCAAAAATTCTAAGAAAATCTTAGGAATACTATAAATCAGCTAAAAACAATTTAAATAAAATTAACTTATTGTTGTTAATCTTCACTAAGCGATGAATATTTTTAGTTTCTACAGCCGGATTTCCAACTATCGAGTTCACAAGAATTTTTATTAGATTTTTTAATTGTACATTTGTGGAATAGTTTAACAACTACAGTGCAGGAAATTGGAATAGCCTCACTCGATAAATGGTATGCAACTCTACAAACACAAATTCGGCAAAAATATTTTTGGTTCCAGATTCTTTGTTAATCTTGTCCTAACTTGGTACCTGCTAGTTACTGTCTATTTAAAGTACCTTTTGAGTTTTATTTTAAAATTCATGGAATTTTTACAAAAATTGAATGGAAATTTGAATAGCCTCACTTATAAATAATTTAAATTATTTAAATTAAAAAAAAAATGTAGACATCAAACTATACAGGTAAGTCCTTACTACTATTAAAAGCCTGTTTTTGTATAATTTTGCAAATTTTAATGTTTGTAGTCAACATGGGTCGAGGGAAACGTTTGAATAATGCAGAAATTGCTGCAATCAACATATATACATAGACTCCGGTTTAACAAATCGTCAAATTGCAAGAAGAACTGGTAGATCACCAAAAGTCATAAATAATTTTATAAAAAATAAAAAAAATTATGGCAAAAACAATAAAAATGGGGCCAAATCAAAACTAAGTGTACGACAAAAACGTGCAATTTTTACGAAAGTGGTGACTCAGCACATGACGTTGTTTCAAATTCGGACTGATTTACAGTTACCGGTGACCAGCCGACGAGTTTGTCAAATTTTATACCAGCACCCTACTGCAGATTATCGCAAGAGAGTCGGTAATACCGGGTTTACTCAGAAGACTAAGGTAGCAAGGCTGAATTTCGGAGAAAATGCATGGCGTGGACCGACCAATGGTAAACTGGACTTTTCAGCGATGAAAAAAGTCCAATTTGGATGGTCCAGATGGATGACAGTACTACTGGCACGATTTACGTAGAGAAACGGAGGTACCTACGTCTTAATCGTAATTTCGGCGGAGGGACCGCAATGGTGTGGGGTGGATTTAGCTTCCGTGGAACTATTCCCTTAGCTTGAATTTCGACTAAGATGAACTCTGAGAAGTACTTAGACGTGTTGAAAGTGAGTTTGTTGGAAAATGCAGAGGAACTACTTGAAGAAAACTTCATTTTTCAACAAGACAACATTGCCATTCATACCTTTAGGGCCACCAAAGAATGGTTTACGTCGAAAAATATTGAAGTTTTGTCCTGGCCGGACTGTAGTCCTGATTTAAACCCCATAAAGAATTTATGGGGTATTATTTCAAAGCAAGTATATAAGAATGGCAAGCAATTTTTAACTACGGGAGAATTAAAAAACAGAATTCGGGAAGTTTGGGAAGAAATAGCTCCAGAAATTTTACAAAAATTAGTGTTATCGATGCCCCACCGCCTATTTGAGGTAATAAGAAGTAAAGGTGGACATACAAATGTTTAGTAAATTTTAATCACCCTTATTTTTACAAAAATTACTAGTGAGGCTATTGTAACTTCTACCTTGTTTATTTAAATAATAAAGTTTTTCAGGAAAATCTTGTACTTTTTTTAAATAAATTATTATGAAAATGTTATGGGTGAATGTGTTTGTATTATTATTAATTAAAAAATTATATATATATGTATATGTCAAATAAATTATAATAATCTTGATTTTTCTTAAAAAATGTAAGGGAGGCTATTCCAATTTCGTCCAGTATATACAATCACAGGTTCTCACTTGTGTGGAAAACCTGGAAAAGTCATAAAATTCAAAACTTGTCAGGGAAAGTCAGGTTATTTAAAACTTTTAGCACTAATATCGGGAAAAACAAAAATTTTGTCAATGAAATATTTTTATAAGAATTATTTGTACTTTATCTTCGTTCATGTAATAAAACTCAGGTTTTTATTATTAAATCAGTATGACTTATCTTCAGATGCGACTGCAGAAAATATTTTATTAATTAGTTTTTTAGAAAATAGTTCAAGATACATGCTCGGAGGAATTAATTATCTTAAAATAAAGTATTAATTAAAAATGAAATATTTAAAATCAATACTTAAAATTTGATGTTACTATAAAATTTTTTGAGTGAAGTATGCATTCTGATAAAATGTAAATTAAATGAAAATATTAAACAATGGTAAGAAGTTGGATTGTTCCTGAATGTTTAGAATAGCTTCATTATATTTGATAACTTTTTGGATTTCATAGTTTTTCCCATAATGTTCTTCTTAATATTTATTTTCTTTATGTAAAATAATTATTTTGTTTAAGGTTGGCGTTTCGCCTATGTTAAATATCGTCGACCCGGAATTATACTGTCGTACAACACAAAATCAAAAAAAATGAGTTAAGATAGCTATCTTGTTTCATTTTTTTTACTCTATCGATTTGAATTTTCAAAATGACCCTAAGTTGTATAGTTTCCGAGATATTGGGTATCAATTTTGTCGTATACGCCACAAAATGCGGTAGCCTCATTATTATACTGTCGCAAACGCCAAATTTTTGGATATACGACATAAAATCAGTGTAAAATTGTGTAATAAAATTATCCTCAATTATTTTGTCGTATGTGTACATCACATTGTTATTGTGTCGTATGTGTTCATATTTGGTGAATACGGTTCCATTCTGTCAAGTTAAAATTATTAAATATTACCAAGATGATCGTTTTACAATCAATTTTAAGACGTCAGGAGCCCAAATAAATTTTATGGCTTCATTGTAAAGGAGATCTTCCAACACCAAAAAATATTTTTTGGTGAAATTAATTTATATAAAAATAATTTTCAAGGTGAATTTAAAAATATTAAATGGAAAAAAATACCTGTGGGAAAAGAAGGGATATTATAAATAAGTCTCTATATTTTTATACCTCAAATTGATTGAATATTACAACAGTTTATTAAAATAATTAATATGGAAGATAGTGGAAACACATAATTTTAGTTTATTACCTATATTTTTTTTAAATCAAAATCAAAAATTTTTATTTCCAAAAATTTAAATTTTGTTATTTTTTGTTAATATTATAAAGAATATAATTTGTTTATTTAATTAATTTCATTATTTTTAAGTTTTCTCTATTAATTAGGCATTTTATTGAATATGATTTTGTCGTATGTGCTATGAAAGTGCTATGCATGATTAAAATCTCATTAAAAATGGCGTATACGACAAGATACTTTTAAACAAAAGCCCCTTAAAATCCAAAATTTATTTATAACAAGCTCTATATCTTAGTACCAAAAAAACCGCAATGAAATGAACTATAAGTGACCAGAAAATCAAAACTAGTTTTTCGAGCCAATTTTTTTTTATTGCGTTTCAATCTTTAACATCGATTTCCCAAAACTCGATTTTTCGGATATACGACAAAATAATATCGGGACGACGATATATGGACGATATGGTGTCATTGTATTTGCTTAGGAAGAAAAAGTAAGAACTTTTAGAAACCAAATTTGGAACCATTTAAAAGCTAAAAGTTGGCTCTCGGACCCTAGCTAGTTTTTATTACGATCAGAACATCGCAAATATTAAAAATTTTGCTCTTAAATTTACAATTTTTTTTACCACAAATGTAGCCATTTAATAATTTTTATAAACATTACTTTAATAAATAGAAGTATAAAAAGTAGATCACATCCAGCACACATGTTCCATCTAACTTGAAAAAAATTTTGGTAGCATTATATGCATTTTTGTAGAAACTAGAGCAAATATAAATTGATAATACAATATTTCTTCTTATGGCGAATTTACTTGAAATATTTGATAGAAATCTGCCGTATTACAAGAAAAAAAATTAAATTTTATTGTGTAATAGTTTGTCTATTTCTTCAGCAACGGCGCTGATTATAAATGCTACCAATGGTTTTAAACTTTGCTAATTGCATAATACTAGCAGGTAAAATAAGAATCATTCATAATATACGTGTGTGGGAAGGGTATGCTGATTGGGCGTTATCATACGACTGTATACGTTATCAAAGGTCAACCGTATACTATTTTTATAATATTAAATATTACGCTATATAAATAGTACAGTGCTTTCTTGAAATTATTTTGACTTCTGTGGACACGTCAGGCTTAAAGGCTGAAACTTTCAAAAATGAAGGGTTAGATGCCATATATTCATAATCCGAAGGTAATCAAAAATTAGAACCCGTAAAAGGGCGCTATTAAAAAAAAAAGAGATAATATCATTAACAGAAAGCTAATAAAATGTGAATTATTTTGATATTATTATAATTTGAAATAATTTTTGTACGAAATCCATTTCTTTTTATGTTTGAAAACTGTAAATTGTTAAGTCGCTTATGAAGAATAAAAATTTTTTAACCACCGCTAATCACTCACAAACGTTTATTTGTCCCTGATATACCGGACAAAAAATCAGCCGCCAAAAATTTATATTAGAAATAAAAATTGTATAATATTATTAAATTTTTGCGAAGTTCAATTCAAGCTCTTATGCTCTTATGCTAAGTCAGTCAATTTAATTGTGTATGTGGATGAATATAATATGATGCATTACATCATCACATGATAAAATCTTGCGAGTTTTATGTTGCGCAGGTCAGTGTTCATAGCGAGATAATAAATTACATGATAAAACAATAACACAGGTAATTAAATATTAGTAGATTCTCGGGTGTAAGGGAAGGGGATGAAATAAAACAACACGGTTATCGGCCGACTAGTTTTTAGGGAAAAAACTTTTAAAGAGAAAGAACTTTCAATATTCAGGTAATTAATTATTTCTGTTAAATTTACAGATAATACCCCATGGTCAAGGTGGACTCTGGACATAATGCATTATTGTTTAATTGTAACTAGAGCTCGGATTTTATGCATTTGCATGTTTTTTAATATTGATATGCCAACAAATTCGTTTTGAAATCTAGACGAATTCGGCAAAAGTGAATCCAAAAATTCGGTTTTCAAAATGCATATTTTCAACGTTTGGTGCATATTTAAACAAATGTTGCATATTTGTGCATATTTGGACTACTTTTGGTAGTTTTTAAAAGATTTTTATAAAGAAAATAAAAATTATTATTATGAGGTGTTGTACCCATTTATATCCAAGTTCTAATATACCCCAATAACTTCAGTGGACGTCGAACTACAATACATACATAAATATTCGGACACTCCTATGTTAACAATGTTAATTGGACGTTTTCAAGACATTTTTTTTATATAAAAATCGCTTTTACAGCAAAATTTTGTAGACATTTTTTGTTGCAAATTTCATTGCCTTACATTTTGTTTATATACATTTTTCTATTTTTTTGCACCGTTTCCGACTGACAGCGACTTAAACAAGACTCTGTAAAATCCAAAAAATATTATCATCTATATCTCGGAAACGGTGCGACCAAATAGAAAAATGTATATAAACAAAACTGTAGAGAATGAAATTTACAAGAAAAAATTTCATATTCATATTTTTATTATGATGCACCGTTTCCGAGATATAGATGACAATATTTTTTGGATTTTACCGAGTCTTGTTTAAGTCGCTGTCAGTCGGAAACGGTGCAACAAAATGGAAAAATGTATATAAACAAAATTTAAGGCAATGAAATTTCCAACAAAAAATGTTTACAAAATTTTGCCGTAGAAGCGATTTTTACATTAAATAAAACGTCTTGAAATCGTCAAATTAACATTGTTAACATAGGAGTGTCCGAATATTTATGTGAGTAACTGTACGTCGTTTCGTAATACAAATATGTATTATCAAATCAAAGACAATCATTTTTGATTGACAATTTGTAAAAACATTTAGTTGTAAATATTTACCATATTATTAAAAATTAAAATGAATTAAAATTTTTTTAAAGTAATAATTTGAAAATAAAATTTATTATTAAAATTATTATTTTTTACGAATCTAAAATAATCTATAAAAATTATAAAAACATTTTTTTAGTTTGCATATCGATGCATATATTACCTTTTTTCATCAATTTTAGTGCATATTTTACAAAACTTCGGTGCATATATATGCGCATATTTTCAAGTATTTTGGTGCATATAATCCGAGCTCTAATTATAACAATCGGTTTATTAAAACAGAGTTTTATTCAACAAAAACTATTAATTATATAAATAAAAATTCGTTAAAAAATATTATTTTTAAGTTAATAATTACTCAATATTAGGAAAACATAATATAGAGTTATAAAAATTATTAAAACTTTAATATTATGAACTGATATAATAATTCATCGTAAAGTATGTATAATATTATAATCACTGCAATAAGCACATGGTATAATATTATTATTACCATGCATTTCTATTTTGAGAAACAAGATAAAACTAGCTAAGTTTCAATTAATTCTTGGTAAGTAGCAAAGAAAAAATAGTTCAGCTTTTATAAACAGGGCACCGCCACTTTCTTTTTAATTATTCTGAAATAAAGTGCGAGGTGATCGCCCACGCTAGTGACGCCCCCCTTAAGTCTATTTTATGTTTTTTTAAGTTGAAATGTTTTGATAATGGGGATTTAGAATGAATTTTTTGGTGTTCTTTAATTCTAATTTGAAGTTGTCTTCCTGTTTCTCCAATATTCTGAATAATAGCAATTTTTACAGTATAAACTATAAACACCATTAGAATTCATAATTTTGTTTTGCTATTTATAATTATTGCATAGTCAATTAGCAAGATTTCCATAAGTTTTTTCTGCTAATGTAATGTTGTTTTTAAAAAGTCTATTCATTTTTGAATTTATATAACCTTGGTATGTCACATTTATAAATTATATTATCTTCTTTTTTATTTTTATTTTAATATTAACGTGCATCAACTACTATGGTTCTTAGCACCTGGCCACAACGTGTTGATGCACACCGGAAGGCCGAGCTAAGAAATTCTGTCAAGTCTCTGTTGCTGGAGACTCGAACCCAGAATTTCCGCTCTGTAACTCAACCAGCGATTACACCAATCCACGACTGTGGTTATCTTCTTTTTGGTTTTTTGTAAAATAAAATTTTCAAAAATTTTTTTTCTTTCTTAGAAGTTTGTTTATTGTTTTTATAGGATAACCATTTGTATACGATAATTGTTTTATTATATTTATTTCCTTATTTTTGTGTTGGAAAGAGGTATGTTTGGAGTAATATGGAATTAATTACTCGGTTAGAGTAGGTTTTCTATATATTTTATGTTGAAAAGAAGCTTTTATTGAAAAATATTTATTTGTAAATTTAGAAAGTTAATTTGTTGGTGAAATAGTGTAAGGTCGTCGTTTGTTCCTGTCCAAATTACTAAAATATCTTCGACGTATCTACGCCATAATAAACATTTCTTGATTAAAGGAAGAGCATGAATTTTGGTTTCGGGATCTGTCAGAGAACTGCCCGCACGAATTGGGCCTCGACACCTACACTATAGGAAAGAGGACAATTTTCTGTGTATAATAAAAAAAGAAATTTTGCGGATTATCCATTAGTTTTCGAGAAAACGGCTTTTGAAAATCAAAATTTTACATGAATTTTAGATAGGGAAATTCATTAACATAAAAGTTCTATTGACGGTGCGTGCGTTCTGATATAGTCTTAATGTTCGCAGGCAGACGCGATTGTGACATACCCGGGTGTACATCGGGTGTATTACGCAACATTATGCAATAATTTAAAAAATAAACGCAGAACTCGTTTTTAGGTTAGCATCTCGAGTGCCTTGGTTGCGTTCGTCAAAACCGACGCTCCGCTACCCTCCGCTCCGGTCCCCTCCGCTCTAGGTCGCACCACCACGCCAAAGGTGCAACTCGAAAGGGGTGAAACTCGTAAGGTGTGAAACTCGTTAGCAACGGTCGGGGTTCTCCCGACCGGGTCACAATCGCGTCTGACTGCCAACACTAAGACTATATCAGAACGCAAGCACCGTCAATAGAACTCGGGAGCGGATCAATTCCCTATGTAAAATGCATGTAAAATTTTGATTTTCAAATGCCGTTTTCTCGAAAACTACTGGATAATCCGCATCGAAGTGCGGTCTCAAAATGCTCAGAAAATTGTCCTCTTTCTAATAGAAAAAAAAATCAAAGCCCGATTCGTGCGGGCAGTTAACTGACAGTAACCCATTCTAAATAATAATTGCTCGTTAAAAGTGAAAAAATTTTGTTCTGTGGTTATATATTGCGATGACCCAGCCTATCCAAATTTAAAAATAATTTCAATTTAAATTCGCCAATAATTGTTAAATTTTTTAAAATTTCTTTATTTTATCTTTCTCGACTTGCCAAATGTGCAACAATTCCACATGTCTCGCACTTTGCAAATTAAAACTTTTATATTTCAAATTAGTTCTAAAATAAATAAATTAATTAAATTCACACACTAGCTACTAATTAAAAGATTTTATTTTCATCAAAATCAAAATATAATGTTCTCAAATAAACGATTCAAAATTTTACAATTACGGAGACGCTCGCTCCGTCCAAAGCGACCACTCCGGTCAACGCGCTTGGAAAAAGTCCCTTTATCAAAATCTTTCGTACCAACTTTAACTTTGTTGGCGCGAACAATCAAAATTCAAAAATATTTACAATAATTTACAAAGTCAAAATAAAAATATCGTCACTCTCTGCCGCAATACCTCCAATCACCAGCACACAAAATTTTGTCCGGAGATACGATGACATAATGTTCATTTTTGTTTTCTATTGTGGTAGCCTTAACAAAGATATCGGTAGCCCTGGCAAAGATATCTATACATATGTATCACCCCTACCCTAAATCTATCTATAAAAGTTTTTTTAACAAAATCTAAAATGAAAAAAATTTTTTAGTTTTGTACGCCACTGAATTTTTTCCAAAATTTTTATATACGTCACATAATACCGTAAGAAGTCACAAATAAAATTTCTCCAAGATTGGTACAACAAATTTTTTCGGTCATCTAGCGGATTTTTCGAAAATAAATTTTTGTAAATTACTGACTGTCGATTTACTGATTCTGAAAACATTTGCGAAAAAATTTAACAAACAGCCTAAACTTGGTCGCTACCTAGTGGCAGAACCTTTTACTTATAAAGTAACGTTCCGTCAGTCCGTACGACGATATTATAAAATATTTCCCACCGAACCACCTATTTTTGTATTCTAAAATTAATTGTTACAAGCCCTAAACTCAATTCTTATGCTGCACTCGGTATACAAATCAACATTAACCTAATTTTGACACATATGTCACAAAATTATGACGTTTATTAAAATTTTGAATATATTGTTTTATTTTTGCCAGCCATCTGACAAATTCTCACAAAAAATATATAAATTAAGATTTAAGTTAATACGCCAAATTTATTTAAAATATAATAAAACCTTTTGTATTTAAATTTACTAAATTAAAAGAATGTCCATGGTGACAGGGTTTACCAATAAGATGTTTGTTTTTCAATAGGGGCATATTCGGATATTTTGACAGTTCTGGCATTTAGTTTTTTTATCTTATATACAGCAGAAGCTTTGCCATTTGTGAAAATGTTTTCAATTTTAATAGAAAATTGTATTAAAATCATTTAAGCTTATTACGAAAATAGTCGATGTGTGAAAACCACATTTTGTAAAATTCGCGATATTTTTGGTCGTCATGATCGCTCTTCTGAAACCGCTATCGAGAATTTGGTGGATAAATTTAAGGTTACTGGTTTGGTATATAACATACCAACAACAGTACATACTCGTTTGGGTCGTTCAGCGGAAAATATCGCTGCTGTAAGTGAAAGTGTCGAAGAGCAACCAAATTTGTCAATTCCACGACGTTCTCAACATTTGGGGACACGTTGAAAAATTATTTTTGACCTATTATCGATGATATGGATGTAAGTGATATGTGGTTTTAACAGGATGGCGCCACATGTCACACGGCCAGAGAAACAATGGCTTTATTGCAAACCAAATTTCTAGATCGAATAATTTCGCGTAATTCTGCAATAAATTTCACCTCAGATCGTGCGATTTTACACCGTTTGACTATTTCTTGTGGGTCTATGTGAAAGATCAAGTCTATGCGGATAATCCACAAACCATTGGGGGCTTAAAAGTCAACATCAAACGTGTCATTGGTGAGATAGAGCCTCAATTATGCCAAAATGTGATTAAAAATTTTGACAAAAGAATCGATGTCTGTAAGCGTGGTCGTGGTGAACATTTGAAGGATATTATTTTTCATTCATAAATGGCAGACCTTCTACTTTACATATCAATAAAAATCCATAGCATTTTCATCCGAAGTATGTGTTTCCTTTAAAATTTAAAAACAAACATCGTATTGGTAAACCCTTTATTTTCTATAATTTTTCTGACCTGCCCCGCCCTGTTACAATTGGCTCGGTTTGTTTTCTCACCAATACTTATACTTTCAAAGCTCCATCGACACACCAAATTTTAGCTGAATCGGTTAAACATTTCCGGAGATACGACGACATTTTCATTTTTTTTTATTTATTTTATTGTGGTGGCCCTGGTGAAGATTTCTCTGGCAAAACCTTATTTTCACCATTCCAGCCCACGAGGCATACGTCCAATAAGTTTGATTGCAATCGACGTAGAAATGCCGGAGAAAATCGATCGACAAAAACTTTTTTCATGTTTTTGCCAAAAAAGTTAATTTTATTTTTTTCATGTTTCATTAGTGATTTCTATCGAAGGATTACATATGCTCTCATATCCATTAGGATCAATGTACCTACGTACCAAATTTGGGTAAGATCCCTTCAGCATTTCTTGAGTTATTCACTCTTAAAGTTTCAACTTTGACAACTTGTGATTTTTGACAGACAACAGATAGAAGATTAATTTTACCTATTTTGGATAAAACCTTTTAAGGCCTTTAAAATAACATATCGCAAGACAAAATATTTTTTAAAAATCCCGTATTATTTTCTCGTGGTGGCACTCCTGATTGATAGATCGCGACGAAAACCTTATTTTCACCTTTCCACCGTGAACCCTACCACCATACCAAATTTGGTCGTAATTGGTTGAATGGTTCGGAAGCAAATCGATCGACAAAATCCAACGACAGACAGACCGACAGACAGACCGACACAGAAATTTTTATTTTACTTTTTGCAGATCTTTACGTTTCTGAACACGGTGATCTCGAAAATGCAAAAAAAAAAGTTGAAATTTTTTTTCGATTACCATACCTCCAATTTTTTTTTTAAAATTGATTGGAGGTAAAATGCTAAATTAACCAAAAATCAAAATTTAAAAATACAAAATTCAAAAATATGTTTTTGAAACACGACAATATATTTAAGTATATGAGGTCATATAAAGCTTCTATGTCTTCAGGGTCAGGCCGTGTTGTATTTAAAAATTTTTAATTAATAGTAGAGTTTCTTGGATAGGGATTGGAAACATTAAAGGAAATTAATCGTGACTTAGGGGGAAGAAGTTGATTTTTTAATACGTCTGTAGAATTTTTGATAGAATAAGGCGACTTATAATCTAATTATAATTGGAAAGAAGATATGCTGGTGTGTTACAATTGATAGTAATTGGTTTAATGGGTGTTTAATTTTATGTCATTTTGGTTGGACATATTTATAATTGTGGAATGGACGGATTCATTGGGATTAATTCTTGGGTATTTATGTTTAAACGATTTAAAATGTCTTTTTGTTATGTTAAAGCTCTTTTAATTTTAGTAATATAGTTTATAAGGGGATTTTTATTAATATTTTTTAAATATTTTTAAATTTTTTTTTATTCAGTTATCTATTGGTTTCGGCGCAAATTGTTTTCCGATAACTAGATTACGATACTAAAATGTCTGGGAAAACGTCAAGAAATTGCTTTGAAAAATTTAGTGGGAACCCTGTATCAACATTTCTAATGCGCCTCAGGCAATCAAGTTTTTCTTGAAAATTAAAATAAACGAATAAACAACATTCATCAAATCAGAACTTTTCAATGCTACCATTTTGAGTGCAATTCAAATTTTATCCGGCGTCGAAGATGGTTAGCTATGGTTGGGTATTTTTCTCGATTTCGTAATTAAAAAGTACGATACAATTTTATCCAATGCAATAAAATTTTAAAAAATTAAAATAAAATCTAGTGTAATTAAAATTTGATTACATTTCATTTCAGAAATGTGTTTTTGATTAAAACATATTAATAATGTTTTACTGATCGTAAAATTGTCGAAAAATTCTTAATAAATCCAAGGAAAGCTTAGGAAATATTTGATGTATTTATTTTATCATTTTATTATTCTAAATCGAATATCTTACTTTTAAAAGTATGATGCTATGATTCATTTATTTCTTAAATTTAAATTTTCCAAACTTTGTTTATAATAAATTGTTCAACTTGATTTCCTAAAAATTTGACTGTGTGGTTGAATCTGTTCTGGAGCACAACGTCCAATTTATATATTAGTTCTTTATTTTTATGAAACACATCAGATATCTCTATACTTCTTTGTTAAACTTATATTAAGAATATTTAGTCAATCTAACCGTTCTTTAACGGGACGTAAGTTTGCGCATGTAGTATAGCTAACCAACACATCGCTAGATGGAGCCTGTTTTGTATATAGCCGATCAACATTTCTCCCATATGTAATGTAGTCCGTCATAAATTTTACAAATTTACTCCTAATTCCTTGTTGGAAGTCATCATGAAACTGTAATGTTTTATAAATTTTGAAAACCTGAATACCGCCACGCGGTTGTGCAAATCGGGTAAAATTTAATTAAAAAAAACTACCACAAAATTACTACTAAAATTAACAGCTCAAAGGTTTTCACCAATTTGAACAAATAGAAAATATAATTTAATTATCTTGATTATTTTGATTTGTAGCAAGGAGGTACTAGATTTGATGGCGGATTTGTCCCTTTCAATTGTAAAAATTCAAATGATCATGTTTTAAAATTTTTTACTTCTTTAGCTGCTCAGGCTCTCCGCTAGCATCTGTAAAAGTTAAAATAATCCTTTTTATCGCTCCAAATTGTCTAAATGCAAAACATAGGTGGAGGGTGTCTCATATAAACGGTGAGAGATGGGAGAAAACGACGGCCATATTCGGATTCATATTCGGAAAAACACCGCTAGATGAAGCTGTCTGTATATATCACAGGTTTAATTTTTTCATTTACTTCATATAATCCCGCATGAATAAATAAAATTCGCATTTGATAGTCATGCCATATTTTTAATAAAACAATTAATGCTCTAGGATCTGCACTAGGTATTTGCCTTTGTGCTTGATTCTAATTTTTGAAAAGCCCAGGCAACTACGTTGTCAGAAATATTGGGCTAAAAAACAATTAAATAAAACTGAAACTAAGCAAATAATGCTTTAAAACTAGAAACGCCGGAGGGGTCATTTTGACCTCTTTAAAAATTTATTGTTCTGAATCTTTTGATCCAAGGGCTCTATAGGAACTAGGTATTTTTGACTTTTACTTTTTACAAACACGGTTTCTTAGTGTTAATATTTAAGAATTCTTTTTCTTAAATCCCAGAAAATCCAAATATTCCTACAAAATTTTAGAAATACTATAAATCAGCCAAAAACAATTTAAATAAAATGAACTTATTATTGTTAATCTTTACTAAGCGATGAATATTTTCAGTTTCTACAGGCGGATTTCCAACTATCAAGTTCACAAGAATTTTGATTAGATTTTTAAATTATATTTGTGGTGTAGTTTAACAAATTATATTACTACTAAATTACTAATAAAATAATTACTACATAAATTAACAGCTCAACAGTTTTCATAAATTTGAACAAATAGAAAAAATAATTTAATCATATATTAATTATTTTGATTTGGAGCAAGGATGTAGATTTGATGGACGATTTGTCCCCTTAACACGTTGAGTACCGCGGTATCCAAACCTGGTGCACCAAGAAGAAATAAAAATTCTTACCTAATTCCCGCGGTGCACACAAGTCCGGCACCAGGCTAGTTTTGCTTAATACCTGTAGTACTCCCGCCTGGTAAATTATTTTGCTTTGAAAAGTTTATACGTGTGTTGAGAATGGTCAGGACAATATATTCTTGGTCTTGGTTTTCGTGTCAATGGCCATACGCTTGTGCACTACAGCCGTAAATGCGAATTAAAAAACTACTATAATAAACGTTTTAATCTGTAAAAAAGAGCATGTTATTTTTGACAAATTTTATTAATAATAACAGATAAAATTGACTTTTTTACCTAAAATTATCATTTTGTTTAACGGGGTCTTTTTTATATCTTATTATATATACCTACTAATATCTTACTATAACTTGAAAAAAAAATTTTGAAAATTTTGGGTCTTATTTTATTTTACATAGTTGTACTCAACGTGTTAAATTGTAAATAATTCAAATGGTCATGTTTTAGAACTTTTTACTTCTCTAGCTTCTCAGGCTCTCTACTAGCCTCTGTAAAAGTTAAAATAATCCCATTCATCCCTCCAAATTGTCTAAATGATAAAAATAGGTTGAGAGTATCCCATGTAAACATGAGCGATGGGAGAAAACGACGGTCATATTCGGATTCATATTCGGAAAAACACCGCTAGATGAAGTTGTCTGTATATATCACCGGTTTAATTTTTTCATTTACTTTATAAATAATCCCTCATAAATAAATAAAATTCGCATTTGATAGTCATGCACTAGTTTATATTGCTAATACATATCTTCTAAGTGGATCCGTACTCGAGGCACTTGCCTTGGTACTTGATTCTAATTTTTGAAAAGCCCAGACAACTACGTTGTTAGAAATATTGGGCTAAAAAAAAATTAAATTAAACGATCACCAACCTATTGTTAATCTTAACAAAGCGATGGTAATATTTGGTTTCTACCGAAGAATTTGTAACTCTCAAGTTGACGTAAATTTATGTTCGACTTTTTAATTATATTTATGGTGTAGCCTGACTATGTACGTAATTATAGTATATTATTTAACGAGGAGTTTAAACGGCATATTAAATGGGGGCAGGGCAGCATCTCAAATATTTGTATTTGAAATACATTTTGTATTTTGTAATTTGTATTTCAAATACCCAAAATAAATGTAATTTGTATTTTCGATTTCAAATACAAATTACAAAATACTGTTCAAAATACAAATACTTTAAAATCGATAAATTGGTAAACCTGAATACATGGACGTCCATACCATAGGATCTCTTCACAAGGAGGGGCAAAATCAAATAAAAATTTTATTATAAAAAAAATTCAACACTAAAATTTTCTAATGTTATTTATTTGCAGAAAAGATAAATTTCAAATTCTGTGGTTCCTTCGCGAATTCAGTAATAACTTTCTCCGCGAAATTTAAATTAATTAAAAATAAAAAAAGAGGCAGCTGCCTTCTCCCAATGGACGCCCATGCCTGTATAACTACTATCAAATACTATAGATAGATTTTGATGAATCCGTGTACTTTTTGAATTCTATAAAAGTATTTAAAATGTCAAAATTAATTAGGTTTGGTAGGATTTGCCAACATAAACCAACTTGAAATCAACTGTCAAACTGGTCAAGTTCCAACTCTATTCGTTGGTGGCGCTAATGTATTTGTATTTTATATTTGAAAAACTGTATTTTGTATTTCAAATACTCATAGCAAATTTATTTTGTATTTCAAATACCCATAACAAATGTATTTTGTAATTTGTATTTCAAATACATACTTTCATGTATTTTGCCCACCCCTGAGGCGAGGTGGATCGTATATCACGAGACGCAGCCGAGTGATATACTATCCACACGAGCGGTAGGCGGAGATAAATATTTTTAATGCAACTCCAAACGTACAAGTTCTTTTGAAAATTAAAATATATGGAACAAGATTTACCGATTCGGGAACTTTTCGACGCTGCTGCAAATAATTCTATGGTCGGCACTTAAAAGGTCATAAGTGCATTGATATTTATAAATTATAAGGAAAAATGACCCTTGTGGTCGGCACTAAAAGGTTTATATTTCCTTAAAAATATCAATATACTTATGACCTTTTAAGAGCCCACTACAGAATTGTTTTGCTTCTATTTAATAGATTTATTACTTTTTGCAAGTCACAAAGCCTTTTTCTGGAAAAATGGCATTAGCTTTTAGTGTCGATAAAGGAACGATAAATAGTTAATAAAGGAAATTTATATTATTAATATTGTTAACTACAATATGCTTAATATACAATATGCTTAACTTTATTAATAGTATGCTTAAACTTGTCCGGATTTTCTTTATCATGTTAGAAAACGGAAAAGGGAGATTTAAACCCTTCAAGCACAAGTAAAATTCAAATTTCTAGGCGAAAAGTGATCCAATTTTTTTAAAGTGGAAATTTAGTGTTTATATTAGATGTGCTAAAAAGTTCCCGGCCAAATTTGATAGTTTTTTAAACATTAAATTTTTATGTTTTGAAGTTCTTTATTTAAACTAAATATGCTCCATTTTGTTCGGAAACCTTTTGCCACTTTTCGGGCAAAATCATTATTCCATCACTGTAAAACTTCTGTGGTTTACCGGTAAAAAACTTAACTAAGTGGCTTTCACAGGCTTCTCTTGAAGCCAACTTTAATAAGTTTGAAAATGTTTTTTTTTAAACGATTTTTAGCTTAAATAATTTTTTTGACCATCTTAATGACAAATTCAAGCAAAAAGTTATTTGGAAATGTTGTTCAGTATATGATTCTCTATCATAAAAAAATATTTCAACTCAAAATATTGGATTTGATCCCGTGTTCCAAAAAATGATAATCTGATGGTGCAAGGTTCGGGCTATACGGTATGGATGCATCAAAAACTTCCCATCCAAGCTCTTCCAGTTTTTCTCGGGCCACCAAAGATACGTGAGGTCTGACGTTGTCATGATGGAACACAATACCCTTCCTATCGATCAATTCTGGCCGATTGTTTTGAATCTCTTGCTGTAATATAGTTAATTTTCGATATTAGCGTGCAGAATCAATCGTTTGAACAGTTCATAATAGAGAATACCTTTCCAATCCCACCAAACAAACAGCATCACCTTTCTATTGGTGAGTCCCGGCTTTGCCACCGTCTGCGTCTCACCTCGATTCGACCACGATCTTTTGCGCACGATGTTGTCGTATGTAATACATTTTTCATCTCCAGTAACCATTCGCTTCAAACATGGTTCGATTTCATTACGTTTCAGCAACGATTTGCAGATGGAAACTCGTTCGAACAAATTTTTATGCACCAAATCATGTGTCACCAAATATCGAGCTTCTTTTTGAATTCAGATTTTTTCAAATGGTTTGTAACTGTTTGGCAATTGATTTCTAGACTCTTGGTGATCTCTGAAGTGCTTAGATGACGGTTTTGTTTCACAATTTCTAGAATTTCCTCCACTTGTTCAATGAATGGCCGACCAGAATGTGGTGCATATTTGACATCAAAATTTCCAGAAAGAAAACCGCGAACCATTATTTTGCTCCTGTTTTCGATAGAGCATCTGGACCATAAATAGCACAAATTTTTTCACGAGACTGTGCAGCGTTTTTCTTTGATGGAAGAAAAATTGTAAAATATAGTGAATTTTTTCTTTATTTACTTCCATCTTCAAACAGCAATTTTTCACAACTGCATGAGCCGAATCGAATGATTTTACATTTGGTTTTTTAACTAAAAGTGTCATTTTTACAATGACATATATATATGCAATCAGATAAGTAATTTCAGAGATAATCTACTTTGACGTCATTTATTGTTTAATTGGGCCGGGAACTTTTTAGCACACCTAATACAAAATTAAGTTGAAAAAAATTAAGTAAAAATTTTGTTTTTTAATTTTGTTTAACACTGAATATTCACTTTAAAATAATATGATCATTATTTTACCAATAATTCAAAATTAGTTCAACGCGAAATTAAACAATTATTTCACATCGAAATCAGTATTATGCTGAAACAACTCATGCATCAATTTACTTTTAAAAATATGATACTATAATTCAAATTTCTAAAAATTTGACTGTGTGGTTGAATCTGTTCTGCATCACTACCTCCAATTATATATAAATATTAGTTCTGTATTTCTATCTTTATGAAACTTTAGATATCCCTCTTATCTATTTATTGGTTAACATTGTTGTTACAATGTTTAGTAACACAATATTTAATCGATCTAACCGTTCATTGACGGAACACAAGTTTGCGCTATAATAACTAAATTACACATTGCTAGATGGAGCCTTTCTTGTATATAGCCAGTTAATTTTTCCCTAATAGATAACTTAGTCGTTACAAATACAAGGTACCCATTAACGTTAACTGTCAACTGAACCGACAAATAACCAAATTTTGAAAACCTGAGTACTGCTACGCAGTTGGAAAAATCGGGTAAAATATAAACAAAAATAACCAACAACAAATTTTTATTTACATATTGAAAATATTTGTATGCATAATTAGCTGAGTTTACTAGAAAATATTATGACTTCTGCATATACAGTTACTCTCATAAGAAGTAGGACACTCCTATGTTAACAATGTAAATTGTACATTTTCAAGCCTTTTTTTAACAAATAAAAATTAATTTTACAGAAAAACTTTTGAAACATTTTTGGTTGAAAATTTCATTTTCTTTAATTTTGTTTATATTCATTTTTCTATTTTTTTGTATTTTACCGAGTCTTTTTTAAGTGGCTGTCATTCAGATGTGGTGCGACAAAATAGAAAAATGTATATGAATTATTATGAATTAAATACTACGTTGAATTGTCACTTGAACCAGGCAATTTAAATTTCCCATTTTTTTATTTTCTAACATAACGTAATATAAAAATATTTCCGTAATTAATCTACATCAGTTAATTCTATTTTTCACCCTTTGCTACTTCTTTGTTTCGATACAGAAGAAAATGTTTAACTTTTGTTAGCCTTGTTATCGTTTAAAAAAAGAGAACTTCTGGCAGTTGAAACTTTGCCAAGAGCATTGCGAGAATCAGTGATTTCTAAATATAAATTAAAATTTAAAAATTTCAATTATTGCCTCTATTACCCTGCAAGACTTTAATCATCAACATAACAAATGTATAATTATTTTAGATATAATGGAAGCAGCTCCTCCAGTGGACAGGCGATACGATTGCTTAGGTTTATTTGTGCAAAAAACCTTAAAATTGAAACCAGAAAAATGGTCCCGAATGATGGCCACAGAGGAACATAAAGCAATAGTTATGAAGTTTTTAGAGAGATCTCATCCACTTCTTTTGGTGATAGTACTAACTCCAACTGCCCAATTAGTCGCTAGCAATGGCTTTCCGTTAACGCAGTTGAAGACAAAAGGTATGTTTATGAAAATTTCTACTTTATTTATCGTCAAGTCGGCTACGCTGATTTCCTAGTGAATGGATCGAATTGTTCCAAACCGAATGGTAGTTCGGTAGTACTACCGGTAGATGGTAGTATTTTCTCCAAAATAATTTTTAACGGAAGATTTGAAAATACGGAAAATAAATTCAAAATAATTAGATATTTTGTCGGTATCCCAACTGCTATATTTTCTTATAATAACACTTACTATGTGAAAACATAATATTATGCTCTTGCAGTCAATTACAATATATAAACCAAGTGATAAATTACAAAAATAAATAGTATATGTAAAACTTAACTAAAAATATCAAAAAAATTGTTGCACATGGAATGATATTAAAAATTTAATTTTTTCATCGATTTTTATTAATTTTATAATAATTGGTTGGAACTCGATTGGTAGCTACCTTTTTTAGGTTGGTAAAATAGTTAACCAATGGGACCTTAGTTACAAAGAGATAGAAACAAACCACAGGAGATAAAATAGATCTAGTTTTGTACTTAATTCTTATTCTTAATATTTTTAAGTTTGGAAGAAGTCAGGAACTACAAACTAGATTAATTCAATATTTTTTACAGATATAGTTAACAAAGTTCTGGCGGTTTTTGAATAATTTAAAAATTGCATTTATTTTTTTAAAACGTAATGCAGTTGTTAAACATTCCGATTGTTAAAAGTTCTAAAAGATTGCGCGCATAATTTATTTTAAGTATTCCACTGGCATTGTTCTGATTTCAGACTCACTCAGACCCCTAGAACAACGAAATAAAAAATAGCATGCTATTAAGTTGAATAATATAAAGAATATAAATAAGTTTCTTCAGTTAGGTACTCATATTTGCAAAGTTACTCCAATACTTATTTCATCTAATATAAAACTTTTCACAAGTTAGAAATACAGATCGAAAGACCAGCGGCGTCGCCAGACTTTTTATACAGGTTACATTCCAGGATTCTAAGATGGGTTCATCAATGATATGGCTATAGTTCATCCGGAGACTTTTCCTATCTATTGAGGTGCCTGCCCAATTCATATCGTGTCCGGTTAACATCTGACTAGTTTCAAAAGTTACCCTTACCTTGATATGAACTGGAAGGTAATACATATGTCCGTTTTCAATTTTCTCCCACCTGACCGCCCATTCTTTCAGTATTAATTCTTTCATTATCCTTAAATTTGCTGTCCCAACGAGGTGATTCATGACGGAGTCTGGCAACCATGCTTGAATATCCCCGTGCATTAAATTTTTTTATTTTGAGGTCAATTGGGTGGATTTCCGCAATGACATCTGCTACCATGCTACCAAGGCAGGTGTCCTTAGGTTTTAGCTATCGTTCGACAGCAAAACCTGTAGCCCTACAACAGCCTGGCTTTAATGTGTTTGTTTCCAATTTTATTAAATCAGAGTTTAAAAATTTCTTTCTGTGATAAACTGTTATCTAGACTCCAACTGCTTCTTTTCGCAAGTAACTAACAAGCTTCTGCGCCGTTGGTTCCGCCATTGAGGAAACCGTCACTGTCGCCCGATTGTCATCTGCATATGCAACAACTTGGGTTCATACTTCTTCGGGGTATTCTCCAAGTGGGTATTTTCCAGGGTGGTTCCGTGCTATGATACAAAGACAAAATCACAGCAATAATGTTTTGGTAGGTTTACAAAGGTAGTTGCGTAGGGTCGTGACTGTGACTTAACAAATATATTTTTATCTCATTTAAGGGAGAGTGGGCTACCTTGACTTAAATTTAATTTTAACATTTTGAGACCTTAATTTGGATTATTAATACCTGTATCATTGTGTAAAAAATGAGCATCCAATTAAAAGTTGTTTTTACAGCAACCTTATCAAAAATTTTTGTTGCAAATTTAATTCACTTTAGTTTTGTTTATATACATTTTTACATTTCGTTCCTCCGTTTCCGAGATACAGAGACTTCAAAAAGTCTGTAAAAATGTTATGAAAAGTTTTACATAGTTTTTTTTAAATCACTGTATGTTCGAAACGGTGCGGTGCCATGCAATAGAAAAATGTATATTAAACAATACTTGATGTGATAATTTGAGAAATTTTTATAATTCAAAAATTATCAAAAATCTAAATAAAAATATGTTCGGTTTTTTTTGTAGTCAAGTGCTATCTTGAAGTTATAGTAACTTCTGTGGGGGTGTAGGGGTTAAAAGAAAGGCATTAATCGATAATAGTGTACTTGTTATTTCCTAGGGTATCTTCCGATTTCTACGAGTCTCATCGAATTTCTTTCAATTTTCTTTTGCTTGTACACCAGATTTTTCCGGCGATTTCCTTCTCTGTTTAATTTTGAAATAAATTTTATATATTTCTAATATTTCTTAGATTTTCTAAGATTTCCTCCGATTGTTTAAGATTTTTTCACATTTCGTCGAGTTTTCACATATTTTTTTTTATTTTGTAAACTACATTTCATCAGCAATTTTCTCCCTTTCGGTAAGAATTATCTGTTCATTAGGACGCTAAGTTGGGTACTAATGAACAACAAAAGTAGCTTACAACAACAACAACTTAGAAGGAAAAACCAGGTTTACGACTATAGAACCCGACCAAAAATATCTTGCCAAAAATATCCTGTCCAATAATATCCTTACACAATATTATCCTGTCCATTCTTATTTTTTTCAAAAAATAACTGCAATTATAATAATCTAAATAAATTGTGATGTACCGTAAGAGGGGGTCACTTTGTGACTTATAGGGTGACTTTGTGACAGACCATCAATGTCTTCTTATTTTTAAATTTCTCTCCGTGAATGAAAAATTGAATGTAACCAAACGTCTTGAGTTGAACCTCTAACCGCGACCTTGGTTAACGCGCTCGTGCCTCTAACGCTGCAATAGTTGTTTCTGCACATCACACTGCAAAATACCGACATTGCGTTGTAAATAATATTTTCGGTAACTTTGTTCTGAGCAGTTTTTTATATTCACAATCTTGTTTAAACAGGTACATATTTCTTACTAACAGATTTTACCTAATAGATTTTACTAGATTTTACCAAAATATAGTGTGTTTACGATAAGTGTTTTTTTTTAGATATGGGTAAAAAAAGAAAAAATCGATGTTTTGCGGGGTGCCTTTGTGACTTAAAATGAGTGAAAATGAATTAATAATTTACCTAATAAATAATAACATTTGAATTTTAGATCCTGCATTGCTTTATTAAAAATCTAAACATTCCTAGGACATACACTAGACGACTTGGTGCCCGGTATTACCGCCAGGGCCAGCGTTACCGTAAGTGCGAACGGTGCCTTTGCACAGGACGGAAGATTATTGGGGCGGCAAATTTTCGTATTTTCGCATGTGAAATTTTGGATATTATTTTATATCTTTGTTGCTTCTGTTTATTCGGACGCCTCGTTTGTTTTTCCATCCTCTATCCAACAGGGCCATCATTTTATTCCTATGAAAGCCATGAATGACGGCCACGCTCCTTTAACACAAATTTTGCCTGCGGCGCACAGTGGGGTTTTTGACTTTAAAAGCTGGCCTAAATTCAAAAAATCAAACGCTACTTAGGCGCGGCGGCGAGCTTTTCCCGTTACCTCCCCCGTTAAGGGCGTCATAGTCTAAAACTTGCACGGGGCGGCAAAGTCACCCCACGAACTGGGATGAGTTTGTGACAATTGTTAATATTAATATCTCAAGAACTATTGCAACTGTGAGAATGAGCAACCAATAAATAAAAAATGGTATAAAGTTCTTGGGTTTATTTACAAAGAGCTTCTTGCCAGCACAATAAATGCAAAATTTGTCACAAAGTAACCCCCTCTTACGGTAAATAGAACATGTCCTACTCCATCACAATTCTATTATCTATTCTATATGAAATGGTGTGCTTACGCACGCGCATGTATATACCCGTCCTTGTTGCACACTGTGACGTCAACTTGGGAGCAGATTCATAAGTTTGCACTTGGCTACAGGCGCAAAACAATGTAATTTCGCTTTTTTATTTTATAATAGTATGACGTAGCAAAATTTTGAAAAATCAAATTTGTAGAGAATTTTACGCTCTTCAATTTTGGTGTAATGAGAATTTTCATTTTGATATCACTGAAGGTTGTTCTTTACAGATAATTGAGTCTATTCAATTAAAATTTTGTTAAATATTTTAATAATAAAAGACACCAACATTTAAAATCATATTTTTATAAAATTTAGGATGTTTTTTTTACATTAGTAAATTTGGCCTTTATTAACTTTCGTTTAAAATTTTCAAAACTAATTTTTTTATTTAGAGACCTTAATCTTATATAAGTTCTAGTTCGTACCATGCAAAGAATGACTTCATAAGGAATGCTACTACAGTTTAAGCTTATGTAATCAGGGTCGGTTTGAACTGCATTAGCCACTTTTTTAAAAATCAATGGATCCATACAAAGAAGATTGCCGTGCAAAATTTTGAAGTGGTTATTTAATTTTTACCTCAATGCTTCACTTGTCAAATATACGAGCTCCTTTATGCGCATGCTCCTACTGCACGCGCATGCTCTCTACTGCACTTGCTCCCAAAGTGACGTCATGCGAAAACTTTACAATAATGAGACTTGCAGTGAGCACACCATACAATCCTAACACCACGTATGAAACGATGACAAACATCTTGTTATAAAAATCTCGTTATAGAATTAATAACCGTCTAAAGGCCGCTTTCTACAATTTATAACGCACGCAAGCGCACTGGATTACAGATTGTTTACGATCAATTTCAAATGTATTCCATAGCCAAATGGATGTCAAGCCCGCTGAAATTTCATAAATATTTGGTTACAAAATTATAATAACTTCTATTAACAAATCTTGTTATAGAATTACAAGCTTCTAAAGCGGCCTTTGCACATTTGCAAACATTTTCTTACGTCACTGCAACTAATCGTGCTTTGCAGTATAGCTAAAGTACCACTAGATGACGCTGTCTGTATATATCACCGGTTACATATTTTCGCTTAGTTCATATAATCCCTCATATATAAATAAAATTCGCATTTGATAGTCATGCCATTAATTAACTTATAAGTTCTCGTCCTGAATCTGCACTAGGTACTTGCCTTTGTGCTAGATTCTAATTTTTGAAAAGCCCAGGCAACTACGTTGTCAAAAATATTGGGCTAAAAAACAATTAAATAAAAATGAAACGAAGCAAATAATGCTTTAAAGCTGGAAACGCCGGAAGTCATTTTGACCTCTTTAAAAATTAATTGTTCTGAATATTTTGATCCAAGGGTATTTTTGACTTTTAATTTTTACAAGCACGGTGCTTCTCATAGATACTTTATCTATGGTGCTTCTAGTACAGCGGTTCCCAATTAGTTTTTTGGCCGCGGAACCCTTAACGATGTAAAAAATTTGGCGAAACCCCAAGCCGATTTCTTTATTGTTAGCTAAAAAAAGAGGTAATCAAGTTTTGCATTTAAAGGTTGCTTTATGTATGCACTCTCTTCCCCCCCCCTCCATGGCCGGTGATGATGAATGCAAGTTTACAAGTTTAAAAATTATTTGTTATAAAATTATTACAATATTTATTAGTAAGAAGAAGGGCATTTTGTTTTCTCCTAACAATTAGGATCATCAGGCTACTCAAAAAATAAAAAAAAGTTAAAAACTATTTTTTAAGCGGCAAAATTTATTTTGGACCTACCTTCGGTGTAGCCGAGCTGCCTTGGGAAATGGAATCGAGGCCGACTATTTCCAAGACGGAATGAAGCGTGATTGCTATCTCCATCCAATACTTTGGGAATAACCCTAAAGACTCTCTACTGTCACTTCTGGGAAAAATAAATACGTTGCCCTAAGGCAGGAAGCAGAAAGTCTGAAGACGCCAAATTTTAAAGATAAATAAATTTTAAGGTTGCTGTTTGAATTTACACGCGTTCACGAAGCAGATAAACGTTTCCATTTTTTCAACTTGTCTCGACGCCCTCCGAAGAATCGTCGGCGTTTGATTAATTATTTTTTTATTTAAAAATTATTATTTAAATCGTTGCCGTTTTTTAATTATTATTTGGTTAATATTATTTTTTGATAACAGAATGGTGAGATGGACAGACAGAGAAACTTTCTGTTTAGTGTTGGATAGCAACTAGTACTTTACGTGCTTGCGGTTTAATAAAAATAGCTTTTTTACATTTTTACAATTTACTTCCGTTTTCTATCTGACAGTCTTCTAATCATTCAAGATACTAACTTACAAAAATTACTTTTATTTGTGGCAAAATAGCAAACTTCATGATGAAGCTTTAAGGCTGGGTGTCATAAATCATATTTATTTTGGTCCACGGAACCTATCACAATAATTACACGTAGGAATAACTGCTCGCAAACAAAATAACCATAAAAACATTTGTAAATATATATTACCTAATCTTTGACCCTTGCAATTTAAAAATGTTTTTGTAGAAACTTCATCTACGTTTGTAAACGGTGTCCCGTTTTTTTTAAATTATTTTTCGAACAGAATTGCTAAAAAGCAACTAACTTTCCTAAAATAAATTAAGTTACTCTCTTAATTGTACCTGGTGTTGTATTCGTTTAAAAGATTTTACGATTTTACATTTACAAACTATTTAATTCGGTGTAATAAATAAACTTCTTAATTTTCTTTAATAACATGGTATTACGAACGAAATATTTAGTTAGTCGGGGAGCTGCTGGTGACGACTGTACCATTTCATGATCTTATATTATAAACTCCAGATTTTGTCTGTTTCCCAGCATTTTTATTACCCCACAGGGACGAACCTCATCGGTGCAGTTAGTGAATGGATTAACGAGATTTCGATTAGTGTTGAATAAATTAACGTTGTAAATTTATTATAACACTTTGTAATTAAAAAGTGTTTGAAGAGCGGGCTTAACCTCTAGTTATCTAGTAAAATGCAATGCTTGGCAATTTTCTGAAGTAGTATTATTCCTTTGTATTATTTTTTAAATAATTGCTAACATCGGGTTTTTCTTTTCTTGAAAGATTCTTTTATACTGCAGTACATTAACAAAGCCGTAAACGATTTGTCCAACCTTTAAAAGAAATTGCATGGAATAAAAATGCATCCGCAGAAAATAAATTTCACCGTGCTGTTCGTAGTACAAAAATTTCGCTTGCTGTAATAAATCTACAACACCGTTCCTATGAAATTTATATAGAAAACTTTTAATTACTATTTCAAATTGCATTTGGTATAAATTAAAGAAAAAAAGTTACTAAAATCACGATTACATACTGAAAGCTTTTCAACTTCTCTCACTTAATGAGATGTCAACATTTTTATGCCCAATCCTTGAACCGTCGTTACATTTTCACTTCAGAATTTCAAAGTAAAATTAAATATCAGCTTAAGAAACTTAACTTGTAATAACATTTTTTAACTCGATACAAAGCGTCGATTAAATTTTGAATTAAATTTATTTAAAAATTGAAAGCGGAAACTGCATTTCCATTTACAAACCCTCAAATTCTTTAGCTTACACAAATGGAAATTCTTTACTTTGTGAAAAATTATTGTCTGTATTTTCACAAAATAAAAAACAGAATCATTCAAACTTTGAAACCCCATCAATAATTTTTATTTATACAAACTTTATTCCGGATTGCGGCACACTTTTCAGTTTTTAATTTTTAAATTCTTTTCAAAATTAAATTTTGTAATTGGGCATTACAAGTTTTTGTTCGCGTTGGAGCGAATGAAGTTGCTAATAATTTTTTTGTTAATATGAAGACTCAGATTTGTCGATGTCGCTAATAACAACAAATGTGTTATTATTTAAAAGTTAAAATCTACTCAAAAATTTTTTTGCTTCTATAACAAAAATAATATTAGTTGAAGCACCTAATTTTGTGTTAGGTCAACAAAATACTTTTTGCTTTGTGTATTTTCTTGTTAGAAGAACAAAAACATTTTTAGACTGATATTTTAAATAACAGTGTAAAATTGGTAGACACAGGCTTTCATAAGATTGTAAAAGTACCTAATAAAAAAATATTAATGAGGTAGTTTGTCGTTGCCCCATAGTCAGGGTCGGACCCATGAGGGGCTTCTCACATATATTTTAGGCATTTGGCAAAACCGCCAATAAATTGGATTCTTTTCGTAACTTCATTTACACTCTTAAAAATCATCAAGCCGTCTAAATTCAAGGCAAATCAGTTTTTAGCCGTTCTGATTAAGGTAATCCCCCCCTCCTGAAATTTCACCCATGGTTGTTTGGTGGCTATTTTTACATAATAGAAATAGTAATTTAAAAATATTATAAAAATAAGAAAAAATAGAATTCTAACTTTTTTTTTATTTTTCAGGTGTTTATTTTATCAAGAAAGCTGCGGTGCCAGTAAATAAAGTAGTGCCTTCTGAAACAATCATAATGGGAGATTTAGCAAGTAAAATAATTGATCAGTTAGCTTCTTTGGTTGATGAGGTAAGTTTAAAAAAATTTATTATTTTTGTCACAGTGTAAATAACATTCTTCCCTATGTAGCATACTAACCATGGGGCTCAAGCCCGAAGACATTTTTTAAATGGGGGCCAAAAATTCTGAAAAGAGCTTAAAAACAAAAATTGTAGTGTTAATAAGATGGAATTTTTTTAAAATAACATGTAGGGAGCTAAAAATAAGTTTGTTAATATTACACCTAGGAGCCCATTAGACTATTGAGCCCCAGGCGCTGGGGAACCTTAACACGCCTCTGCCTTTCCTGGCAACTAATTTGGTTCATTTTGTTAATTTTCCGGTTGGTCTATCAAAATTTAAATTGTAGTTATTAATCAATAACAATAACCCATCTAATAAATAATTATTACTTTAAAAATTAAAATTCTTTCAACATTTTTTCAATTTTTATTGTTAATTAATTAATTTGCAATATGCGAATAGCAGACAGAGAGTGGTTTAAGTTTCTACTATGTAGATAGCAATTTTGTTATCTAAAAATGCTCAACTTGTAATTTAACGTTTAGTATAAATACTTTTCGTAGTTGCCTTACAAGATAGCTTTGAAATAAAAATATTTTCTTTAGTACTAATTGTATCATGAGTGCATTAAGTGAGGAAGCTCTCAAAAAAGCTACCCAGGCAATGCGGGATGCTGTCGTCTCTCCTAGGAGGGTGAAAACGTTGCAACAGCTTTGCATAGAAGTGATTGCTGCCGAAGTCCCTATGTAGAATTGGACTAAGACCATGTCGCTTCCACTTTCGCCTGTTTTATATGAGCGGGTGGATAATGAGTGGTATTTATTGTTTATCAAGGAAATTTATAAACAGACACGTCACCCTGACGCCCACCGAGTGTTGTATGGGAAAGGGTTTTAAAAGATATATGTATTTTGTTAGTGTTGTAGTTTTAAGTGATTTAGTTAATATAATAAAAAACAATAAATTAATATTACTGACTTTGATCCACTGAGGCTTTGAATTTATTTTCCATGATTTTCGGTAAGTGTCTTTGTATTCACTTTTACAACATGAGGACATGAGGTTGTTTTAACAAAATTTAATTTTTTTAAGTTTTTTTGAGTTTAACTATACTTGTGTGGGTTATGGTGGGGTTGTAAATTAAACTTATTATTATTACAATAAGAGTACGCGGTAAATTGCATTACAACTTAACTGCATACAGTGACTCACAAAAGTTTTCGCACAGCCCTCTGTTGGCAATGTAAATTATTTTTATTCCCATACAATTTTTTACTTTGTCCCACCGTTTCCGAGTTACAGTAACTTATACTAAATGACTGTAGGTATAAAAAACACAAAAGTTACCATGTGTATCTCACAAACAGTACGACAGAATAGAAAATGTACAGGCATTTTTTGTTGAAAATTTCATTTTCTTCATTTTTGTTTATATACATTTTTCTATTTTATCGCCCCCTTTCTGAGATAATTTTAGCAATTTTTATTACTATATCGTAACGAGTCTGTTTTAAGTCACTTTAACTCGAAAACGGTGCGACGAAATAGAAAAATGTATATAAATAAAAATGAAGGGAATGAAATATTCAACAAAATATATTTAATAAATATTGCTGTAAATGCGATTTTCATGACAATAAAGTCTTCAAAAAGTACAATTTACACAGATTGCCAACATAGGACTGTGCAAAAACTTTTGCAAGTCCCTGTATATACAGGGCGTCTCCGTATACACTCCACATAACTTAGGTGGTAATAGAGGACACTTTTCAAAAAAAAAAAATTTAATAACATTTTTGGAGATTAGTTTATTTCCAATTTTAACTTATATACAAAATATACAAAAATAAATAATTACAATAAAAATAGCACGTGGTCGTCTTCGAGTCGTTGTCGTTACTGAATGCCGCTTTTCCCGTCCGTCCATGGTACCCCTACATGTGTTGGTGGTACCACTGACTCATAGCTGCCAACCTATCAAATTTGAATTGAAATTCGAATTTGAATTTGAATTCAAATGTTCGCCACACATTATTTTTTGAAATTCAAACCTTCGAGAGTTGGTATTTTTTAAATTTACCCCTTCGTAGCTATAGCCCCGTAAATAGTTTAGTACTTTTTTAAAGAGCGTGAAATAATCTACAAATTAGATTTAAACCCTTTATTGTCTAAAATCAACAGCTTTCGAGTTATGAATTAAAGTAGGTAAAAAAATGTTGAAAAACTCGAGCTTTTTTTTCAAAACCCTGTATCTTTTAAACGAAACATTTTATAAAACCTCTGACACCCCCAATTCCTCGGATAAGACCGCGAATTAAAATTTGTTCAGAAGTAAGCCAGAACTCGCGTAACCTTTTTACAAATCATAAATACGGAAAACTTTAAATACGGAATATGTAGGTGAATATGCGATTTAAATTTTCAAAAACCAAAAATTGAAAATTTATCGAAAAGTAATAATTCGTAATCTTTTTCTCCACGTTTTTTGAATCAATTTTGACTAATTAGTATATACTTTAGATTTTAGTTTCGGTTCTATCAAATGCAAATAATCATATACGATGGCCAACAGTGATAGCAAAAGATGTTCAAAAACATGTTCATAGTCTTAGAAGTACAGTTTATCAAGTTAAAGGCCAGGTTAATGGGCAAACAGTTCTTCCAATGCCCGTAGGAGTTGAAAAAGTGCAGGAAGTAGAAAAAACTTTAATCGAAAGTAATGGAGAAATTTGTGATTTATACCTCAAGAGTGCCATCGAAGCAGTCATAATTAAATGGGCAGCTCAAATTAACGATGTCCTTGCAAATAACAGTTCTGAAAATATTTTTGATCCTAATCCAACACCTTCCGCGGGTAAGTTTTTCAATAAGCAAAGCACAACGTAATTTATTTTTTCTAGAAATTCATTTTTGGAACCTTCGGTTAAAAAATCTACAGTTTATTTATGAGCAATTAAGAGACTGTCGAGTGCACAGCATGGCAATAATTTTGGAAAAAACAAACAGTGCATATTACAACTGTTTTAGAAATTTGTTTAAAAGTGTTGTTATATCTTTAGCCGAAGCGAAAGATATTAATTTATATTTGAAGCCTTTGAAAAAACACATTGATTCCTTAGAAGAGATTGATTTTAGTGATTGCATTCCACTTTTGGCACCCATGATGCATGTGATTTGTTTAATTTGGTCGAATTCCCAATACTACGATCAAGTGAAAATTACAATTTTATTGAAACAAATATGTAATTTATTGATTTGTCAAGTAAGAAATTCTTGTATTACTTGGTTTGTTTACTGACTTTTAGGTTTTTGTTTAGGCAAAGAAATTCTTAGATCCAACAACTTTATTTCATAGTGACATAGATGAAGCTATGCTGAGAGTTAGTATTTCGGTCAACACTTTGAAACGATTTTTAGCAGTTTTTAATACTTATAAAGGAAATTTGGCTCATTTTTTCAAAGATGGAAATATAAAATCTTGGACATTTCATCCTAACACAGTTTTTGAGAGATTTAATGTATTCTTAGGTAGACTGAATACAATTCAATGGTTTTTTAATACGGTGTTAGAGTTTACAAAGCTGGAAAAGGTGGAAATAGGAGGCATTAAAGGAAGAATTTTAAGTGCTAGGGTTACAGGGGTTTTGGGAGAATTTCAGCAATGCTTTCAAATGTTTTCAGGAAAAGCGCATGATGTATTAGATCCCGACGATAACTCATTTATAAGCGAATTTGAAGAGTTTAAACAAAAAATTTTTGAACTTGATTTAAAACTTTCATCAATTTTATGTCAGGCGTTCGAGGACTGCTGTAATTTGGAAAGCATTTTTAAGGTAATTAAATATTTTGTCAACACCATTCTTCTTGCATAATTAAAAACTTCCACTTATATCAACGTTTTTCAGAACGTCTAACCAATTTTCCAAAGTTTCCACTCAATTTCATTTGATTTAAATTAACTTGGGAAATTTTAAATATTTTTCATGTACCAGCATAAGTAATACAAATATTTAAGTTTGATTTACAAAGGATAAAATAAGTCGCTGCACAATTCTCAAATAATTAATTGTACAGTGAGGTCTCGAAATAAATCACACATAATTGCATAACTTCATAAAATCAATGAAAAACTTTCAACCTATCGTTTTGGTATTTATTAATTAAATCGTTTTTATAAGAAGCATAACTTTTGTCCCTACTTGTATAAATAGCTATTTTGTATCAAAATCCAGATTGCGATAAAAAAATTTCACGAAAAATCCAATCATTTCCCACACATGTACAGTAAAATATCACAAATTTGTTATAAAAAGTTCCTCAAAAATCACACAATCTCAAATTAACCATTTCCTGTACATATCCTATCCACACAGTAGGTCATATCAAAACAAGCTCGCCGCGAGTCAACTCGTTGCGGGCCGACTCGCCGTAAGCTCATCTCGCCGTAAGCTCATCTCGCCGCCGCCGCCGGCCAATTCGCCGCTGTCAATTAAACAAAGTTTGCATTTTATGATGTTTTATAGTTAATAATTGAGTAGCTTTAGAATTACGTAGGGCATCCTTACACTTGTGTACGGCAGGCACTTCAAGAAGCTGGGTAAAACTTCTAGAAAACCTATCTACTTTTTTAGAAGTAGAATGCGCTTTTGTTCCTCTCCTGTACATACAAGGTGTCACAAAAGTAGCGCTCATACTCATACTCTCAGATAGAAGTTGCATCAGCATCCACCTGATACACCGTTAATTAGTTATTAATTAATAAAAGCAACCAATCAGAAGCTCGCTTTAGTAAACTAAAAGTGTTAGGCAATATAATAGGGTGTGGGTGTGATCTGTGAGCGTTTGACTCTTTTAGTCTACTAACGCACGCTTCTTGTTTTGCTTTTTTAATTAAAATTAACTGTGCATCAGGTAGAAACTGAAAATTTTGTTTCATACATTTGAGGTAATATTATCATTGGAATTGTGGTATTTGCAGGTACATGTCAGCGCCCCCCCCCCCCAATTTCGAATTTTTATGTCAAATTTTATGTCAAACGTTAGAGCATCGTTTGACCTTCAATGAACTTTCATTATGTTCGTTTGAGCCTCAAAGATCACGAAGTTATTCGCAAAAAACTACTAGGGGGGCTGTAGACATTTTTTGCAATTTTCGTTCCCATTTTGAATTTATGTATGAAATTGATGTCAATCGATAGAGCTTCGTTTGAGCCTGAATGAGCTTCAGTGAGCAAGATTTTAAGTTAATTTTTTACCAAGTTATGGAAACTCCGAGCAGCTTCCCAGCTGTTTTCATGAATAAGTGGACTGACTGATATTCTTGATTAATATGTTAAAGTTATGACCCAAGGTACATGCTCACGTGTACCAAGGTTCAAAACCGTTTTTTACCCAGCTTTACAGCAGAACTTATTAGACATTTTTTATTGAAAATTTCGTTTTTTTCATTTTTGAAACTGTACATTTTTCTATTTGATGGCACCGTTTCTGAGGGGCACCGACTTAACTCTCTCTAATCTCAGAAATTGAGATTGTTCCTGAAACCGAAAATATTGAATATTGATTTGGTTTAACCAAAGTTAATGATGATCAAGTTAAAAAAATCACTATAGCTGATATAGCTGACATTTCTGGTTCCATATTAATGTAGTATCTGCAAAACCATTTTCTGTATTTTCCTAAAATGGGTAACAAAATTAAAATTGTTTATGCCGTGTTTACTGTTCTTTATTTTATATTATATTTAAATTTGTCAACAAAATATAAACCCTTGGAGATTATGTTTGCGCTTACATTTTATCAACAGAATTCAGAGACACTTCTATACACAGCAAAGAATATTATGCAGCTAGAGATAAAACGTACAAAGAAATCTCACAAGACCTGCTTGTATTTTTTTTAACTTGAGTAAAAAATTTTTAATTTTTATACTGTTTTTTGATTGAATTTTGATAAATACGTTCACTTAAAAGTTTAAAATATGAACCGTACGTAGTATTTCCACTTTATATCGGTCTATATTGTGTTTTAGAGATAACGCACAGTAAAATCGAGCCCACAAGACTATAAAGTATAAACTAACATTTTTTAGTGTTTTATTATTTGAAAAATTGAAAAATAAACTTTAAATAAAAATGTTATAAAACGTGGTTTGAACAGTTTTTTATTTTTTTAGCTCATAAATATAGCAGGATCCGTTTTAGAGAGACCTCTGATAAAAAAAGAATTTACAACTAAATATAATCGAATTTTGGACATGCTGAATGAAGAAATTGGAACGGCACGGGTAATAATTATATTTTTCTTACCAAATAATATTCCAAGTGTAAGTAAGTTACATGCAGCATATGTCAGTTTGAAAACTAAGGCTTGATGGATTAATATAAATATTGTTTAAACCAAGGTTACCATTTGGCCAATGTGGCCAAAATTCCTTCCTTAATATTCGAAGTTTCCATCTCCAGTGGATATCATCATCATTAAGATCAGAATTTTCCTCTTGGTCTGCCCTGCAGAACTGTTCTTTTGGTAAACATTCCGTTTCTTAGCAGTTCAGTCTGTGCACTTTTTCTTATTTTTTTTATCCGTTCTTCATATTTTTATCTATCTTATACCATATTATATGTATATGCTTCTATGCAACAATATTTTGTAAATCTTTTTGATTTCTTCCTCTCTACTTTAGGTACTGTAAACTATCATTGTCTTTCCCATCGCAAAATCAATCATTTGTCTTCCGAAATCTAATGTTTACTTTTATTTTCCTTCCATTACCTTTTCACATCATACCTTGATAATTTTTCGCTTAAGATTATTCAACAAAACTTATGTCTGATCTCTGCAACCTTTCATCCATTGCAAAACCTTTTCCAAATCTTCTGTTTTCATCATTGCTCATTAAAAAAGTATATCTGCAAAAATTGAAAACTTCATCGTATTCCGATATCTCGTATTCTGTATCTCTTTACTTCTCTGAAGAGAACCTCCCATATTTCATATGGCCATAAATATATTTTCTCTTCTATTTTCTTTGTTTTTTTATTTAATTTTTACCTGGCTAGTTTTGTGGTACTTCCTGAAAGCAGTCGTTTTCGCTCCTCAATTTTAGCAATTTACCTTTGCATATCGACTCTTAATACCTAACTTATGTATACTTTTTCCCAGACTTTCTCAACACTTCCGTTTGTTTTTCTTCTTTTGACGAGGCATAATGTATAATACCTTCTCTGCTTTAAGCAATTGCGAGGGGAAATCGCTGGAGAAATTTTGTATACAAGTGAAAAGATATTCCTAGCAAATTTCAAGAAATCCAAGCAAATCTTAAAAAATCCGATCTTAGGAAACAGGTAAGAAAATCTTGGGAATACCATAGACAATTTTATTTTACTTTTTCAACTTTTTCTAAAGTTTTTTGAGGAAATTCGGGGAAGTTTTTCAAAAAAAAAAGGAAATCTAGTGTTCAAAAGTTTGCCTAGTGACTAATTTTTTGTTAATTATTTTGATTCATATTTTATTTTCTTTTCACTACCAACCTGATGCTATTCTTTCGTTTTTCAATGAAAAACTATACATATTTATCTATAATTAGTTCATTATCTTATTCCCTACTGGGGTTGGTTTGTTTTTGTTTCTCCTTCGACACTCTCATCTGAGGAGAAGACACAAGGCGAATTTTTGTAGTCGCGGTTTTTAAAAGATTTCTTCGGATTTTCTCTTGGATTGCCTCGAGATTTTCATTCGAAAAAGTTGAAAAAGCAAAAACTCACCAACAGTATTCCTAAGATTTTCTAAAATTTCCTACAATTTATTAGATTTTCTCAGCTTTCCTTTCACCAAGAGATTTGGTTTTTGAGAAACCAACTTTCGCCAGCGATTCTCATTTTTTTAGTTTTGTTTCATTATTGTCGTTGTCTTTGGCGTTTTTAATGTAATTACCCGAACTATGAACTTATGGTATCTCAGCAGTTCTGTTCGACACAGGTAACGTTCGAATGCTTTTTGAGATTCTATTTCTTCAAAGTCTTCTTTCATCAGTTACTTTTATTTAGAAAAATTCCAAATCATCCGCGTTAGTAGGTACCTAATGGTTAGGTCGGCCTTAAGGATTCAACTTATTAACTCCAGTATTTTGATGTTAGTAGGTATGGGGAAATGGCCAAATGTGGCCGTGGGAACCAAATTGAGTCCAGGTCCGGACTAGCGGTATAGTAACGGTACATAACACGGTCTATAACGCTATATACCGCTAGTCCGGACCTGGACTCAATTTGGTTCTCACGGCCAAGTGTCCCCATACCTACTGATGTTCTCGGGTAAATTGCCTTACGCAATTTCTCGTTTTTGTGAAGTTCAAGTATTTTGTCAAAAAATCATTTAATTTTCTCATATTTTTTTAGATATTGCTTAATGAACAACTAGCTTACCAAGCAAAACATGGACAATTTGTGATAGATAAATACATGCCTCCCGTGGCAGGAGCTTTGCGATGGACTCAAAATCTACGTGGGAGAATATTGACTCCAATTCAACATTTTAAAGCGTTGCAGCATCCGTATGTAAATCAAAATTAGGAATTATCCATGATTACCATTTTATTATTTTCAGGATTATCGAAACTGCAGAGGCTGAAAAAATTATTAAAATGTTTGACGAACTGGTCGACGAACTAATTGAATTTGACAATGATTTATTTAAACAATGGGCAGAAAACATACCAACTAAAATTCAATCCAATTTGAGTCAGTGTCTTTTAAAAAGGAATGTAAAAACTAAGGACTTACAATCAAATTTTAATCCACAAGTGAGTTGTACGTTGTCCGTGGTTCTAGGACATTTCGCTATGAGATATTTCGCCACCGAACAATTCGCTCCTGGACATTTCGCAATTAGGATATTTTGCTTTCTAGAATTAATAGAAAATTATTAATTAATTATACTAATTGCAAAATAAAACTAATTGTATAATTAAATAAATAATTTAAATTTAGTAACAATTTAAAAGTGCGTTTCAGGAGAGGGGCTATAAGATACCTAATCGCTTTTTCTATAGTTTTGGGGTATATTTTAACTTCTGCATAAATAACTTAATTATTTAGAATAAATTGCTATGATTTAATATTTTGCAACGCAGGTTTTAGTTATATTCGTATTTAAATAATCGATATTCCTTGTATTAATTTTTTACTTTCGGTGCTGAAATATAATCATTTTAAATATAATTACAGATTGACAGTGACTGTAAGAAAATGTTAAACCTCTTTTAAATCAGATTAGGGATTAACCGCTCTAAAGTTCGTTTCTGTCTATGAATCTTTCCTTACTTTTAAATTTAAATATATTTAATTAAGAAAATGTGAAAAGAAATACCATTAACTTCAATTGAGAATATAATTTATTGAATTTCTCTTTTTTCAGTTATCAGCCA
Source organism: Cantharis rufa (assembly GCA_947369205.1). Lineage (NCBI taxonomy): Eukaryota > Metazoa > Arthropoda > Insecta > Coleoptera > Cantharidae > Cantharis > Cantharis rufa. Next base: position 21,779,066 of record OX376309.1, read on the forward strand.
TTTTGCGTGAAGTGCATTATTTGAAATTGATGAATCAAATCGGAATACCAGAAGAAGCATTGGAAATGTCGGAACGTAGCGATACTTTTAGACAGTACATAATAAATTTAAATTCCACCATCGATTGGTACAACCAAATAAGACGTACTAGTAAAGATGTTGAGTTCCACTTGATTGAACACGAAATTGAAGAAATTGACAAACTCGTTGTATTAGGGCAAACCAATTTAAATTGGAATTCAGAAGGTAAATCTTGTGTGAAATAAATAATGTTTTTAAGATAAAACACTTTTAAGTATTAACAACACGCAACAAGTTAATAAAAGCGCAAATTTTCCTCGAGAATAAAGTAATTTTCTTTAATTTGAATGCATTTCTCAATAAAATAGCTCCCAGCTAAATTAATATTATTTTCTAGCATTAGATAGATACTTTTATTTGAATGTTGTCGTCGTAAATATTAAAGCTGTTTATATTTATAATAATATACAGGGTGATTTATAGACTTTCAGCAAACAGCAAAATTAAACTTTTCGGTATTATAAATTTAGATTTATGGAACTACATGACGGAACTTCATGATAAAGTTAAAAATCTGCAACATATTTTAAAGCAAAGTCAAGAAAATTTAGCCGAGATCCGGGCACTCTTAATTCCATTTGCTCGCCAACCGTTATTTGAGAGAAAGGATGGAAAAAAGAATACCGTTCTATGTATAGACGAAAAGGAAGAAAAAATAAAGAAACGTTACTCTCAAATCCAAAGCACTATAGAGAATATTAATATTTTATTACAAGGAAACATGGAACGGTTTTCCATGACGGATAAACAAGATAACGTTAATTGGGTTAATTACGTGAATTATATTGATCAAATTATAACCAGTTATTTGTATCAAACTATTGGTTGCAGGTAAGTTAATGGTTATTGTGGTCCTAAGACAATTCGCTCTCGAACATTTTGCTACTAAACAGTAACAATTTAGGAATGGTAGCGAATTGTTCGGAAGCGAAATATCCGGTCACCGGTTTTTATAGCTTTTAGAGTAACTTTATTTGCAGTTTAGGATATATAAATGAACATATGGACCAATCAAATTGCTTGGCGCCTCTTTTCGAAGCACAGTTGCTGCTACGTGAACCAAACATAGTTTATCAACCATCTCTAGAAGGTGACCAGCCTGGAAGTTTCAAGACTCTAATAAAAGAATTAATAAACGACATACTAAATATTGCTTCTATAGTTACAAGATTTTCCAGTACTGCTACCATGACGTATAAAGAAGAGATTGAAACAAATTCGGAAATTTTGGAAATGACTGAAGATATTATTCAAAGTACCGAGTGTGTGATACAGCAAGCATTTGATTTCTGTGATAATTTTCATAATTATTCTTATTTGTGGTTGGATGATAAGGATTTTTACATGGAGCAATTTTTAAATTATAGCCGACAACTGAGTTCTGATGAATTGGAACTTGTTTTGCTAAAAGATGCGAGTGCTCCTCAACGTTGTCCACCAAGCATGGACAATTTTCGAGAGCAGATAGATAGTTTTGAAAGCTTGTACAATGAAATAGATGTAATGAAAACTATGGAAATCTTTAATTCTTGGTTCAAAGTGGATGTGGAACCATTCAAACAATCCTTATTGAATACGGTTAGAAAATGGGGAAATATGTTTAGGGAACACTTAGTTAATACTGTGACAAATAGCCTTTGCGATTTAAGCTCGTTTATTAGATCTGCCGACGAAGGTTTGCAGCAGACTGTAACCGAAGGGAATTATGGAGCATTGGTGAACGTCATGGGTTTTCTCCTTAAAGTGAAAGAAAGACAGGCAACAACCGATGAAATGTTTAGTCCCCTGAAAGATACCATAAAACTTTTGCAATTTTATGACCAAGATATTCCAGAGGAAGTTAACGTTTTGCTACAAGAATTACCAGAGCAGTGGAGTAATACTAAAAAAATTGCAATTAACGTGAAACAGCAAGTTGCACCATTGCAAGCTGCGGAAGTTGCTTGTGTACGAAAGAAAATTATTGATTTTGACGAAAGGATTGCATTTTATAGAGAAATATTTAAAACTTATGACATTTTTCTATATAATTGTCCGGCTCCTTATAACTTGATGGACAGAATTGACATAGACATTCGAATGTTTGAAAGGCAAATGCATGCCATCCAAAAATCAGGATCTCTCTTTGAAGTTAGTGTTCCAGATTTTAAAGTTCTAAAACAATGCAGAAAGGAATTAAGGATGTTGAAGGTAATTAGAATTTCTTTATTTATTAACTTCTTTCCTAGTTATATTTCGTTACTGAATTTTTCAAAATTACACTATAGGCTTTAAGGAAATCATACCCAGCCGACTGGTTGCTGATCTCACTAGGGGTATACCATTTCAAGGTTCTGGACCAATAAAGAATTTTGCGTCCCGCTAATTTACTAACCTGTTTTTGTTAATTCAATGTTGCTTTGTCCTCTTAAATTTAAAGGTAAAAATCAGCATTTATAAAATATATAATTTCTTAATTGGATTAATTAGAAGATCTTAAGAAAATCAAAATGAAATTTTTATTCCTAATTCTTTTAAATTGACGGTCTAGACTCGAAGGCAACCATGTCTTGCCGACTGGTTGCAGATCACACTAGGCGTATACCATTTAGATCCGTTATTTTTATGAACCTGGATTACCTATGAGGACATGTAAAAGCTGAATCTGATATTTGAGCTCTCTCAAGCTGAGAAGACCACCACAACAGAATCAAGCGGTACAAAGTAAAAAACTTATTTTTATAGCACAAATTATAGTACAAACTCAGTCCTGCATTTCAATATCATTGAATTTTTCAAAAATCAAAAAATGCTTTACACTGCAAAAAAAATTTTTAGATAAGTTTTTGAATAGGATATTAGAAATTTAATTAGGAAAATCCTTGAAGGATACTGATCTCCAGTTTTACACACTTGGTAAAAACATCCCTAAGGCATTCTAACTTCGAAAATCTTTTAATTATTATTATTTATTATTGTTATTCATTATTATTAATGTTGCCTTTTTCACTGTTATTGTTATTATTTACTATTGTAATCAAATATTAATTATTGTTATTTATTACTCCCATTATTAACGTTATACCACTTACTCTATAATTTGAATTTCTTTTTTTTTTAATATTGTATCAATTTACAATAATATACTCCCTGGCTGGGTGGATTAACCCAGTCGGGACACAGGAAAAAAAAAACTTCGAAAATCAAGGATCCAAGGAAGATTGGGATCTCTGGGCCCACGAATTATGTAAAAAATATACCTGAACGCCGCTCCACCTCAAAAATAACGAATCTAGGAACCTTTTGAGCGCTAGTCTTTGATTAATATTTTAGTTGGTGGCAAAGCAAAAACATTTTTTAACTGCTCCGAGAAAACCTTGTGAAAAAATCTTAGTTGTTCGAGAGAGGTAAACGCAGTCCAAAATCAAGTTTTACGAATACGTTTTTATTTGAAGATTTTGTCTTTCTCATTGCTCACTTTTAGGGTAGTAATTTCTTGATAGCTCCAGATTAACACCCATTTTATTTAGTAACTATTTTGTGCTTCTCCACTCTTCTCATTTTCTCAGTACTTTGGACTTCAGTTTTTTATTCGGCTCTAAATGGTATACGCCTAGTGTGATCTGCAACCAGTCGACAAGACATGGTTTCCTTCAAGTCTAGACCGTCTGTTTAAAATTGTTTTTTTGCTTTTCTATTTCAATTCCAATTTTTGCATCCTCACCAAAAAAAATGATGAAAATGTTGAAAATATTTTTTTTCTAAAATTTCAAAAAATCATAACTTCGAAACTACTGCATATTAAGGGCTAAAACTTTTAGAGAATTTTTTCTTATTATAGAGAACATCTCCACAAATTTTGAACATAATCCGCATGGGTCGCCCCGTAAAAATGATTTTATTTGGTGGAATGACCCCTACATATTATTATATAAGAGGTAGAGAGAGAGGGCTAAAATTCTTGTTTAAGTTAATAACAAATTAAAAATTAGAATTATTAGAAGTTATGGAAATCAACATAATATAATATATTAAAATATTGGTCCTCTTTACTAAACAGTCATCTGACCTTAACAATTTTCCTTTATTGAACATCTTCAATAATTAACCCGCCTTTTTTTTGCAATATTTAAAAAAATACTCCCCCTTACTTAACCTGTAGGAGTTATTGGTATGATTCATATCTTTTAATATGATATCTGGCACTTAAATGTCCCAGCGCCCAAACGGCGGCGCCCAAAAATCCAGCGCCTAAAAATCCAGCGCCCAAAATTCCCACTCGAAAAACCGCAAAATTTTCGCACTAATTTTGGTTTTTTTAATATAATTTTAATAATAAACTTTGCGTTTTTTTAAGAAATATTTTCTACACGTTTTTAAAGTAGACTGAAATTGCTACAATTTGAGACCAGAACGAGCTCTGTAGGTTTAATACTTACCGAGATACAGCACTCCAAAAATTGACAATTTTTTCCAAAAAAGTGAAATTTTAAAATTTGGTTAATTTTGCTACCCCAATATCGGGAAAAATACTCATTTTACGAGTAAAATCACAAGGAAAGAAGTTGTACAAAATATAATTAGCTTTAATTTAAGCACATTTAAGTAAATTTAATTATTTTACTCACAAATCTTAAAATCTGATGTGGCACCACATAACTTTCCTATTTATTACTTTATTTTTAATTATTTATTACTTTATTTATTAATCGGTTCACGCGTTTTGAAAAAATCTTGGACGAAAAAATCGGCCACACACGCACACACATCCCGACATCATTGCAAAGCTTGTCTCAAACGATTTGTATGGACTCATAGACTATAGAAAAAATGCTAACTCAAAAATTTTTTTTACCCGATTACAATAATACTTTCCTTTACTACCTAAATAGGACAGTAAAAATTCAAAAAATGGGAAAACGGCATTTTTCCCAAATTTGCTCTGTTTATTTCTCACGGTAGTTTGAAAGGAAAAACCATTAGGTCAGTCATATCTAACACTAGAAATCGTTAAAATCGCAAACTAACGGCTATTAGTCGATCAACTATACGTCTAAAGATATACTGCGAGAATGCACTGCAACTGGAGGGCCGTATCTCGGTAAGTATTAAACCTACAGAGCTCGTTCTGGTCTCAAATTGTAGCAATTTTAGTCTACTTTAAAAACGTATAGAAAATATTTCTTAAAAAACGCATAGTTTAAGACTTATATTGAAAAAACCAAAAGAAGTGCGAAATTTTCGCAGTTTCGCGTTTGTTTGCGATTTTAATGTTCGATATGACTGGCCTAATGGTTAAAACTGACTGGAACTAGATTATCGATTCCGATCAAATTCATTCTGTTGTAGTCGAGATTCAATCTTATTTACTTCAAGAGTTTTTCTTTAAACATAATTACTGGGATACTGTAATGGATGGTATTCCATACCCCCCAGACTCCCCGCTTTCGGAAACCACAGGATTTGTTTTGTGATTGATTTTTTTACGATTGATAATTTGTTTAAATTTATATTGTATGTAACACATAATACACTCGTACAAAATGTTTTGTAATCAACTTCATGCGTTATTGCGCTCTCTAAGACTACAAGTATGTAGTAGGTATGTATGTGAATTTTTCCGTTTCAATCTGCATCAATATTTAACGATTTTTAAAAATTAATTAACTGCAAAACCTTATAAGCACAACTGATACCTAGGTACACAAAACATTATTAAAATCTGATACATCAAAATTCAAAAATTAATTAGAAACGGGAAATTATCAACTCTGTATAAGCAGCGGACAGAAAATTTTATTTTTAAATATTATTTGATTTCAAATTAATTTATATTTAGTTGATAAAAAAATGTATTATATACAAATTACAAAATACGTTTAGAGTTAGTTGCAAATAAAGAAGTTTAATCCAGCAATTTCCATTATTGATTGAAAGTTTTTCGATACAATTACCACGGTAATTGTACTTTTTGTGACGTATAGGATTATGCAAATATGAAGGTTTATATTTTTTGCCCGGTATAATTTCTAACAAACGGTTAAGCTTAATTATTTTATATTTTTTCAGCAATTGTGGGATTTTATATTTACGGTTCATACGTGCGTAGATGATTGGAAAACAACACCGTGGAGAAAAATAGATGTGGAAAATATGGATATAGAATGTAAAAAGTTTGCTAAAGAAGTTAAAATGTTAGATAAGGAAATGCGATCCTGGGACACTTTTGTTGGTTTAGAGGCAACAATTAAAAATACTTTGACCTCTCTAAGGGCGGTAGGTGAACTGCAAAATCCTGCAATAAGAGAAAGACATTGGGATCAATTAATGAAGTCAACAAAGGTATACAATTTACTAATTTTATTTTGTGTAAATATGTAAATATGTAAATAATATTACCTTCATTTGTATACATTAGTTACATCATTTGTATATATATCATTTACTTGTATCGCACTCTGTTGCAGAATTTAGCCGCTTTACCCAGAGAATTAACAGTAAGTAGATAATAAAATGATAATAATCATATCATTAAACATGCACAATAGTTTTCAGCAATTTAAATGCTTTGTAAATATTTTGCTTAAAATTTTCATTTTAATTTAACCAACATTAACATAAAAATAAATTTCTAGACGAGAATTGTTATGGACCACAGTACAACTTTGGCAGATTTACTATTATTAAACTTGCACGAATGTGAGGAGGAAGTTAAAAATATAGTGGATAAAGCTGTTAAAGAAATGTCCATGGAGAAAATCTTACGAGATTTAAATACAACGTGGTCCAGTATGGAATTTGAACAAGAGCTTCATGCTCGTACAGGATGTACTTTACTCAGAACCAGTGAAGAATTAATAGAAACGCTGGAAGAAAATCAAGTGCAGCTCCAAAATTTAATTACTTCCAAATTTATTGCGCACTTTTTAACAGACGTTTCCATATGGCAAAACAAATTAAGCATTGCCGATCAAGTGATTACCGTTTGGTTTGAAGTGCAGAGAACCTGGATGCACTTAGAATCCATTTTTATGAGTTCGGAGGATATACGCAATCAACTACCGGAAGATTCATTGCGCTTTGATGAGATAGATAAAAATTTTAAACAGCTAATGGAAGATATGGCTAAAACGCCCAATGTCGTTGAGTCTACAAATAAAGTTGGATTGCTTGCAAGTTTGGAAGAATTGCAAAAAAAATTGATATTATGTGAAAAAGCCTTGGCTGTGTACTTAGAAACGAAGCGATTAGCATTTCCTAGGTTTTATTTCGTATCTTCTGCCGATCTGTTAGATATTCTATCCAATGGTAATCAGCCTCAATTCGTCAGTAAACATTTAACAAAATTGTTTGATTCTGTTGCTAAACTTAATTTTCCTGAAAATGAGGATGGATCAATAAAAAAGATTATGAAGGGAATGTATGCTAAAGATGGTGAATATGTCGAGTTTGAAACGGAATGTGATTGCAGCGGACCGGTAAGTTGTAATTAGATAATTTTATATTCCATTTTTCTTTTTTTAATTTTGTAAAATGCTGCTGAAAGAAATTCATCATTTTCTGCTTCGGACATCTTCAGAATTGATGAGATGACAATTATTTATTTGTCAATTTCTCAGAGTGGAATTTCGTTAATCTGTTCATTGTGTTATTTTTATACTAAAAGATTGCTTTCTTTTTTCAGGTAGAAGTTTGGTTAAATCGTTTACAAAATGCAATGCGTTCTACCATTCAACATAACATGGGAGAAGGTACTATAGCATATGAAGAGAAAGCTCGAGATCAATGGTTGTTTGATTATCCAGCTCAAGTGTCTCTATGTGGTACACAAATATGGTGGTCTGCGGAAGTGAATATTGCTTTTTCTAGAGTCGAAGAAGGATACGATAACGCAATGAGAGATTATTACAAAAAACAGGTGTACCAATTAAGTACGTTAATTTCACTGTTATTGGGAGACCTGAGTAAGGAAGATAGACAGAAAATAATGACAATTTGTACAATTGATGTTCACTCACGAGACGTTGTAAGCAAATTAATTCAAATGAAGATAGACAATGCAATGGCATTTCAATGGGTGTCACAATTACGACACCGATGGGATGACAAAGAAAAGGACTGTTTTGCTAATATATGTGACGCACAATTTAGGTACAGCTATGAATATTTAGGAAACACGCCCCGTTTGGTCATTACTCCCTTGACAGATCGATGTTACATCACACTAACACAAGTAAAATTTAATTTTCAGAATAATTTTCTTGTACTGTAATGTTTTATTTCAGTCATTACATTTGATAATGGGAGGAGGTCCTGCAGGTCCTGCCGGAACTGGAAAAACAGAAACTACTAAAGATTTAGGACGAGCTTTGGGAATCATGGTTTACGTATTTAATTGCTCCGAGCAAATGGATTACAAAGTAAAGTGAATAACGTAACGCGATTAAATTAAATAAAATATTATATTTTAGTCCTGCGGTAATATTTACAAAGGCCTAGCACAAACTGGAGCTTGGGGTTGCTTTGATGAATTCAATAGAATTTCTGTTGAAGTTCTTTCAGTTGTGGCTGTTCAAGTTAAATCTGTTTTAGATGCAATTAGAAACAAGAAAACTGTATTTAATTTTATGGAAGAACAAATTCCGTTAATTCCATCAGTTGGATTGTTTATCACGATGAATCCCGGTTATGCAGGGCGTACAGAATTACCGGAAAATTTGAAAGCTCAATTTAGGTATTAAGAAATTAATCTTTATAATTATGAATCTTTATAACAATTGATTTTCTTGAAGTTAACGAGAATATTGCTCGAGGGTAGATATCAGAATTTGTAATTTACCATTCGGCTTTCAATAACCCCAAGCTTTTAATGTACAATTTAAATAACTTTTAAACCACGGCGATTATATAAGATTATTCTACTGTAAAATTTACATAAACCTAAAAAGGTTCATTGAAATCTAAATTACACAAAAAAATCTCATCAGTAAAATTTCTAACTAATTATTGAAGACATTGATAAAATAATGAACCCCGATTTACTTCGTGTTTTAGGCAATTTTATAAAATAATTATCTTTAAATTTCTTGACCTATTTAAGCGTAAATTAACAAGATTGATTCTACAGTTCCCACGAATTACGAATCTGTTACAACATTAATATGTCTCGTTTTTCACAATCTATTCACGCACGTCACTAAGTATATCCGCTTTAATTGTATCTTAAACTAAATCATTTTATAAATGAAAAACATAGTTAGAACAACGTAAGAGACATGTAGATGGCGCTTGAAACCACTTTTTGGTTAATATGTGTCGCCATCTATAATGTATTGTTCACAAACTAAGTTTGTTCGTAGCCTTACGAGGTACATGGTGTTATGTTTATAGAAATAAACTACAAATATGTGGTTATACATGTTGATTTTTAATTTCTGGCTTCAAATGGTGCAAGATTTTTTCTTTCAGAATCAATTTTAAAAACACTTTTGGCAGCTACTAGCAGATTTGTTGCCAAAAATTTAAAGTTGCCGAAAATATTCTTATTATTTTAGACCGTAATTTTGAGCGCTACAGTAAAAACCCGCAAAAGAAAAATTGTGCAGAAAAATTACACAATTGAGTACTTTTTCTGCACAATTATGTGGATTAGTAACATATATTTCTCTCTGTGCATACCATTTTGCCATCCAAACCAAACCAAACACATGAGTGCAATCTGGCCCTAAAACCATCTGACATGTGAGCGGAAATTAAAATTCTAATCTTGAATTTTAATTTTCCAAAAACAAATTAAAAGAAAAAATCAAACCAAATCAGATAAACCGTAGACCCCCGCTCCACTATCAAATTTATTTTCGAAACCTTGAACTTTTATTTTTAAATTTAAACAGTTTTCATTCTCATTGTTGCAATTATCCAAATAAAAATTTATTTCCAAAATCGATATAACAACCTTAATCACCCAAAATTTACTTTTCAAAAATATCAATAATAAACGGGACGATCAAAATCCAAACAATCATAACAAAAATTTATGCTAATCAAAAATGACTCAATTCCTTCTCTCAAAAATCATAATAATCTCAAATCAAAAAGCACAACTCCACAACTACATAAGATTTACAAAATTATTTTAAATCAAACATTAAATATTTCTCAACAAATTAATACTTCTAAATTTTATTTACCCCCCCCCCCCTTATCAAAAATATTCCGACCCATATTAATTGATTGCCTATGCACAGCATAGTATTTAGTAAATATATTTTTAAACTCAATGTTTTCATTATTTTATTTTTAGACCATGCGCGATGGTGGTTCCTGATTTTGAATTAATTTGTGAGATAATGTTGGTAGCCGAAGGCTTTCAAGAAGCCAAAATACTGGGTCGAAAATTTATAACCCTTTATACTCTTTGCAAGGAATTGCTATCCAAACAAGATCATTACGATTGGGGTTTACGTGCAATTAAATCTGTTTTAGTTGTCGCGGGATCTCTGAAAGTAATGCAGTTTTTGTAAATTAAACATTTTCATTAATTATTATTTTACTAGAGAGGTGATCCAGGTCGACCCGAAGAAGAGGTTCTTATGAGAGCTCTTCGAGATTTCAACATTCCAAAAATTGTAACTGAGGATTTTCCTGTTTTCATGGGTTTAATTGGAGATTTATTCCCAGCCTTGGAAGTTCCTAGGAAAAGAGATGCAGAATTTGAAAGGACTGTTAAGCAAGCTGCTATGGATTTAGGTTTACAACCTGAAGATAATTTCATCCTTAAAGTATTTCATGAAATGAATTAGTTAACCTTCTTTATTTAAAATGTGTATTATAGGTTGTACAACTGGAAGAGTTATTGGAAGTGCGTCATTCTGTTTTTATTGTTGGGAGTGCAGGCACTGGAAAAACCCAAGTGTGGAAAACATTGTTCAAAACTTATCAAAACATAAAGCGAAAACCAATGTACAGTGATTTAAATCCTAAAGCTGTGACCAATGACGAATTATTTGGTATAATCAATCCAGCTACCAGAGAATGGAAAGATGGTCTCTTCTCTGTATTAATGCGCGATCAAGCAAACTTAACGAACGATCATCCGAAGTGGATGGTTCTAGATGGTGACATTGATCCAATGTGGATTGAATCTTTAAATACAGTAATGGACGATAACAAAGTTCTAACATTGGCTAGTAACGAACGCATCGCTCTAACTCCTACAATGAGATTATTGTTTGAAATTTCAAATTTACGTACTGCAACACCTGCTACTGTTTCACGAGCCGGCATACTGTATATAAATCCTCAAGATTTAGGATGGAATCCGTAAGAATTAATATTATTTTATAACTAATGTGTATGCACTCCTAAATCTTCTTAAGAGTTACATTGTGATGCTTTAACATAACTTTTATTCGCACTTATTTTCAAAGTTTCAAGAAATTAATATAATTTATTACATTTTTTGAAATTAATAATATAGCGCAGGGTGTATCATATACATTAAACTAAAACTTTATTATTAAATTCCTGTACAAAATGCAAGCTTACTTTTCAATGTTTGTAAATTAAAATAAAAGAGCAGCTAAATATTTAATTTAAAAATAGCTATTTAAAAAAATAAAAAAGAGTAATTACTAATTTTTATAGATTTTCGTGTGTTTCTAGATAGCAAATCTTGAAGTCAAAAGTTGACGTTATACAGTATAACTAAATTACTTGCCGCTAGATAGAACTGCCTGTACTATAGCCGCGCCGGTTGAGTATTTGCCCATGCTTTTTATAGTCCACCATAATTATTTTAAAATTGATTCTAAGTTTTGAAAGCCTGGTTACTGCTACGCAGTTGAAAAATATTGGGTATAATAGCAAATAAACAAAATCACCATAAGCCTCTACTTCTAAAATTTGATGAAACTTACACCAATTAACTAGTCATAAAAATTTTCAAGTAGAATTTGCATCAAGCAATTTAACTTTTTCCTCTCTTCCATTTTCTAACATGACAAAGAAAATCCCGCCAAATTTAAACGTAAATATTAAATTAACTTTCTATAAATAATTTGTATCGACCATATCAATATTTTCGGAAACCCAAAAAATGTAAACATACTTTTTATACTAATATGTTTTTAAGTTATCACTAGAGACCGGATTTATAAGCATTTCTGCATGTTTTGATAGCGCTAATTGCATACCTGCATAGATAAATGTTTTAAAAAAATTAGTTATTAGTTATTTAAAATAATGTTTCAGTTCAAAAAAGTATGTGTATCTTTTTTTAGGTTTACTAAAATATTGATATATGTTGTTAATATCTAGTTACACTACTTAAAACTTAAACCACGTAATCGACTAATTTGTAATTGGATAATTTAAATATTCTGTTTCTAAGACGGTAATGATCTCCTGCCCCCTAGTTACTTATAAAAGTTCACACGGATACTTAGCACAGAGAGAAAGTCCTGACATCCTATAGCGACATTTTAAATTTCGAAATAAAAAATGTTATTATTTTATATTCATTATAAAATATTCGGTGTATAAAATGCAGAAAAATCGCTGCCAATTCATGAATTTCGTAGCATTTGGAGTGATTTTACTTCTCTCACATGAAACATCGTACATGGTTTTTAAAAATATAAAGATCCAAAATAGTGAAATTTTTCTGAAAAAATTGAAACTGGTATTCTCAAAAAACCAAATTTTTTTTTAATTTAATATTTTGAGAGGACACTTACCTTAACATGCTCTTACGAAACGTATAACTCTTAGAAAACTTCATTCTAAATAATTTTTCATCAGTTTTATAATATCAAATTTATAATCATGAAAATACAGCCATAATTTTAAAATTTTAAAAATTAATATTTCTAATAAAATAAGTTATTCAACATTCAAATTTAAAATCCATATAGAATAAGTTTAGTATTTTTCCAGAACGCATTAAATTTTTAAAAGAAAAAAAGTGGGGTTTTTGAGAAAAACGCTTTTAACTTTTAAAAAATTTTTGAAATTTTTTTTGGATTTTTATATTTAAAAAATCAAATACGATGTTCCACAAAAGTGAAAAAAATTAATCCAAAAGCTTCAAAACTGCCGAATTTTTGAAAATAACATTATTTATTTTGCAGTTTTGTAATGCTGCTATCGGGGACCAGGAATTTTTTTGGGGTAACAAATTAATACGGGTCTCCTCATTTTCTATAAACAATAACATATTTCAAAAACACCGAATTCTAGAATATGAACTACATTTTAGAAAATTTTCCTAGATTATTTAGTGCTTCCTGAAGTCAAGCTATCGCTCTTGTAGATGTTGAACAGTAGGCTAGAATCGGTTTTTGGGGGACTCCGACTGTGATTTAACATTCGGAGGAAAAAATTGCTGGTTGGATGTTATACTGAAACATTTTAAAGAGAAGATCTTGGGGACTTGCTCGGACTGCTCGTTTTGAAGAACTTTTTTATTCTTGTTTGAGGGGAGTTGTGCGACTTTTCCTAAGATCGGGAGGAGGCTGATGAGCGATTCTGTGATTTTCTGCTGTCTTGACCTGATTTTTGGATGATAACCATATCGGCAAATTTTCAATCCTGAGGAAGGCACCTAAAACGATGCAAATTTAAAGTTTCGATTTTTCACAACCAAGTCGGTGAATAACAACGCAGAATACGTTTTGCACTTCTAAAACCGCAATAAAGTGCGGTTCAAAGCAGTAGCAGCCCACAGTTGAGTTCTGTCCATGGTACTACTAATGCATAATTTTTTATTAGCACATGTAAGCGCATATTGTCCAAAATTTTGCGCGTTATAAGCATTGTCGCTAATTGGTACCAAAAACCCGTAAGCTCCCAACTCGAACACGGACTAAATAACAGGTTCAAGTTTTAAAAGCAAATGTCAATATTTTTGAATTATTATGCACGCAGATACTTAGCTCCAATTGGTGCTATTGAATTACGTGCTAATGTATTGTAACTAAAACTGTCGCTAGGTGGAGCTATCTTTTATTGTTGTCGCTTAAATTTTTGTGTATAGTAGTGATAGTTCCATCATAAACTAACAAAATTAAGAGATAAAGCTCTCCAAGATGCATAATTATTAATTTTATTATAATGCATAATCATTAATTTTATATTGGGACATATATCACAGATCCTTCCCGTTTTTTTTGAAAAGCCCGGTTTCGACTGGGCTGCTAAATAATAAAAATAAAACAGCAAAATACCGAAATTTTAAAAATTAATTTTTTTAAATTTTGCGGGATTATCTATAAATCAATTTTTTATGATGTGTGGGCATGGAGATACAAGATTTCTTTTTTATTTTCAAAAACTATTTTTGCGTTTACAAAAAAATATCACTTGTAAGTCACTTAGTACCTCGATAACATATTATTCTAAATAATTTAATTCGGAATAACCGTTCCGAAGAAAAAATATTTTCAATATTTCGAGAAAAACATTTTTTTCATCAGAAAAAACATCAGAAAAACATCAGAAAATATCGACATTTTAAAACTTTTGCTGAAACTTGATGTTATATGAAATGACTTTCTGAAAAACAAATCGACCAAGTTTTATAATTTTCCGGTTTTTTATTTCTAACATTGTACTAATATTATTGTAGTATTTTTAAAATTTAAATAAATGAAACAAAAGAAAATTTTAAATTAATAAAAAAACTGGTAATTTTTATAAATAATGACGTCGCTTATGTTTATCGTATTTTAAATGGTAAAGCCATAAATTATTGGTCAATGAATTTTAAATTTATACGTTAATTTTTTAGAAATTTAGAATTTTAATTAATAAGGCAATTCAAGTAGGAAATTTACCTACCAAAAATATGGTTTTAAAAACCGACGTTTTTCAAAAATTTCCTCTACGTGCCTTTTGCACATCACATTTGACTTCGTAGAACGGTATAAAATTAAAAATTTGGAAGAATAAAATTGTTTTGAAAATATTTCAAAATAAAACTTTTTGTTTTAGAATGGCTTAGTTTCGTAGAAAAAGTTAAATAAATTTTTCAAAAAAACCATTTCTTTGCGCTTAAAACTCATATTTTGATTCACAATAAAAACTGCACAAATCTGGAAACAAAATTTTTACATTTACGTTTTCTGCTAATTTCAGCCGTTATTTAGCGTTTTTTGAAAAAAATTTTGGTAACCAAAATTTTGCGTATGCCCGAACAGTAGAAGATATGTATTTTACATTTTGATATATTTGTACCCTCTCCGTGCTACGGCCCTATAAATGTCTAAATTTTGAAATTTGGTTTTCCTGATGTAGCGGCCTTATTTATGTGCCGATTTTGGTTTTTCAAAAAAGCACTTGAGCACATGGCGATTTGCTAACAATATTGATAAGGTATACTTTTTTTCTATATTGCACAATAAAGCCGTAAAATGAGAAGCAAATCTTTTTAAATAATTTTGAAGGCTATGCCTTGGAATTTTATCAAAAAAGTTTATAATTTTACAATTTTAGGTTTTACGGCGAAAATCGATAGTATTCGTAATTTGGATCATTATGTCTTGATTGTAAAAGCAAGTAGCAAAGGCGAACATTATTTTCAGGTAAAATGGCTAAGTTAAGAAATGAGGGAGCGGAAAATTCAAATTAACTGATGGGGAGAAAAAGAAAAAAATTTTAATAAAGAAGAGAAAAACTAAAAAGTTTCTTTTTTTTTTTTATAAGCCTTCAGTCGAGATGAC
Organism: Cantharis rufa; assembly: GCA_947369205.1. NCBI lineage: Eukaryota > Metazoa > Arthropoda > Insecta > Coleoptera > Cantharidae > Cantharis > Cantharis rufa. The sequence goes on from OX376309.1 coordinate 21,794,845, forward strand.
CTATCATATTAGATAAGGTACTACCTTTCAAATATCCAGCCACTGTTTTTATTGACGCCAAACAAGTTTATAAAAACTTTTTAGTTTTTCTCTTCTTTATTATCATAGAGCAGTCGATAAAATGTTAAAATTTGGTTATATTTTTGTTAAAAAAATTTTAATTTAATGTTATGTATACTTGGTAAGATTTTATTCATCATGTTAGAATCTAGGGGAGCGGCAGGTTTGAATTACCTCATGTACAGTGAATTGGGAAAGAACTGATTAGTTCTTTGACTTTGAAGTCTTTTTTGTCAAACAAAAAGTGATTTTACAGCAAAACTTATTAGATATTTTTTGTTGCAAATTTCATTTCCTTCAATTTTGTTTATGTACATTTTTTATTTTGTGGCGCCGTTTCTGGCTAACAGCGGCTTAAACAAGACTCGGTAAAATACGAAAAAATTTGATATTATATCTCGGAAACGGTGCGACAAAATAGAAAAATGTAAAAAATGAAATTTACAAGAAAAAATGCCTATTCATTTTTTTTATTTTCTTGCACCGTTTCCGTGATACAGATGAAAACATTTTTTGTCTTTTACAGAATCTTATTTAAGTCGTTGTCGGTCAGAAACGGTGGGACAAAATAGAAAAATGTGTATAAACAAAACTGAAGAGAATGAAATTTGCAACAAAAAATATATATGACTGACTAATCATGATCAGAAATTAAATTTTGTTTTCTATAAATTCGAAATCGGTGAAAGCCGTTGATTTATTGTTAATTTTAGATTAAGGAGGGTTTGTTTAATTATTTTTTACCCGATATACAACAACTGCGTTGTTAAACAGCTAAATGGTCATGTGGTACAAAATAAAGATGACTCATAATAAGAAATTAAATTATATTTTTTAGTAATTTGAAATCGGTGAAAACCGTTGAATTATTACTAATCTTATAAGTAGATTTATGGTGATTTTATTTAATTATTTCATACCCGGTATACAACAACTGCGTAGCAGTAACCGGGTTTTCAAAAATTAGAGTCAAGCACAATGCACAAATGCACAAGTGCATGTGCGGACCCCATGACTACAACACCAAACAGTGCAAGTGCGTGTGTGTGCAAGTCTGTAATATTTTATTTATAAATGATAGACTATATTTAGTATGGGACAATCGTTCTATAGGCAGTATTACAGACTACTCCACCTAGCGGTAAATGAATTAACTATAACTAACCTTGGCGTAGTAATATCATAAAAATTCGTCTTGAAGATAAATCTAAAGTTACGATATCGGCAACATTATTACTTATTTATTTATGCCATATCTTGGGTCCAATACTAATTTTCAAATTAATGATTAATTACCGATTAATAACTCAACTTACTCTTATTTTAGTTATGTAACTAGTTGGTTAGAAAGTCGAACAAGTAATGCCGAAAAATCAAATCTGATTATGTTATTTGATAAATACATACCCATATGTTTGGAAAATATAAAAACGAGATTTAAGAAGATCACACCAATAGTAGAAATGTCTCATATTCAAATGTTGTGTCATTTGCTTGATTGCTTATTAACTCCAATCAATACGCCAGTTGATTGTCCTAAAGAATGGTACGAACTATATTTTGTTTTTAGTTGTATTTGGGCTTTTGGATCGGCAATGTTTCAAGAACAGGTAGGCAGGTTTGTGCAATAAAAGTATTATTTAACCGCTTAATCCTCCGTCGGACGGGTGAACCCATTTATACCTGTATGGCTTGTTTTAGTATAGCACATAAAATACCACAACCAGGATACAGGTGGTATATCAGAAGTCCACCCGGAGGGTTAAAAAAAGATGCAATTTAATGCGTGCCCCTCGTAATAACCTCAATTTTTTTAATTAAAAATCCAGCAAAATCTTCGTACATTTTTATATAGTAACTTCATTATTCAAGCTGAATCAGAACATAAGCTATAAATGTTTCTACTTGGTACGTGATTTGAAAATTGCTGTATTTTATACCGAAAGGCAATTAAGCTCAAACATTAAATTACAAAACAAAAATAAGGCTAAAATTCTAAAACAAAAATCGACTAAAACGTGCGATGTAATTTTAACTTTGTTTCTATTAAATTTTCAAGTGATAATAATTTAAATTGGCGAATTAAAAAATTATTTGCTTTTAATTTCAGACCACCGATTATCGAATCGAATTTACCAAGTGGTGGATAAATGAATTTAAAAATGTCAAATTTCCGACAGGAGGTACAGTTTTTGATTATTTTATTGATACGGAAACAAAACAGTTTTTACCATGGACAGAAAAATTAAATCGTTTCGAATTAGATCCGGACATGCCGTTACAAGTACGGAATATTTTAATAATTGTTTATAATTAAAAAATAATTGTATGTGTAGGCTGTTTTAGTTCATACACCCGAATCGATACGAATACGATTTTTCTTGGATCTTTTAATGGAAAAGCGTCATCCTGTAATGCTGATAGGTAACGCAGGTGTTGGAAAAACGGTTCTAATTAATGAAAAATTAGGAGCTTTACCCGAAAATTATTCCGTATGCAATATCCCATTTAATTTTTACACTACATCCGAAATGCTACAAAAAATCCTCGAAAAACAATTAGAGAAAAAAGCAGGCCGAAATTACGGTCCGCCCGGAGGTAAAACTTTGATTTATTTCATTGACGATGTGAATATGCCCGAAGTTGATGAATATGGAACTGTGCAACCCCATACGTTAATTCGTCAACATTTAGATTACAATCATTGGTACGACCGCGCTAGATTGACGTTAAAAGATATACACAACTGTCAATACATTTCCTGCATGAATCCAACGGCTGGCAGTTTTACAATAAACCCACGACTTCAAAGACATTTTTATGTATTCGCTGTTAGTTTTCCAGGTTGTGATTCTTTAACAACTATTTATCACGCTATCTTAAGTCAACATCTTTCAAATCCCGAATATAAAATTCCTTCTCTCGTTGCAAAACTAGCTGATAACGTCGTAACAGCGAGCGTAGCTTTACACCATAAAGTATCTCAATTTTTCTTACCAACTGCTATCAAATTTCATTACATCTTTAACTTGCGGGATGTATCTAATATTTTTCAGGTAAACAAATCCTAATTCTCATTTTTCAAATTCTAAATGCAACCGTTTTTAGGGAATACTTTTCAGCACGGGAGATTGTTTAAATCAACCCTCCGATTTAGTTCGCTTATGGATACACGAAAGCCAAAGAGTTTATGGTGATAAGCTAATCGAAGAGAAAGATATTGATGCATTTACCAAAGCTCAGCTGGACGTGTTTAAAAAAAATTTTGAGGAAGTTGACGAATCAAGTGTATTTGAAAAGCCCAATATTTTTTGCCATTTTGCCGGAGGGATTGGAGAACCAAAGTACATGGCCATTAAAAAATGGACCAAACTTAATAAGTTGCTCACAGAAGCCATGGCAAGTTATAACGATTTAGTAGCTGCAATGAATTTGGTCCTATTTGAAGACGCAATGATGCACGTATGCAGGTAAAATATTTCCATTTGTAAATAATTACAAGTTTGTCATTTTTGTTACTTATTCCAGAATAAATCGTATTTTGGAGTCGCCACGAGGAAGTGCTCTCTTAGTAGGAGTGGGAGGAAGTGGCAAACAATCTCTGTCTCGGCTAGCAGCATTCATTTCATCCTTGGAAGTTTTTCAAATTCAACTTAAGAAGGGCTATTCTGTTGTTGATTTAAAAAAGGAACTGAGCAGTTTGTATCTTAAATCGGGGCTGAAAAATATAGGAATCATGTTTCTAATGACCGACGCCCAAGTACCTAACGAACAGTTTCTGGTACTCATAAATGACATGTTAGCTTCGGGGGAATTTCCAGATATGTTTCCGGAAGATGAAGTGGAAAATATAATAGCTGGAGTTCGAAACGAAGTTAAGGGGGCAGGAATTTTGGATACACGGGAAAACTGTTGGAAATTTTTTATCGATCGAGTTAGGCGTCAATTGAAAGTTGTTTTGTGCTTTTCCCCGGTTGGATCTACTTTACGTGTTAGGGGTAGAAAATTCCCAGCTATTATAAACTGTACTCAAGTTAATTGGTTTCACGAGTGGCCGCAAGAAGCTTTGGTTTCCGTCTCTTTGAGATTTCTGGAGGAAATTGAAGTTTTGCCTGTAAGCAAATTCCATATTCTAAATAATTCCATTAGATGTTTACTACTACATTTTAGGAGTCACTGCGTGATCCAGTATCAAAATTTATGGCTTATACACATACATCCGTTAATACAACTTCAAAACAGTTTCTTCAGAATGAAAGACGTTATAATTACACCACTCCGAAATCATACTTGGAACAAATAAGTCTCTACGCAAAATTACTTCGATTGAAAACTCAGGACTTAAGGAAGGGCATAGAGCGATTGGAAAATGGCTTGGATAAATTGAAAACAACTGCGGTACAAGTTGAAGAGTTAAAGGTTAAATTGGCAGTTCAAGAAATCGAACTAAAGGAAAAAAATGATGCTGCAGATGCTTTAATCGAAATAGTGCGTGTAGAAACCGAAAAAGTGACAACTGAAAAGGCGCTTGCAGACGATGAAGAAATTAAAGTTGGATACATTGCCGAAGAAGTTAGCAAAAAGCAAAAAGACTGCGAAGAAGATTTAGTTAAAGCAGAACCTGCTCTTCTTGCTGCTCAAGAAGCTTTAAATACACTTAATAAAGCTAACCTTACAGAATTAAAATCGTTTGGTTCTCCACCTGGAGCTGTTACAAATGTAACTGCTGCAGTTATGGTTTTATTAGCTCCAGCTTCAAAAATACCCAAAGACAGAAGTTGGAAAGCAGCTAAAGTAAGTCGGATACAGTGTGACTGTATCCTGGTGAAGGAAATTATAATAGCTTAATAACTGATAATTTTAGATCGTGATGGCTAAAGTTGACGCATTTTTGGATTGTCTTGTTACTTATGACAAAGAAAATATCCATCCCGAAATCATAAAAGCAATCGAGCCATACCTTAAAGATCCAGAATTTGATCCTGATTTTATTCGTTCAAAATCTGCAGCTGCAGCTGGTTTATGTGCGTGGGCAATCAATATTATTAGATTTTATGAAGTATTTTGCGATGTTGAGCCGAAACGTAAAGCATTGGCGCAAGCAAATGCCGATTTGGCAGCTGCTCAAGATAAACTTAGTACTATCAAAAAGAAAGTTGCCGTATGTACACAAAAAAAAATAAATTGGGTCAGTATAAAGTATATAATTTAATTTTAGTCATTGGAGGAGCAATTAGCAAAATTAACAGCCGATTTTGAGCAAGCTACATTGGAAAAGCTACGATGTCAACAAGAAGCAGATGCTACTAACGCTACCATACGATTAGCAAATCGTTTAGTAGGTGGTTTAGCAAGTGAAAATGTTCGATGGGCTGAAGCTGTACACAAGTAAGATATTACAAAATTTAATTAGATAGCTTAACTTTAAACGTTGTTTCCATCAGTTTAATATAGAAAAAACAATAGATATCTAAAATAATAGTTTAAACTATGCAAGCATTAGCGGATCCAGGAGGGCTAAGGAACTTAAGCCCCCTCCTCAAAAGAATTTTTTTAATGTGATATTTTAGTGTTTAATATTTTTATAAAGCCTTCTTTACCTTCGGGGCTTCACCTCAGCTAGGTCAAGCCCCTCCCATGTGAAAATCCTGGATCCGCCACTGTAAGCAAACGACAAACTGGTTATTAGGGTATAACGATATTTCTATCGATATAATAATCATACAATTGAAAAAATTTTGCAGTCTTTGAAAAAGCTCTTTTAAATTATTACACGGTTAAGCAATATGTTGGATCAAACGATGCATGATTGTTTTGCTAGGGCGTGTTTGTTTGATTTATTATGCGGTTGTTTTTTATTTAGTTTTGATAAAAATTGATGTTTTACTTTTATTTGTTCTCAAATCGTTATACAAATTTATGCTTTCCCTACTTTTTAGTTCTACATCAGTCCGGCAATTACTTGCCAAAATAATAAATGTAATTTATTAATTAACTATTTAATTTAGTGTGATTATGATTTAATGAAAGAAAAGTTAAGTGAGTTGCAGGTCAAAATTTTCAAAAATTTGTTGTTAGTCTCGGCTTGATTTATACTGTATTTCGGGTTAACATTGATTAGCGCCAATTGTTATTAGCACCATCTAGTGTTACATTAATTTATTAATTTTATCAGTAAATTTTTTTTCGATTACTACTTGAAAATGTCATTTGCAGAGATTATTAGGTTAATTGAAAAATTTTACTGGATTTTATAAAATAATTATAATAAGCTAGTATTATTATAAATTATTTGCAAAAAATTTTTTTTAAACTGCAATTTTTTACCTCACTTCTGATATTGCTATTTATCGGATCTAATTACATGGGTCAACACAAAATTTGACTTTGACTTTAAAGCATAAAATTTCGATATTTTAGGTCATAATTAGACGAAAAAAATATATATAACTTGAAAAAGTTTGCTTTTGTATTTAGGAGACCGATTGAACAATATTTTTCAAAATCTGTGGTTTTAATTTTTAATTGCACCATTCAAATAAATAATATGTTTATTGTTTTTATTAAGTTTTACTATCAAAATAACTTACAAATAAACTGTTAATACTTTTCTTAATAACTAAAATGTAGAATTTTTAGAATCTCGTTAATCCCTTCGTGCACGTCATGTATCGCTTTACATGATGTGCCCTTTTGTCCGGACGATTGCAACCAAAAATAGGAGGTGCACAACTAGATGCTATACAAGAGTCTCAAATACAAAATTTCAAATTAACTGAAACTTAACTTCAAATTTATAAAAAAAATTCAAAAATTACTATTATTACTATAACTACCACAAAAGCAAACTTTATACCAAAAAACTGTTTTTTCTTTTCGTTTTTGTGCATAATTAACCGAAAAATCATAATAAACTTTAGGACAAAGAACGAAAATTTTTTTGTCGAGTCGTGTTATTACTACTAGATTAATTTATTATTTATATATTCTATTAATTTTCTTAAAATTGAGAAAAATGGAAAGAAAATTATAGACTAGACCACCAGTCTACGATGAGTGTAGACTTTTTCAGCGACCTTCTTGAATTCGAGTCTCTGTCTTTTCTGTTATTTGATGTAAACCTATTCGTCCAAACAATAAGGACTTCTTAGGGGCTGTTCACAAATTACGTAACGCAATTTTTGACGTTTTTCAACCCCCCCCCCCCATTGTAACAGATCATAACAAATTGCAAGCCCCCCCCCCCAGAAGAATAACGTAACAAAAGTTAAAACAATTTTTATTTATACCTTTAACTTGAAAATAAAAAACTGCCGAATTTTTGAAAATAACATTATTTATTTTGCAATTTTGTAATGCTGCTATCGGGGACCAGGAATTTTTTTGGGGTAACAAATTAATACGGGTCTCCTCATTTTCTATAAACAATAACATATTTCAAAAAAACCGAATTCTAGAATATGAACTACATTTTAGAAAATTTTCCTAGATCTTCCTGAAGTCAAGCTATCGCTCTTGTAGATGTTGAACAGTATGAAGGCTAGAATCGGTTTTTGGGGGACTCCGACTGTGATTTAACATTCGGAGGAAAAAATTGCTGGTTGGATGTTATTCTGAAACATTTTAAAGAGAAGATCTTGGGGACTTGCTGGGCAGTTCTTCAAAACTGCTCGTTTTGAAGAACTTTTTTGTTCTTGTTTGAGGGGAGTTGTGCGACTTTTCCTAAGATCGGGAGGAGGCTGATGAGCGATTCTGTGATTTTCTGCTGTCTTGACCTGATTTTTGGATGATAACCATATCGGCAAATTTCCAATCCTGAGGAAGGCACCTAAAACGATGCAAATTTAAAGTTTCGATTTTTCACAACAAAGTCGGTGAATAACAACGCAGAATACGTTTTGCACTTCTAAAACCGCAATAAAGTACGGTTCAAAGCAGCAGCAGCCCACAGTTGAGTTCTGTCCATGGTACTACTAATGCATAATTTTTTATTAGCATATGTAAGCGCATATTGTCCAAAATTTTGCGCGTTATAAGCATTGTCACTAATTGGTACCAAAAGCCCGTAAGCTCCCAACTCGAACACGGACTAAAAAACAGGTTCAAGTTTTAAAAGCAAATGTCAATATTTTTGAATTATTATGCACGCAGATACTTAGCTCCAATTGGTGCTATTGAATTACGTGCTAATGTATTGTAACTAAAACTGTCGCTAGGTGGAGCTATCTTTTATTGTTGTCGCTTAAATTTTTGTGTATAGTAGTGATAGTTCATCATAAACTAACAAAAGTAAGAGATAAAGCTCTCCAAAATGCATAATTATTAATTTTATTATAATGCATAATCATTAATTTTATATTGGGACATATATCACAGATCCTTCCCGTTTTTTTTGAAAAGCCCGGTTTCGACTGGGCTGCTAAATAATAAAAATAAAACAGCAAAATACCGAAATTTTAAAAATTAATTTTTTTAAATTTTGCGGGATTATCTATAAATCAATTTTTTATGATGTGTGGGCATGGAGATACAAGATATCTTTTTTATTTTCAAAAACTATTTTTGCGTTTACAAAAAAATATCACTTGTAACCCTTGTAAGTCACTTAGTACCTCGATAACATATTATTCTGAATAATGTAATTCGGAATAACCGTTCCGAAGAAAAAATATTTTTAATATTTCAGAGAAAAACATTTTCTCAGAAAATATCGACATTTTAAAATTTTTGCTGAAACTTGATGTTACATGAAATGACTTTCTGAAAAACAAATCGACCAAGTTTTATAATTTTCCGGTTTTTTATTTCTAACATTGTACTAATATTGTAGTATTTTTAAAATTTAAATAAATAAAATAAAAGAAAATTTTAAATTAATAAAAAAACTGGTAATTTATACCTTTAACTTGAAAATAAAAAAAAAAAGATTAATAACTACGCGAACTTATTAAAATGTAATTGTGTAATGTGTTTAAAATATCTATTCTATCTATTACACAAATTTTAATTATTATGATTCTTGGATCTCTTTGGGTTAATTTATCAAATTAACGAAAATTTAATATTTAGAAAAGATATCTAATTTTTTGATAAAAAAGAAATTTTTTGGTTACGTAACATTTTGAAAAACACCCCCGCCCCTCTACATAACAAATCGTAACAAATTGTCAAACCCCCTCCCCCCTAAGGCCGTTACGTAATTTGTGAACAGCCCCTTATTAAGGGGGTTTACCTTGCAAAAAGTCATGGAGAGGTAAAAATTGGTGGATACCTCCATTTCGGCAACCTAATGTAAACCCAGGGCCGAATAAACCATGGGTGCAATGGAGCCGCCGCACCCAGCGCCAAAGTTTAGAAGGCGCCAAAATTGAGAGGTTTTTAATTGTTGTGATTTCAAGGTACTGCATTTTTCTTTGATTATAATATTCTATATGATATTATTAGTATTAAAGGCAGGGCCGGAACTAGGGCGTGGCGAGAGAGGCGCCTGCCACAGGCGCGAATTAGTTAGGGGGCGCCAAATTTTTATACAATTTATAATTATTGTAACTTGATCACTCGCTGTAATTTATAAATTAAAAATTTAAAAAAATTTTAAAAAAATAAATAAATTTTTGGGAAAATAAACACATCATTATTTGATAATGGATTTCATAATATGATGCAGTAGCAATGATTTGAAGAATACAAGACTGCCATAATTTTAGGCTTTTTCAAAATTTCTTTAAAATAGTGAACCTGTTGTATTAATTATAACGGCGGAAGTTCAGCAAAGTTAACGTTGCCTAAAAATTCATGTTTCTCATAAAGAAGAATTAACTCAAAATTAATTCTCGTTTATTTGGTACAACCTTGTCAACATTCTTCACGCTCATTTTGAAAAATTATATCTATTGCGACATTACAATTAGTTTAAAATTTAAAAAATTAAAACCTTGATTTACTTCAGAAAGTCTCAGCTCTTCCAACAATTACGAAAAACTGGAGTCTAAGCAGAAATAAACATGTCCACTTGTGACTCTGCAGTCTACTGCTCTCAAGCCCTTATCCATTTGTGAGTCTAGTCTCGAGACTTCTCTCGAGACTGTTTTGTCTCAAGTGGACACTAGCCTTAAGTTGCACATTTTGCAATGGAGATTCATGCGAGAACATTCCTCAAGTTTTCTCGGACTCTGATGATAAAAGAGGGGATGAAACAGACGTCAATCAATTTCTCTCACTAGATTGTAAAGATACTGGGACTGAAGATGATAAACATCAAGCTGATCCAACTAGAAAATCGACATATTTTGAGTAATTGAATAATCATGTTTAACTTGGAGGTATTTTTATCTCATAACCGATTAATCTGAGAAAAAAATGTTTTAAACAAAAAATGTAGAGAATTTTATACCAAATAAAATTGATGATATATATATTTTTGACGTAACTAGCACCGGAAGCGAAATATAGCCGGAAAAGCGATTTTTTGCCCCTAGTCGCCGAAATAGGGGTCTGCACCAATTTTATCTTTCCATGACCTTTTGCAAGGTAAAACTACCTATTGCCTGGACTATTATTATTATCGTATTTATAAAAAATAATTTTCACAAAACAGAAAAAAATGTAGGAATAATAATTATTTTTTTTTTTAGTTTTACGTTGCAAGGAACAATGCTTCCCGGGGATGTTCTTCTCCTAACCGCTTTTATCTCCTATGTAGGATGTTTCACAAAACAATACCGTCAAGATTTACTTCAAAAAATGTGGTTACCTTGTATCAAAAATTTAGATGTAAGTTATAAAAAACTCTCTGGATTTTTTACGGTCTTCGATGGCTATTTGGTCTGTGTACGCAGAGAACCATTACATGGCTTTTTAATTTGTTTATCAAGTTTTGAGTAGAATTACTACTATTTTGTAGCTAGCATTTCATTTTTTAGCCCCCTATTGCAATAACTGAAGATTTGGACCCCTTATCACTTCTAACAGACGACACACAGGTTGCTAAATGGCAAAATGAGGGTTTGCCAAGTGATCGAATGTCCACTGAAAACGCAACTATTCTATCCAACTCCGATCGTTGGCCGCTAATGATAGATCCACAAGTATTTTGCCAAATTTTTTAATTTATCAATCAATTCATTGTGAATTTGTAGTTGCAAGGAATAAAATGGATAAAACAAAAATATGGAGAATCCTTATGTGTCATACGTTTAGGACAAAAGGGTTATTTGGAAACAATAGAAAAATCTATTTCTTCAGGAGCTACAGTTTTAGTAGAAAATATTGGAGAAAACATCGATCCCGTCCTTGATACTTTATTGGGTCGAAACTTAATTAAGAAGGGAAAGTAAGCGTTTGCCCAAGCTTTCAAGCGCAGTTAAGCGTCGAACACACCACAGCAATCGTGGTGACGATCAAATGTAAGCTATGTAAAATCTTCCGGACTCGGTCAACTATTTCAGCGTCCGGCTGTAATAAAGCTTCCACCTCATTATGTAATATACTATTACTCTTTTTTTACTCATTACTCTTTATGACGTGTCAGGACAAAATCGTTACCGCGGTGTGTGCAGCCACTTAATCGTCACCGCGATCGTTGTGGTGTGTTCGACGCTTTAAGTAACATTGAATAAAATAAATTATGTTTCAGAGCTATAAAAATCGCAGATAAGGAAATTGAATATAATTCAAATTTTCGATTGTATTTTCATACTAAATTAGCAAATCCACATTACAAACCTGAAATGCAGGCCCAAGCTACTTTAATAAATTTTACCGTAACAAGAGATGGCTTGGAGGATCAACTACTGGCAGAAGTTGTCAAAGCTGAAAGACCTGATCTAGAAGAATTAAAGGTAATTAAATTGGTACATCGTCAATAATTTTAATTCTAAATCTTACAGGCGGAACTAACAAAACAACAAAACGATTTTAAAATTATGTTAAAATCTCTCGAAGACGACCTTTTATCAAGATTATCTTCAGCTGGAGGTAATTTACTAGGAGACACAAGTTTAGTGGAAAATTTAGAAACCACAAAACAAACTGCTGCTGAAATAGAACAAAAAGTAATAGAAGCGAAAACTACTTCCGCTCAAATTGATCAAGCTAGAGAACATTACAGACCAGCAGCCGCAAGAGCTAGTTTGTTATATTTCATCTTAAATGAATTAAACACAATAAATCCTATTTATCAATTTTCATTAAAAGTAAGCTTTGTGTCGCTCAATTTTTTAATTTTGACAACTTTTCCATTATATTTCTAGGCTTTCAGTGTTGTATTTCAAAAAGCAATTGCCAAAGCTGATCCATCAGATAATGTCGCAATTCGAGTTAATAATTTAATAGACTGCATTTCTTTTTCCGTTTTCCAATACACATCCAGAGGTTTATTTGAATGTGATAAATTAATATTTGCTTCTCAAATGACGTTTCAGGTTTGTTTGTAATCTAAAAATTAAAAAATTAATTAAACATTCTTTGCGAACAGATTTTTTTAATGAATGAAGAGATTTCATCAGCAGACTTAGATTTTCTCCTTCGCTTTCCAATTAAACCGCACGTAACCAGCCCTGTAGAATTTCTATCAAATACAAGTTGGGGCGGAATTTGCAGTTTAGCAACCAAAGATGAGTTTCGAAATTTAGACAGAGATATAGAAGTGTCTCCTAAACGTTGGAAAAAACTTGTTGAATGCGATTGCCCAGAACGTGAAAAATTTCCTCAAGAATGGAAAAATAAAACCGCTCTTCAAAGACTATGCATGATGAGAGCCTTAAGACCTGACAGAATGACTTATGCAATGGCGTGAGTATGCACCCCCTTGGTTTGTGCAAAAATTTAAGCAAATCGGATTTCAGTGCTTTTATCGAAGAAAAATTGGGAGCTAAATATGTCGATAATAAAACTATGGAGTTTGAAAAGTCATTTGAAGAAACCAGTCCTTCTACCCCTATATTTTTCATTCTTTCGCCTGGTGTTAATCCTTTGAAAGATGTAGAAACTCTGGGCGAAAAAATGGGTTACACCTCTGATATTCAGAATTTTCATAACGTTTCTTTAGGACAAGGGCAAGAAGTTGTTGCTGAAGCTGCGATGGACATCGCTGCTCAGCACGGCCACTGGGTAATATTACAAAATATTCATCTGGTTCGGAAATGGCTGACAGTATTGGAAAAGAAAATTGAATATTACGCAGAAAACTCGCACCAGAATTATCGCGTATTTGTCAGTGCAGAACCTGCTGCTACACCAGAAGCTCACATCATTCCTCAGGGCATTTTAGAGTCTTCTATTAAAATAACCAACGAACCTCCAACTGGAATGCAAGCGAATTTGCATAAGGCTTTTTCAAATTTCAATCAAGAAACTCTAGAACAATGTGGCAAAGAAGCGGAATTTAAAGTTATCCTTTTTTCGCTTTGCTATTTTCACGCTGTAGTGGCCGAACGTAGAAAATTTGGACCACAAGGTTGGAATAAAATTTACCCATTTAATGTAGGAGATTTAACAATCAGTGTATTTGTATTGTACAATTACCTAGAAGCTAATTCGAAAGTTCCCTGGGAAGACCTTAGATATCTGTTTGGAGAAATTATGTATGGTGGACATATTACGGACGATTGGGATAGAAGGTTGTGTATTACCTATTTGGAAGAATTGCTACAACCAGACTTGGTAATGATTTACATTGTATTAATTCGATAATTTTATCACAACAATTGTATAGGTGGATGGAGAATTATTTTTAGCACCAGGATTTCTGGCACCTCCAAATACCGATTACGTAGGTTATCATAGTTACATTGAAGAAACGATGCCACCCGAATCTCCTTATTTATATGGTTTACATCCAAATGCAGAAATTGGATTTTTGACAACAACAGCTGAAAACTTATTTCGTACCGTCTTCGAAATGCAACCTAGGGATGCCGGATCTTCGGGAGGGGCAACCATTACCAGAGAAGATAAAGTACTTACGTTTAAAGTAATTAATTTAAAAAATTTTATTAAAAAGATTGTTCCGTGCAATAGGTTCGACAAATTATTGACGAAATGATTGAGAAACTACCAGAAGATTTTAATATGGTAGAAATTATGGGAAAAGTAGAAGAACGAACTCCTTACGTTATAGTCGCATTTCAAGAGTGCGAGAGAATGAATTATTTAATGGGCGAAATTAAACGTTCATTAAAGGAATTGGATTTGGGACTCAAAGGAGAGCTTACTATAACTTCCGACATGGAAGATCTTGAAAACGCTTTATTCTTGGATCAAGTTCCCCCCAGTTGGAGTAAAAGAGCATATCCATCTCTCCTTGGACTGACATCTTGGTTTGTAGATTTGCTATTACGAATACGTGAACTGGAAACTTGGTCCACAGATTTTGTGGTGCGTACTTCAAATTAAAATTTTTTACAATACAATACTATACCTAAACATTTTTAGTTACCTTCATCGGTTTGGTTAGGTGGTTTTTTTAATCCTCAATCATTGCTAACGGCTATTATGCAAAGCACTGCCAGAAGAAATGAACTTCCATTGGATAAAATGTGTTTACAGTGTGATGTGACTAAAAAGCAGAAAGAAGAGTTCACGTAAGTAATAAATTTCTCTCTTCCTTTTATTTTATCTTATTTCTGTTCTCTACATTTTTTGAACTTTATTTTTTGGTGCAGATGACAGATGAAAATAGAATTAATTTGTTCATTTTTGCAGAAATGCTCCTCGTGATGGTGCTTACATTCATGGCCTACATATGGAAGGTGCAAGATGGGATATGCAAGCAGGAATAATTATGGATTCTAGATTGAAAGAATTATTTCCTGCCATGCCAGTTATAAATGTCCGTGCAATAACGCAAGACAAACAAGATTTGCGAAACGTGTATGAATGTCCTATGTATAAAACACGAATGAGAGGACCCACATATGTTTGGACATTTAATTTGAAAACTAAAGATAAGCCTGCAAAATGGACTTTAGCAGGTGTTGCACTGTTGTTACAAATATAATTTTTTATTTGTGTAATTTATTTCTTAGAAAATTAAAAACATTTAATTTTTTAACTTCAGTTTAACCACTAACCTAAAATTTTATTCTAGGTTTTTTTCTAATTTTCAAAAATTAATTCAGTCAAATTTTTACCATTATAACAAATATTGCCTTAATTCAGACCACAAATCGGGGGTGATTTTCCCCGGAACCGGAGTTTCCGAAGAGACCCCAATTTCAATTGAAATCCGGGAGAAGTTGCAACATGGGAGGGGGCATAGGTTAATACCCCCTGTCTTGATTACCCGGCTATAGCATTTGCATCAATTATTCAAATTTCCCGTTTTTAATTTCTAACCGTCACGAAGATGTCGGAAAATAGCATGTTTGCTTATGGGTTTGTGAGGTTGTTAGACTGATCTTCGTGTCATGCATCCGTAATGATCCGGAAAACAACCAGTGTTCAGGGGTCTGCACTTAGAAATTGAACAAAATGAATTTGTATAAAATGGCAAACGTTAATGTTGACGGTAGTTATGAAATAAGGGTGCGGAAAATTTTAATTATAGCCAATGCAGAGAAAATGCAAAGAAATTTTAATTTAGTATTACTATATTTAAACTTGGTAGGGGAGGGGAGCGGGAAATTTGAATTACCTGAAGTAAATCTAACATCAGAATAACTGATTGAAAATTTTTACTATTTAAAAAAATTACTATTAATTCAAAAGAGTACAAATTCTCTCGTTACAGATGTACTAATATTATTTTATACCAAACCCAGCTAATAAACGGCCATGTGTATAAAATAAAGATGACTCATAATAAGAAAT
Organism: Cantharis rufa; assembly: GCA_947369205.1. Taxonomy (NCBI): domain Eukaryota; kingdom Metazoa; phylum Arthropoda; class Insecta; order Coleoptera; family Cantharidae; genus Cantharis; species Cantharis rufa. The sequence goes on from OX376309.1 coordinate 21,810,715, forward strand.
TAAATTTTTTAGTAATTTGAAATCGGTGAAAACCGTTGATTTATTACTAATCATAGAAGTAGATTTATGATGATTTTATTTAATTATTTCATACCCGGTATACAACAACTGCGTAGCAGTAACCAGGTTTTCAAAAATTAGAGTCAAGCACATGCACAAATGCACAAGTGCATGTGCGGACCCATGTGCGGGTCTACAAGTTAGTGCGTGCGAGTGCAAATATGTAATATTTTATTTATATATGATGGACTATATTTAGTTTGGGACAAACGTTCACCGGGTGGTATTACAGACTACTCCACCTAGCGGTAAGTGATTTAAACACCCGATATGAATAATATTGCAACTCGAGTTATAATATTATTCAACTTTACTGTAAATTGCTTTACCAAAGAAGCATTTATAATTTTTGTTTGGGAATTTTTTCTATCTCAATTAAGTCTACTATTATTTAACAAAATAATATCATTGTAACTGTATTATAAATACAATTAAATAATCTTTAAAATGCTTTCTTGAAAATGAAGCAAAAGTGAGCTACAATTTTATTCATATCAGGTGTCGAAATATAAAACTCCATTTTGAACCAAATGTGCAACTTTTTGAATTATTTTATAGTTAGAAAGTAACACCTACTCTTTTTTGAAAATCTCGGTTTTGACTGGGTTTTGCTAGATAATAAAAAGAAGACAGTCAAGTCCTACCAAAATTTTGAAAATTCATTTTTTAATTTCGCGGAATTATCCATAGATCTCTTTGTAATGTAATAAATGGTTTATTACATTTAATGAACCATAGATTTGCATTTTGATTTATCAAATAATTAATTGATCATATTATTGTAATTAAATTTATAATAATTTAGTCTGAGATGGCGATTTTTTCGGCCGAGTTGAAGAGGCTAATGAGAATTTTATTATGCAAATTAACAAGAAAATATTAAGTTTATGTTTGTACTTTTATTTTATTATGGTTGCTAATTAATTAAGATCATACATAAAAAATATTCAATTAGGTATTCGACCTATGGGAAGCTTTAGAAATAGAAAAACACCAAAATATTAAAAATTTGAAATTATTAAAAAATGATAAATTAGAAATGCAAAGACAGAGGGGAGGTCTTTGGAGGAATACTTATCAAAAATAAAATAAATCAGCTATAAACAAAAATATTATCCTTTATATAAAAATTGACTTTTTATATAAAAATTTTGATAGATTTTTTAAAAAAGAAACATACTGTAAGTAATTTCATACAAATTTGAATTTAATAATTATATAAAAACCGTTCTACAAATATTGCAGGTTGTCGGAAGAACCTCAAAGGTGAAACTAGACCATAATAAAAATAAAATTGCAAATATAAACTTAAATATTTTCTTATTGATTTATAATATACTAATCAAGTTTGTAAAAATTGACCACATTAAAAATACAAATTATAATATAATTACTTATTGAAAATTCTAGATTTTAAGAAAACTATACTTTACCGAGTCCATACCATTGTATAACAATGTATTGTTATTGTATAACAATTTTAAATTCGTATATGGACAATAACTAACTTGATCAATTTTTCGAAAGTCAATAAAATAGGATACATAATTTGAGAGTAAACTCCCTTGATCAGGGCCAGATTTAGCTAGTCTAGCGCCCCAGGCTAATAGATGCCTTTACACACACAGGTTAGACCGGCGTGCTGGACCGCTTTCCAACCCGGGGGCTAGCGCCCCCGTGACATGAATGTAATCGACTGCTCCAAATATTACTTATTATATTACATTCTTTCGAAAGACCTACTCTCGAGCATAGCACTGTAATTAGATACTTAAATGTAATATATTTTATTTTTGCTGAACAGAAACGCGGAAATGCCTGGCGGCTTGCGCCTTTTATATTTGGACGCCGCAGGCAATGGCCTGTTGTGCCTACTGGTAAATCCGGCCCTGCCCTTGATATTAATATGCCATTAAACAAAAAGTACGGTCAATTTTGGGTGAAAAAATTAATCTCTTTTGCAATACCGGTGTCAAAAAAATATTGCAAAAATTTAAAAATAATTTGTAGAAATTATATAAACAAAAATAGGATATTTACACAATTATTGATTGATACTTTTTTAATATTATTTTGGAGGAGAAAATAAGAAAAAAATAATTTTTTTAATTTACAAAATATTATTTTTTTCGCGTTTCCGTGCACCGATTTTAACCAAAATCTAATCAGCTCTAAGTCTCAATATTCGTGTAATAAATACGAAATTTTGTTAAAAAATTTCTATTACTTTTTGAGTTAGAGCGCACACAAAATTTTGCCACATAAATACCCACATACATACAGACATTTTTTTGAAATGATGATTTTCCGCTTCTGAGATCCCAAAATGTCCAAATTCATCAAAATCTCAACTTTTTTTATCTGCATGATTACAATACTTTCTCAGACTTTGTATGATAAAGTAAAAACTGAAATTACACTGAAAATACTTTATTATTGGTATATGGTTCGGAGATACTGAACCTTACAATTTAGACAGAGTTAACGACAAAACTCCAATATTTTTAAATAAAATCTGTTCTACACACTTTATTCTAAACATTCATTTTTTAGTATATAAGAGTCACTTTTCCAAAAGATCTTTCTACAAGGCTTGGTCAGTGATGTCCAGTGAAGTCAAATTATAAATTTGATTTATTAACTGCTATTTTGTAAAATCATCTTTTGAAAGTAAGTGCCTCTTATATAACATCAAATATATAGTATAACTTCCTCAAGTACAGAGGTTTCTCAAAAAATACAGTATTATTTAAAATTTCTTAAATTATTTTCGTATCGTTTGATTACAAATATTTCATTCTACTTAACCTAATCTGGATCTCATGATACAAAAGTTATTATGTGTACAAAATAAATTTGATTTAAAATACATATGCCTCAGGTAATTGTTGCAAATTGAACACATTCCTTTAGGTACTTTTTCACAAAGTCATGAGTGATATGCTAGAAGTTAATAAAATAAATAAAAAATTAAATTTTTAAATTAAAATAACAGATCTAAAATAGTCAAACAATTTATTGTCATGCAAGGAGCAAGCAATTTCTACATGTAAAACAATAACGATCATTATATTATCTCATACTACTAAATCAGGGTTCGGGAACCTTTTACATCAAAAAATGTTAGGAACTATAACTATTTTCATACGACACAATAGGTGAATCAACAGACTTCTTCGATATCTCTCATTGTTCAAAATATTTAAAACAATTATTTTTGCAAGTAATTAATTTAAATTTATTATCTAATTATTTTGCATACATTGTGAAGGCAATGTGAGTAGCATTGCACTTCCACCACCAATTATTATCCCAAGGTACTCACTACAAGACTAAATTGAACATTTAAATTGAAAATTTCCAATCATAGTTTAGTCGAGATTTATTGGTGTGTTGGACAGTCTAGTCTCAGCTGAAGTATAAGGTTGATCGCAGGGTTAGACAGTAGCTTAGCTGCAATGATATTTTACTAAATTGTTTAGCTATTTTTCTGAAAAGAGTAACTATAGCTTAAGCCACTTGGGTTGTAAATTGTAATATTTTAATTTTAAATTAAAAAATTAAATATTAGTTTAAATATCAAGTACGTTGCGTACAATTTTTTTAGTTCTGTATATTAATCGGATGTATAGTATTCTTGATTTGCTGTCAACCAGGTTAAAATTTATACGAGTTTCTTTCGGTACATGTAAAACTTAAAAAATGTCACCCTTAATAAAGATCGATGTCAATTCCCTACAATAGGTTGTAGAAAACTCAAGGTTACTGATACTAAGGTAAAGGTTTTATGCAAAAATATTAATTTTTAAGTTATCTTCACGATTGATTCCATTTCTATTTAAAACCCAGAATTGGGGTGCTGCATAGAAACCTAGAACTGTAACTGATTGTATAAATTACGATCAGAATCGTAAATAAGTATGAAGCAAAAAAGAGTCGGCAGACTTTTTTATTTCAAAAATTAATTTTTTTTTATTTATTTAAAATTTCAGTATTTTGATCAATAAGGAATATATCAAAGAAGTCCACAATATTTATTCGCCCTATATAAACTCAATATTTCTAGTTTATTTATTGTGTTCAAACAGTTACAGTGGCTCCAGAAATTATTAATGCACTTCTATATTAGCAATGGTAAATTGCATCTTTCAAAGACTTTTTTTCTTATATAAAAATCGCTTTTACAACAATACTTATTGAATATTTTTTCTTGTAAATTTCATTCCCTTTATTTTTGTTTATATACATTTCTCTATTTCGTTGCAGCGTTTCTGAGTGGCAGTGATTTAAAGAAGATTCTCTAAATCTAAAAAATTTAATAAAATTAATATTGCTTTATACGGGAGTTTTATTAAATTTTTACGGAGTCTTTTTAAAGTCGCTGTCACTCAGAAAAATGTACAGGAACAAAAATGAACTGAATACTGCAAAATCGATTTTTATATAACAAAATAAGTTTTCGAAAGGTACAATTTACGTTGTTAACATGGGAGTATATTAATAATTTCTGAAGAAACTGTATTTATATTCTATGTGCTTTGCACTTTTCAGTTTATTAACCTTCTGGAACGAACATAACTAAATCGTAACTGCAGGTTACCAGCAGTTCCAAAAACCAATTCAAGAAAAGGGTCATTCCATATGAAATCAACCAAAAATAAATAGTTTTCAAATTCATCATCATAGATTTTTTTGAAACTTTGGTTAATTATAATCTTTAACATCCTGAGTTCAAATATAATTTTTTTTAAATTCTAACTGTTATAGTTTTTGAGTTATTTAATTTTAAAAATCGCAAAAACGACACTTTTTTCGTTCGCGCTCAACGATACAAAATGTTCTAACTTCCGTTCTATAAGTCCTACATAGTTGTGTAATAACTCATTTTAAAGAGTATTTAAAGGGCTTTAATTTGATACTAAGCTTGGCCATTTTTTAACAAAAATGAATTTTTTGGAAAACCTCAAAAAATGTTTTTGAACATTGTTTTGAGTTAGTGATTTTTGAAAATTATAAAAATAAAATATACAGTAGAACAGTGGCGTAACTGGGGGGGGGGGCGGACCGCCCTGGGCGGCAGATTGCGATATGTAAAAATTGTGAGTTTGAAAAAAGCTAGAGGATGTCGAATGTATGTTTACGAACATCTCGATGACCTTTTTTTTATTTGCTCTTAAAAATTTTGGCTTTGAAAAATAATGCTAGAGCATGTTAAATGTTTGATTACGAACACCTCGATGACCATTTTTTTTAAATTTAAGTAGAATTCTTTTGGTAGGGGGCGGCAAAATATCAGACCGCCCCGGGCGGCAAAAGCTCTAGATACGCCACTGCAGTAGAATCCGCTTAATGTGATCACTTTGGGCCAGGAACATTTTGATAACATTAATCGACTGATAACAATAAGCAAATTAAAAAAAAGAAACGTATTTTAGAAACGAAAAATTAGAGAATCTTAATTTACAGTGATTTTCGATCATTTCCACCTTCTGTTTTACCAAAAGATCTTTCGCTTTTTCGTCAACATCGTAAGAAAAGCAAGAATAAACTAAACTTATAAATTAAAATGCAAAAAGCAAAGTCCTCTTTTAGCAAAATAAAAATAAAAACACCCCATGAAACGGGAAACTTCATTAGTTTTTGTATAGAAATTAAAATGAGTGATGCGTTTTGTAAAAATATATAAAATTTCAATGACATCAGAAAAAGATCCTTAGAAAAAGAGATTATTGTGTTGGTAATTCCTTGAAAGTGATAATAATAAGCGGCTTTTTGATCACATTATCCGGTGGTTTCTGTATGTAAACTAATTAAAGTGGCCGGTTTCCAGTCAAAATGATCACAATAACCGACTGATAACATTATCTGTGATCACATTAAGCGGATTCAACTGTATTTAAAAATGCAACTCGTTTAGTTCAAGTATTATAATTACAGTACTAAGACAGTGAACAAGTATCACTTTAGTGCGCTTTAGTGTTTGATTTAGTGTTAAGTGTTATTTTTTTACAGAAATTATTTAAATAGGATTTAAGAACTATAATGGTTTGTTTAAGTTTATCAAGAAAACTGAATTTTTTAAGACTTGAATCCATTTAAAGGCTCACGGTCCTCATAAAAATTTTATTAAGGTTCTGAGTTGTTTAAACCCAAATTACCATAATATTGCTTTTACTTTTAAATTGTCCGTATCCTTCTAGAAGCCATGGGTAAAATATTTGATTGAATAGAAACTGTATAATTAACAATGTGTTCAATCCTAATTTTTCATTGGAACTAATTCTGTGTCAAAACGGGTGAAAATACGTTGTTAAGTTGCATTAAGTTAATACCTTAAGTTGCATTTTATATCATAACTGCTGATCCCATCATGATCCCACTCTGAAATTTTGATAAAGTATTCACCAAGTCACCTTTATAAATATATTTTATTTTTATAATTTTCAAAAAACACTAACTCAAAAAAATTTTCAAAAACATTTTTTGAGGTTTTTCAAAAACTTCAGTTTTGTTAGAAAGTAGTCAAGATTAGTATCAAATTAAAGCCCTTTAAATACTCTTTAAAATGAGTTTTAAAAAATTATATTTGAATTCAGGATGTTAAAAAGTATAATTATTAGCCTGAGTTTCAAAGAAAACTTTGAAATCAATCAAAAATTGAAAGAAATCAAATGGTCAATTTAAGTGATTTGTTGATTTGACATGGAATGACCCAAAAGTATCTTTCTATTTAGAAAATAACCTGCTGGAAGCTTTTTATTCAACATGGGGTAATAAACAATAAGACTAGTGAAGTCATCACAGAATGTTAGTCCCAGAAGGTCCAAAATTAAAAAATTATTTTTCAGGCTACCTGAAACTTGCCGCCTTTATATAGGCAAATATGAAAAATATCGCGTAAAAATATTCCGTATGAGGATCTTTTTCACATTTGAATAAACAAAGGTTTTAAAATTTTTGCAATATTATGAAATAAACAAAAATTGAAAAATGCCGCACGTTCCCGATTCAATTACTAAATCTTTCTATTATTTCATCCAACCCTAAGAATAACACTAAAACTAATTTGATTTTAAAATACACAGCTAGGTAACTATTTTTCACAATATAATTAATTATGTTAGGCTAAAATAATCAAAACAAACTTTCTAAATATGGCTTTTTCAAAAAGTAAAATTTGTATTTAGGAACAGTTATCAAAAATCATTTCTTTGTCTGTCCCTGAATACATTTTCTTTTTTAAAGCAACAAATATGATTTATCTGACTAACAATAAGTAATCAAATTTTTTCTTACGAATTTTCTTTCTTCAAAGATTTAAATCTATATTTTTCTCTCATTTTCATATAACTAAAGTACCACATGGCACTATTTCGTTTTTTGTTTCGAATATTAGCTCGATCGAAAAACCAATCGGCATCGTGCTCCCGACTTCTTATTTCGTTCCTAGCTTTGTGCAAGTCCAAGTACCATTCCCCAGTTATATCTTTATTTTTATTTTTCTTAAAATTTCCTTTCTTCGCTTTGAGTTTACACGTTGCTTTCATACTCTTAGTTTCTTTATCTTTATTATTTGAATTATTTTTAATCGATTTTTTCTTTTTACATTTACTGTTTTGAACAGGATTTTTGAATTTTTCTTTCAAATCTTCTTTAGTTTCAACGTTTAAAGGAATTGTTTTATTTTTATTAAAATTAAATCGTCTAATAGCCTCTTCGACTGAGATACCGTATTCTACTTTGTTTACGGTACTTACAACGCATTGTTTCAAATTTGACTTATTATAATGCATTTCGTGAATTTTAAAAGCATCCACACATCCAACAGTCGAATCAATCACCATGGCCATAGTTTTAATTTCATACTCAGTCTGTTTTAAATATAGATGCCCATGCAACGTCACAAAAGCTGAAAGACAAGCACATAGTATACAACTCATCACACCCCAAAAGCCCAAATTGTCGGAATCCCATTGGGGGTTTTTCGTACACACAATTCTATTGCACTTATAATCATCAAAATCCTTATAGTTAATGATATCGTCATATGATTCCATACATTTTTCTTCGTTCAACGAATCACTTTCACTAATGACACTGATACCATCAGAATCTGATTCAATATCAGAATTCTCCTCTAATAATTTTACATCTTGAATTTCTTCACGTACAGTTGGGGATTCCTTGTTTATAATTATCCAACTGGAAGAACTATTGGAATCTGAATCACTTACATTCTCCTTATTTTTCATACTGTTAAATTAATTTGTTACATCGATCGGATTATCTAAAACGAAACACCAAATAATGCATAATAAAATAATCTTTAATTACTTACTTCTTTAGTTTATAATCAGAATCACTATTTGCTTTACAATGAATAAGTATTATTTGAAGGTTATGTTGATAATGACAATCACTTTGACTTTCATAAATAAACAAAAGAATGGCAGCATACAAATTATGTTCAAGATGTCCAAATCCCGACGACGCAAGAGAAAGAGCGGAAAACTTGAATTATTTAAACTTGAGAAAAATTATTGTTATATTTTTAAATAGAAAAAGAAAGACCGTAGATTGTAAGTTTGAAAATTTACCCATTAAATTACTGAATTTTTTATAATGCTGTAGCCTGTAGCTGAGTACGATTGCAGCCCTGGTGGAAATATTTCTCTGAAAAAATAAAACAAAGTCTGCAGAAGTCTTACAAACTCTGCAAAAGTCTAATTCAGAGTTTTCAGAGAAATATTTCCACCAGGGAGGCTTTTCAATCAATATTATAACTGCGTCGCTTAGGCCGCAGTCCCATTTGGTAGTCGATGATGACTGCAGTGGGACTACGGTCTTCTCACTTGAGAAAATCTAGCAAATAAACATTAAAACAATCTAAGTTCCCCAAGACCATATATTTGATCTTGTAATCTTGTACATTAATTCTCCAGTTTCTCTCGGAAATTCTATTTATTATACTCCGAGGGGTGAATCGCTGAGGAATCTTGGGAAATCCAAGCAAATCAGGAGGAAATACTATAGACCAGTGGCCTAGCCAAGGGGGGGCTATAGCCCCCTTTTCCAGGTATTCCATACAAGTGGGAACCCTGTATTATCATTCCTATTTTATAAATAACTAGCTGGATACCCGGCTTCGCCCGGGGTCTCATTAAAAATATAATACTTTGCTTTAGTCTGAGTACTCCAATGTTTTCCAGTCTAGCTTTCCGTTACTGATTTATTTGTGAAGCTCAAAATACGTTTTTTTGGGGGAGGGGGGGATTACGGAAATCTTGTTAATCCGTTTATGCGCGTCAGCTAATTTTGTGAGATCTCACTTTCCTTTCAACTTTTTTAACATTTTCTTGACAAAAAGTTACCACAGTTCTAACTAATCCAAAAGGCTACCCAAATATTGCCAATGAAGAAAAACAATTTCAAAAAGGAAGTTATAGTTGTAGTTGATGAAACAGGAAAAGGTTTTAATCGCGATTAAGTGTCTATTACCTTGGTGATTTACTAAGTTCAGCTTAATTTCGCTTTATTTTTTGTTTGATAGGATTGGCCCTAAGGCCAACGAAAAGTTCAGATCTTTCAAAAAAAATTTATATAAAGCAATATGTAAAAATGTTATAAAAAATAAGTAGTAAATTCCGTATAATTGACCCTATAATATTAAATTATATTAAAAATGATTGAGTTATAGGTCTATATTTTACAAAGTTTTTATTGACCCATTTTCAAGGCAATAATAATTTAATAATTGTATTTAAAAAATGCCTTGAAAATGGATCGATTAAAAATGACTCGAAACGTTGCTCAATAAAAACATTGTAAAATATAGACCTATAACTCAATCATTTTTAATATAAATTATACAATATTTCTATGCAATAAAAATATCTCAAGCTTCCTGTTTTATTTTTCTGTTAGATCAGCTACAGAAGTGCTCTTCTTTCTACCACTTAACAAATTTGATGGTTGTTTTTGCCGTCTTTGTAACGTGCTGCATGTAGCCGATCTTAAAATCTTCTTTTCATGAAAAACTCCATTTTCTGTCACACTCGGATTTAATTTTCGTTTCGGACTTGAAGTGTACTGAGGTGGAGTTAAATTTATGGTAGATTGAGTGTAATGTTCCATACGTCTTGGAATACCTAGTTGTTTAGTCGGCAGAATTCTAGAGTTCGATAAAGTTAGAGGTTCTTGTAAAATATATCTAGGTGTTCTATGTTTTCTTTTGAGTTTACCTGGCACTGGACTGGTGAAATCAATTAAATTGTTCGTTTCTTTGCTTTCTGTTACACCAGAAAGTAATTCGATAGAATCGTGTGCTACTTTAATCATGGTTGTTAAATTATTACGTATGATTTGATCTTTTTCAAAGTAACTTATTGGCATTTTTGGAGAAGTTAGAGGTTCTTTTAAAAATTTTTCAGGTGCCAAACATTTTCTTTCGTGTTTGCCTTGCACTGGAGGAGTGTTTAAATTAATCAAATTAACTGAAGGGTTTGTACAATTTTGAATACTTGAAATTCTATTAGACGATTTAGTTTCCTTGATTTTTTGTGTATAAGATAGCGATTCAATAGTATCGTTTGCAATTTTGATGATGGTTGTAAAAGTATTACACAATATTTTATCCATTTCACAGATTGTTACTGAAGTTGAGCTGGATTGAGGTAAACCTGTAGAAAAGTCATTTTCTAAAAAATAAAGACGGTGTAAATTTTTCTTTACGTTACAAGTATTCTTGTTGGAATTATCGATGATTTCTTCATCATTGTAAATGATACTTGGTTTCTTAAAGGCATTCATGTTTTTCAATAGCTGATCAGCAATTTTTAATGTGCTCTTTTTTTTGGTAAAATATTACTTTCCAAATTCTGACTGACAAAATGCAAGCTGTTAATTTAAAGTCTAATTAAAAAATGTAACTTACTATTTGACAAATTTCAATTTCTTCCACTTTAGTTTTACTTTTGCAGATAACTAATTTAAAAGGTGGGTTTTGATAAGCAATATTAAAAATGGTGAACTATTATTATTTGTTAAATTTTCATTTTGATAATTAAAGAAAACTGCAGACTTATATTAAATAGTTGTTATTTAAAAATTTCAAATTGTTTATAACAAATACAATACTTTGTATCCAGCTGTTCTTAATATTAAATATAGAGTAAACAAAATACCAACAAGCAATTTACTTAGAAACTACACTTGAAGTGACAACCAGGTTCCTTAATTTACATTACCACTGGTATTAACAGAAAAACTCACAGAAAATAAAAAAAAAACAATTTAAAAATTATCATAGAAACTTAATTTGCCCTATTTAAAAATGAGGGAGTCCAGCGCTTAATAGGTGATGGTACTTGACTGTCTTTTAACTTACGGTCGGCTTCTTGTTGTTCTACCAAGATTTTGTGTTTCTCCACAAATGCGGCCAATGGATCATCATAACTGCTGTAATATTTTAGTACATCTCGAACATCTTCAATTTCAGATTCCCCAATTGCTAAAAATATTTAAAATGTTAGAATAAAATTTTATAGAAAAATAATTTGGTTAATTTTCAAATTAGATGCTTTGTAAATCTTGTATTGAAAACTAAATTTAAATCGGATTTTAGAAATAGGCGTCAAAACAAAAATTTTATGAAAAAAAAAACAGAAAAAGTAACCAAAAACCAACTTAAAAAATTTTATTTGTTAAATAAGTACGTAAATACGTTAGCTATAAAACCATTGTATATACCTCTTAATTGTAAATAAAATTTTGTTCTACAAAGTCTTTTTCAGGTTGAACCAGCAAAATTTTCAATAAACTAATCATGGATTAATTTTCAAAATCAAAATTATGACAATTAATAATCGCAAAATCAGAAATTTTAACCAAAATTACCTCTTAAAAATGTAGCTAAATCGATTAGGGCAGTGTCGTGGTCAGATCCTACCCAGCGGTTGAGTTTAAAAACATTTTCAGGATGGAATTTTACTGATTTCAAGTTCCAGTCAATCACAATAACCTAAAAATGTAATTCAAATAAGAAAATACATAAAACATAACTAATCTATGCATACTTTACGTAAGTCTCGATTTAATTTATCCAAATTTTTAATATGATGTCCATCGGCAAAATGAGTGGCATCACGTACTAATTTATATGATATATGGTTTTTAGGATCCAGTGCATCAATAATAGGAAAAACTGTCATTCCGGTTTCAGCTGTGTACACTACTATTTCGTACATTCCACTAAGACTTTCTAAGAATGGTTCAACCCCAGGACGCTTCTTAAAACGCCAGCCAGTTTTGTATGTCCAATCAGGATGTACCAAAACGTCAGTCATTTCGAGTACTAAAGTGTAAGGAGGCTGATAATATGGATAAGTAACAACATCTGGCAGTAGCTTTTCACGTGAAGGTTCTTTTAAAAGCTGCAAAAAAAATCTTAAAATATTAATTAAACAAAAAATTCCTAAGATTTCGAACATTTCCTTAGATTTTCTACATTTACTTAAATTTCCCCGGGTTTCTCTTCACTTATACACCAGATTTACTTACACTCTCAAGATAATTTCAAAATCCTTCTCAAAGACTGTGTAGTCGAGACTATGGAAGTTTGATGCAATAAATGCTTATAAAATTTCAGAAACCGGAAACCCATTCAGATATTTCAGATGAGTGGAACTTTTCATACAACACCACATCAAAACACGATTTCCGGTGGGAGGGCTGACGGTAGGGATGGTCAGCCCCCCCACGGGTTGAATGTGGACCGAATCGAAAAAAAAAATACACAAATTATGCACCAATTATGCACTCTTGAACCACCCTAGTCTCGATTTTTGCACCTGCACCGATGTTCAGAAAAAAAATATTTTTGATTTCTACGATTTCTATTTAATGAAAATGGCGTGTAAAGTTTTTGATTACCGATCAAATCGAAAACAAAAAATACACAAATTATGCACCAATTATGCACTCTTGAACAGTACACTTTCATCGTAGACTGTTCATGCCTTCGACAGAAAATGAAAACACAAATAAATCTAGGTAATAAGAGATTTTATTATTGCACGTGTAATAATTGCACAAAATCACAGCAGGATTTGTATGTGTTCAAATGCCGTATACAAGGAGGTGTATAGTTGGCTTGAATTTTTTAGAGAGTTTTGTCTCCTTCAGTCGTAAGTCGTTGAATTCCATCCAGCTTCTATCTTTTCTTCGGACGATTCCTGTAAAATGCCCATCGTCTGTCGCTGTGGCACCATCATTGGATCTTCGTTTGATCGCCAATCGTATATACTAATTAATCAGGCCTTTTAGCAAATACGGCTTTGCCATGAAAGACATTTTGATTTCTTTCGGGGTTCTGTTCAGTTCGAAATCATTGGCTTTTTCACCAAAGTCATAAACCTCAAATATTAGGAATGGTCCTGAAATAAGTGAACGATAGGATAGATAGATTTTTACTCACATGAAAAGTCCGATCAAAAAATTAATTGTTGTTGAATTCTCTGACACATTTGCATTCGCTCAATGAAATAATATTACATTTCAGACTTTTCGGACGTTTTATTCAGTTAAAAAGAAATTATGTGTTGTTATTTATTTAACCCATCGCGGTCAAAATTTTTTTTCAAATTTTTTAACATTTTTATATTGAGTTTATTACGAAATTACGAAAAAATATTTAAAAAAATTTAATTTAGTTTTCAATCACCAATAAAAATAAGTTTTTTTCCATTAATCGAATTTGGTTGTGGTTAGGCTAAGTTTATTATGTTATTAGATAAACTTAAATGGTAGAAATCGAAAATATTTTTTTTCTAAACATCGGTGCAGGTGCGAAAATCGAGACTAGGGTGGTTCAAGAGTGCATAATTTGGGTATTTTTTGTTTTCGATTCGATTGGTAATCAAAAAATTTACACGCCACTTTCATTAAATAGAAATCGTAGAAATCAAAAATATTTTTTTTCTGAACATCGATGCAGGTGCAAAAATAGAGACTAGGGTGGTTCAAGAGTGCATAATTTGTGTATTTTTTTTTTCGATTTGGTCCACAATCAACCCGTGGGGGGCTGACCGTCCGTACCGTCAGCCCCCCACCGGAAATCGTGTTTTCCCGGTAAACGAAAAGAGTGCAAAAGTTTTCTCTGGTGGTAATCGAAAGTGCATAAAAAGAGCATTATTCTGCATTTTTGAAATTCGAAGATGGAGGGGCTAGATGGGCGGAGGTGCCCGAAAGCCACTAACCAAAGATCAAACTGGAATATGGATATAGCCAGAAACCATAATGCCCATAATCTCTTATGACGCAAAACTGTACTCATACTCTTGCTACAAAGTATCCAGTAGATCCTAATTGTGAGGAAAAGAAAATTTTCCTCTTCTCATAAACTGAAGATTGTGAAGAAAAATATAAACCTTCCATAATTTTGTAAAACTGATCTAGTGCCCCAAGTAAAGCAATCAACAAATTTATATAAACTATGTATAAAAAGTAAAATCATCTCTTGAGAATTAGCAAGCAATATTTTGATGAATATACAAAATACCAAACATGCAAAAAAATTGTACTTTTTAACTTTTAAAAAAGTAAAGTTTCATTTACCCGTTTGTAGTAATCTATTTCAGAGTAAGTCCTAAATAAGTATTGTTTTGCGGTAGCCATGTTACTATACGCATCTTCTACAGGTTCGCCATCATCTCCAATCTTTGGTTGTCCTAACGTGATAATTAAATAAGCTCCGGTAAATGTTATGGTCACTCCAAAAAAGATTAAAGTATATTTCATTGTACGCCATGCAGATTCTCGTGCACGTTTTGCTTCTTCCTCATCGTCTTGTTCGTTAATCGGTTGAGAAATTTCCTTTGATAATTGAGATACATTTTTGGCTATTAGTTTCGACAACGGAGTACTTGCTTTATCAGATTCGGTATATTTAGCGTCTAAAAACAATGTGATACTTTTAGAATTAAGAATTAAAATGTAACCTCTACTTACCATTAGAAAATACAGCTTTAGATATCAAAAAACTTGGTGCGTTTATAACAGTTCGATAATGTAGTACTTCATCGGATGGAAAGCGTAATTTAGTTTTTACAACATTATTCAAAACTCGAAGTAATCTATTACGAACGCTAAACATTTTAACAATATTCCTACAATATTCTCATAAAATGCCGATTAACCTCACTTTCTTAAATATTATTACCGACATAAGGTGAAATCACGGTATGCTAACTTCTTAACAAACTTTGGTATCGTCTTGCAGTGCCATCTTAAAGTAATGTATTAAATAGCACTATTTTAAAATAAGACATTCAAATTATATTTATTATAAAATTGATTTTATTACTACCTAAATAAGCCTAACATAATCAATAAGTATATCATAAATTATAAATTTATAGCTTAAATCTATATATATAAAAATGGATGTATGTATGTATGTTCCTTATAGACTCCTAGACCGCTTGACCAATCTTTATGAAATTTGGTGTATAAGCTAATTACGATGCTGCGAAGAAGATAGGCTACTTTAAAACGGCTTTCAACAAACTTTAATAAAATATGTGGCAAATAGTGCCTATTCATCGGATCAACAGATCGACGGATCAACAGATCGACGGATCAACGGATCGACGGATCAACGGATAATTGGATTAACTTCCCTATATAGGACATTACCCTTTCAGTACAAATGTAAAAGTTTCTGTGAAAATAGAGACTACTTTGTTAGATTGTTAAACTCATCTTAGATAAAATACATTCAATGCCACCAAAAAAAGCAGCTGTTGGAAATAAATCATCAAAAGCTAAGAAACTCAGGGAAAAAAGAGCTGCTGAAACGGAGGAAGAATGTGAAGCTCGGCTTTCACAAAACCGCAATAGAGCTTCAACGTCTAGAGCTGCTGAAATGGAGGAAGAACGTGAAGCTCGGCTTTCACAAAACCGCAATAGAGCTTCAACGTCTAGAGCTGCTGAAACGGAGGAAGAACGTGAAGCTCGGCTTTCACAAAACCGCAATAGAGCTTCAACATCTAAAGCTGCTGAAACAGAGGAAGAACGTGAAGCTCGGCTTTCACAAAACCGCAATAGAGCTTCAACGTCTAGAGCTGCTGAAACGGAGGAAGAACGTGAAGCTCGGCTTTCACAAAACCGTAATAGAGCTTCAACGTCTAGAGCTGCTGAAACGGAGGAAGAACGTGAAGCTCGGCTTTCACAAAACCGCAAAAGAGCTTCCACATCTAGAGCTGCTGAAACGGAGGGAGAACGTGCAGCTCGGCTTGAACAAAACCGCGACAGAGCTTCTGCGTCTAGAGCTGCTGAAATGCCCGAACAACGTATCGGACGACTTGATGCCAACCGCTTACGGTTGGCTCGATTAAGACAAACATTGGATTTAACCTTGAAGCATTTCATTATGACAAAGATTACGATTACAGAAATCACAGGGATGTAGTAATAGGACCAATGAATTTAGTTTGCTTGCATTGTCGTGTTTTGAAGTTCGCTAAGGAATCACCAGGAATGTGTTGTTCGAACGGCAAAGTTGTTTTGCCACCGCTGATTGATCCACCTGAGCCATTTCTGAGTTACCTTACTGGCACCACTCCAATTTCAAAACACTTCCTGCAAAACATTCGCAAGTACAATTCATGCTTTCAAATGACTTCATTCGGGGCAACAAACATTGTTTACAACACCGGTTACATGCCCACATTCAAAGTGCAAGGCCAAATATATCACCAAATCGGTTCGTTCCTCCCAGTACCGCAACAAAATCCAAAGTTTCTGCAAATATATTTCACTGGTCAAACAAGTAACGGAAAGCAAGATTGGAAATCGTTCGAGTACGTAGACTAATGCAAAGTATTTTATTTTTAAAGAGACCCCGGGCGAAGCCGGGTATCCAGCTATAATTTATATGGCAGAACGTTCGCCGAGTCACTTGGTATATTAATTCTGAGGCGGTACGATGTTCTAGAGTTTTACAAATAATTTATATGGTTCAAGTTCTGAGGCGATACGAAGTTCGCCGGGTCAGCTAGTAATCTCTATAATGTGAAATAAACTTAAAAAGCTAAAATCAAGTTAATAAACTTATTGAAAAAAAATTTCCAAAAATAAAAATTAATAATAAAAGCATCTTACTTTAAACAAGGTGGAACTCGCTTTTGCGACAGTTCTTAGGCTTCTATACATCTACTTTTTCGGTAGGTTAAATTATTTGGGCTTTATTTTATTCCAATTTTTAATGCCTTAATCTTTTAATTAGGTAGATTTTTTCTGAATAATCTGAATAATTAATACCAATCTAAAAATATTCTATATGAAGTAAAATTGTTTTAAGAACGTGCGTTCTGATTGGTTTTGAATTATGCGGACAGACGGACAGACGGACACGGAGCTAGATCATAAGGCTTCTTCCTATACGTTGTATAGAAGCCTAAAACTACTGCTCCCTTTAAAAAGAAAACACTAATTTTTTCTTCTTCACTCTACAACATAAATTCTCGGACACTTAACTCCAAAAAATCATATTTCTTAATTCTTATTGTTTAACTTTCGCAATAGCTTTTCCCTTGTATATTTCCAAGAGCACCCGATCCAGCCTTGCGCTAACATAGAAGTCACCGCCTCTCAATCCACACCGTCAAAATCCAGCATCAGATGAAGGAGATAAATCTTACTTGCAAAGACGGTTATTACAATAATAACTGGTTGAAAATTTTTACTATATTTAAAAAAATTACTATTAATTCAAAAAGGTACAAATACAGATGCACTATTATTTTATAGCAAACTCATGTGTGCAAAGTAAAGAAATTAAATTATATTTTTTAGTAATTTGAAATCGGTGAAAACCGTTGATTTATTACCAATCTTAGAAGTAGATTTTATTTAATTATGTCATACCCGGTATATAACAACTGCGTAGCAGTAACCAGGTTTTCAAAAATTAGAGTCAAGCACAATGCATAAGTGCACGTGAGGACCCAAGACTGAAATAAGAATAATAATAATAATAATGTAATATTTAATTTCTACATGATGGACTATATTTAGTATGTGACAAACGTTAACCAGGCAGTACTACAGACAACTCCACCTAGTGGTGAATGATTTAACTATAACTAATCTTGTTATAGTAATATCCTAACTTCTGGACAAAATGTGAAAGAAAGACATGGGATATGAATATAAGAGGATATGCTATATTAATTTTAACATACAGACATTCTGTTTTGGATAAGATTTTTTTATAATTTACATACTGTAGCCCTGACGACATTCACAATAAAGTTGGGAATCAAAACGTCAACCATTTAAACAAGTTTTTTATTTAAATCCCTGGTCCAATAATCTCAAAAATTAATCAATTTATTTCGAAAAATGTACAAAAAGAACAGGTCTACAATCTTCAATTTGTGATCAACTGTTTTTCAAAAAGTTGGAAAAAATTGCGGATGTCTTTTATAGACAATCCCGAACGTGCGGAAAAGGAGAAATAGAAAAAACATAGGTACCAATAAAGAAGAAAATCGACAGGGGTAAAAAAACAATAATTATAAAATGCAAAAAGATAATATTGTGTACCGTGTACTATTAAACACGACACATTTTTTATTTCATATATAAATTAAAATTTATAGAATCACAAAAATTATTTATCAGCATGTTTTACAAAATTCAAAATTTTTATTAATGAAATATCTTGATTTTTTTCATTATTTTGTTACTCTACAATTTGCAGTCATTTTTGAGTTTGCTTTACAATTTATTAAAAAATAATTTTTTCCTATCAGATTATCAGAATTCCCAACTCTTATCATCTGGTACCCAAAATGCCATGTTGGTACAAGCTGAAGCTAGTAACATGTATTTGGGATTGAACTGAACGGACTGTACAGGACCCGGATGTTTTGCATTTAATGCGCAAATCTTACAGCCTGTCTCCGCATTCCAAACATGAACTTGCCCTGTTATTGAACCACTAAACACGAATTGTGAGTCTGGACTATACGACGCCTCGAAAGGAATTCGTTCGTTGTTCAAATGCCCCGAAAATGTCTGTAAAGTAGTACCGTCGAAAGCATGCACTAACCGACTGTAAGAACCATTTGTACTTACCAAGATAGTTTTTCCATCTGGCGAAAATTTCAGACCTTTCCAATCACATCCAGCTTCTTTTTTAAAATGGAAAGTAACAAATGGTCCTTTGGTGATGGAACGCAAATCATACAGGTGAATCATTTCAGAATTGACTCCAACTGCAAATATTACGCCTTGTGGATCGTATGATGCTGTTGATAGATTGGGTATACTCAACAAGTCGACACTACTTTGGGACCTAAAATCCCATAATCTCAGAGTATTATCCAAAGAACAGGAAATGAATGATTCTTTACTGGGAGATAAACACAATGATATAACTCTTTTGGAATGTCCTGCAAAGTAACAAACAAATTTTTTTTTCGGCAATGATAGATATCGTATTTCGTCGTTGTCCTTGGTGGAACTATACAAGACATTGTGAATGCAATCGGTGAAATGTATTAAATCTGCACCATATTTTGTACTGTCTACTGTTCCTTTTAGATTTCCGTCATCGCAATCGTAGACTATAATTTGGTCGTCTTCGCTACAAGAGACCAATCTTTCTCCTTCTGGGCAAAAGTCCATTGCAGTAATTTTTTTCGTATTTTCACGAAACACTCGAGCAACTTTAAAATCGCGTATCACTTTATCTTCTAATTTGATCTTCATTTCTATATGGAAAATTATACGGAAAACTAATATCTATTTTATTTTTTAAAAAATCAACAAAAAACATGGACGGACTTATTTTAAAACTGAAGTAAATACATACTCGAAAACAACACGTGTCTACTTTACATTATCAAATGCTTTATATGCACTGCAAATATACAGAATAATTTCAATTTGGAAAATTTGCAAATTTACACCGAATTTTTAAATTTTTGAAATATATCCATTAGAAGCCGCAAAAATATTTTTTTAATTTTCAATCTAAATTTCGGTAATAATTTTATTTTCTTTAATTATTTTTGTAATTTATTGCCCACTGAGGGTTAATTATTTAATTATGTAAAATAAAATTATTTGTACGGCACTGACGTTTCCATGGCAGCCATTTGTGTGTATTGTCATTAACCTTAACCAATATGTTTAGTTACTTTACAAACTGTAATTATTAAAGCAGTAATGTATATTTATTTAAGTAAAAAGGTAAGCTATAATTCTGACTTTATATTATTGTGGTTAGTTTATTTCATTTTTTTTCAGATAGCAATTCCTAACAATACAAAAATTAATTGTCTAGCATGGAACAAAGAAGACGGCTACATAGCACTTGGTGGAGAAGGTGGTCTTCTAAAAGTATTAAAATTAGATTCAGGTATAATTTTTCTGATTAATAGTTTAAAACAAGTTTCTAGATTTACTTTTTAGGAAATGAATCTAACGTTAACAAATCAAAAGGATTAACGGCTGCAAATAATTTATCTATGAATCAAACTTTAGAAGGCCATTCTGAAAGTATACAGGTAATCACATGGAATCAAAAACATCAACGTTTGACTACAAGCGATCAAAATGGAATTATTATTGTATGGATGCTGTACAAGGTAAGCAAAGCATTGTTAACTTATACGAAGTAACGTTTCTGTTTTTAGGGTACGTGGTACGAAGAAATGATAAACAATAGAAAAAAGTCGATTGTTGTGGGTATGGCGTGGAGTGCCGATGGTTCAAAAATCTGTATAATATACGAGGATGGAGCTGTTATAGTGGGATCTGTTGATGGGAACAGAATATGGGGTAAAGAACTAAAAAGCGTTCCGCTATCAAAAGTTCAGTGGTCTCCAGACGGAAAATTGTTATTATTTGGTTTGAAGAATGGACAAGTACACCTTTACGATAATTTAGGAAATTATATAGTAAGTCAATCATTGTTTTATTAAATTGACTTTAATAGCTTTGTGCCCCCATCGCATTTGCATTTAAACTTTTCTGATCTCTTGATGTATTGTAGCTGCTTGAGTATGTTTATTTAGTATTTTGTTTCTTAGATGCCTATTGATGTGATGTGTTTAAAAGGAATGGAAATTCCTATCATAAGCATGGATTGGTATAACGGTAAATTTGGACATATTTATTCCTTATGTCCTACCTTAGCTATTTGTTATGAGAATGGTTTTCTGCAATTGATGTGCAATGAAAGCGATCCAAGTACATTTCATCTTAATTTTTGTAAATTTTATTTTATACAGCAATTTTCCAGATCCAATTATTGTTGATACGAAGATGAATGCTACAAACTGTGTTTGGAATCATAATGGTTCCTTAATTGCCATTGCAGGTCAACAACATCAGCGTGAAGAAAACAAGGTTATCAATATTGTTCAATTTTTCAGTCCATTTGGAGATGTAAGACAAATTGTGTTACGTAAGTTGAAACTTGACTTTAATGATATTTTATGTGTGCAGCATTTACGAACTTTAAATTTACCTGGACATCTGGTCACAAGCTGTTCCTGGGAGGAAGGATCTTTGAGAATTGCACTAGGGATTGATTCCTCTGTTTATTTTGCTAACATCAGACCTGACTACAAATGGTGCTACTTTAAAAATACAGTTGTGTTCAGCTCGTGCAGGTTACAAAAAGCTGGAATTTGTGTGTCTTTTTGGGACATTTTAAACAATCAGGTATGGCTTAAATCAAAATAAAGTGCAAAGCTTTTATATGTTTTTTTAGTGTCATGTCCGATATGTACCAGCGTTGTTAGGTATGGCAGCTTATAAAGACCACTGCGTTTTGGCAATTCATGTAAACAACGAAAAATCTGCAAATCAATATGGACTTTTGTTGTGTAACACTTTAGGCACCCCAGTTGATGGTAAGTTTTATATATGTAAAAATAATTACCTACACACTAAGATCAATTTTTTAGGAAAATACACTGATATTGAAATTAAATATGTGGCAATGAATAGTTCGCATGTTGTGGCAGCATCAAAAAATAATTATTTGTTGTGGCAATACAAAACTCCAAAATCATCAGTCGTGCAATGTAAGAAAAACCATAATATAAAAATGTGGAACAGAAAATTATAATTAAAATTTTAGTGAGGGATTCAAGGTGTGAAACATTTCACGTTGATCAAGATCCCGATGGACCTTTTTTGATAGCAAAGGATTATAAAATGCCTGGAACCGAAAGTCCTAAACTTGATACTCACGAATCACTTGATCCTATATCCTGCGTTGCACTCTCTGACAAATATTTAATTATTGGTAAAGAATCGGGTGTAATTAAGCAGTTAACTGTTCCACGTGTGGTAATGGTTAATACCCACATTTTACATGCAAGACCCCACAAAATGTTACTTAATTCAAATTCAACGTAAGTAAATTTTCACCAACCAATGGAAATTGTTGAATGTGTTTTTTCAGGAGATTAGCAATAATTGACGTAACGGGAGCTTTAGTCGTGCTGGACATTACCGAAGGTTCTCTCCATTACCATGCTAAAGAAAATACAAGACTGGAACGTCGAGACGTATGGGCTATGTGCTGGGCATCGGATAATCCCCAGCTGCTTGCTATTATGGAGAAAACTAGAATGTACATTTTTAAAGGAATCTATCCCGAGGAACCCATTTCCAGCTCTGGATATATTTGCAGTTTTCAGGTATCCAAACAAATTTTTTTTTCAATTTTTTATTTATAACTTGCCTTTTAAAGAATTTAGAGATACAAGGAGTACTATTAGATGAATTAATGGAAACCCCCGAGAAGCCTTCTAAGGAACACTTATTTAAACTTGAAATCAAAAGTTTGAGAGATACTCGTGAATTGTTAGAAAAAGTTGGCATAAGTGAAGCAGCCCAATTTATTGAAGATAATCCCCATCCTCGTTTATGGTAAGTTTACAAAAACAAGCAAAATTTTTAAATTTAAAAAATACTTGACTGCTAGTGATTTGAGTTTCACAGTCAATTGGGACTGCTTCAATCAATCTTAAATATTATTTTAGCTTTTCTTCAATTTTGTCTTACTTTTCTTATTACCTAATTTAGCATTTATATAATAAATTAAAGAAGTAATTGAAAATACGATAGAAATCAAACCGATTAAGAAAATTCCTATAATGTCGAGATGTAAAATTTTATAAACTGGCAATCGCCTTGTAGGTGCAGATAAATGATCGACATTCCCGTAATTTATTATATATTCCACCCAAAAAATTGCTCTCTCTAGTGCTCCACCTAGAGGTTGATGGCGATATTTTGCAGACAAGGCTTTCATGTTGTCGGTGTACCTGATGGAGGAAACAAATTGTATACAAAAATTACGTCTTGATGTTTTTACTTACATGTCGGTGTTCAGTATCTCGTTAATGGCTTCGCCAATCATATCTTCATTCAGTTTATCCTTGGATAACTTAATTCCTGCTTTTTTTGATGTTACTTTAAGAGCATTTATTTCTTGATCACCAAAAAATGGAATGCAGATTAAAGGCACACCATGGTACAATGCTTCTTGGGTGCTGAGAGCCCCACCATGATTTATAAATAATTTTATGTTTGGATGACCCATAATATCATTTTGGGGCAACCACTTTCTAATAATAACATTTTTTGGAACCCCATCTAAATCAGATTCAAATTTCCAGAGAACTGTTTGTTGAAGTTTAGAAAAAGCAGCTAAGAGTGACTTAATAATGGAAGACTCCAATTTATCGGATCTTAGGTTAGTTCCTAGCGAAAACAATATCACACCTGATTTAGCGGCATCCATTATTTCTTGAAGATCCTAAAAAATGTCTTATTATATTTTGCTGTAACTTTTAAGGCTTTTACTTGAGGAAGAGGGAGGGATGGTCTGGCATGTAAACCTCCAACGGTTATTATATTCGGCGGCAAAATTTTTGGATAATCCAAGATTGGATCCGTGTTACAAAGAATCAAACTGACGTTGTTTTCCAATTGTTCAAGCGTGGATTCCATTTTTGGATAATTTTTCGTAACTATGGCTTCTTCTTTCGGTTGGTGAACATACAAAAAGTAAATTATTTCAAAGTATGTGTAATAAACGTTGTAAATTCGTTGAACGAAGTTCATTTTATCTGTATATTTAGTACTATAGAAAGGGTCATAGACTGTAAAAGGAAAACTTCCAAATGAAACTGCTAATGTTGGTGGTAACAAAAATGGAATTAGTGCAATTGATGGTGGGTTATTGAATCTTTCGGTGAATATGTACATATATCGACCAATTGATGAATCGTAGATAATAAGATCAAATTTGAAATCTTTCGGGTAATTCCATAAAATTTGAAACCCTTCAGTAGAATGATCTAACTCTACTACCAGTAAATTAATGTTGGACCAACTTCTGATCAATTTGGTTGTTTCTTCATTTACCAGTTCATTCATATCGAACCTTTTCTGTATTTCTTCATAAATACCTAAAATGAAGCTAATGAGTACCAACCCTGTATTGAATATTTTTATACGCACCTTTCATTGTTATCACTGTTAAATTTGTTTGAAGTTCTTTTTTTTCTGTTTCGTGTGTAAGAATGGTGACATTGTGACCTCTTTCCACAAGTCCTACCGCCAATGTCTTGTGAAAAATGTGATGACTAGGTGAAATAATAGGGGTTACAAATAAAATATTAGCGCAATATGAAACAATCGCATTATAAGTTAATAAAATTAGCGAGATTTTAATAAACATTATGCCAGCGTTTAGAAATGTATACTAAACTTATAGGTTGCAATTTTAAAATAACCTTTGCTACAATGTAATTTATTATGTATTTGATTATTAATTTGTATTGATTTGTATACTGCAATTTTGACACAAGATAATTTTTTGCAACTTTAGAATAAGATAACACATAGATAAACCACAGCCGTGGATTGGTGTGATTACTGGTTGAGTTACAGAGCGGAAATTCTGGGTTCGAATCTCGGACTTGACAGACTTTTTTAGCTCGGCCTTCCGGTGTGCATCAACACGTTGTGGCCACAACATCGAAGGTAGCATAATGGGCCCGATATGTGGCCTGAGTGCATGCAAGCTTCGGCCTGCCCTCCACTTCCAATCCTAATCACATAGTATAATAAAAAAAAATAAGGTATAAAATATAAAAAAGGACACAGTTTGTCTGTTGACTTCCCCAAGCACTGAGGTGTCTGCCAAACAGAATTGCAATATCGGTGCAACAGTAACCTCTTCTACAACTTACAAATGTTTTATTTAATAGCAGGGCTGTTCCAAGCCAAAATTACAGCGTACTACTTTATGGAAAAAAATTGTAATAGATTTTCTGAATTAGTAATAGAATTAATAATAAGCAGTTGTCACTGCGATTAGAATAAAATTGTTAATAGTGTTGCGCACCTACCCTGAAAATTTCGTAAATCCCAAAAAATTATTTAGCCTTCTAAATGACGAATAAAAAAACACGTTTACATGCGCAAATTATATAGTTTTATGTATCTCCTGTAAAAAACGCTTATTGGGGAGCGTTCATAAACTACGTGGTTTGGCCAAGGGGTGGGAGGGGTTAGGTAGAATGCTACGCAGGGCTACGTGAGGGTACGGGGGGAGTTATAGTCAAGCTACGTAGTTTTCTTCATTTATTATGAAAGCAATTTGCAAAATATAAGCGACAACATAATATGGATATTTATTTCCGTATTTGGATTTTTTTTATTATTTATGTCACTATTATACGACTTAGGCGAAAAAATAATTTTAATTTTGTATTATTAAAGTGAATATTAGCGCATCTTTAATTATTCTAGTGTTCTTTAAAGTGTCACTTCAAGTTTCAAGTGTTATATTGATGTGAAATGACCCTGCACAATAAACTTTACGAGGCTTATCGGAAATGTTTTTCCAACGAGGTTTCAAAAGCCAAAATCTAAAATGATGTTAATGAGTTATGGAAATCTTTTAAGCAGGACACAACATGTCTTCTGGACTTTATATGAAAAAAAACTACGTTCCATCTAAGGGGGGGGGGGGGTAGGGGTATCATGGTAAAAGCTACGTTAAGCTACATGATGGGAGGGAGTGGTTCTAAAGAGGTCAAAATCAAACTACGTGGTTTATGAACGCTCCCTTGGCTGTTAACGTGGTTTTCTACTTAAGTCTTCGAAATTATAAATTTATTAGTTTATTACCAAGAATTAAATTTATATAATTTCCCACTTGTTTAAAAAGTAAGAATTATTGCTACGATTTTGAGAATCGAAGAGCACTTAATATCAAAACTCAAACTGCCGCTACTGCTAAATTCGCATTTTACAGGATAAATAATATGTGTGTGAGAATCGCACTTCGCATGGCAATCAAATTCTTATACCTTGTCGACGTCATTACCAAGAAATTTTTATAATTTCATACCTATTTAAAAAAAAGTTGCTAATTTGAATTTTTTAAAAATAGTAATAGATTTAGTCAAAAAGTAATAGGGTAACAGTATTTAATTAAAAGTAATAGATCTATTACACTTGTAATAGCTAGAACAGCCCTGTTTAATAGTACTAAATAGTAAATAACGCAAAAATTAAATTACAGTAGTATAGTAGTGGAGCTATAAACCTAAGCTCAAATCTTCTTATTTTTGCATTGCTTGCAGAAGTGCAAGACATCAGTATCTGTGGTTGGCACTTAAAAGGTCATAAGTACATTTTTTGAGAAATAAGGATTTTTATAGTGCCGACCACGTTCTTTAGGATAAGTTTAGTTGGACAAACAACCTCTACCTGTAGTAAAAAATCAAACGTTGACAAATATATTTAAAAAATATTTTTACATAGTAACTTAAATAATTCATTTTTATAGGCGCTTACTGGGAGAAGCAGCTCTTAAAGATCTCAACCTTAAAGTAGCAGAAGAGGCATTTATTCGTTCTCTCGATTATGCTGGCGTTCAGTTTGTTAAACAGCTGGAAGGGATGACTACTCCAATACAAAAAGCTTCAGTTGCAGCTTATTTTAAAAATTTTGACGAAGCTGAGAAATTATACACAGAGGAAGATAGACGGTATTTGTGTTTTTAAGAAGTGTCGATTTAAATAACCAAATTTCTTTTAGAGATTTATCATTAAATTTACGTGTAACCTTAGGAGATTGGTTTCGCGTTATTCAAGTTATGAAAAACGGAGTGTCTGCTCCTGATCAACTTTTAGAAACGGCTTATAATCGCACTGCAGATTATTTTACTCACAGTAATAACTGGTAAGTATGATCATCCTGATGTAGATATATTTTAATTTCTGAAATATTGTGGTATTAGGAGTGCAGCAATCGAATATTATGAATTAGCAAGAAATAAACAAAAAATGATTGAATCATATTTTCAATTGCAAGATTACAAGTCATTAGAAGTTATGATGGAGCAGTTAGATGATAATGACCCCTTACTGAAGTACATAGCCAAAATATTTATTGCTGAAGGGGATTTTTCATCAGCTATACGAGCTTATTTGAAGGTAGTTGTAAAATTTTTGAAAATATTTAATTTCCTTGTTTTTTTCTTAGATAAATGACATTGATACAGCAATTCACATCAGCGTTTTAAATCATCATTGGGATCAAGCTGTTGAAATAGCAAAAAAGCATCGTATTCAACAAGTGTCCAAACTTTTTGTAGATTATTCCGAACATTTACTTAAAGAAGGAAAAATAAACAGGGCTGTTGAAATAAATGTACAAGCTAAATATTGGTTCACAGCAGCTAAATATACAATCAAGGTATGAATTTGAAATTAATCTGCAGGTTTCCCGACAGAAAAGGTGCAGGTTATAAACCTGAATTTGAGCTTATCTTACTTGGCTGTGGCCTGTGCCAATTTTGGATAGATTAGAAAAAAAGTTAATCCTTTACCTGGGGTCAAATTAGTTGCTCAACATCAACAGTGATATGCAACCGTCAAATTTACGACAGAAGATGTTGATTAAATTTTATGTTTTAGTTTGCAGAACATGAATATAAGAAAGCAAATATGCGATGTAGTAAAATTAAGCGCATTTACGTATATGCTGGTCGCCTGATCGAACTATACAAGAAAGAATTTAAGAGTGGTATGTCCCGTAAAAAAATTTGTTTTAACAATGTAATAAAAAATCTTTTACAGAGGAACAATTTGATAAATTCTCCGACACAGTTATCTTAGACAACAGATGGAAACATGCAGAAGCATTTCATTTTTACATTTTAGCACAACGACAATTATATGCAAATCAAATTTATGATGCAGTACGCACATCATACAAACTCCAGAGTTATGTATCAACTACGCCAATACCGGCAGAAAATATTTACCGTTTGTTAGCACTTGCCTCGTATCTTTCTGGAGTTTATAGTCTGTGTTCCAAAATGTTTGTTAAACTTGATACACTAACCACGGTAAGATTTTTATTATCAGCTGAAAACTTTAAAAAACATTTCTTTTTAGTTATCAGAAGAAAAAAAAATGGAATATAGTAAATTAGCACTAAAGATATTTTCTACACGAGCACCTGTTAATTCTGAACTTGCAAAATATGAGACATGCTCTAATTGCCAATCAGAAATTTATGATTGGGAAACTTCGTGCCCTTGCTGCGGTATCAACTTTGTAACATGTGTAGCATCAGGACGTCCAATAATTAATCGTAACACGGTTAAAAAGATTTGTTCCACATGTAACCATGCAATAATAGAAAAATACTTGGTGTTTAAAAAAGTGTGCCCTTTATGTAAAGATATAATGTTTATGTTAGATGATTAATATTTAGTTAAACTCACTTAATAAATCACTATATATTTATATCTACTTTATTCTATTTTTTACTGTTTTATGAAATAAGAGAATTTATGTTACAAAAAAATAACTTGCAACGCAATTTTTAAAATTAATTAATGTGCAATCTAAATTTATTTTTTTGAGCTTTGAGGAAGATGCTATCGATGTTAGCAAAGACTTCATTGGATGCTTTAGATGCATCTACATAGTGATGTAATCCACGAACTTGATAGTAGTTGACCAATGGAAGAGTTTGTTTATGATAAGCGTTTAATCGTTTCTTTAAAGCTTCAGCATTGTCATCTGACCTTCGTATCAATGGTTCACCTGTTACATCATCGATCATTGGTTTCTTTGGAGGATGAAACTCATCGTGGTAAGAGCGACCACTGGATGGATGGATGAGACGGCCTGTAATACGACGAACTAATAAACTGTCGTTGATACCAAATTCAATAACAGCATCTAAACTAGTGTTGCGCTTATTCAGTAGTCCATCAAGCTGAAAAAAAAAGAAACTAATTAATTATATTTATTAAATAATAAATTAAATATTTGTCATTTCATATTGAAATGTGCACTCAATCCCAGAGGGCGATTACTGTTGGGAACAGTGCTTGGCAATTGTTTTTTGAAAAGTTTATTTAGTAGATTTTGCAAATACAAAATTTTGGTTAAAATTGAGGGGGAAACCATTCGAGAAATTTTGTGTAGAAGTGAAGGAAAATTTCAGGAATTCCTAAATAATTTTAGGGAATCTTAGAAATATTAAAGAGCAGCTGTTGGCAACTGGTGGTCTGCAGACCACTGAAAGAAGTTTGCTGGTCTGCAGTGAAATTTGAAAGATAATGTTTATGTTTATTTAAATTTAAATAGCTGTTTTTTATTATTTTATTGGTAATCGATGTTAGACATGGCACACTCATGATACAGTTAGAAAAATTTGCAATAAGTGGCAATAAGGGCGGAAAGTTACAACATAATTGGCGATGAGACAAATAAAACTTGACATCTGTTAACACCTTGTGACGAAACGATTATCTCCAGCGCTCAATTCTTGAATATTTAAGGCACTTTGTGAAAAAATGGGTTGCAAAATGGTATGCACCTTCTTCATGCTGAAGTGAGATAGTTGTCGATGGACAAAATAAATTCAACTCTTCTCCAATAAAAACTGATTTTTGGCTTTCCGTAAAAAATTAGTACCAGATATTGAGTGACTTTTAAATGTAAAGTGGGTTTCTGAAACTAACATTATTTATATATCTATCTATTATATCTATCTTATGCATTTCTAGAAATAAAATAAGTTCTTGCGGTCTTTGGCACAAGCCGTTGGCATTCCATACAGATAGTTTGAGTGTTTCGGCGATTAAGCCATTTTACTGACTAAGGTGGGCAATAAGTTTAACACCTCACCTAAAAATTCCTAATTTTGATATCTACAACACTAATCACCCCGATGGAGCTACTCATGGTGGAACAGCAATAATCATTAAAAAAACTATCAAACATTAAGAAATAGAGAAATATCAGCACGATTACTTGCAAGCAACTAACATAATTGTTGAAGACAAACTAGGAAAACTAGTGATAGCAGCAATATACCAAACATAATAATAAGTTAGAACATTATCAACAATGCTTCAGAACACTTGGAAACAAATTTATAGCAGGGGGTGATACCACCCCCTTAATACCTTAAAGCAGTGTTTCCCAAATTGAGGTCCGCGGACCCCTATATTTTGTATTCATTGTATTTTATTTTCATTTTTTCAAACATTTCATGTTTTTCAAATAATTTTTAAAATTTAAAATTTTTATTTTTGTAACAAAATTCTTTCTGGGGGTCCCCATGATACTAGTGCCTAATTTTGGGGGTCCACAAGTTCGAGACATTTGGGAAACACTGCCTTAAAGGCTTAATACCACAAAAGGAAGAGAACTGTTTGCAGCGTTAAGGGATGGCAACATGACAAGTTTGTCAACAGGGCAACCAACTTACTGGCCCAGCGACTCAACAAAACTTCCAGATGTAATTGATTTTTGGGTCACAAAAGGAATCGACACCAAAAAATTTAGAATTGAACCGTCACTGGATCTATCGAAGACGATACACCCATTTTAATGACATTGCATTCTCAAATCATATATAAGAAGCAACCTTCATTGTTTAGTAAAAATACCAACTGGGAAATCTTCAAAACAACACTGAACGATCAAATACATTTAGACGTGGCTTTAAAATCGGAAGAAGACTTGGAGAACGCAGTTGAACACTTAACAAAATCTATTCAGAATGCTGCGTGACTAGCAACTCCTGATTCAAATATAACATTTATTAAGAGGTCATCTCCAATAAAAATTAAGCAATTGTAGAAAAGCGAAAAGCTCGCAAACAGTGGCAAATTACAAAAACACTAGAAGACAAGAGTAAATATAATAGAAAAGCTACAGAACTCAAGGCATTACTTCTTAGTCTTTTAATGAATATTTTGCTAATTTGTCACCTACAGAGGCAAGTAATTACTCTATCTGGAAAGCCACAAGCTCAAATTATCGTCATTCCAAAACCAGGAAAAAAAATGGAAGAAGTAGCATCCTACCGATCAATCAGTCTGTTACCAATACTATCAAAAGTATTTGAGAAATTTTTACTTAAGCGACTTAAGCCTGTTCTAGAGGAAAAAAAGTTGATACCAAATCACCAGTTTGGTTTTAGAGGTCGACATGGTACGATTGAACAGGTACATAGAATCACCAAAATAATCAGCAATGACCTAGAAAACAAAAGATACTGCTCTGCTGCTTTTCTCGACATTAGTCAAGCTCTTGATAAGGTTATTTTACAAATTAAAAAAGAATATTCCGTATTAATTTTATCAGATACTAAAATCTTACTTAAACGATAAACATTTCTTAGTCAAATATCAGGAAGAATATACCAATCTTCACCCAATAAGCTCAGGAGTACCCCAGGGCAGTGTTTTAGGACCACGGCTATATTTTTAGGAAAACATTCAATGAAATGTTTTTCGAATGACTTGTATTTATATCCACCACATTTACTTATTGTTTTTTCTAAACAGATTGTAAATATTAATTGAAATAAAAAAAAAGATATTGAGTGAAAAGGCTATCAAAATTTTAATTCCGTTCGCAAAGATATATTTGTGTCCAAATAATATACAGTAGAATCCGGTTATAGCGACGGTCAAGGGACCGGCGATATTACGTCGTACTAACCGGACGACGCACAAAACGGTTTGATATTTTCACGGGCGAATCCGGACAGCTAGTTAAATAATATGCGTGTAAAATGAAAAAAAAAACAAAAATTTAAACTTTACTTACTTATAAATAAATCTAATAGGTAAAGTTACAAGCTAATAAACAATTTAAAATATAAAAACATGATTGTAATGTACATAATAATATAGGTACATGGTACATGTAAGTATATAGAAAACCTACTGGTTTAGAAAATCTTAAATATTAGTTTGTTTCTTTATTGCATTCTGTATTGTAAGAATTACGGACCGCATTTTGAAACAAAGTTATATAACACAGTGAAAGCTGAAAGGTAACCAAATACGAAGTCATTTACTCAGGAATAATAATTATAAAATGCATAGAAAGCATTTTACTTGTATAAGGCATTTGTGGGGGCGGCGATATAACGCGAAGTATGC
The DNA here is from genome assembly GCA_947369205.1 of Cantharis rufa. Taxonomy (NCBI): domain Eukaryota; kingdom Metazoa; phylum Arthropoda; class Insecta; order Coleoptera; family Cantharidae; genus Cantharis; species Cantharis rufa. The sequence continues at coordinate 21,843,308 of OX376309.1, forward strand.
ATTTGCTCTTGAAATTATGAATTATTTTGAGACGAGCGTCGTTTTAATCGGACGATTTTTAATAAATACGTCGCTTAAAGCGGTTGGTCACTTTAACGGGAGTCGTACTAAACGGATGTACTTTTGCAGGATGTTATGCGAAAACCAAACTTGAGGTTGCACTTACGTCGTTATAAGCGGTCGGTCATTATAAACAAAGTCGTACTATTCGGATTCTACTGTATTAGCCAATTTAACAAATTAATTAGAAAAAAATTTTCAAGGTTTCAAGAAAATAAAGATTGATCTATCCAAAATATAAACATTTAAAGAAAATTAAGCATATGTGAAACAGTTTAACTTAAAAAAATTGTCATAATAGAGAAAGTAGATAACCAATATGTTTACGTAATATTAATCCAATATTTAAAATGTTTTTCTTGTAATAGGAATAAAATTAAGATTAGATAATATCAAATTCTAAATAAATAAGTTATCAATTATTGGGAAATTAAATATGGTACCTTTTCTGCTTGTACAACGGTGCGAGGAAAACCATCCAACAAAAATCCATTACGACATTCTGGTTTATCCAAATTTGTATCAATTAAGTCCACAACTAAATCATCCGATACTAATTTTCCTTCATCCATAACTTTTTTAAGTTGACTGCCTAACTTAGATCCGGCTTGTATTTCTGCCCTCAACATATCTCCCGTCGAAAGGTGGCAAACGCAGTATCTTTTTTTTAGTAAAGGTGCCTGAAAAAGTTGAACATTGGCGACAAGTTGGAATTTTACTTTTAAAATCTTACTTGAGTTCCTTTTCCAGAACCTGGTGGTCCCAATAGAATTGCTTTAATTCCTTCAGGCTGTTCTTGGGATGCTTCCTTGGGTAATGCAGATGAAGGTGGCATAATTACACTGAGATGTTACACTAACACGAAATAAAAAATATAACTTAAATTTGCAATTAAAATGCCCACGTACAGCAAAGCAAAAATTATGCACTTGACATTCCGATTCCGGTCTTGAAAAGGGCACCATTCATAGCTACCAACATTTTTATTGATACCCTGGATCCCTGAAATGTTAAAAAAGTTGCCTACATTTAATTATATTTTTGTCAAAGCTCAATTTAAAAAACAGAATTTATTTAAATAATATGAATTTCAGTAGGTTGATCAATAAACAAGTTATATACAGTGGGGTGCAAAAAATAGACTCCTTTCTCTAGCATCCCAACTCTTAACCAATGAAATACGCCCCCGATAATAATAATTTTTATTGTGAGCCCTGTTATATCATTTGCTCTAAGAAAATCTCGATTGGGAATTATCTTGCAAGCCTTCCCATAAGCAAAAAAGAGAAACCATATAAAAAAAGGTATAATTTCGGCCACATAACATTTTATTTCTTGTATTCACAAATTAACTTAAATAGAATCAGTTTCATTATATGTAGTCATTTTGACTCACAAGAAATGTGGAAATTAACAGAATTACATAAATAAATTTTTTAATATTAGGGAGAATGAGATGAATTACTGGAAGCTTTCTTGGATTTATTGTTTTTGTTGGATGATAAAACTTCTCCTGGTGCTGGATAAGGCCGTTGTTGATAAAGAGCTCCTGAAGCTGTACCATCCACACCTGATTTATTACTTTCCAAGCCATCACTCCATGTTCCAACTGGAATATCGGAATAAGATGCAGGATCCATGGGATCAATAATATCTTCTCTGTGTGGCCTTTTACGGTGACTCTTTTCATCGTACTTGTGTCGCTTGTCAGAACTATCGTTTTTATCACGATCTCGTTTACTACTTTTCGACGATCTTCGTTTATCGCTTTTGTTTTCATCAACTTTATAGACAACACGTTCATCAATAGACTCCCTTTTAATTCTTCTTTCTCTTAACTTCGCAGCGCTTTCTGTGAGAACAGCTCGTGGATGTTTAGGTGGTAGCCAGGACACAAGATCATTCTCCATATCCCAATAATAGTATCGCTTCCTAAAAAGTTTTATCATGAAAAAGCATTAAATCTCATAAAAGCTACTTACAATCCTTTATCGAAAACCTCAGTCCAGTTACGAGGTAAAGGATATTTTTGCACTAATTTTCCAACATTACGAATGTAATATGCAGGTGGTACATTTAACCCTTTCCAATGTACTTCACACCATTGAGTACAATCATGATGAATGTTACTCTTATTTGGACAAGTCGTTACGCCTCTGTAGTCTCGTTTTGTACTGCGTTCCTTTTCTGGTTTTTGTATCGGTGCTAAAAAAAGCCGTTATAAAATGAAAAAGTTTATTAAAACGGTTGGTGCAAAATAAAGATCAGCAGACGATGATTTCATGAAATGAAATTTGATGCTGATCTTAAAAATACCCAGCAAAGCTTCTTTTATATATAATTTTCTCTGAATTTCTGAGTACGGACTTTAGTTAATTTTTATTTACACCAATCATTAACTTACCTTGGTATAAGCCCCGTTTGGCTAATTTTGCAGCTAATGCTGGCGGTAACGGCATTTTAGAATATTAAGATTTCAAAATACCACATCAAAAAATTAATTGAATATAATACATAAATTCATAGTTATATATAGTTTTTACCCGGCTGTAATAGTAAAATTAAATTTAATAAAATTTAATACCACTTTTCAAACTTCAAACTTTTGAGGTTAATTTCATATACAGTGTGTTAAAATTATTGTATTTATACAGGGTTGATATTAGTTTTCATAAATTAAAAAATATTACTATTTCTTTATCTAAATACGAGTCTAAATATTTGTCTAAATTCAAACCATTAGATTTGATTAAAATTAAGGTCATAATTTATCATTTGGACTAGTATGTAAGAATTATTATTCTAGTAGATTGTATTCGGAGTGAGGTTTAAAATTACTAAACTTATCCTGAAACACTTTTAGTACTATTTATGCAGATTATTATAGAATAGATATTTTCAAGTTTACCCTGGTGGAAATATTTCTCTGAAAACTCTGAATTAGACTTTTGCAGAGTTTCTCAGAGTTTGTAAGACTTCTGTAGACTTTGTTTTACTTTTTCAGAGAAATATTTCCACTAGAATAGTTTTTCTTCTTTTTGATGTATGGATGTAGGTCTCCTACAAAGATAGATTTCAGACATACCCTACCAGGTTAACTTAGTGCGGGTTGGTCAGAGTCGAATTAAGGATATGGGAAGCCAAGGGCTAACCCATTTTGGGCGGCTCTTCGTCCTTTATGTTTTAAGAAAATTCGGCGCAGGCAAAAAAAGAAAGTTACAGGTTAAGTTAAGTTAATAAAACAAAAGAATTGGCTCTGGAGCCAATCCGGCTCATCAAATCCGGCTCTGGAGTTGGTAGGAAAGTTTACCCCACGTCTTTGAAAAGCATTCTCTATTTTGTTAAAAGACGTGTTAGTTTTCCATTGCCCCCGTTATGTTAAGGAAGACGTCAAGGGCAATTTCTTGTCCCTCAAGAACCCCCTCTATTTTCGGAGTTAACCCAATACCCGCCAATGTCCCATTTATGGGACGCAGGAATTTTTACAGGTATTAGTAATGTTACAGTCAAAATCATGTATACAGAAGACAAATGGACTCGGTGAGCATTCAACTCTTTACAGGAAATTTTACCAAGCTGGGAATTTCACAGAACGCGTCATTAAAATTTTGATGCATTTTTCTAATGGTATCAGTTTTTTTTTGTTTCATACTCAGCTATAAATTTATGAACGCAATGTATATGCCTCGATATATGTCTAAATATGTAATAAAAATGTTCAGATGAATGTGTAAAATGAATCAGTTTTTGCTTCTATTTTGCTTCTATTGTCCCAAAAAAGGGACGGTTTATTCTCAAAATTAATCAAAATTCTTGAGATATTTTTCAAACAAAACTTTTTTCTTAATTCATAATAATCACTTTTCTGATAGAATTTCGAAAAATTTCCTTGCCTGTGAATTGCGACGGGTATTAATTCACATAATTTTCCTGACCAGTATGCATACTGGTGTCGTTGCAGTAGCGACCCTCCTAAGACATCGTTCTTTAGTATGCCTATCTATCAATCGTAGACCAGGGTCGATAATTTCTGAAATTCAAAAAAATAATAGTAGGATGAAACTCATTGGAAAAGGAAGAGAATATAACAAAAATGAAAGGAAAACTAATTTACGGGCAATCTGGAAGGGGGTGAGTTTTTAAGGGTAAAAAACGGTTTATCTCGATTTCCGGCAAAAATATAAGTTCCATAGAAAAAAGTTAAATGGCAAAGTTGTAAGTAATAAAAAGATCTACAACTTTTGTATTTACACTTTTTTCACATAACATTAAAATTTATGAGAAAAATTCAAATAACCAAGTTTTTGGTCTTTTATTTTTATCTTTTACAAAAATAAATTTTTTTTTTCACAAAATTTAGTAAAAACTTACCTTTTTATGTCCCAAACACACTGTAATTATTTTGATTTAAAATATTTATTTTTTCACCTTATTTTGACTTAATATTAATATTAATATACCTTATTTTGACTTAAAAACCACCCTAATTTTCTAATTTAAATCCGCTTTTTCTAATTTTAATCCCTAATTTAAATCCGCCACTGCAAATCTAACGCTGAAGAAATGAAAAAATCGTACGTTTTTCGAGTAATTAACGTGTAAATGTTAATGAATAGCTCAAAATTATACATTATGATTAAAAAAAAAATTTTCGAATTCGAGTTTTTTTTCGTTTCTTTGCATTTTCTGAGAACATTTACCATAGTAATTTATCTATATTTTTTTATACCATCTGAAAGTAGAGATTTCAACAAACAAAAAACCTACCGACATTTTTAAAAAAGCTGATATTTTGACGCGAGAATTTTCGATTGAAAATTAAAGTGGTTTTTCGATATTAAGTCAAAATAAGGTAAAAAATAAATATTTTAAATCAAAATAATTCAGTTATGTTTGAGACATAAAAAGGTAAGTTTTTACTGAATTTCGTAAAAAGAAAATTATTTTTGTAAAAGATAAAAATAAAAAACCAAAAACTGGGTTATTTGAATTTTCCACGTAAATTTTGAAGTTATGTGAAAAAGGTGTAAATACAAAAGTTGTAGATCTTTTTATTACCTAGCACTTTGCTATTTAACTTTTTTTCATCATAGGACTTGTAGTTTTGCAGGAAATCAAGATAAACCGTTTTTTACCCTTTAAAGCTCACCCCCTTCCAGATTGCCCGTAAATTATTTTTTATTTCATTTTTGGTATATGCTTATCCTTTTCCAATGGGTTTCATCCTACTATCATTTTCTTTCACTTTTTACCATTTTCAAAGGCTATTTTGCTGGATTAACATAAAATTAATTGCTCCAACTCATTTATTTGGTTTTTAGCACGAACAATTTTTGTTCTAATGACAAAGAAACTGTATCGAGTTAATTTTAAGTAATAACACAATTGCTACTATAGCTAAATGTTTTCTACAGTTCTTCACCAATAAATTATTTTTCAGAGTGTTCACGTAAACAAAAAAAGTTATTTGAGGCTTCATTTGGCTCAACTTAGAGTGGCTCACCAAATTTTATTCGGTAACTCACTGGTCCAATTCGGACCTGAGTTATGCTATCATGACATCACGAGAAGTTTGCAAAAGTTGCAAGAGGTATATTTTGGTTGCAGAGATATGACTATTCCAAAAGTAATTATTTGATTATTTGATTTAAAATGATAATCTCATTAGTATCCGCTAAACCAAAAGAGCAACTGTTAAGGCTAAGAACTGCGGTCATTCGAGTTCCACCTTGTTTTTGTATTTAGAAAAAGTCTTAAAAAAGTATTAATTTTTGTCAAACTTCGTGGTTAAATATTAATAAAATATCGTTTGATGTATTAAACTGATTAGAGAAACCAAGTGCATACTTGAGGGCAGTCTAAAATCATCAAATTAATTAATTTTTATTTGTTCATGCTTAATGAACTAGGAAAATAGTCAGAAGACTTCATTAAAAAGATAAGTGATATTATGAAAGATATCCGTATGCTACCGTTGATTAATAATATTAATGAAGTGATAACACACAATTCACTTTCATATTTAAATAAACGCAAAACCAATCTTTTTCAGAGCTGTAGTGACTTCGGTGCGAACAGTTTGTTTATACCAAACAGGTACATATTTTAGAGTATTTTTTGAAGCCAAAATTGAAAAATATTTTACCGAAAAATATTAGAGGCGGTTATATTTTTATTTATTATATTTAGAAAAAATTTGTGTAAAGTTACTAACACATTGTCACTTTTATATATTCCAAATATATAATTTTTCAGAAACAATGAAGTATTTGCTTCTCATTTTGGGATTTATCCAAATTGCAAATTATGCATATGGAAACGTTGTCAATAGGAAACATTGGGAATTAAATGCTGCTATCCAAAATGGTAAATATAAATTTTGTTAAATACCGTCTTAGTTTTAATTTGTTCCATTAGGGAAAGAAGATGAATATTACCACTCACTAGGAAATATACTTAGTAAGCTGATAAATAAACGATGTGCAAATATGGGGAGTGAAGGATGTGATAATGGAGGTATACCCGGTGCTGGTGACGACGAAGAATGGATTACAGGTCCTGGATCACCTGGAAAACGGTGTGCAATAAATGTGGGAAGTGAAGGATGTGATAATGGAGGTATACCCGGTGCTGGTGACGATGAAGAATGGATTACAGGTCCTGGATCACCTGGAAAACGATGTGCAAATATGGGAAGTGAAGGATGTGATAATGGAGGTATACCCGGTGCTGGTGACGATGAAGAATGGATTACAGGTCCTGGATCACCTGGAAAACGATGTGCAAATGTAGGGAGTGAAGGATGTGATAATGGAGGTATACCGGTTGCTGGTGACGATGAAGGATGGATTACAGGTCCTGGATCACCTGGAAAACGATGTGTCAGTATAGGGAGTGAAGGATGTGAAATTGGAGTTATACCTGATGAAGATGATGAATGGATTATAAATCCTGGATCACCTGGAAAACGATGTGTCAATATAGGAGGTATACCATGTGATTATGAAAAATTACCAGGTTCTAGCCACAAACATAGAAAACAGAGTGTCGAATTAAATGGTAATTATAAATTTAGTAATTTTTGGTAAGCGTTATATTAATTATCGTTTTTACAGCAATTAGAGAATTTCTACAAAAGAATCGTCCAGTTCTTCGAAAAAGAAAGATGTAACAAATGCTTATCGATTTTGTTGTTGTGTTTACTATAAAATTTCATAAATACTTGCAAAATTAAAATTTAATTATGCTTATTATATTTTATCAAGTTCTAAAATAAAAATATAATTCTTAAATCAAATAAAAACTTGCTGATGTTAAAATTATTTATATAATCTACACATGAAAGTAATTTCAAACAAAGTTAGTTACGAAATTATACAGTAACATGATATTGATATAATCCGCTTTTGTTAAACAAAAGAAAATATTTGACACAATTCCTTTACAATATTGTCTTTCACTTTCGTGTCAGATTACAGTTTGACATTTCTATATATGACTAACTGCTTCTCTAACTCTAATTTCTCTAAATTCTCTTCAACATCTAACAAAGTTTTTTTTGTTGCTACAACAAATTTTTTCTTTAACTAATTTATTTGTTAGATTTAATAACATTTTGTTATTTGAGATTTTAGTTTTGGAAACAATATTTATCATTAACGTGAACACTCAGAAAAATAATTTGTTGGTGTAGCAAACATTTAGTTATAACGTCAAATGTGCTGTTACTTATTGAAATCGAATCAACATAGATTTTTTGCTGTTAAAACAAAAATGCTAGTCTGGCAAAATACTTTTGGCCGAGTGATGTACAATCAAATCTTCTTCCCGATTTTGCTTTTAATTTTAATTTTTCAAGGAATTTTTTTTATACCTATTATTAAGTGGGCCGATACAAAACCAAACTCGAAAAAAAATTTTCCCAATTCGGCTCTGTCTTTAAAGCTATGGTTTCCACAATAGAAGAAAGGCCGACATCAGAGAGGAATTAGTAGAAAGTAAGAATTTCTTACATAAAAAGTACTAATACTTTTGTACACGTCTGTGTGCTGAAAATGAGGGTTGCTATTTTGAAAATTTATTAAAATAAATATTGTAAATTTGTTTTTGTAGTTACCTTGTTTATTATTTTTGGATTTTCTATGAAATCAGTTGATGGTTTTTAGAAAAAAATTATTGTTGTTGTTTGCAATTCTATCCGAATTGCACTTTTAGTTTTTTCTTTAATAAAGATAATTTAGGGTTTGCAAGGAAAACAGAAAAACTAAATTTGGAATTTTTTAACATTTCTTCTTTTATTTTAATAAAGAACTCAGAATCCGTTGATCCTAATAATAAGATGTTGAAGGTTCATAATCTAGTTTGTTTTCCAGACTTTAAACCTGGGCAAAAATTTTATTTAAAATTTTTTCTTAGAAAAGTGTTTTCTATCACCGCAAACTTGAGAGATTTTCACGGTTGCGGGGTCACCTTATAGTATTAGTTGTATATACACTTAAATTTATCCTTAATAAATATTTTAATTATTTATTTTTCTGATTAAAAAAAAACTGAAAACTTTTTTAAATTTTGTATTGTTTATTCACTTGACAGGTAAAAAGCAGGGCCAGGATTTTGATGCCTATATGTCATATGTTTTTCTTTATTATACAGACTTGTACCTATACAAAAATTTCGATCTCAACATTTTGATTGTAATAAACCTCACCTGTTTCGGCACTTTTTTGCAGTTTTTTCAATTTTATGGTCAATATTTAGGTATTTTCAAAGTTTTTTTTTTAAATTTTCAGTTTCGTAAGAAAATTTAAATTTTTGAAATTTTTATTGTAGTAACTAAATTTATTTTTGGAAAAACAGAGGTGCGGTGCGGTTCTAAAGGTTATCGACAAATAATAGTACTTTTAAATAAGAAACCCCCTGGGGTTTAGACTGTGTTCGAGTTGGAAGCTTACGGTACTTTTTGTACCAATGCTAATTTTGAATTTCAAATTTGCATCTGTATATAATGTTTACAACTCGAGCCTTAAGGATTTAGATATTGTTTTACTTTTATTTTCTATTTAGATTTTATTTTATTTAAAAAATTTTATTTCACTTATTATGCCTAAAGGCAGAGGCAGCTCTAACCTTAACGCCGCACCGGACAAAAACACAAATTTCCGCCCCTTTATGTGGTTAGTGAGCTTCTTTTTTAGCTTTTTCGATCTTTTTGTGGCGTCTCAGAAAATTTCATTAATATTTCAATTTGTCACGTCAACAGCAAAAATGCCGCTCTTTAGATTTGCCGCCCCGGACAAATGTCCGGGTTGTCCGCCCCCTACAGCGGGCCCTGCTAAAGGAAAAGGCACGGCTAATCAATTAGTTGCTGAATTTGGTAAGTGCATTTTTTTTGGAAAAGCAATTTTTATAAGCAATAAATCATATTACTGGTAATATAAAATTTTCTTTTAATGTAATTTTCTCTTAAGTATTGGTTGTTATTTTAACAGTTAGAAGTTAAATTTAAAGATTACTTTAGTTTTTCAGGTGTAATAATTTTTAAATTAAATTTTTTTTTGATATGAAATCAAATTTGAAATTTTAATTACAATCAAAAATTCTTCGATTTTGCAACATAAGTTTTCTAATAATTGTCCATATAGGTAGTTATTGGGATTTGGACAATAGGTACTATACATAGGTATTGTTAAAGTTGATTAGTATTTGCCAAATTATTTTTCAATAAAGTAGTTGAGTTTCTATTATTTTTTATTATTTTTATTTATTATCATTCTCTATTGATTAAAATTTTTTATTTTGATGTTTATTGATTTTTATTTTATTTTTTGTAATTGCCCTTTTGTTTTAATTCTTTCTTTAAAAAAATTATGTTTTCTAGTTTTATTTTTTCTATTTTTTAAAAAGAATAAGAAGTTCATAAGCATCTGATGCTTATAATTTAACATAAAATATATAATAAAAAATGAATAGTACTATATAATTTTATTAGAAAAAAATTATGGGGGTGATTAGGGGAGAACGGTAATCGGACTTGATGGAATTTTAATTTGAAATTTTTGTATGTTGCCATGTAATAAAAGTCATAATTAAGGATCTTAACAGTGTAAATAAATTATATAATATTGTTTCTTAAAATTTGTATATATCTGCAGTAGGTAATTTATTTTAATTTGTAACGGCTCATAAAATAATTGTTTTCGCTTCTGAAAATGCACGCAAGTGTAAAAGAGCCATGTCAAATTTAAATGTTTTACAATAATCTTTAAATATTTTTATTAATTAAATTAATGATTTGCGATGGTTATTTTCCCGTGTGTAATCTTACAATTGCGAATTAGAATAGATTTTAGATTATGGTGGATAATTAAAAATATTATATTTAAATACTTCAATATTATAGTTAGTTTATGTAGTTACTCTATAATTTAAGAAAAAGCTTTAATTAGTATTAAAAGAAGCGGTTAATTATATTTACTAATTAAAATTAATCGTATACTAAAGTATACATGTGGTTTAAAAAAATATAGTAATTTATTTACTGTTCTAATTTTATTCGTAATAAATATAGAAAATTGATTACAGAATCCGCAAATGAATGTAGTCAGGTAGCTCATCTAATTATACAGTTAGGAGATGTACCTACCGATAAACGCCTTTTATCTCATTAGAATATTATGTACAGGTATAGTAAGGTAGATATGGGCGGTCTCTTTCGAGGGGCGGTTTTAAAGGCGCGTACGAGGGCCATTGTGAGGGTGTAACCAATGAAATTCATTGAACGAAACGAGAATTTAGTGTTGGGTTCCAGGGAGCTGCAGTCTAATTTTGAATCTCGACATTGTTGGATGTTGCGGTTGTTCGAGATCATTTCTAGTTGATCTTGATTGGTGTGCAACATCCTAGTTACAGTGAGTGTCGCAGAAAGATATGCCGCGACCTTCGCGCGAAACTTACGGAGATCAGAAACCTCCTTACTCGTATATATCCTTAACGGCAATGGCTATTTGGAGTTCACCTGAAAAGATGTTACCGCTATCGGAAATTTATCGGTTTATCACCGATAATTTTCCCTATTATCGGCGCAATACTCAAAGGTGGCAGAATTCGCTTCGTCATAATTTGTCGTTCAACGATTGTTTTATTAAAATACCTCGCCGTCCCGACCGTCCCGGTAAGGGTGCTTACTGGGCGCTGCATCCTGCGGCATTCGATATGTTCGAGAATGGAAGTCTTCTTCGAAGAAGAAAAAGATTTAAACTTATGAAGAGCGACAAAGAGATGCTCGACAACGAACTGGCGGCGTTAGCAAACATTAATAGGTTTTTCTTTACTCCGACGGAAAGTCAATCAGAAATTATTCCAAACACGCAAGTATCGCCGCCTAAAGTTTCATCGCCGCCGTTAACAACAACAACGGAACCTATTACCAATATAAGGCCTAAAAGATCTTTTACAATAGAAAGTTTAATATCTCCAGATAAACCGGATCAACAAGATTGTCAACAATCTTTAGTTCCAATTACCACACACACACAGTGGACTGTGCCGTCTTACTGCAATTTAGGCATTAAACCTCCGATAATTATGCCTAACACTCCGTATTATCACCAATATCAATTACCACCGACAGATGAGTTATTAAGAGTACCTCGACTGGCTTTACCTATTGTGTGATGGCACCATGTAAATATTTTGTAAATATTGAAGCGTAAGTCTGATTTGTAAATAAATTTAGTTTATGTGCTGTATAGTTTCCGAATAGAATCGCGCGTTATTGTGTCAGTGCCACTGTATTAAGATGTCACAGAAAGGTATCTTACTTGATTTTTTTTCAAAATGTACAAATTCGAACATGTTTTTGCTTTTGCTTGTTCATTATTTTGATTTTCAAGCGGTCGGCCGGTTTAATTTTATTAACCCTCCAGTCAACGGGTGAAGCCTGTCAGGCTAACATATATAATATGAAATCTTAACCTACCCATTGACTGGGGGATTAATAAAAATAATTGTGAATATTAAAAGTATAGAATTCATATTGTTCCTTCTAGTTTATATAAATGCAATTGTATATAATTAGATATACAAATCTAAATGTGATATAATTTAAGTTATAGAATTTAAAACAAAAGACGGTGTTATTTATTTTATTTTCTATTTATATTCTTCATCACGCAATGTATAGATTTTAATTTGTATGGGTAACTAAATTCTATACGCACTTTGCTTCTGTTTTAAAATGCTCTATAGCACGATATTGTTGAGTAATATATAACGTTTTTGAGACTGATTGTGTCAGATAAATGAATCGAATATTTAACATGCAATAACCTCCTAAAATAAATAATATTGTGCACGAAAAATGTTTTCTTCTTATTTTTTGTTACTTCTCTTCATCGTTTGTTCTGTACAATGCAATGTTTTTGTAATCATTTTTAAATAATTACTTTTCGTCACGTTCATTTCAATTTTTAATTTTAAGAAATCTGCGAATTTATGAGAGTACAACCATATTATACTAGTATCGAGGCAATTAAATTATTGTTCATATCTACTATAAGTTACGATAAAGATGAAATATAGTCTTCTGATTGTACATATGTATAAAAACGTGTGGTTAGATATTATCAAAAAAGTTTAAATGACACAATTATTGTAAATTTTAAATACATTTATTTCTGAAAAATACACAAACTAACAATTTGTACTATAAATTTAATGCTCAATTTACATAATGTACTGTTTGTTACTATATTATTTATTAAATGTGTATGTGTGTATATATAAAAACGAAAAATGTGCAAATTATGTAAAGTGTAAAAAATTCTTTAAATTATGTTATTTAATTAAAAATATGTTTCAATATAAATAATATTACATTCTTTTTTTTAAGTTTTTTTTTAATAAAATACATGAAATAAAATACAACTCTATTATTTTAAGTTTTAAATAATTATCCATATACCAACTCATCACTAATTTTTTTATTTTAATTCACTTTAAATATTTATTTTGTAGAATACCAATGTAACAAAACTTACTATATTGCACAAGGTATTTTACTTAACAAAAAAAATTAATTGTTTAGTGGTTCATGTAGTAAAATTTTATTTTAATCATATCTGTATTTTAATATCACCAAAATATTCATTTATCTATGTAGGTACAGAGGTGTGCTAAACCGAGATTCTGTGTGAGATGTGTCTGCCGCTCTTACTTAATTGTGTTTAATTTTTTAAATTTTAATTTTTACTGGCAAGATTGCGATAACCTTTTATCTTCGTTTTATTTTGTATTACAATATATATTTAGTTCTAGTAGCAAAAAAACGTTGTTGGTGCCATTTCTAATAAAAAATTTGTTACTATTACAAATTATTTTTCTCAGTGTATTACTCTAATTTAATTTCCTATGAGGTGTTCTATGAATAAATCAGTTTTAAATCCGAATAAATAGGATTCCTTTAGTATAGGAAGAAATTTCATTCAATGCTCGGAAAATTCATAATTTGGGGGAGGGGATGCTCTGTCTTGTTAAAAATGTAAAATTTCTTTTTGATTTATTGCCCGTTTAGGTTCCTTCAATAAAAATATCAGCTCACATGTTGACTTTTTAGCAAACTGTGTGTATGATTTTTCATTTCATTGCCTCAATAGATATCTATAATTATTGTTTTCGTTGAAAAATCCGTTAAAGAAAAAACTTTAGGCCATTTTGAATTCTCTGAGATTCTTCGAAAATCCGATTCTTCTGTTAAAAATCTTCGTTAATTTTTACCAGTATTCTTCCATTTTTTTGTTAAAAAATTCTGCATTACTAAACTTTGTTAATTTTCGTGCATTTAGAAGCGGTTTCTTCAATTTTTGGCTTTTTAAGAAAATTCAGCCAATTTCACGAGCACAACGATTTTGGCTTAGCGAAAAAAAAATTTTTAATTTTACCAATATCTCACCATTAAGTGTTAAATCTCCAAATTATCGATTTGACTGTTTTGTTACCTAAGTTATAGTGGAAAACAATAATTTTTACTTCTACCTTTATAAGATTAGACGTAAATTCAAAAATAATCAAGCTTAAATTTTCAATGTAGAGTTTGCTGGTGCGCTGGTGGTAAGGAAAACGTCGACGTACCACATAAATTCTCGTTAACGTGACGTTTCTGTTTCTTGACGTCGGCGTCAGCCATCAAAAGTTTGAGGGCATTGTGCATGAACCAACCTTTAAAAAATTGCAGGAGCTGTACAGTAGCGCAGATAATTCTTAAAACTACAGTAGCGGTCATGGAAATTATTCCCGAATTAAAAAAAAATATATTTTTAAGTATATTATCTATATTCTTAATATTAAAGAATAAAAAATAGAATAGAAATAGATAAAAAGTTAAATTGTTGGTTTGAAACTCATAAGCTCAAAAATACATTTAATTGCTTGAACACAATCACAATGCAAAGGGAATACCACCCCCAGCACATTAGTGATTGTGTTCAAAAACACTTTTTTGCGTACAATCTCTGGTGTACTGGAGGGTATTCCATACCCCCCAGACTCTCCGGTTTGAAAAACCTACACTGTGAAAAAAAATTTGTCGCTCTAACAGAGCTATTAGTAGCTATTGCCTCAACTGAGTTTTGTTTTGCTGCTATAACAAATGTTTTGTTGCTACAACAAATTTTCTACTGCCATATCAAAGTTGTTTTTTATTAAGTAAAAAAGATTAATTTTTTTATTCTTAATAGAGAAAACTTTGTTATGGTAGTAGAAAAGTTGTTGCAGCAACAAAAAACTCTGTTGAGGCTATAGCTACTAAAAGTAGCTAAAGGTTTATAAAGGCAAACCTTTTTGCACAGTGTAGCTTTTGTGTACGGCTATTGAAACTTCATTGGGAATTGTTATTTTAATTCAGAAATATTCAGCGATGCAATTTCCATGACTTCTACTGTAGGTTGTATACTGAAAATAAATTTGTTGTTCTTACGAAGTTTTAGTTGCAATAACCTTAACAGAGCTTTTGCTTCTACAACAAATTTTATGCTGTCATAACAAAGGGTTTTCTACGTAGAAAATAAATATGTTAAATCAACTAAATTGATTTTATTAATTTGTTGAATTTACAAATTATTTTTTCTAGACAGAAAAAGACTTTGTTATGCCAGCATATATAATTTGTTACAGCAGCAAAAAATACTGGTGAGGCTATATCTACTAAAATTTTGTTATAGTAACAAATGTTTTTCCACAATGTATTTATTACTTGAATTGATTACAAACTTTAATTGAAGCAAAGTGGGAACAAGCTACGATTATAGCTTGCTTTTGTATAAACACGTGTTAAAATATAAATTTTACCTTAGCTTAGCAATCCGTGTCCGCCTTTACTTTATGTGTTCGTTGTTAATTATCACAACTTTTCCTAAACAAATCGAATGAATAAGATTACCTCGATGTTGCGAGGTAACATCTCTAAACAAATTCCCGTATAGTAAAATTATCTTAAATGTGATCTGCGATGATTACACCAAGCGTCGGAAGCGGAGATGGAGTTAATTTGTTTACTAACTTGTAAGTAAAAATATATCTCCAATTATATGTTTATTTTTTGTAATTACTATCAGCGAGAGTCCAGATTTTAACTCAAAAACACCCTAAAATTCATAAAAAATACCCCGAAGAAACAGAACATACCCAAACATATCTTGAAAGTTGGGTAACAAAATCTGGGCACTCGTACGTGCAATTGTAATTTAAATTAATTAATTTATTATTTGGGGTATTATTTGGGCTCTTCCATTTCTTTTTGTCAAAATTTTGAATTCATGCGTCTTTTAATTAGAAAATAATCAATAAAAAAAACTTACCTTTGGACCATCATTATTTACTATTGTATTCATTAGTTCGTTCGTTAGTTCCATCCCATTTTGATGTGAAAGATTAAAGAGAGACATAAAATATGAGCAAGTTCATCCATTGTTGTTTAAAAATTAATTGTCGAGAACTGCCACTTTATCCAATTATATTAATTAATTTTTAATTACAAAAACAACAAACAAACACCCAATCATGGAATCATGATGTTCCCTTATTGTTCAGGAAGATTTTATGGTAAGCTCATAGGTCAAGATTGCTCATCTTATGATTACGGATGTATACCACAAAAATACACCCCAAATGAGAGGGTAAAAATCATAGCAGTATATACTATTATGTACCTAATGGCAAAAATACATTTTCTTTCCAAACAAAAGTTTTTAGATTCGCCAATGGCTTACCAGCGTATTTTCCAGCAGTATTGTTGTTGATATGTATGTAATCTTTCTATTTTGCTATATCGGCAGGTCATAATTTACGTCCTACTTCAATTGCCTTATTATTCTCTCATAATATGGACACGATATACTTTTGCCAGGTGATTTATGCCAAACTAAGTTTTAATATATTATTGCTGCTTATACAATTAGCAAACATTATTTCTTCAATTTTGCTTACCCAAATATTAGTTTCACGGGAGTCAGCATAAACGGCATTAACTGTGCCGTAGAACTGGATCAAAATAAAGCGGAAATTCAATCAATTCAGAGCAGGCAGGTGATGAACAATATTCAATCTATAAAATATAGTAGATATTTGGATGTAATTCGACCACACACTAATTGTGTATTAAACTTTTTGGGCAGTTGCAGGTGGTAGCATTGGTATCATTTAGCCAACTAAAAGAATTCTGCGTTTAAATGTTAGACAGATTAATTTTTTCTGAAGCTTATAACAACTCAGTTTAAGAGTTTTTCAAAATGGTTTACTTTAGAAATTCAGTTATTGAAAGCAAGGTATTTTAAGAAATTAAATATTCCCCATAGGTCAGGGCGCTCGATAAAAAATATTCGTGTCTGTGTTGTTGGCCGATTATCGTGATGGCTGAAAATCAGATTAGGAAAAGTAAACAAGATAACATTGTTAATGAACAACTAATGATCTAAATTTTGTGTCAAGTGTCAACAACTCAAGTTGAAATTTTAAACGATCGATTAAGTTTTTAACTGGGAATAAATCGGCAATTTCTCTTTGATTTATACATCATATAGGTATTTTGAAATTATTAAAATAAAAAAATAAAAAATTATTGACCACTTATTTCTAATAAATAAAAAAAAATTTGAGGTTAGAATTTTAGGTTGGGTACCGAAAGTACCATGGTACTTATTAAAATAAAAACTATATTTTGTCTAATCTGTTACGATCTCTTAGAGAGATAACAGGTTTAATTAAATTTTATTTAGACAAAACGATCGTTTATAAAACATAAAACTTACGCTTAAGCAAATTATTATGAGTGAATTGAAGTGAAGATGCTTAAGGCTAACAATAAGATTAGAAGAATCGATAAAAAAGAAGTATTAAAACGGATAAATAGCATCGGCAAAATTTTCTTCTTCTTTTACAAAACAGGTTTGCTATCCTATAAATTAAATGCAATAGTAGCAAGCATTTTTGGTGTCAACTAAGAGGTTACAAATTTGTTGATTGTGGTTTGATTATAAAATTACTTTCAATTTTAATGAGATGATTATGAAGAATTTGACTTACTCTGCCGAAGAGAATTAATTAACCGACGCAATATATCTAGAGGGAGCCACGTTAGAAGAATATATAGCTTTTGACCCGATTTCTTCTAAAAAATAGATATGGCAATTGTTTGTAGACCTTTATTGTCATACCTACTAATTAATTGCTGACCGAAGTACCAAACTGTTTTAACATTTTGTAACGCATTAACATTTTATTGCATTATTGCTAATAAATTAAATAATAACAAACTAACTATAACTATACGATTAATCGGAAGGAGAGATACATAATCTTACAATTACATGAAATGCGCTGCAAGTGCCCATCCCATGTTTCAACGGGTATCCAAATCACTACTTGGTTAATAAAAGTCGACATTGTGTAACATGTAATTGAATTATTCATTAAGTTGATAAAGCCAACTAAAATAATCCAATAAAAATATTAAATATTATATATTATATTATAAAGTAGGGACTATACAATTTAAATATTTGTAATTTTAATGATTTATTATTAAAATTTTAATCGTAGACGGATTTTTCTTTTTTCTACTGAACCGCAAGTAAGTTTTCCAAACTTCAAAGTCCGTTTGCAAGACAAGATTTACCATGAAATCATTTGATAGTTATAAGCCAAAATTTTTCAATCTTTCAATTTCAAAAATTTAACAACTGCTAAATTCAAGTATAGGTTAACTTCAAGATTTTTTGAAAAAATTAATTATGTTGAAAACTTGAAACTTAATTTTTTATCAGTTCTAGGACTTTTCGCTTCAGGAAATTTCGCTCCCGGACAATTCGTTTCCGGCAATTTCTCTACTAGGACATTTTGCTACTAGGATATTTCGCTACCAATTTTGCTTTTGTTAATTAAAAAACCTTGATAAACAATAGCTAAACTTAATTGGGAATTACTTAATTACAGAAAAAATAATGGTAAGTATTTATGCAAATAATTTAAGTATTTCAAAACCTAACATATAACTTGAGTAACAATGTAAAAATCGTTGAATCGAAATGTCCGGAAGTATATTATCTGGGAGCGAAATATCCGGGCCCTTTTGATCAGGACCACATATTATTTCTTTTATTTGAAAGAAACTACTAGTTTCGCTTTCCCACGTGGCCACTTTTTCCATATCCTCCCTATTTTTCTAATCTTGCTCCATCAGATTTCTTCCACTCACCTCCAAACCACCGGATTTCTTCAGGGGTTGAATCGAAAAACTGCCAGAAATTTGGGAGGCAATCATAAACAATTTAAGAGAACATATTATTGATTAGTTTATGTATTTTTTATATTTAAATAATTACATTTTAAATTAAAAAAAAATCTGATGTGGACACCACATGACTTCCTTGTTAAACTGTTAATACTTTTCTTAATAACTAAAATGTAGAATAATTATTTTGTAGTTAGAATCTCGTTAATTTATTCGTGCTCGCCATGTAGCGCTTTACATGTTCCCTTTTTGCCCGGACAATTGCAACCAAAAATAGGAGGTGCACAACTAGATGCTATAAGAGTCTCGGGAGCCGGACAAATGGACGCGGCCGAAAGGACGCGACCGAAAGGACGCGAGCGTTAGGACGCAGACCCAAAAGGACGCAGACCCAGAAGGACGCAGACCCGAAAGGACGCAGACCCGAAAGGACGCGGGCCATAAGGCCGCAGACCAAAAAGGACGCAGACCCAAAAGGACGTGGGCCGTAAGGACGCAGGCCCAAAAGGACGCGGCCAAATAGACGCAGGCCCAAAAAACGCAATTTTATGAAATTAATAATAGAAATTATTTTTATATTTTATACCAGGTTATAAAATATAACAAATTTTATTGATACAAAGTTTTTCTTTTTTCAAAGTTTTTTTTAATTTTTATTTTAATACTGTGTGTAAGCTCGCTTCTTAATTACTTCTTGCTCTTTATTTCTTAATTATCTCATATTTCCAAACCATTTCCTTATATATATAAGGATATATCATTTTGCATTACCAACTTAACACATAATTTTCGGAGGTTTTATATACCGGGTCGTTCAGAAACGGTATTAGTTCTTTTATCAGATCCGTACTTGGGTGACGTCTCTTACTATTGGTCTGTTTATAGTCAGAACCGTATTCCCCGATTATTAGTGCTGTGTATAAATCTAATGTGGGAACGTAAGAAGGAAGTATTCTGATAGGATTAAAAATCATTAAAAACTTTACTTAATTCAATTTATAATTTATTAACATTAACTAAATAAATTATACAAAAATATTTTTACATTACGTAATTATGGGAAATTCCACGAAGATATTCAATCACACTGCGATTTTCATAATCCATGACAATACATTTGATGCGGTTGTCGGAATCAATATATTTTTTTTTCTTTCTTGGGGGTTCAGCACCTGCAGCTAGTTGTTCGAAAAATACGTCCCTACCCCGTTGAATTTGTTTTAAGGAATAAATGAGTTTCCATATTGTAGGACGATCCATCGACAGCTCACTTTGTAATCGTCTGTGAGCTGCTTCAGCGTGATTATTCGTTCTATCAGTATCTGTTAATACTCGTGTGTAAACAGACCACGTTTCAGGAGGAAAAATAGGACGATTTCTTCCATTACCTCTGCGATTGGGTCGTCCTAAATAAGAATCCTCAAACCATTGTAATAAAGGTTGTAATTCAAGAGGAATTTCAGTGGCTAATTCATCAACTGCAGTATCCAAATCATGTATGGGTACAAACAGCTATCGAATAAAAACGATTACAAGTACTATTTTTGAGATAATATTTTAATTAAAATAATAAACGATCTAACATATTTTATACGGTAGGTATACTATATACAAGCAAAATCCACATAATGGTGTATTTAGATACATCGCAAGATGGCATGAACATTTTTTTAATTAATTTTAAAATATAAAAATTATTTTTTGCATTTTTTTGGGCCTGCGTCCATTTGGCCGCGTCCTTTTGGGTCTGCGTCTATTTGGCCGCGTCCTTTTGGGTCTGCGTCCTTTTTGGTCTGCGGTCTTATGGCCCGCGTCCTTTCGGGTCTGCATCCTTTCGGGTCTGCGTCCTTTTAGGTCTGCGTCCTTTTGGGTCTGCGTCCTAACGCTCGCGTCCTTTCGGTCGCGTCCTTTCGGCCGCGTCCTTTTGTCCTAGACCGGAAGCAGCATCCTTAGCCTAGAACATATCAGATTGATTCATAAGTTCGTAGCGTTTTTACTTCCTTGTAAAAAAGGAATTATTGTAATCCCGATTTTTTTCGGTTTTCAGATTTT
The DNA here is from genome assembly GCA_947369205.1 of Cantharis rufa. NCBI lineage: Eukaryota > Metazoa > Arthropoda > Insecta > Coleoptera > Cantharidae > Cantharis > Cantharis rufa. The sequence goes on from OX376309.1 coordinate 21,864,201, forward strand.
GACAGAAATATCCGTTTTGACCTACCCTGAATCCATTTTGACTAGTTTTGTCGTGACGTCTATATATGAGACTCTTCGGTCTAGGACAAAAGGACGCGGCCGAAAGGACGCGACCGAAAAACTAGTCAAAATGGATTCAGGGTAGGTCAAAACGGATATTTCTGTCAAAATCTGAAAACCGAAAAAAATCGGGATTACAATAATTCCTTTTTTACAAGGAAGTAAAAACGCTACGAACTTATGAATCAATCTGATATGTTCTAGGCTAAGGATGCTGCTTCTGCAGTGGCCTTACGTTACTTTTTGGATTAGTATTGTGGAAGAAGTATATGTCATTTGACAGATCTCACGTTCTAAAATTAGCTTATTAATGTTTTGACAACTTTAATTATTTAATGTACAGGAGTTATAAATTTCAGAGGAATCTAAGTCTCCTTTGCCTCCTCTGACGAGCCGTTGCTGCCAGTAACCATTGAAAGATAATAAAAGAAACGGTTAATTGTTATATTAAGTAAACAAATATAATTCTATGTAGTTACAATTCGTCCCCATTGGAAAAACTTTAAAGAGCAAAAATATAAAATGAAAGAGTTGGATTGAAGATTCAATCTTCCAGTCTGCTTTGATCATGGATGGTAATAGTTCCGTGAGTATAGATACATAACTTTAACCAACCACTAGTGATTCTCCGAAGGAGAACGTTAAAATAAATGTTCATTGTATTCAAAAGGAAAAACTTACAGTGTACAAATCAAAACACAAAACACGGCAAAGATTCCATTATAAATACGTCATAATGCTAACCATGAACCATGTGGAGATAGCCTCCTCTTTGCATGAAGATAAACGATCAAGTCTAAATCTACATAATCGTTTAGCTCTTGGTTTCAACTGTGTAAGGTAAGTTAAATAGCTGATATACAATCCCTTAAAGATTCTGCATACAGCTGCAAAGAACGAAATCTTCACACAAAAGCGAAACTCTATGATCGGAAAAAAAAAACATTCCGACATGACATACTAAAAGGACAAATCTCCTAGTCCCAATCACGAATGATTGGTAATATCAAAACAACAGCCATCCAGAAATTGCACATAATGCTCCCAAAAAAATCCTAGAAATCAGAAAGCAAGAAACATCGCATACCAACTCTGCACACCATACCGGACCGGCAAACTCGAGATGAGGTCGAATGTAGGTAGTCAACATTATTTTAACTACAATAGGACTAGGCTTTTTGAAGCAACACCATGGTTTTAGCTTTGCTGAAGATTCTGTTTATGTGGCTACTCCAAGAAAGATTACCTGTTATAGTCAATGCTCAGAGGAATCAACTATTTGGAGCACTAGAGCATCACTTTATCCAAATTATCTTGTAAAATAATTTGGGAAGATATAGGATTATGATAAATTTTTGTGTCGTCGGCATAAAATGAAATTGAGGATAAGATTAGGGATAGTAAATCAGCATGGTATATAAGAAATAGCACTAGGCCAAGCATAGATCCTTGAGGGACACCACTGAGAACAGAAACATTGCGAGAAAACGAACGTCTGTTTAATTCTCACTTTAAAATCTTTCGGTTACTATAGGCTGTTATAGGCTACAGGAGTAAGGCTGATTGGACGATAATTGTCGGCATCAAGTTTGTTACTCTTCTTAAGAAGATATTTAAATATTTAAATATATTTATATAAAATATAATATATTTATATATTTAATTATTGGAGTTACAGAAGATAGACGCCAAATATCAGGAAGATTGCTATCAGTAAATGAATTCAAGTTCAAGTCCTGCCCAGCGGCACATACTGGTCATCCATCCCCTTCAACTTTGGTCATAAATTCAACACAATGCAGTTCCAGCAATGGTAAGTAAACATTACGTTTTTTTCAAATATCTCAAAAAATGTACATGGTTTTTTATTGCTTAAATCGGCGTATCTACATTCATAGAGTTCGAAAAATATAGATAGGTCTGGCGCAAATGCTTAAAACGGAGTCAAAAAAGAGAAATAAAATTCTCAATTGAAAATCCAATTTGTACACTTTAAAGGCTTATAAAATGAAAACTATCATACTTACGAGAAATCTGCGTGCGTCACTAGAATTTTCTCGTCAAAATTATTAAGAAACCGTGGAAAAAGTAGCAGATTTTAAAGTTTTATTTTTTGGGGTGAAAAAACACAAAAGGGGTTAACCTTAAGTTTTTTTCAAAAATCTCAAAAAATTTACATGGTCTTTTTATTGCTTAAATCGGCGTATCTGCATCCATAGAGTTCGGAAAATATAGATAGGTCAGGCGCAAATGCTTAAAACGGAGTCAAAAAAGAGAAATAAAATTCTCAATTAAAAATCCAATTTGTACACTTTAAAGGCTTATAAAATGAAAACTATCATACTTACGAGAAATCTGCGTGCGTCACTCGAATTTTCTCGTCAAAATTATTAAGAAACCATGGAAAAAGTAACAGATTTTAAAGTTTCATTTTTTGGGGTGAAAAAACACCAAAAGGGTTAACCTTACGGTTTTTTCAAAATTCCCTAAAAAAGTTACATGGTCTTTTTATTGCTTAAATCAGCGTATCTGCATCCATAGAGTTCGGAAAATATAGATAGGTCTGGCGCAAATGCTTAAAACGGAGTCAAAAAAGAGAAATAAAATTCTCAATTGAAAATGCAATTTGTACTCTTTAAAGGCTTATAAAATGAAAACTATCATACTTACGAGAAATCTGCGTGCGTCACTCGAATTTTCTCGTCAAAATTATTAAGAAACCGTGGAAAAAGTGGCAGATTTTAAAGTTTCATTTTTTGGGGTGAAAAAACACCAAAGGGGTTAACCTTACGTTTTTTTCAAAAATCCCTAAAAAAATTACATGGTCTTTTTATTGCTTAAATCGGAGTATCTGCATCCATAGAGTTCGGAAAATATAGATAGGTCTGGCGCAAATGCTTAAAACGGAGTCAAAAAAGAGAAATAAAATTCTCAATTGAAAATCCAATTTGTACACTTTAAAGGCTTATAAAATGAAAACTATCATACTTACGAGAAATCTGCGTGCGTCAATCGAATTTTCTCGTCAAAATTATTAAGAAACCGTGGAAAAAGTAGCAGATTTTAAAGTTTTATTTTTTGGGGTGAAAAAACACCAAAGGGGTTTAAGAGGTTAACCTTACGTTTTATTCAAAAATCTCAAAATATTTACATGGTCTTTTTATGGCTTAAATCGGCGTATCTGCATCCATAGAGTTCGGATAATATAGATAGGTCTGGCGCAAATGCTTAAAACGGAGTCAAAAAAGAGAAATAAAATTCTCAATTGAAAATCCAATTTGTACACTTTAAAGGCTTATAAAATGAAAACTATCATACTTACGAGAAATCTGCGTGCGTCACTCGAATTTTCTCGTCAAAATTATTAAGAAACCGTGGAAAAAGTGGCAGATTTTAAAGTTTCATTTTTTGGGGTGAAAAAACACCAAAGGGGTTAACCTTACGTTTTTTTCAAAAATCCCTAAAAAATTTACATGGTCTTTTTATTGCTTAAATCGGCGTATCTGCATCCATAGAGTTCGGAAAATATAGATAGGTCTGGCGCAAATGCTTAAAACGGAGTCAAAAAAGAGAAATAAAATTCTCAATTGAAAATCCAATTTGTACACTTTAAAGGCTTATAAAATGAAAACTATCATACTTACGAAAAATCTGCGTGCCTCAATCGAATTTTCTCGTCAAAATTATTAAGAAACCGTGGAAAAAGTAGCAGATTTTAAAGTTTCATTTTTTGGGGTGAAAAAACACCAAAGGGGTTTTTAGGGGTTAACCTTACGTTTTTTTCAAAAATCTCAAATAATTTACTTGGTATTTTTATTGCTTAAATCGGCGTATCTGCATCCATAGAGTTCGGAAAATATAGATAAGTCTGGCGCAAATGCTTAAAACGGAGTCAAAAAAGAGAAATAAAATTCTCAATTGAAAATCCAATTTGCACACTTTAAAGGCTTATAAAATGAAAACTATCATACTTACGAGAAATCTGCGTGCGTCACTCGAATTTTCACGTCAAAATTATTAAGAAACCGTGGAAAAAGTAGAATATTTTAAAGTTTCATTTTTTGAGGTGAAAAAACACCAAAGGGGTTAACCTTACGATTTTTTCAAAAATCTCAAAAAATTTACATGGTCTTTTTATTGCTTAAATCGGCGTATCTGCATCCATAGAGTTCGGAAAATATAGATAGGTCAGGCGCAATTGCTTAAAACGGAGCCAAAAAAGAGAAATAAAATTCTGAATTGAAAATTCAATTTGTACACTTTAAAGGCTTATAAAATGAAAACTATCATACTTACGAGAAATCTGCGTGCGTCACTCGAATTTTCTCGTCAAAATTATTAAGAAACCGTGGAAAAAGTAGCAGATTTTAAAGTTTCATTTTTTGGGGTGAAAAAACACCAAAGGGGTTAACCTTACGTTTTTTTCAAAAATCCCTAAAAAAATTCCATGGTCTTTTTATTGCTTAAATCGGCGTATCTGCATCCATAGAGTTCGGAAAATATAGATAGGTCTGGCGCAAATGCTTAAAACGGAGTCAAAAAAGAGAAATAAAATTCTCAATTGAAAATCCAATTTGTACACTTTAAAGGCTTATAAAATGAAAACTATCATACTTACGAGAAATCTGCGTGCGTCACTCGAATTTTCTCAAAAATTATTAAGAAACCGTGGATAAAGTAGCAGATTTATAGTTTCATTTTTTGGGGTGAAAAAACACCAAAGGGGTTAACCTTACGTTTTTTTCAAAAATCCCTAAAAAAATTCCTTGGTCTTTTTATTGCTTAAATCGGCGTATCTGCATCCATAGAGTTCGGAAAATATAGATAGGTCTGGCGCAAATGCTTAAAACGGAGTCAAAAAAGAGAAATAAAATTCTCAATTGAAAATCCAATTTTTACTCTTTAAAGGCTGATAAAATGAAAACTATCATACTTACGAGAAATCTGCGTGCGTCACTCGAATTTTCTCGTCAAAATTATTAAGAAACCGTGGAAAAAGTAGCAGATTTTAAAGTTTCATTTTTTGGGGTGAAAAAACACCAAAGGGGTTAACCTTACGTTTTTTTCAAAAATCCCTAAAAAAATTCCATGGTCTTTTTATTGCTTAAATCGGCGTATCTGCATCCATAGAGTTCGGAAAATATAGATAGGTCTGGCGCAAATGCTTAAAACGGAGTCAAAAAAGAGAAATAAAATTCTCAATTGAAAATCCAATTTGTACACTTTAAAGGCTTATAAAATGAAAACTATCATACTTACTAAAAATCTGCGTGCCTCAATCGATTTTTCTCGTCAAAATTTTTAAGAAACCGTGGAAAAAGTAGCAGATTTTAAAGTTTCATTTTTTGGGGTGAAAAAACACCAAAGGGGTTTAAGGGGTTAACCTTACGTTTTTTTAAAAATTCCCTAAAAAAATTACATGGTCTTTTTATTGCTTAAATCGGCGTATCTGCATCCATAGAGTTCGGAAAATATAAATAGGTCTGGCGCAAATGCTTAAAACGGAGTCAAAAAAGAGAAATAAAATTCTCAATTGAAAATCCAATTTGTACACTTTAAAGGCTTATAAAATGAAAACTATCATACTTACGAGAAATCTGCGTGCGTCACTCGAATTTTCACGTCAAAATTATTAAGAAACCGTGGAAAAAAAAGAATATTTTAAAGTTTCATTTTTTGGGGTGAAAAAACACCAAAGGGGTTAACCTTACGTTTTTTTCAAAAATCCCTAAAAAAATTACATGGTCTTTTTATTGCTTAAATCGGCGTATACGTATCCATAGAGTTCGGAAAATATAGATAGGTCTGGCGCAAATGCTTAAAACGGAGTCAAAAAAGAGAAATAAAGTTCTGAATTGAAAATTCAATTTGTACACTTTAAAGGCTTATAAAATGAAAACTATCATACTTACGAGAAATCTGCGTGCGTCACTCGAATTTTCTCGTTAAAATTATTAAGAAACCGTGGAAAAAGTAGCAGATTTTAAAGTTTCATTTTTTGGGGTGAAAAAACACCAAAGGGGTTAACCTTACGTTTTTTTCAAAAATCTCAAAAAATTTACATGGTCTTTTTATTGCTTAAATCGGCGTATCTGCATCCATAGAGTTCGGAAAATATAGATAGGTCTGGCGCAAATGCTTAAAACGGAGTCAAAAAAGAGAAATAAAATTCTCAATTGAAAATCCAATTTTTACTCTTTAAAGGCTTATAAAATGAAAACTATCATACTTACGAGAAATCTGCGTGCGTCACTCGAATTTTCTCGTCAAAATTATTAAGAAACCGTGGAAAAAGTGGCAGATTTTAAAGTTTCATTTTTTGGGGTGAAAAAACACCAAAGGGGTTAACCTTACGTTTTTTTCAAAAATCTCAAAAAATTTACATGGTCTTTTTATTGCTTAAATCGGAGTATCTGCATCCATAGAGTTCGGAAAATATAGATAGGTCTGGCGCAAATGCTTAAAACGGAGTCAAAAAAGAGAAATAAAATTTACAATTGAAAATCCAATTTGTACACTTTAAAGGCTTATAAAATGAAAACTATCATACTTACGAGAAATCTGCGTGCGTCAATCGAATTTTCTCGTCAAAATTATTAAGAAACCGAGGAAAAAGTAGCAGATTTTAAAGTTTTATTTTTTGGGGTGAAAAAACACCAAAGGGGTTTAAGAGGTTAACCTTACGTTTTTTTCAAAAATCTCAAAATATTTACATGGTCTTTTTATGGCTTAAATCGGCGTATCTGCATCCATAGAGTTCGGATAATATAGATAGGTCTGGCGCAAATGCTTAAAACGGAGTCAAAAAAGAGAAATAAAATTCTCAATTGAAAATCCAATTTGTACACTTTAAAGGCTTATAAAATGAAAACTATCATACTTACGAGAAATCTGCGTGCGTCACTCGAATTTTCTCAAAAAATATTAAGAAACCGTGGATAAAGTAGCAGATTTTAAAGTTTCATTTTTTGGGGTGAAAAAACACCAAAGGGGTTAACCTTACGTTTTTTTCAAAAATCTCAAAAAATTTACTTGGTATTTTTATTGCTTAAATCGGCGTATCTGCATCCATAGAGTTCGGAAAATATAAATAGGTCTGGCGCAAATGCTTAAAACGGAGTCAAAAAAGAGAAATAAAATTCTCAATTGAAAATCCAATTTGTACACTTTAAAGGCTTATAAAATGAAAACTATCATACTTACGAGAAATCTGCGTGCGTCACTCGAATTTTCACGTCAAAATTATTAAGAAACCATTGAAAAACTAGAATATTTTATAGTTTCATTTTTTGGGGTAAAAAAACACCAAAGGGGTTAACCTTACGATTTTTTCAAAAATCGCAAAAAATTTACATGGTCTTTTTATTGCTTAAATCGGCGTATCTGCATCCATAGAGTTTGGAAAATAAAGATAGGTCAGGCGCAAATGCTTAAAACGGAGCCAAAAAAGAGAAATAAAATTCTGAATTGAAAATCCAATTTGTACACTTTAAAGGATTATAAAATGAAAACTATCATACTTACGAGAAATCTGCGTGCGTTACTCGAATTTTCTCGTAAAAATTATTAAGAAACCGTGGAAAAAGTAGCAGATTTAAAAGTTTCATTTTTTGGGGTGAAAAAACACCAAAGGGGTTTTCCTTACGTTTTTTTCAAAAATCCCTAAAAAAATTACATGGTCTTTTTTATGCTTAAATCGGAGTATCTGCATCCATAGAGTTCGGAAAATATAGATAGGTCTGGCGCAAATGCTTAAAACGGAGTCAAAAAAGAGAAATAAAGTTCTCAATTGAAAATCCAATTTGTACACTTTAAAGGCTTATAAAATGAAAACTATCATACTTACGAGAAATCTGCGTGCGTCACTCGAATTTTCTCGTCAAAATTATTAGGGAACCGTGGAAAAAGTAGCAGATTTTAAATTTTCATTTTTTGGGGTGAAAAAACACCAAAGGGGTTTACCTTACGTTTTTTTCAAAAATCTCAAAAAATTTACATGGTCTTTTTATTGCTTAAATCGGCGTATCTGCATCCATAGAGTGCGGAAAATATAGATAGGTCTGGCGCAAATGCTTAAAACGGCATCAAAAAAGAGAAATAAAATTCTCAATTGAAAATCCAATTTGTACACTTTAAAGGCTTATAAAATGAAAACTATCATACTTACGAAAAATCTGCGTGCCTCAATCGAATTTTCTCGTCAAAATTATTAAGAAACCGTGGAAAAAGTAGCAGATTTTAAAGTTTCATTTTTTGGGGTGAAAAAACTTCAAAGGGGTTTAAGGGGTTAACCTTACGTTTTTTTCAAAAATCTCAAAAAATTTACTTGGTATTTTTATTGCTTAAATCGGCGTATCTGCATCCATAGAGTTCGGAAAATATAGATAAGTCTGGCGCAAATGCTTAAAACGGAGTCAATAAAGAGAAATAAAATTCTCAATTGAAAATCCAATTTGTACACTTTAAAGGCTTATAAAATGAAAACTATCATACTTACGAGAAATCTGCGTGCGTCACTCGAATTTTCTTGTCAAAATTATTAAGGAACCGTGGAAAAAGTAGCAGATTTTAAAGTTTCATTTTTTGGGGTGAAAAAACACCAAAGGGGTTAACCTTACGTTTTTTTCAAAAATCCCTAAAAAAATTACATGGTCTTTTTATTGCTTAAATCGGCGTATCTGTATCCATAGAGTTCGGAATATATAGATAGGTCTGGCGCAAATGCTTAAAACGGAGTCAAAAAAGAGAAATAAAGTTCTGAATTGAAAATTCAATTTGTACACTTTAAAGGCTTATAAAATGAAAACTATCATACTTACGAGAAATCTGCGTGCGTCACTCGAATTTTCTCGTTAAAATTATTAAGAAACCGTGGAAAAAGTAGCAGATTTTAAAGTTTCATTTTTTGGGGTGAAAAAACACCAAAGGGGTTAACCTTACGTTTTTTTCAAAAATCTCAAAAAATTTACATGGTCTTTTTATTGCTTAAATCGGCGTATCTGCATCCACAGAGTTCGGAAAATATAGATAGGTCTGGCGCAAATGCTTAAAACGGAGTCAAAAAAGAGAAATAAAATTCTCAATTGAAAATCCAATTTTTACTCTTTAAAGGCTTATAAAATGAAAACTATCATACTTACGAGAAATCTGCGTGCGTCACTCGAATTTTCTCGTCAAAATTATTAAGAAACCGTGGAAAAAGTAGCAGATTTTAAAGTTTCATTTTTTGGGGTGAAAAAACACCAAAGGGGTTTAAGGGGTTAACCTTACGTTTTTTTCAAAAATCTCAAAAAATTTACTTGGTATTTTTATTGCTTAAATCGGCGTATCTGCATCCATAGAGTTCGGAAAATATAGATAGGTCTGGCGCAAATGCTTAAAACGGAGTCAAAAAAGAGAAATAAAATTCTCAATTGAAAATGCAATTTGTACTCTTTAAAGGCTTATAAAATGAAAACTATCATACTTACGAGAAATCTGCGTGCGTCACTCGAATTTTCTCGTCAAAATTATTAAGAAACCGTGGAAAAAGTGGCAGATTTTAAAGTTTCATTTTTTGGGGTGAAAAAACAATAAAGGGGTTAACCTAACGTTTTTTTCAAAAATCCCTAAAAAAATTACATGGTCTTTTTATTGCTTAAATCGGAGTATCTGCATCCATAGAGTTCGGAAAATATAGATAGGTCTGGCGCAAATGCTTAAAACGGAGTCAAAAAAGAGAAATAAAATTTACAATTGAAAATCCAATTTGTACACTTTAAAGGCTTATAAAATGAAAACTATCATACTTACGAGAAATCTGCGTGCGTCAATCGAATTTTCTCGTCAAAATTATTAAGAAACCGTGGAAAAAGTAGCAGATTTTACAGTTTCATTTTTTGGGGTGAAAAAACACCAAAGGGGTTAACCTTACGTTTTTTTCAAAAATCTCAAAAAATTTACTTGGTATTTTTATTGCTTAAATCGGCGTATCTGCATCCATAGAGTTCGGAAAATATAAATAGGTCTGGCGCAAATGCTTAAAACGGAGTCAAAAAAGAGAAATAAAATTCTCAATTGAAAATCCAATTTGTACACTTTAAAGGCTTATAAAATGAAAACTATCATACTTACGAGAAATCTGCGTGCGTCACTCGAATTTTCACGTCAAAATTATTAAGAAACCATTGAAAAACTAGAATATTTTATAGTTTCATTTTTTGGGGTAAAAAAACACCAAAGGGGTTAACCTTACGATTTTTTCAAAAATCGCAAAAAATTTACATGGTCTTTTTATTGCTTAAATCGGCGTATCTGCATCCATAGAGTTCGGAAAATATAGATAGGTCAGGCGCAAATGCTTAAAACGGAGCCAAAAAAGAGAAATAAAATTCTGAATTGAAAATCCAATTTGTACACTTTAAAGGATTATAAAATGAAAACTATCATACTTACGAGAAATCTGCGTGCGTCACTCGAATTTTCTCGTAAAAATTATTAAGAAACCGTGGAAAAAGTAGCAGATTTTAAAGTTTCATTTTTTGGGGTGAAAAAACTTCAAAGGGGTTTAAGGGGTTAACCTTACGTTTTTTTCAAAAATCTCAAAAAATTTACTTGGTATTTTTATTGCTTAAATCGGCGTATCTGCATCCATAGAGTTCGGAAAATATAGATAAGTCTGGCGCAAATGCTTAAAACGGGGTCAAAAAAGAGAAATAAAATTCTCAATTGAAAATCCAATTTGTACACTTTAAAGGCTTATAAAATGAAAACTATCATACTTACGAGAAATCTGCGTGCGTCACTCGAATTTTCTCGTTAAAATTATTAAGAAACCGTGGAAAAAGTAGCAGATTTTAAAGTTTCATTTTTTGGGGTGAAAAAACACCAAAGGGGTTAACCTTACGTTTTTTTAAAAAATCCCTAAAAAAATTACATGGTCTTTTTATTGCTTAAATCGGCGTATCTGCATCCATAGAGTTCGGAAAATATAAATAGGTCTGGCGCAAATGCTTAAAACGGAGTCAAAAAAGAGAAATAAAATTCTCAATTGAAAATCCAATTTGTACACTTTAAAGGCTTATAAAATGAAAACTATCATACTTACGAGAAATCTGCGTGCGTCACTCGAATTTTCACGTCAAAATTATTAAGAAACCGTGGAAAAAAAAGAATATTTTAAAGTTTCATTTTTTGGGGTGAAAAAACACCAAAGGGGTTAACCTTACGTTTTTTTCAAAAATCTCAAAAAATTTACATGGTCTTTTTATTGCTTAAATCGGCGTATCTGCATCCATAGAGTGCGGAAAATATAGATAGGTCTGGCGCAAATGCTTAAAACGGCGTCAAAAAAGAGAAATAAAATTCTCAATTGAAAATCCAATTTGTACACTTTAAAGGCTTATAAAATGAAAACTATCATACTTACGAGAAATCTGCGTGCGTCACTCGAATTTTCACGTCAAAATTATTAAGAAACCATTGAAAAACTAGAATATTTTATAGTTTCATTTTTTGGGGTAAAAAAACACCAAAGGGGTTAACCTTACGATTTTTTCAAAAATCGCAAAAAATTTACATGGTCTTTTTATTGCTTAAATCGGCGTATCTGCATCCATAGAGTTTGGAAAATAAAGATAGGTCAGGCGCAAATGCTTAAAACGGAGCCAAAAAAGAGAAATAAAATTCTGAATTGAAAATCCAATTTGTACACTTTAAAGGATTATAAAATGAAAACTATCATACTTACGAGAAATCTGCGTGCGTTACTCGAATTTTCTCGTAAAAATTATTAAGAAACCGTGGAAAAAGTAGCAGATTTTAAAGTTTCATTTTTTGGGGTGAAAAAACACCAAAGGGGTTTTCCTTACGTTTTTTTCAAAAATCCCTAAAAAAATTACATGGTCTTTTTTATGCTTAAATCGGAGTATCTGCATCCATAGAGTTCGGAAAATATAGATAGGTCTGGCGCAAATGCTTAAAACGGAGTCAAAAAAGAGAAATAAAGTTCTCAATTGAAAATCCAATTTGTACACTTTAAAGGCTTATAAAATGAAAACTATCATACTTACGAGAAATCTGCGTGCGTCACTCGAATTTTCTCGTCAAAATTATTAGGGAACCGTGGAAAAAGTAGCAGATTTTAAATTTTCATTTTTTGGGGTGAAAAAACACCAAAGGGGTTTACCTTACGTTTTTTTCAAAAATCTCAAAAAATTTACATGGTCTTTTTATTGCTTAAATCGGCGTATCTGCATCCATAGAGTGCGGAAAATATAGATAGGTCTGGCGCAAATGCTTAAAACGGCATCAAAAAAGAGAAATAAAATTCTCAATTGAAAATCCAATTTGTACACTTTAAAGGCTTATAAAATGAAAACTATCATACTTACGAAAAATCTGCGTGCCTCAATCGAATTTTCTCGTCAAAATTATTAAGAAACCGTGGAAAAAGTAGCAGATTTTAAAGTTTCATTTTTTGGGGTGAAAAAACTTCAAAGGGGTTTAAGGGGTTAACCTTACGTTTTTTTCAAAAATCTCAAAAAATTTACTTGGTATTTTTATTGCTTAAATCGGCGTATCTGCATCCATAGAGTTCGGAAAATATAGATAAGTCTGGCGCAAATGCTTAAAACGGAGTCAATAAAGAGAAATAAAATTCTCAATTGAAAATCCAATTTGTACACTTTAAAGGCTTATAAAATGAAAACTATCATACTTACGAGAAATCTGCGTGCGTCACTCGAATTTTCTTGTCAAAATTATTAAGGAACCGTGGAAAAAGTAGCAGATTTTAAAGTTTCATTTTTTGGGGTGAAAAAACACCAAAGGGGTAAACCTTACGTTTTTTTCAAAAATCCCTAAAAAAATTACATGGTCTTTTTATTGCTTAAATCGGCGTATCTGTATCCATAGAGTTCGGAATATATAGATAGGTCTGGCGCAAATGCTTAAAACGGAGTCAAAAAAGAGAAATAAAGTTCTGAATTGAAAATTCAATTTGTACACTTTAAAGGCTTATAAAATGAAAACTATCATACTTACGAGAAATCTGCGTGCGTCACTCGAATTTTCTCGTTAAAATTATTAAGAAACCGTGGAAAAAGTAGCAGATTTTAAAGTTTCATTTTTTGGGGTGAAAAAACACCAAAGGGGTTAACCTTACGTTTTTTTCAAAAATCTCAAAAAATTTACATGGTCTTTTTATTGCTTAAATCGGCGTATCTGCATCCACAGAGTTCGGAAAATATAGATAGGTCTGGCGCAAATGCTTAAAACGGAGTCAAAAAAGAGAAATAAAATTCTCAATTGAAAATCCAATTTTTACTCTTTAAAGGCTTATAAAATGAAAACTATCATACTTACGAGAAATCTGCGTGCGTCACTCGAATTTTCTCGTCAAAATTATTAAGAAACCGTGGAAAAAGTAGCAGATTTTAAAGTTTCATTTTTTGGGGTGAAAAAACACCAAAGGGGTTTAAGGGGTTAACCTTACGTTTTTTTCAAAAATCTCAAAAAATTTACTTGGTATTTTTATTGCTTAAATCGGCGTATCTGCATCCATAGAGTTCGGAAAATATAGATAGGTCTGGCGCAAATGCTTAAAACGGAGTCAAAAAAGAGAAATAAAATTCTCAATTGAAAATGCAATTTGTACTCTTTAAAGGCTTATAAAATGAAAACTATCATACTTACGAGAAATCTGCGTGCGTCACTCGAATTTTCTCGTCAAAATTATTAAGAAACCGTGGAAAAAGTGGCAGATTTTAAAGTTTCATTTTTTGGGGTGAAAAAACAATAAAGGGGTTAACCTTACGTTTTTTTCAAAAATCCCTAAAAAAATTACATGGTCTTTTTATTGCTTAAATCGGAGTATCTGCATCCATAGAGTTCGGAAAATATAGATAGGTCTGGCGCAAATGCTTAAAACGGAGTCAAAAAAGAGAAATAAAATTTACAATTGAAAATCCAATTTGTACACTTTAAAGGCTTATAAAATGAAAACTATCATACTTACGAGAAATCTGCGTGCGTCAATCGAATTTTCTCGTCAAAATTATTAAGAAACCGTGGAAAAAGTAGCAGATTTTACAGTTTCATTTTTTGGGGTGAAAAAACACCAAAGGGGTTAACCTTACGTTTTTTTCAAAAATCTCAAAAAATTTACTTGGTATTTTTATTGCTTAAATCGGCGTATCTGCATCCATAGAGTTCGGAAAATATAAATAGGTCTGGCGCAAATGCTTAAAACGGAGTCAAAAAAGAGAAATAAAATTCTCAATTGAAAATCCAATTTGTACACTTTAAAGGCTTATAAAATGAAAACTATCATACTTACGAGAAATCTGCGTGCGTCACTCGAATTTTCACGTCAAAATTATTAAGAAACCATTGAAAAACTAGAATATTTTATAGTTTCATTTTTGGGGTAAAAAAACACCAAAGGGGTTAACCTTACGATTTTTTCAAAAATCGCAAAAAATTTACATGGTCTCTTTATTGCTTAAATCGGCGTATCTGCATCCATAGAGTTCGGAAAATATAGATAGGTCAGGCGCAAATGCTTAAAACGGAGCCAAAAAAGAGAAATAAAATTCTGAATTGAAAATCCAATTTGTACACTTTAAAGGATTATAAAATGAAAACTATCATACTTACGAGAAATCTGCGTGCGTCACTCGAATTTTCTCGTAAAAATTATTAAGAAACCGTGGAAAAAGTAGCAGATTTTAAAGTTTCATTTTTTGGGGTGAAAAAACACCAAAGGGGTTAACCTTACGTTTTTTTCAAAAATCCCTAAAAAAATTACATGGTCTTTTTATTGCTTAAATCGGAGTATCTGCATCCATAGAGTTCGGAAAATATAGAGAGGTCTGGCGCAAATGCTTAAAACGGAGTCAAAAAAGAGAAATAAAATTCTAAATTGAAAATCCAATTTGTACACTTTAAAGGCTTATAAAATGAAAACTATCATACTTACGAGAAATCTGCGTGCGTCACTCAAATTTTCTCGTCAAAATTATTAGGGAACCGTGGAAAAAGTAGCAGATTTTAAATTTTCATTTTTTGGGGTGAAAAAACACCAAAGGGGTTAACCTTACGTTTTTTTCAAAAATCTCAAAAAATTTAGATGGTCTTTTTAGTGCTTAAATCGGCGTATCTGCATCCATAGAGTTCGGAAAATATATTTAGGTCTGGCGCAAATGCTTAAAACGGAGTCAAAAAAGAGAAATAAAATTCTCAAGTGAAAATCCAATTTGTACACTTTAAAGGCTTATAAAATGAAAACTATCATACTTACGAGAAATCTGCGTGCGTCACTCGAATTTTCACGTCAAAATTATTAAGAAACCGTGAAAAAAAAAGAATATTTTAAAGTTTCATTTTTTGGGGTGAAAAAACACCAAAGGGGTTAACCTCACGATTTTTTCAAAAATCTCAAAAAATTTACATGGTCTTTTTATTGCTTAAATCGGCGTATCTGCATCCATAGAGTTCGAAAAATATATTTAGGTCTGGCGCAAATGCTTAAAACGGAGTCAAAAAAGAGAAATAAAATTCTCAATTGAAAATCCAATTTGTACACTTTAAAGGCTTATAAAATGAAAACTATCATACTTACGAAAAATCTGCGTGCCTCAATCGAATTTTCTCGTCAAAATTATTAAGAAACCGTGGAAAAAGTAGCAGATTTTAAAGTTTCATTTTTTGGGGTGAAAAAACTTCAAAGGGGTTTAAGGGGTTAACCTTACGTTTTTTTCAAAAATCTCAAAAAATTTACTTGGTATTTTTATTGCTTAAATCGGCGTATCTGCATCCATAGAGTTCGGAAAATATAGATAAGTCTGGCGCAAATGCTTAAAACGGGGTCAAAAAAGAGAAATAAAATTCTCAATTGAAAATCCAATTTGTACACTTTAAAGGCTTATAAAATGAAAACTATCATACTTACGAGAAATCTGCGTGCGTCACTCGAATTTTCTCGTTAAAATTATTAAGAAACCGTGGAAAAAGTAGCAGATTTTAAAGTTTCATTTTTTGGGGTGAAAAAACACCAAAGGGGTTAACCTTACGTTTTTTTAAAAAATCCCTAAAAAAATTACATGGTCTTTTTATTGCTTAAATCGGCGTATCTGCATCCATAGAGTTCGGAAAATATAAATAGGTCTGGCGCAAATGCTTAAAACGGAGTCAAAAAAGAGAAATAAAATTCTCAATTGAAAATCCAATTTGTACACTTTAAAGGCTTATAAAATGAAAACTATCATACTTACGAGAAATCTGCGTGCGTCACTCGAATTTTCACGTCAAAATTATTAAGAAACCGTGGAAAAAAAAGAATATTTTAAAGTTTCATTTTTTGGGGTGAAAAAACACCAAAGGGGTTAACCTTACGTTTTTTTCAAAAATCTCAAAAAATTTACATGGTCTTTTTATTGCTTAAATCGGCGTATCTGCATCCATAGAGTGCGGAAAATATAGATAGGTCTGGCGCAAATGCTTAAAACGGCGTCAAAAAAGAGAAATAAAATTCTCAATTGAAAATCCAATTTGTACACTTTAAAGGCTTATAAAATGAAAACTATCATACTTACGAGAAATCTGCGTGCGTCACTCGAATTTTCTTGTCAAAATTATTAAGGAACCGTGGAAAAAGTAGCAGATTTTAAAGTTTCATTTTTTGGGGTGAAAAAACACCAAAGGGGTTAACCTTACGTTTTTTTCAAAAATCCCTAAAAAAATTACATGGTCTTTTTATTGCTTAAATCGGCGTATCTGCATCCATAGAGTTCGGAAAATATAGATAGGTCTGGCGCAAATGCTTAAAACGGAGTCAAAAAAGAGAAATAAAATTCTCAATTGAAAATCCAATTTTTACTCTTTAAAGGCTTATAAAATGAAAACTATCATACTTACGAGAAATCTGCGTGCGTCACTTGAATTTTCTCGTCAAAATTATTAAGAAACCGTGGAAAAAGTAGCAGATTTTAAAGTTTCATTTTTTGGGGTGAAAAAACACCAAAGGGGTTTAAGGGGTTAACCTTACGTTTTTTTCAAAAATCTCAAAAAATTTACTTGGTATTTTTATTGCTTAAATCGGCGTATCTCCATCCATAGAGTTCGGAAAATATAGATAGGTCTGGCGCAAATGCTTAAAACGGAGTCAAAAAAGAGAAATAAAATTCTCAATTGAAAATGCAATTTGTACTCTTTAAAGGCTTATAAAATGAAAACTATCATACTTACGAGAAATCTGCGTGCGTCACTCGAATTTTCTCGTCAAAATTATTAAGAAACCGTGGAAAAAGTGGCAGATTTTAAAGTTTCATTTTTTGGGGTGAAAAAACACCAAAGGGGTTAACCTTACGTTTTTTTCAAAAATCCCTAAAAAAATTACATGGTCTATTTATTGCTTAAATCGGAGTATCTGCATCCATAGAGTTCGGAAAATATAGATAGGTCTGGCGCAAATGCTTAAAACGGAGTCAAAAAAGAGAAATAAAATTTACAATTGAAAATCCAATTTGTACACTTTAAAGGCTTATAAAATGAAAACTATCATACTTACGAGAAATCTGCGTGCGTCAATCGAATTTTCTCGTCAAAATTATTAAGAAACCGTGGAAAAAGTAGCAGATTTTACAGTTTCATTTTTTGGGGTGAAAAAACACCAAAGGGGTTAACCTTACGTTTTTTTCAAAAATCTCAAAAAATTTACTTGGTATTTTTATTGCTTAAATCGGCGTATCTGCATCCATAGAGTTCGGAAAATATAAATAGGTCTGGCGCAAATGCTTAAAACGGAGTCAAAAAAGAGAAATAAAATTCTCAATTGAAAATGCAATTTGTACTCTTTAAAGGCTTATAAAATGAAAACTATCGAGAAATCTGCGTGCGTCACTCGAATTTTCACGTCAAAATTATTAAGAAACCATTGAAAAACTAGAATATTTTATAGTTTCATTTTTTGGGGTAAAAAAACACCAAAGGGGTTAACCTTACGATTTTTTCAAAAATCGCAAAAAATTTACATGGTCTTTTTATTGCTTAAATCGGCGTATCTGCATCCATAGAGTTCGGAAAATATAGATAGGTCAGGCGCAAATGCTTAAAACGGAGCCAAAAAAGAGAAATAAAATTCTGAATTGAAAATCCAATTTGTACACTTTAAAGGATTATAAAATGAAAACTATCATACTTACGAGAAATCTGCGTGCGTCACTCGAATTTTCTCGTAAAAATTATTAAGAAACCGTGGAAAAAGTAGCAGATTTTAAAGTTTCATTTTTTGGGGTGAAAAAACACCAAAGGGGTTAACCTTACGTTTTTTTCAAAAATCCCTAAAAAAATTACATGGTCTTTTTATTGCTTAAATCGGAGTATCTGCATCCATAGAGTTCGGAAAATATAGATAGGTCTGGCGCAAATGCTTAAAACGGAGTCAAAAAAGAGAAATAAAATTCTCAATTGAAAATCCAATTTGTACACTTTAAAGGCTTATAAAATGAAAACTATCATACTTACGAGAAATCTGCGAGCGTCACTCAAATTTTCTCGTCAAAATTATTAGGGAACCGTGGAAAAAGTAGCAGATTTTAAATTTTCATTTTTTGGGGTGAAAAAACACCAAAGGGGTTAACCTTACGTTTTTTTCAAAAATCTCAAAAAATTTAGATGGTCTTTTTATTGCTTAAATCGGCGTATCTGCATCCATAGAGTTCGAAAAATATATTTAGGTCTGGCGCAAATGCTTAAAACGGAGTCAAAAAAGAGAAATAAAATTCTCAATTGAAAATCCAATTTGTACACTTTAAAGGCTTATAAAATGAAAACTATCATACTTACGAAAAATCTGCGTGCCTCAATCGAATTTTCTCGTCAAAATTATTAAGAAACCGTGGAAAAAGTAGCAGATTTTAAAGTTTCATTTTTTGGGGTGAAAAAACTTCAAAGGGGTTTAAGGGGTTAACCTTACGTTTTTTTCAAAAATCTCAAAAAATTTACTTGGTATTTTTATTGCTTAAATCGGCGTATCTGCATCCATAGAGTTCGGAAAATATAGATAAGTCTGGCGCAAATGCTTAAAACGGGGTCAAAAAATAGAAATAAAATTCTCAATTGAAAATCCAATTTGTACACTTTAAAGGCTTATAAAATGAAAACTATCATACTTACGAGAAATCTGCGTGCGTCACTCGAATTTTCTCGTTAAAATTATTAAGAAACCGTGGAAAAAGTAGCAGATTTTAAAGTTTCATTTTTTGGGGTGAAAAAACACCAAAGGGGTTAACCTTACGTTTTTTTAAAAAATCCCTAAAAAAATTACATGGTCTTTTTATTGCTTAAATCGGCGTATCTGCATCCATAGAGTTCGGAAAATATAAATAGGTCTGGCGCAAATGCTTAAAACGGAGTCAAAAAAGAGAAATAAAATTCTCAATTGAAAATCCAATTTGTACACTTTAAAGGCTTATAAAATGAAAACTATCATACTTACGAGAAATCTGCGTGCGTCACTCGAATTTTCACGTCAAAATTATTAAGAAACCGTGGAAAAAAAAGAATATTTTAAAGTTTCATTTTTTGGGGTGAAAAAACACCAAAGGGGTTAACCTTACGTTTTTTTCAAAAATCTCAAAAAATTTACATGGTCTTTTTATTGCTTAAATCGGCGTATCTGCATCCATAGAGTTCGGAAAATATAGATAGGTCTGGCGCAAATGCTTAAAACGGAGTCAAAAAAGAGAAATAAAGTTCTGAATTGAAAATTCAATTTGTACACTTTAAAGGCTTATAAAATGAAAACTATCATACTTACGAGAAATCTGCGTGCGTCACTCGAATTTTCTTGTCAAAATTATTAAGGAACCGTGGAAAAAGTAGCAGATTTTAAAGTTTCATTTTTTGGGGTGAAAAAACACCAAAGGGGTTAACCTTACGTTTTTTTCAAAAATCTCAAAAAATTTACATGGTCTTTTTATTGCTTAAATCGGCGTATCTGCATCCATAGAGTTCGGAAAATATAGATAGGTCTGGCGCAAATGCTTAAAACGGAGTCAAAAAAGAGAAATAAAGTTCTGAATTGAAAATTCAATTTGTACACTTTAAAGGCTTATAAAATGAAAACTATCATACTTACGAGAAATCTGCGTGCGTCACTCGAATTTTCTCGTTAAAATTATTAAGAAACCGTGGAAAAAGTAGCAGATTTTAAAGTTTCATTTTTTGGGGTGAAAAAACACCAAAGGGGTTAACCTTACGTTTTTTTCAAATATCTCAAAAAATTTACATGGTCTTTTTATTGCTTAAATCGGCGTATCTGCATCCATAGAGTTCGGAAAATATAGATAGGTCTGGCGCAAATGCTTAAAACGGAGTCAAAAAAGAGAAATAAAATTCTCAATTGAAAATCCAATTTGTACACTTTAAAGGCTTATAAAATGAAAACTATCATACTTACAAGAAATCTGCGTGCGTCACTCGAATTTTCTCGTCAAAATTATTAAGAAACCGTGGAAAAAGTAGCAGATTTTAAAGTTTCATTTTTTGGTGTGAATAAACACCAAAGGGGTTAACCTTACGTTTTTTTCAAAAATTCCTAAGAAAATTACATGGTCCTTTTATTGCTTAAATCGGCGTATCTGCATCCATAGAGTTCGAAAAATATAGATAGGTCTGGCGCAAATGCTTAAAACGGAGTCAAAAAAGAGAAATAAAATTCTCAATTGAAAATCCAATTTGTACACTTTAAAGGCTTATAAAATGAAAACTATCATACTTACGAGAAATCTGCGTGCGTCACTCGAATTTTCTCGTTAAAATTATTAAGAAACCGTGGAAAAAGTAGCAGATTTTAAAGTTTCATTTTTTGGGGTGAAAAAACACCAAAGGGGTTAACCTTACGTTTTTTTCAAAAATCTCAAAAAATTTACATGGTCTTTTTATTGCTTAAATCGGCGTATCTGCATCCATAGAGTTCGGAAAATATAGATAGGTCTGGCGCAAATGCTTAAAACGGAGTCAAAAAAGAGAAATAAAGTTCTGAATTGAAAATTCAATTTGTACACTTTAAAGGCTTATAAAATGAAAACTATCATACTTACGAGAAATCTGCGTGCGTCACTCGAATTTTCTCGTTAAAATTATTAAGAAACCGTGGAAAAAGTAGCAGATTTTAAAGTTTCATTTTTTGGGGTGAAAAAACACCAAAGGGGTTAACCTTACGTTTTTTTCAAATATCTCAAAAAATTTACATGGTCTTTTTATTGCTTAAATCGGCGTATCTGCATCCATAGAGTTCGGAAAATATAGATAGGTCTGGCGCAAATGCTTAAAACGGAGTCAAAAAAGAGAAATAAAATTCTCAATTGAAAATCCAATTTGTACACTTTAAAGGCTTATAAAATGAAAACTATCATACTTACAAGAAATCTGCGTGCGTCACTCGAATTTTCTCGTCAAAATTATTAAGAAACCGTGGAAAAAGTAGCAGATTTTAAAGTTTCATTTTTTGGTGTGAATAAACACCAAAGGGGTTAACCTTACGTTTTTTTCAAAAATTCCTAAGAAAATTACATGGTCCTTTTATTGCTTAAATCGGCGTATCTGCATCCATAGAGTTCGAAAAATATAGATAGGTCTGGCGCAAATGCTTAAAACGGAGTCAAAAAAGAGAAATAAAATTCTCAATTGAAAATCCAATTTGTACACTTTAAAGGCTTATAAAATGAAAACTATCATACTTACGAGAAATCTGCGTGCCTCAATCGAATTTTCTCGTCAAAATTATTAAGAAACCGTGGAAAAAGTAGCAGATTTTATAGTTTTATTTTTTGGGGAGAAAAAACATCAAAGGGGTTAACCTTACGTTTTTTTCAAATATCTCAAAAAATTTACATGGTCTTTTTATTGCTTAAATGGGCGTATCTGCATCCATAGAGTTCGGAAAATATAGATAGGTCTGGCGCAAATGCTTAAAACGGAGTCAAAAAAGAGAAATAAAATTCTCAATTGAAAATCCAATTTGTACAATTTAAAGGCTTATAAAATGAAAACTATCAACTTACGAGAAATCTGCGTGCGTCACTCGAATTTTCTCGTCAAAATTATTAAGAAACCGTGGAAAAAGTAGCAGATTTTAAAGTTTCATTTTTTGGGGTGAAAAAACACCAAAGGGGTTAACCTTACGTTTTTTTCAAATATCTCAAAAAATTTACATGGTCTTTTTATTGCTTAAATCGGCGTATCTGCATCCATAGAGTTCGGAAAATATAGATAGGTCTGGCGCAAATGCTTAAAACGGAGTCAAAAAAGAGAAATAAAATTCTCAATTGAAAATCCAATTTGTACACTTTAAAGGCTTATAAAATGAAAACTATCATACTTACGAGAAATCTGCGTGCGTCACTCGAATTTTCTCGTTAAAATTATTAAGAAACCGTGGAAAAAGTAGCAGATTTTAAAGTTTCATTTTTTGGGGTGAAAAAACACCAAAGGAGTTAACCTTACGTTTTTTTCAAAAATCTCAAAAAATTTACATGGTCTTTTTATTTCTTAAATCGGCGTATCTGCATCCATAGAGTTCGGAAAATATAGATAGGTCTGGCGCAAATGCTTAAAACGGAGTCAAAAAAGAGAAATAAAATTCTCAATTGAAAATCCAATTTGTACACTTTAAAGGCTTATAAAATGAAAACTATCATACTTACGAGAAATCTGCGTGCGTCACTCGAATTTTCTCGTTAAAATTATTAAGAAACCGTGGAAAAAGTAGCAGATTTTAAAGTTTTATTTTTTGGGGTGAAAAAACACCAAAGGGGTTAACCTTACGTTTTTTTCAAAAATCCCTAAAAAAATTACATGGTCTTTCTATTGCTTAAATCGGCGTATCTGCATCCATAGAGTTCGGAAAATATAGATAGGTCTTGCGCAAATGCTTAAAACGGAGTCAAAAAAGAAAAATAAAATTCTCAATTGAAAATCCAATTTGTACACTTTAAAGGCTTATAAAATGAAAACTATCATACTTACGAGAAATCTGCGTGCGTCACTCGAATTTTCTCGTCAAAATTATTAAGAAACCGTGGAAAAAGTAGCAGATTTTAAAGTTTTATTTTTTGGGGTGAAAAAACACCAAAGGGGTTTAAGGGGTTAACCTTACGTTTTTTTCAAAAATCTCAAAAAATTTACATGGTCTTTTTATTGCTTAAATCGGCGTATCTGCATCCATAGAGTTCGGAAAATATAGATAGGTCTGGCGCAAATGCTTAAAACGGAGTCAAAAAAGAGAAATAAAATTCTCAATTGAAAATCCAATTTGTACACTTTAAAGGCTTATAAAATGAAAACTATCATACTTACGAGAAATCTGCGTGCGTCACTCGAATTTTCTCGTTAAAATTATTAAGAAACCGTGGAAAAAGTAGCAGATTTTAAAGTTTCATTTTTTGGGGTGAAAAAACACCAAAGGGGTTAACCTTACGTTTTTTTCAAAAATCCCTAAAAAAATTTCATGGTCTTTTTATTGCTTAAATCGGCGTATCTGCATCCATAGAGTTCGGAAAATATAGATAGGTCTGGCGCAAATGCTTAAAACGGAGTCAAAAAAGAGAAATAAAATTCTCAATTGAAAATCCAATTTTTACTCTTTAAAGGCTTATAAAATGAAAACTATCATACTTACGTGAAATCTGCGTGCGTCACTCGAATTTTCTCGTCAAAATTATTAAGAAACCGTGGAAAAAGTAACAGATTTTAAAGTTTCATTTTTTCGGGTGAAAAAACACCAAAGGGGTTAACCTTACGTTTTTTTCAAATATCTCAAAAAATTTACATGGTCTTTTTATTGCTTAAATGGGCGTATCTGCATCCATAGAGTTCGGAAAATATAGATAGGTCTGGCGCAAATGCTTAAAACGGAGTCAAAAAAGAGAAATAAAATTCTCAATTGAAAATCCAATTTGTACAATTTAAAGGCTTATAAAATGAAAACTATCAACTTACGAGAAATCTGCGTGCGTCACTCGAATTTTCTCGTCAAAATTATTAAGAAACCGTGGAAAAAGTAGCAGATTTTAAAGTTTCATTTTTTGGGGTGAAAAAACACCAAAGGGGTTAACCTTACGTTTTTTTCAAATATCTCAAAAAATTTACATGGTCTTTTTATTGCTTAAATCGGCGTATCTGCATCCATAGAGTTCGGAAAATATAGATAGGTCTGGCGCAAATGCTTAAAACGGAGTCAAAAAAGAGAAATAAAATTCTCAATTGAAAATCCAATTTGTACACTTTAAAGGCTTATAAAATGAAAACTATCATACTTACGAGAAATCTGCGTGCGTCACTCGAATTTTCTCGTTAAAATTATTAAGAAACCGTGGAAAAAGTAGCAGATTTTAAAGTTTCATTTTTTGGGGTGAAAAAACACCAAAGGGGTTAACCTTACGTTTTTTTCAAAAATCTCAAAAAATTTACATGGTCTTTTTATTTCTTAAATCGGCGTATCTGCATCCATAGAGTTCGGAAAATATAGATAGGTCTGGCGCAAATGCTTAAAACGGAGTCAAAAAAGAGAAATAAAATTCTCAATTGAAAATCCAATTTTTACTCTTTAAAGGCTTATAAAATGAAAACTATCATACTTACGAGAAATCTGCGTGCGTCACTCGAATTTTCTCGTCAAAATTATTAAGAAACCGTGGAAAAAGTAGCAGATTTTAAAGTTTCATTTTTTGGGGTGAAAAAACACCAAAGGGGTTAACCTTACGTTTTTTTCAAATATCTCAAAAAATTTACATGGTCTTTTTATTGCTTAAATGGGCGTATCTGCATCCATAGAGTTCGGAAAATATAGATAGGTCTGGCGCAAATGCTTAAAACGGAGTCAAAAAAGAGAAATAAAATTCTCAATTGAAAATCCAATTTGTACAATTTAAAGGCTTATAAAATGAAAACTATCAACTTACGAGAAATCTGCGTGCGTCACTCGAATTTTCTCGTCAAAATTATTAAGAAACCGTGGAAAAAGTAGCAGATTTTAAAGTTTCATTTTTTGGGGTGAAAAAACACCAAAGGGGTTAACCTTACGTTTTTTTCAAATATCTCAAAAAATTTACATGGTCTTTTTATTGCTTAAATCGGCGTATCTGCATCCATAGAGTTCGGAAAATATAGATAGGTCTGGCGCAAATGCTTAAAACGGAGTCAAAAAAGAGAAATAAAATTCTCAATTGAAAATCCAATTTGTACACTTTAAAGGCTTATAAAATGAAAACTATCATACTTACGAGAAATCTGCGTGCGTCACTCGAATTTTCTCGTTAAAATTATTAAGAAACCGTGGAAAAAGTAGCAGATTTTAAAGTTTCATTTTTTGGGGTGAAAAAACACCAAAGGGGTTAACCTTACGTTTTTTTCAAAAATCTCAAAAAATTTACATGGTCTTTTTATTTCTTAAATCGGCGTATCTGCATCCATAGAGTTCGGAAAATATAGATAGGTCTGGCGCAAATGCTTAAAACGGAGTCAAAAAAGAGAAATAAAATTCTCAATTGAAAATCCAATTTTTACTCTTTAAAGGCTTATAAAATGAAAACTATCATACTTACGAGAAATCTGCGTGCGTCACTCGAATTTTCTCGTCAAAATTATTAAGAAACCGTGGAAAAAGTAGCAGATTTTAAAGTTTCATTTTTTGGGGTGAAAAAACACCAAAGGGGTTTAAGGGGTTAACCTTACGTTTTTTTCAAAAATCTCAAAATATTTACATGGTCTTTTTATTGCTTAAATCGGCGTATCTGCATCCATAGAGTTCGGAAAATATAGATAGGTCTGGCGCAAATGCTTAAAACGGAGTCAAAAAAGAGAAATAAAATTCTCAATTGAAAATCCAATTTGTACACTTTAAAGGCTTATAAAATGAAAACTATCATACTTACGAGAAATCTGCGTGCGTCACTCGAATTTTCACGTCAAAATTATTAAGAAACCATTGAAAAACTAGAATATTTTATAGTTTCATTTTTTGGGGTAAAAAAACACCAAAGGGGTTAACCTTACGATTTTTTCAAAAATCGCAAAAAATTTACATGGTCTTTTTATTGCTTAAATCGGCGTATCTGCATCCATAGAGTTCGGAAAATATAGATAGGTCAGGCGCAAATGCTTAAAACGGAGCCAAAAAAGAGAAATAAAATTCTGAATTGAAAATCCAATTTGTACACTTTAAAGGATTATAAAATGAAAACTATCATACTTACGAGAAATCTGCGTGCGTCACTCGAATTTTCTCGTAAAAATTATTAAGAAACCGTGGAAAAAGTAGCAGATTTTAAAGTTTCATTTTTTGGGGTAAAAAAACACCAAAGGGGTTAACCTTACGTTTTTTTCAAATATCTCAAAAAATTTACATGGTCTTTTTATTGCTTAAATCGGCGTATCTGCATCCATAGAGTTCGGAATATATAGATAGGTCTGGCGCAAATGCTTAAAACGGAGTCAAAAAAGAGAAATAAAATTCTCAATTGAAAATCCAATTTGTACAATTTAAAGGCTTATAAAATGAAAACTATCAACTTACGAGAAATCTGCGTGCGTCACTCGAATTTTCTCGTCAAAATTATTAAGAAACCGTGGAAAAAGTAGCAGATTTTAAAGTTTCATTTTTTGGGGTGAAAAAACACCAAAGGGGTTAACCTTACGTTTTTTTCAAATATCTCAAAAAATTTACATGGTCTTTTTATTGCTTAAATCGGCGTATCTGCATCCATAGAGTTCGGAAAATATAGATAGGTCTGGCGCAAATGCTTAAAACGGAGTCAAAAAAGAGAAATAAAATTCTCAATTGAAAATCCAATTTGTACACTTTAAAGGCTTATAAAATGAAAACTATCATACTTACGAGAAATCTGCGTGCGTCACTCGAATTTTCTCGTTAAAATTATTAAGAAACCGTGGAAAAAGTAGCAGATTTTAAAGTTTCATTTTTTGGGGTGAAAAAACACCAAAGGGGTTAACCTTACGTTTTTTTCAAAAATCTCAAAAAATTTACATGGTCTTTTTATTTCTTAAATCGGCGTATCTGCATCCATAGAGTTCGGAAAATATAGATAGGTCTGGCGCAAATGCTTAAAACGGAGTCAAAAAAGAGAAATAAAATTCTCAATTGAAAATCCAATTTTTACTCTTTAAAGGCTTATAAAATGAAAACTATCATACTTACGAGAAATCTGCGTGCGTCACTCGAATTTTCTCGTCAAAATTATTAAGAAACCGTGGAAAAAGTAGCAGATTTTAAAGTTTCATTTTTTGGGGTGAAAAAACACCAAAGGGGTTTAAGGGGTTAACCTTACGTTTTTTTCAAAAATCTCAAAATATTTACATGGTCTTTTTATTGCTTAAATCGGCGTATCTGCATCCATAGAGTTCGGAAAATATAGATAGGTCTGGCGCAAATGCTTAAAACGGAGTCAAAAAAGAGAAATAAAATTCTCAATTGAAAATCCAATTTGTACACTTTAAAGGCTTATAAAATGAAAACTATCATACTTACGAGAAATCTGCGTGCGTCACTCGAATTTTCACGTCAAAATTATTAAGAAACCATTGAAAAACTAGAATATTTTATAGTTTCATTTTTTGGGGTAAAAAAACACCAAAGGGGTTAACCTTACGATTTTTTCAAAAATCGCAAAAAATTTACATGGTCTTTTTATTGCTTAAATCGGCGTATCTGCATCCATAGAGTTCGGAAAATATAGATAGGTCAGGCGCAAATGCTTAAAACGGAGCCAAAAAAGAGAAATAAAATTCTGAATTGAAAATCCAATTTGTACACTTTAAAGGATTATAAAATGAAAACTATCATACTTACGAGAAATCTGCGTGCGTCACTCGAATTTTCTCGTAAAAATTATTAAGAAACCGTGGAAAAAGTAGCAGATTTTAAAGTTTCATTTTTTGGGGTAAAAAAACACCAAAGGGGTTAACCTTACGTTTTTTTCAAATATCTCAAAAAATTTACATGGTCTTTTTATTGCTTAAATCGGCGTATCTGCATCCATAGAGTTCGGAATATATAGATAGGTCTGGCGCAAATGCTTAAAACGGAGTCAAAAAAGAGAAATAAAATTCTCAATTGAAAATCCAATTTGTACACTTTAAAGGCTTATAAAATGAAAACTATCATACTTACGAGAAATCTGCGTGCGTCACTCGAATTTTCTCGTCAAAATTATTAAGAAACCGTGGAAAAAGTAGCAGATTTTAAAGTTTCATTTTTTGGGGTGAAAAAAAACTTTCTTTCTAGGCAAGCTTTGCCCGTATGTTGTTTCCTCACTCCGCGTAAGGTCCAGGAGATACACAATTGAAAAATCTCCGGGAGAACGGGAACAATCAATTTGCCAAAGGGGCCTTTCGGATGCTCTCACAAAAGACAACACGAATTTTTCTCAAATAAGATTCCAATATCCGGTCGCTTTAGTAGGGGAATAGTTACTTTAGAGGTCAGTGAAATTATAAGATTTTTTTAGTCCGCCCTTAAAGATGAGATTCTTTTCTTAATCTTTTGTAGCAGTTGACAACTTAGCGATAAGGATTAGATGACATGCAAAATTTTTTTGATGCTTTATTTTGGGCGTATCGTTGCCACAGGTGACTTTTTCCCCAATAAATTCTTTTAGTTCAGCTGTGATGCACAGTTTGGTGGGATTATAAGTTATTGTTTTTTGAAATGAGTTGGCTGTAATAGAGATAATAATATTTTTCTACCATCAGTGCGGTATAAGGCTTAAATCGACAAGCTACATATACGAAACGGGAGACTGCGTTTCAATGCTTGGTCACGCCGACTATACTGTTGTAATCTAAACCTTAAGTTTCACCTATGGGCTATACATCTAGCAAGGTTAGCAACATATGCAAGTGCTCCAGGAAGTCAGGGGTAAATTTGGTACCTCACATCGTAATAACAGGACGTAGTCCTAAATTAAGAAGAAGAAGAATCTATTTCCGAAAGTCATGCCACTGATTATTGACATCAGGAAGACCACCCAATGCATGAACCCAATCAACGTCATTCAGTTCTCTGGTAACTTGGTGTAAGTAAGTAAAACGTATTGTTATAAAGAGACGTCGAGTCGGAAGCTTCCTCTTTGAAAGTTACGTTTAAATTAGCTAATCTGGGCAAATTATGATGATATTGAAGTGCGCAGAAGAATGTAAATTTTCTACTCAGGTAATGAGTTCAGTGTCAGGAGGATGTTACAATACGAATCCATAGAATTGAAAAAATAAGTGGAAAAAATTTAAAATACAAAAAATGAATAAAAATCCGTAAATTCAATATTTGATATTATGATATGATTGCCATTCGATAGACACACGTTAAGTGTGGTGTTTACATACACTTTAATAGGTAGGCAGAATCCGATCGAAGCAAATAAAATAAAGAATAATTTAATAAATGAATTTTGTTTACTAGGAAATACAAAATGCAGTCTGAATGAATCCACCTATCGTCATCAGCGGCGGCTTGTGGATAGGAGGGAGACGTTAATTCGACGACATTCCGACGTTGAATTAACGTTTACATTAAGTGCTTATTGGATGTGTATTTAAAATTTGCAATTTTAATGCATAATCAAACCTATACAATTACTGAAGTACTTGGAGTTTTTCATTATTTAAAGGCAGCCGTATGTAACATTGGTTGAATTTTAGTGCAGAAAAAATACATAATATAAAACAACAATGAGATTTAATTTTTTTTAAATAAGTAAATTGGGAAGAAACTTGGGATATAGATTTCTACTACTCTACTGCTGAAAAGTTTTTGTTAACATAAAGAAGAAAGTTGTAATTTCAGAAAAATTCTAATCGAGTTTTTTTTGAAGTAATGTTTTCAATTGTGGGTTCCTATAATTAGTAACTAAGCATGTGTCTATTTAGTATAAATAAATTCTTGTTAATATTATTTATTAATGGGTATATAATGGAACGTTAATAAAATTGAACATGCGCATAATAATCAATAATTAGAATACAATTTCAATTGATAAATATTTAAATTTTACCAGGGTTGTAACAACAAAAAACCTTGATTTATTAACCATTACATTAAAAAATTAAGTCTATCAAAATTTCGATTTAAATAATATAATACAATAAATATAATATATAAAAAAATACTCAGACATCTGTACATTTAAAGTGTTAAAAAATGACTCTACCTGAATTTGTTGACACCGTGTTTAAATAGTTGGTGAATTATATAACGGTAAATATTTGTCCCAATTTTTACACCAACAAAAATATATTTATTGTTGAGGTTTCGGATGTCACGCTATGTCGCGTTGGAAATAGAGAAGAAGTTTAGTAAATTTGTACAACGGATTAAGTTTATTTTGAAGTGTTGGAATGAGATATTAACATAAAAAAAGTTTTTTGTTTTATTATTAGATACTGTAATTAGGTTAAATTATTAATGGACTATTAATATTCAATAAGCGAAGCTGTTTTTGTTGGTGTTAGAATGATCTATTATAATTGAATACGTCTCTGTCTGTATTATACAATTACCAAACATTAATAGCGTGTCGGTACATATGGCCATGATTTATATGTTTTGGGGCATCCTCGACCCACCCTTATGTTTATCATTGTTGAATATAAGCAGAAAGGGCAGTCGTCCTATAGATAATTTTTTTTGTTATAATTTAACGATCTCGGTACATCATTTCATTTAAATAACCAAATAATTCGTCAACCTCGTGTTGTGACTAAAGCGAGCCTAATTGTTGCTCACAGTCAGTTGTTACCCTTTGTTGTGGTTATGAGTTTTTACAATACAAGATGCTTCCTATTTTCCTATTGCCATTAAATTAACGAATATTGTATTTTTATTTTTTAAGGTTCGTTTTACACACATTACATCCATCCCCCAATTTTGTTCTATAAATGCCGATTTATCGATAAGAAAGTCTCAAAAACTAATAATTAAATAACGACGGAGTGTTTTATAGGGCAAAGGGGTTATTATTTGAAAATACTGATAAACGGGAATGCATTTTCAAGTTTAGCCGAGAGATGTATAATTTTTATATTAATTATGGGGTAACGTGCCAAATGCCAATATAAAGATAAAAGATTCCAATCGGCAGGTGCGAAGGATGTAACTCCTCTATTATTTAAAATTTAATTTAAAATTGCCTCTAATTTAAAAAAAAACGATTCTTTTTAACACCTCCAAACACAATAGACCGTTTACATAGAAAAATTAACTATTTCTACTAATTTTAACATTTAAAAACCTGACGGGTTGATTACGAAATTATTGGCCGTTCGGTCTATATAAATGTGGCGACATTAAATACAGCGGTAGCTTGAAATTTCCCATTTGTTTTTTTTGAATTTGAATAATATTTTTAATGCAATTAATTTTAAACACTTTTTTGTATAATTTTGTACACGAGTAAACAAACGAATTATTGAGGAAGGAGCATTGTCTAAAAGTTGATTATTTATACGGATGAGAAACTTATGTGCACATTTTTGTGAGGTAATTATCGAATTTTTTTCATTAGATTAAAATATGTAATTACTACTTTAAAAGTAATTTTTCATTCTGTTATATTTTGTTAATTTACATTTTATTATAAATTATTTGCATTAATTTTTAAGACGGTTTTATATTAACCTTCCTGCTGATGAGGTACAAAAATATTGTATCAGTTATCGGGTAACCCCCCTCATGTGGGGTGCATTGAAAAATTCTGTTATTTGAAAAAAATTATGGAAATCTAAAAAAATAGTTTAAATATAATTTAGCAAAACCACCTAGCGTAAGTAATTGTAAGTGTATATATGATTTTACAAACAATTAAACTAATTAGCTATTTTAATAAAATGCATGAATACTGAACGGTTTAATTTAACTACATATTGTTACCAAAAGGTTATGCTTAATGGTAGAGATTAAAGTAAATATTTCATTCATTATGTTAAAGTACACTCTGTATAATAACACACCATTGCATTTTTACTGAATAATTAGATTTAGTAATTAATACACATTACTTATATTAAAACTTCAGTTACTTTTTAAATGAAATGGAAATTATAATTAAAATTTTAATTCTTACTTAGTTTTATTCAACTCATAATTACTGTCAGATTTCTTACATTTGCTATTTAAAATAAGTATCTAATCGTGATGAAGCAAATTATTTTTACATTCATTAGTGGTAGAATGTAAACAAATACAATTACCTATTAATTATGTCTTCTTAAGCCGCTTAAACTAAATTAAGAGGACGTTTACACAGCTAAAACAATATACCTAGTATACATAACCTGTAAATTAATCTTTTCTTTAGTGAAGTTAATCGCAAAATAATCGTAATTGGTACCCCTACTTTTTCTTTTTTAAGATTTATCACCTTTAATTCTTTTTATGTTTTAAAATTGTCGCTTTTAACAGTCGTTGAGCATGTCTGCCTATTTTTATTATACTAATGAATTAGTTTTTACTATTCACACGGTATAAATTATATATCGACGAATAAAATTATATCTTATACTCATAAAAGTGCTCAATTGAATCTTGAAAACATCCGGTTATTAACTTAACACAACAGAGTGCAACAATTTAAAAACCATTATTGGGGTCTTTTTCAAACATATCAGGGGTAGTCCGTCAAAATTTGGTTATAAAATCTATAAGAGGGTGGTTTTAACCATCCTTTGTGTAATAATAGCAGGATTCGAAACCCTGGTGTTTATAACAAGATTAGGCAGGTGTCAAAGGTTTCATTAAACTAGTTAATAATATTTAAAGATTATCTCTTTTGGTATAATCTGCTCTTTCAAAAAGGTTGAAGCTGTCTGTGAAACCTATAAATTTATTTCACACATTTTATTAAATTCTTTTGATTATAGGTCTTTAGTTTTTGGAAAAAATAATTTCAACTGTCAAATTCAAACAAAGGAAATAAAGTGGATATTAACTAGCTAACGTTATTTCTTAATATATAGGTATATATTTATTTTATTTTAACACAACATACTATAGTATAGGGGAAGCACCCACCTCTATTATTTTTAGCAACTTGAATTTTCTACTAATAATTTAATAAATATTGTTTATAAACAATTTTATTTTTATTCAATATTTTCAGAACCTAGCAGTCAATATTGGAGGAATATTAATGTAACCGTTTGATTTTTGACGTGAACGTAAGTGAATTAAATCTCTGATTACTATTTTACGACGTAAAACTGTTTATATTAATTTGAAATATTATTTAATCGATAAAAATATAAATTATTGAGGTATTTTATACAAGTAATACATTGAAACCCCCCAAATTATGTCAACATAATTTATTAAAACGACTTTTTCAATTTCGATTTAAATATTTATATTTGCACTATGTTGGACCAAAGTGTAGCAAACTATAATCATTCAATTAAATAGTTTTGATCTAATAAGACTTGAGAAAAGACCGGCTACATGAAATTTGTGCGGGAGAATTAAAGAGAAACTTGATGAGAAGAACAGAACCAAGATGATGCCAATAGTCAAAATTAAAAATTTAAATAGTTCAGAGATAAAAGAAAAGGTGTAATTACTTCAACGAAAGAAGAATCAAACAATAGAAGATTCGTTATCGTTATCACCGTAACGGAAGATGCTCTCATTTTTGATTTGCATATACTCCCCAAAAATACGGAATAATAGCAACAAATAATCGATTGGTGGTTTTAGCTCAAGGTGAAATTTGTCGTTGATTCTCTAGTCGCGTGGCACTAATTGGGCAAAAAATAAGCAACTCGTTTAGAGGAGACTGGCTCTACATGGGGTAGCAGCAAATGTGGCCGGCCCAGGAGCAGCCGTTTGCTGCTATGGTTGTAAATGTCCAAACCACTGTTATTGAGCGCTACAGAACTATAATAATCAACGATTTCTTGCTGGCGCAGTTTGACGATTTGGGTTTGGAAAACATGTACAAGCAGGACGGTGCAACCGCACGAGTGACAGCAGATATTTTGAAGCAAGAGTTTTCCGTCTGTTTAATCTTTTGTTTTGGTGATTTGCACTGAAGCGCAAGATCGCTCAATTTGACCTTTTCAGACTTTTTTCTTCTTTGTCTTCTACCAGATGTAATAAAAATCATGGAATATACTGTAAAACGGAGTATATGTGTAAAGTCCCCTAATGCAGCAGGTAAAAATTAAAAAAAGGTCAACTGCTGGTAATCTGTAATTAGTAGGATAAATTTAAAACATACTTCACAAATTCAAAGTAGAAGAAGTACTTGTTCCGTCTTGTAAGTGTTTAAAAGGTGAACTAAAGCTGTTTGATGTTTGTCCAGCTGAAGCTGGACACTTTTTAGTGCAGCATTTCCACTTTTCTTCATCATTTTGTAGCAGACGTATGCTGATCCTAAATCACCAATTTGTTACCACGCTGACCTATAGTTTTCTGTATAATATTGTTCGACATCTTAAAAAGTATAGTTCCTTATATAGATTCCTCTTAAAATAGCAGTTTCTAAAGTGTTAAAATTTTTTTCAATGCGCACAATTTGGCGTTAATAAGCCGCCATTTTGATTTTTCATAATTTTAATATACCCAGTGACACTTGCGTTATTAAGTCGAATCTAACGCTGTTTAATTCATCAAAATTGGTGCAGCCGTTTAGTAGTTACGAGGGAACATAGGGTCGGACACACAAACATACATACATACATACAGGTTAAAAAAATAAAAACTCATAACTCTCCTTTTTTGGCTTCGCCGCAGTCGGGTAAAAATAACAAATAACAATTCGATTTAAGGTGAATCTATAAGATTTGCCGTAGTTGCATTTGTCAAATAAGAAACAACCCTCCGCACCCTTTGGTCCCTTTTGTTCCTGACGCTCCGGGCCGTTTTAACAAACGCCATACTCTCTAAAAATATCTCTCTACATCGGTCCTACTTGGCAAAGTGTGCTACCACCAGGAAGCAACTTTTTCGTTTATATAGAAAAAAAAATGAAAATAAAAAATTATAAAAACTTACCTGTAATTGCCCGTAAAAAGAAAATAAACGAAAAAACATTTAAAAACTATGAATTACATTTAAACTACAACCCACGACAACAAACGTCATTATATGGGACTATTCAATAATTTATCAAAAGTTGGTAGCGCATAGTAATAATCAAGTTTTTCTTATTGAAAAAAAAAATCAATTATTAAAAATTGTTAAAAATCAATTATTTAAAAATTTTCATATAAAATTACTCCTAAATCCTATTTAAGCTTGATAATCTTAATACCTGTTAAATTTTTCTTTATAATCCGCTTAGAAATTAGCGGATTTTATAGAACCCCGTGAAACAAACCCAAATGTGCATCAACTTTGGGGGCGGCCATAATAAATAGTAACAAAAGTAAAACTTTTTAAAACAATTATTTTCTCTAATAATTTTTTTTACCGAAGTCGATTTATTTTGGGGGGGGGGAGGTTAATTTTAATTTTGGGGGAGCTAAACATACTACATAAGCTAGATGAAAAAATAAGTTTTTGTTTATATTGATTCCAAGACTTGAAACATAGGAGAATACAAAAGTAACGGGAAGTTCTAAACTTCTTGACAATGATTTTTAAACAAAAATCTCTGTGGCGTAATTGTATCCAGTGGGATTTCGAAAGATGAAGTTGAATGACTATTACAGAGATGTTTTTAATGAGTGGAACTCAAGGAGCCCGTCTTTTAACCTCCGTAATTTACTAGTTCTGGCACAGGTACAGGGTTGCTCTTAATCTCAAAGATTCACCGTCTAAGTATGTAGATCCGCTATTTTTGAGTGAAATTTGTGATCAAAAATTCTTGTGTAAAATAAAAACATTTTTGATACAGGTAAACAGAGAAAAACTGTTCATGATTAATATAAGCAAAACGAAGAAACCTTGAAAGTTGATATTTTGAGATTAGTGGAGGTGTGAGATAAGACAACATGTTATTCGTGAACTTGTTTAGATGGAGAATCAGAAGTAAATAAAAAGAAAAATACAGATGCGTTATACTAAGATAGATAAGTTCAGGCAAAAGATGTATTTTGAATTAATAAAAAAAATAGAAAATAAAGATGTTATAAGATTTGTAACGGCCGATAAGAAATGCCCAGTAAAGAAAAAAAGAGAGAGATACATGAATATCAGAGATGAGATCAATAAAACGAATTCTGAAGGATTTTAATATTATTTTTTTTATTATTAGTCATTAACTAAAGAAGAATATGTTAAAATGTCAAAAAATAGAGTTTGCATTGAGGAAAATTAATTAACTTTCTTTGTAGTTAAAATGAAGGCTATACAGAGAGAAATCTGCATGTGTTACAAATCCACACAATATTGTGCAGAAAAAGTATGCAATAATGTAATTTTTCTGCACAATATTTCTGTGTGTGTAGTTTTATTACCTTCCATACCTTACACTTCGCATCGAAGGTTGTTTGAAGTTAATACGGGGTATATGTTCTAGATGAAACGGGAATTTTTGAATTTCGCTCGGTGTAAGTTAATGAAGGAGATAATTTTTTTATATGTAGGCACTACTGTCAGTGATGTGCATATCATGTTTCAGACATATTTGATGTTTAGTTTGTGTTTAACGATTTATTGTTTACGACAAAATTTTGACGACCACGATTTTTGGATTATTTACTATTATAAAAATGACAAATCAAAAAATTTGTATTAAATTCTGTGTTAAAAATGGATTTAAGTGTAGTGAAGTATTGGAAATGTTGGCTAAGCAGGCCTTTGGCGTACGTCTTCAATAAAATGCCATAGACAGGTCCGGACTGGTACTTAGGATTTTACTTGGGATAAACTATGTAACACAATTTTAAGTATTTAAGGGTGTCTACATGAATGTAAAAAGATTGAAAAAAGTTTTTGGTCTTTGCCATTCAAAAACTAAAAAAATTTCATTTTATAGTTTAAGTAGCGATGTCATCAAGCTACTGTTGTTGTTTGGAATTATCAATTGCATTGTATAAAAACAGTCAATAAAAGGGTCAATAAAAGATAAATTAATATGAGAAAATGTTCAAATTAAATTGATTTTTGGGATTTTTCCGTAAATTTAGTATAAAGAATGTCAAGTTTTGAAATAATTCGATACGGACGCGCTATAACAGGTAGTATTTATCAACGTAGGTGGGCCATTGTGTACATTAAATGGACTTTACTTAAACAGGTCGGTAGAAGAGCTCTTTTTTGGAATCCATGGAAATTGTATTACACTACCGTGTAAATGCAGAAACAAAAAATTAGATTGCTTTAAACTTCTTAAAATGTATTAACCGCAAAGTTGTACGGATATCAACAAATGGTATAGTTTGTATTTCTTTAAAAATCGCCTATATTACACGGTTGATATAGTAGTTTAACTTTTTTTAAATTGCTTCATAGTTTAACGGATAAAGGAAAAAATGAATACTGGGATGAATAAAAAAAAATAAAAATATTTATACATAATATATTTTTTATTTTTCATTATGTGATTTTTTGCAAATTTTGAGTAGGGAAAGGAGGAAATTTGGGAATGTTTTTGCTTTTAGAAATGACAAAAATGAAAAAAGTACACGTACATTTAAAATAACAATGGTGGACGTGTTTGTTATAGTTGGGTCGTCGTTGGTTGATGAGATGAAAACGGCTCTTTTTATACCTTCTTCTTATTGTTGTGTGTCACAGTCGGTCTGTTTATCTATTCTTATTTTATACCGAAGAATTCCGCAATTAGAAACGGAAAGATCAGTTTTGTTAATAGATAAACTGACTTTACCTCAAATTAAAATTTGGAGCAGGGTTTTTCGTAGTCAAAGAAATCAACAATGACATAACTGTACCTAAATTCAATACTCGAAAACGTTCGTATTTTATAAGATTTTGTTAACTTCTTGTACAATTTCAATTTCATCATAATTACCGATACTGTAGCTTATTTGTGTGGGTATTGTTTCAATTATCAGGTAAGTAAATGTCAGCAGCATAAACAGATACCGACTGCGCCAATAAAATATCAATTTCATTACTGCTTAGGAAAGTGCATTGTTCAATGAATAATAAAGTGATGCATTTTATATTTTAAATTAAAAATTTAAAACCTGGTACCACAAAAATTTTCCTTTGTTATTAGGTTATAGCGGAAGACATTAAATTTATCGATAAAAGCTGAGGTATCCGAATGTTGCGTTATTTAATTATGTCGATAGAGTTTTTACGCCAACAATGGGTTGGAATGGGTTTATATTGCACGTATAAATTTTTGAAAGGGAATAATAAAAAAATAGAAAGCAATAGAATTAAAAAATTATTTATCTACGTAAGTTCACACGTGCATCTGCTTAATTATTTTTATTTTAATTTTATTTTTTGAAAAATCTTATACTTATTTTTTCAAATTAACACCAAATTTATTTTGTGACTGTCAGACTTAAAGCCGCGAGACATAAAATAAGATTTCAACGAATCACTTGTAATTAATAAACCATGCATAATGGATAATGAAATATAATTTATTTTTTACACCTATAGGAAAGATGTTTCATTGTCCTCATAGATTCATAGAATTAGATTTTGAAGTAGATGGATTATTTCAAAGTGAACAGGATTTCGTTCTTTTTATTATTTCAGACCAGTTTGATGTATAAAAAAGAGAAAATTAGTAAAACAAATATAGCACGGTATTTCAAGAATATTAAATATTAAAATTGCCTATCTAAATGTATAATTTATTTTTTTTAACAAACTAGTATACATTAACTAGGATTAAGCTTGACTTTTGACTAAATTTGTGGATTTTTCAAAATCATAAACAATGCGTTTTAATATCTACTCGACACTTTGTCAGCATAGTTTTCAAATTAACATTTTCTTATGTAAAGAACATTTATTATAACCATAAATTTGGATTAATTTTTTCTGAACAAGATTAATAGATTTTTTATACTTTCAGTTTAACGCGTTGAAATTATTATTTTTATATCATCAAGATTTTATTCTATTGGTCAATTTTTTAAAATTAATTAAGTTAAGCGAGACCCAAAGGCCGAGCAAACAAATCCCGGTTTTTTACAATAACTTTGATTTTTTGAGTTTTTATTTTAAAAAACTCAACAACTCGAAAGATGGACAGCTAAAAAATCACAAAAATGTAAAATGACAAAAGCAATATAATTTTTTGTTATATACAAGAGTACAAGTAAAGAAACAAATTGGTATACCCGAGTAAACATTAGATAAAACATGACTTTAATAATAAAATAATATAGAAGCTACCGGTTAATTTTGATCAAATTGTTTCTTGCATGTTAGAAATTTAGGTTCGAATTAATAGCAATTCATTGCGTGCATGATTTATAATAAAATGTTGGTATTAATTTAATAATTTTATATGTCGATACTTAAAATTGATTAACCTGTTACTTAATAATTACATTTTAAAAATGAAATTCTAACATCTTAATTGACCTCACGTAATATTTACAATGTTTTTCTGTAACCCAAAAATTAATTGTTTCCAGAATAAAAAATTAAACGACGCTAGGTGTGGGCCGGGGTGAGCGGCATGTTCTATATGATCCACCCTGGCTAAAATATCAAATATCAAATTTTAAAATTTGATTATTTAATAATTAAATTAATATTAGTGTTTGTAATCGTTATAATCGTTTGCTTTTCTATTTGCACCACTAACTATTTAAAAAAAAGGGATAATCACAAAAAAATTATATCATGATTTTGAAATTTAAAAATATGTAGATAATGTGCAGAAATAAAAAGGATAGAAAAAAATACAGGTTAGTAAAGAAAGATAAATTTTTAGAATCAATAATTTTCGACTTGTAATTTATGGGATAAATAATGTGTTGATTATTATCATATTAATAGCGGCGGCTCTTTATTAGTTTCTAAGTAAAATTTAAACACGAATAGAAATTACACGGTATACTTAACCCAATATTGTTTAACTTTTTATTGTCAGGTAAAATAATAAAAAAAAAAATTTGTAAAGAAAAGGAAGTTGCACAATGAAAGTAAGCGTTTAATGGTTTCGGGTAAGTAAGCAGTCGCAAAAAATAATAACAAATTTTTAAATACTAACAAGCTAAAATAAACTCAAAAATAATATGCATAATTTCATATGCATTTACAATATTATGGAGTTTATTTCAGCTTGTTAATTTATTAAACTATTTATTATTGTTACTTCATGGTAATAATTTATATATTTTATTTATAGTCGAACATTTCTTGTTCTCCGTTTGTTTATCGCATAGCGTTTCAGCAAATTGGATTTGTTTGAATTTTTTTAACAACAATAATAATAATATGTGTAATTTAAAGTATCTACCACTTTGTTTTTTTGTTGTACATAAGTTTAGCATTAGCATATAGAACCTTTGCACATTTATTAAATTAATAATTCCAACAGCATTCACATTTGTTTTTTTTTAAATTATCAGGTTAATTTTATACGTCGTATAAATTACAGTATTAAGTAATTATAAAAATATGCTTATGTTTATTTATATACACGCAACCTTATCGATTCCAAGCTGCACGTTATACAAGAATTAAATTATTTTTCTTATGAATATCTAATTTTGTTTAACTAACGCTAAACCTACAACAAAATTGAAGTGTTAAGTGATTATAATAACTCAAATAAAGTGAATATACCAGATACTGGTTATTAGATTATACCTCGTTTTCTAGATTCAATTTTTAAATGATCTACTTCAACTTACAAGTTATCAGCACTTAAAAAATATTAAAACAGTATAATATAATTAAACCAAGCGGATAAACGTGATTATTAATATACGGCATCTATTTAATACATTACTTACATTTAATTAATTATTTAATATTTAAAGTGCAGCCGTACTCTAACAGTTAGAATGCTAGACAGTGGCGGATCCAGGGGGGGGCGATGGGGGCGATTGCCCCCCCTTAGAGCTCCAAAAAACATTAATTCTTACACCAAAAAATTCTGACGTATTACAAATTCCTAAAACTATTTTAAGAATTTAGAAAATACAAAAAGTATTTTGTATTTTTTAAACTTCAAAATCACAAAAAATCACAAAACTACGATATTATTATATTTTTAAATGTTATATCTATTTTATAAAATAAGACCAAATTAAGTACTTGAAAGAATTTAAAGCCGAACTTCCAGAAGCCGCCTAATCTGAGGCTTCTATAGTGCCAGGTAAATAATTGTATAAGCTTGTTGAAATTTTGGAAAACCCAAAATTTCTGGTGTTTTTCCTAATTCCTGAAAGAATCTGTTTAGGTAACAATATTCTCCTTTGTCATTGCTTTTCATAATTTAAAGCAAACAGAAGTGCTTTTTATTTCAGTTTGCGTTTTTTGAATATATTTTCAGTACTTCAGTACTGATATCATTTAAATTAAGTGAGTAGTGAAGTTGTGAAATTAATTTATGATACAATTACAGTTGATTTTTTATAAAACAATAAAATCTATATGTGCAGTGGTATTATTCATCAATAATCAATATTCAATTTTCAATAATATTAGATATTATTTTGTTATACTTGCTTTTGGAGTTTCTATCTGAAGTTAACTAAAAAGAGTAAGTTGCTTTATTTACTCATGCTCGCTTTCACTAAAATGTGTTAAAAATTAATATACATACAATAAATTAAATTTCATAGCAATTTAAAAGTTTTTTTTTAAATTTTAATCATTGATTAAATTTGAACTTGATTTTACGTAAGCAGACATTAGATTTAAAAATTCACATTAACCGTATATCTATTATATAGGTAATTAAGAATCTAGAAAATAAAACGGTGTCCGAGTCAGTCCACTCTGAATATGATTGTAAAGAAGCACAAAATTCAAGAAAATGAAAATCGAGACAGTAAATCACAAAGTAGTAAATCTCAAGACAAATGTTCTGCAAATATAAATGTTGCAACTACTTTTGAAATTGCTATTATACTACTTTTTATTTTTTTATTTAAAAATTTTTTTATGTTGTCGCCCCCCCTATGGTAATTTCCTGGATCCGCCACTGATGCTAGATTGCTATATCTCAGTCGTGGGTTCGATCCCGATTAAGTACATCTAGCTATTTCGACCGTACCCCTTCACAAGATGCTGGCAACATCTCTGAAGTATTAAATGCCCAAATACAGCCTCCGGAGCCTGTAGCAATTTTCTATATAATATTATGGAAAACTTTAAAACACAAAATTATATAATAAAAAACAAAAAAGATACATTCAGTTTATTTTATACTTTTAAAAAAATATAGTTTCCTATATTATAGATGTATACTCATGTCATGAGCATAAGTTCTTATTGATTTTGCAATATTTGGTTTGGTATTTATTTGTAAAATCTATATTTTTGTAAATAATTTTATATTTACTTGTTTTCCCGTCATCAAGTTGGCATTATGACTGCTAGGTGGGAATAGGAGGCTTCTCTGCCGAGAATGGCCGCCTGATCCGATTGTTTTGTATGTTGTTTTTGATGTGTTGTATGCTTATTGTGAGTACAATTTTTGATTATTTGATTTTATTTTGTTTCAAAATTTATGTGAATACGCGATTTGTTCAAGTTTGAATGATTTATATTTTTGGATGGTTACAGATTTGAAGATAGAAAGAATTTAATTTAAAAAGTATAATTAATTAAACGGTAAAAGTTGTAAGTTCAATATTAAAATTCAGCGACGCATACGGTCGAAATCAAGACAATTTATTTTCCCATTTTAATCTATTTTGAAAATTTATTTTAAATTAAGAGTTTGAATTTTGATTTGTTTAATTTTAGAAAGAATAGTTTCATTTTACAGTGGCGTAATAAGGCAGCTACGGGC
Organism: Cantharis rufa; assembly: GCA_947369205.1. Classification (NCBI taxonomy): domain Eukaryota; kingdom Metazoa; phylum Arthropoda; class Insecta; order Coleoptera; family Cantharidae; genus Cantharis; species Cantharis rufa. The sequence goes on from OX376309.1 coordinate 21,907,160, forward strand.
ACAGGCCGTTCATCAAATTAAGCAAGACAGGTTTCCGACTCAAACCGGGCCCCCAAATGGATATTAAATTAACATGGAATTCTTTAATAGCCTTATAACTATAACGATTTTTTAAAATTAACTTTTATAAAAAAATATAATAAATGTTGTTATTTAGTTTTATTAAAATTACTCAATAGATTAATTATAGGCAAAAACAGTTAACAGAAATACAAAAATTTTATTTACAAACAAACATTAGAAATATAAACAAATTAATAATAAGACGTACAAAAGAGAAACAGAAAACAAAAATAACACAAGCAATAAAGCAGGCAAGCTACTTTATTCAAAATTATTTTTCCTGGCATTAACATGTGCATAGATTGACACTATGTTAGATAACTTCTATTGTTCTGGCAATTTCATTTTCAATCAAAATAATTGATAAAGCAGATAATCTTTGTTTTGCCTTAAATATTTTTTATAAAGTCTTTTATTATTTTAAATTTTGAAAAAGATCTTTCTGCTGAAGCCACAGATCATATTTAGAAAGAATATTAATCACAGACAAAAATATTCCAGAATATGCAGAATACCAACTTTCGTCGTATCCCCTAACCGACATGTTGCAAGAAGCCAATGTTGAAGTAACTTCAACAATTTAGGGTAAATTAAATTTTGAGTTAAATAACTTACTTTTTGATTGCGTGAATTGAGGCGAACTAAATAATTGAGAAATTTTTTGAAGCTTCTTTTTTCTTGAAAAAATAAACAATTAAACATAAATGCCTCCATTTAAAACTTAAAAAAAGTTATAAAAAGAAAACAGTTTTTTTCATGTATTGTAACTAGTTAGTAGTGGGGTGGGGTGTTAACAAAAATCAAAATATACCCTATCCTATTCAAGTTCAATTCAACAAAAGATGAAACAGGCAGTAAATATATTTTATTGTTTAAATAACGGTAGACACGTTATTTTGAAAAAGTATTGCTTATAATTTGGTTTCATTGATATTTTCAATATTTAGTGGTACAAATCACAAAAATTTGAAGTCTTATAAAATCATTAAAATATTTTATTTTTCTGGTTGTAACAGAGCCCCGGGCCCTTTTAATGTCCGGGCCCTTGTTCGATTGAACACATCGAACACTGATAGTTATGCCACTGAATCAGGAATTATTCAATAAAATAAAATAAGGCAAAAATTGGACGTTACTGATGAGAAACTAGACGACAATAATCTAGCGTTGGAAAAATTAAATCAGCTTGACATGATAAAGAAATTAGATAAAATCGAAAAAAATAAAGAAATAATAAAATATTTAGATAATTAAATAATAAAAACAAGAAATAACAGAAAAAGATGAACAAAAAAAAACAAGAAAAGAAAGTAATGAATAAGAATAGTATATTAAAGAAATTAATTTAAAATTTCTAGAAAATCAAATGGAAATACAAAGACGTCATTAAAACTTAAATTTTTTTGATGTTAAAATTGCTTAAAGTATTATTAATCATAAAAAATAAATAAAGCACTTTTTTCAACAACACTATATTGCTTAAATTTAAATTTGTTTAGCCACCGCCGTGGATTGGTCGGATCGCTGGTTGAGTTATACAGAGCGGAAATTCTGAGTTTGAATCTCCAGCCACAGAGACTTGACAGAATTTCTTAGTTCGGCCTTCCGGTGTGCATAAACACGTTGTGGCCAGGTGCTAATAACCATAGTAGTTGATGCACGTTAATATTAAAATTAAAAAAAAAATTTGTTTCGACTTAGGTTTGCAATGTTTGTCTAAAAGTCCGCGGTCACCAAAAGGTTGAGAAACACTGATTTAGAGAGAACGGCAATTGATGGAAGGTCACTTGGTTTTGAATTTGTCACCACACGGTTGAATGTTGTATTCGATCCCGATTTTACATCTGGGATCCCGACATAGGTTGATGGCTTTCAATGCAAACCAAAATTGCATCATGTTCGAAAATCCTCAGGGGGATTGCATATTTTTTTTGGAAATTTTTATATTTATTTAAATTTTGTAAATAGTTTTGAATTTTCTGGTTTTCCCGTCAATAAGTTATAGCGGAAACAACTAGAAAAGAAAACCAGGCTTTCTTGTCGAAAATTGTCACCATACGCGCCATAACTTTTAAACACATTAAAATTTTTGGTACGAGAAGCTCGAGTTTTCAATTTCTCTTGAAATTGAATGAAATATTAATTTTGAGTTTGATATTTTGCAAGATTAAATTGATAATTTTTGGGTAAGTGACATTTTAGACAAAATTATTTTTTGTTTTGAATTGAATTTGGAGATAAAAATAATACATTAATATTGATTTTAATCAGAGGTGGCTTGTGGCTCTTTCATTTAAAGAAGCTGAAAAAAAGTAGGTAAAGATTTTTTTGAATTTTCTCAAGTTTTCTAAAATTTTCTAGGACTTTTTTGGCTTTTCTCAGATTTTCTTAGTCCTATATCAACTAATTTAAATTTAAACTCTGACGATACTATTTATAGGTACAGTCAAACAGTCAACCCACCTCTAAACGTGGTTAATTTGTACCGCGTTATTTGAAAATCGCATTATAAGAAACCCAGAATTAGCATTACAAATTACGGAATCGGTGTGAACTCCGATCTGTAATGTTAATTCCGGATTTTTAAAAATGCGGTACGAATTAACCGCATTTTAAGAGGGTTGACTGACGTTCAATTACGAAGAGCTGTGTTGGATCTACAATAAGGAAGTGTACTTTTATTATACCTTAGATATATTATTGCAATACCACATTAAATCGATAGCAGCATATATGTAGATGTGCAGAGATTTTAGTAGAAGCGTAGTCACTGGCGGAGTAATTTCTTCAAAGTAGAACTTTGCGATGGCTACATCTACCTTCCTCTGAAATTCCTTCTTCTGAAATTATGCTGCCTTGGTATTTGTACTCCCTGGTTTTCCTTATTTCATTGTTTATTTGGAGCTCCACATCGGGTTCATGACTGTCACTTGTTTGCACTAGGTATTCCGTTTTTTTCTTGTTTATTGTCAAACCCCACTCTTGGTACTCTTCTAGTAATTTTCTATACATAAAATCAGCGTCCTCTTCATCATTTGCAATGATGATCTGATCGTCTGCAAATAAGAGGGTTGTCAAATGTGTCGCTCCCACTTCTATTCCCATACCCCGTGTTCTTCTCCTCCATGCATCTATCGCTTTTTGAATGTAAATTTTAAACATAGTGGGAGACAGGCAGCAGCCCTGCTTTAGGCATTTTGTAATTGTAAACTCCTCCGATGTACTTTTCCCCATGTAACCAAGGCCTTTGCATGCCGATAGATGTTCCAGATGGATCGGATGTAAACCTCGTTTATGCCAGCTTTCGTCATACTTTCCAAAAGTTTTTTTATTGGAACAGAATCGTAGGCCTTTTCGAGATCTACAAATATTAGATGAGTGGGCAAATTTCTAGCTTTTCTTTTTTCAATTATTTGCTGTAATACAAACACGTTGTCCATGCACGATCTTCTGGCGCGAAATTAATTTTGTTCCTCTATGTCTGCAAACTTGGTTTCAATCCTATTCTTTAATATTGTGCCATACAACCTCAACACTAAACTCATCACACTGATTCCCCGATAATTTTCACACATCTTCTTACTTCCTCTCTTAAAGATGGAGCTCATATAGGCTAGATTCCAATCATCTGGGACATCCTCTCCATTTATCATACATTTGTTAAATATTTTTGCCAGAATATCGTATAACATTTCTGGTCCATATTTGATCAGTTCAATAGGAATGTTTCCCGGCCCCGCTGCTTTTCCGTTCTTTACTTCTACCAGCTTACGTTGTATTCCTTTAGGACCGTCCTATTTCCGAGGCGATGTATCGAAATTTTTAGCGCATTTAACTTTTTCCAAGTGTCGAGGTGCTAGTCCAACGACTAACCCCTAACCTGGAGGACTAGGTCAGTTTTCCTTTCACGGTGGGTATTTTATTTCCCCACTACCCTTCAGGCATGCAGAATTGCCTACCTGACGAGCTTTCCCCAATTCCAATAGGGACGCACCCGATGGAGGTAACTGACAAATCCCCTCACGGGAGATTATTTGTACATTAGAAAATGTTTTGAGGTAAAAAGTCATATCATTTAAAATAAAATGTTGCGTCTCATGTAAATTAATTCTCTGATTGAGTTGGATAAAAAAATAGTTGTTTTTGTGAAGATTTTATATTTGGACCATTCAAAATGTATTGGATTTATAGAAATGGACTTTAATATTTATATGAGCCTAGTAGTTAGTACGCTCAACTGTTAACATTAAATTGATCATACGGAAATTGACGGAACGCATAATTATGGTTTTGGTAAATTACCTGGGTGGTTTTCCATTGCCTTATTATCTTGTTTATTGTTGGTTAGGCACGTGGCCAAACTGAATATTTTAGTGTAGGGTTTGTTGCTATTGTGATATTGCTGCTATGTGCACAAAGAATAATACAATTTGTACATTAATCAAAGTACAGTGAAAGATTTTCTGTGTCATTTCATCATCATCTTTATGTAGGCATTTAATTAAATCAATCATTGTAACAATAAAAATGCGTTGGTGTTGACATATAGAGGTTGTATTATAAGCAATTAGGAAAGTGTAATGGTGCAAGAAAAAGTATTGCAGTAAAAATGTACTAAGTGCATTAATAATTCAAAGATAAAAAGAGTTATAAATTGACACAGTGATCATATAAAATTAAGAAAGGTTAATAATTAATAGTTATAATAATAAAATTACTTTTAGTCACAGCCGATGTGTTATAACCAATTTAATAAGTTTAATAATACTAACGCAACTCACAAAGAAGACTATTAATAATATTGAGAAAAGCAATTAATTTCCTTTAGATAGCTTTAATATTACAACGTTTTAAATTAAATAGAAATAATTAATAAATTTAATATTGATATATTTAAATGTAATGTTGTGTGTCTTTTTAACAATAGAAATAAATAATAGTAAATCAAAAGAATAAACTGAGACATAATTGGCCATCCCGTAGAGTAATGACCAGAGGCCCTAGTGAATTCTACAAAGCTGTCATCCTCATGTCAAGCAATGAAATTGCAATTACAAAAGCCATGTGTTAGAGTCATTAAACTTTTACACTTAAGCGTACGTTAATAATTACCTGCTCTTTTATTATGTTCCCGCCCACACATTTTGGAGACCGCTATATTATACTTATAAACGCTAAATTAAATATGTATCATTACGGGTAAGTGAGCTTGCCACGCCTGTTTGTGTCATTTGCTGTTTTACCAATACAGCTTTATTTGTTACTTTGTTCCGGTACCACAATCCTAGATGCATTTTGGCTTCTAATTTCAAATTTCCTGTGTAATTTTGTCACTAATGTCTTTCTATATCATTTTGGGTTTTTTCAACTTATGGTAATTGAATCGTCAAACCCAACATTTTCATGTTTCCTGCTTCTTAACCTAGCACAAGCTTAACTTTTTCAAAATCAAAAATAAAAAAAAAATTTGTAAATTAAAAGCAATTACACAGTTTTAAAAGTAGATACATAGCATTTTTTGTCATGCTTATTATATTACATACTTACCGTAAATTATATACGCTATTTTGGATTTTATGTTTTACTTCTCTTCAACTGCACTCTGTAATGAATAATCTATTAAAATACTTGAAGAATTTCAGTTAATGAACACTCTTTAAGTGCTATTTGCACTATTGTAATTTGTTCTTTTGCCGATAATTCTTGGAAATTTATACTAAAACATTTACACCTACCAATTACAATTTTTTGAAATTCCTAAACCAAAAATAATTTTTTAATTGCGAAATTTATATTTACAGCGTATTTTATTTGTGTAAATTTTTTATATTTTATTTATTTAGGTTACTTTAAAATACAAATATTAAAAAAATCGAACAGCTATTTATATTAATTGTTAACCACTTTTTGAATAGAAATAAAAAACTTTCAATCTTTCCATTCTGTTAAATTAATTATATATTAATTACGGTACTTGAATTTAACAATTTTTTAAATGTCAATTCTAAATAGCATCCAAGATATAACACAATGGCAAAATTTATTGCTTATTTGAAACTTACGTGCAAATGTTATTATTAAAAAAATTTTTTGAAGACACAAAAAAAATATTGATTAGTGTAATTAATTTACTATGGCAAATACGTGCTGACGATAAATCAAAATTAATTTCAAAAATTTGTTTAAAAAACTGCAATGATAAGTAGGTTCAGTGTTGTAATTTTTCAAAGAACATAAAATAAATAATCAAATAGGTATTGGATCGTTACGACATTTTCATATATCTCATGCGTACATTTTTCAATTACATAAAGCAATTTTTGAGGTTAGTAATTAATTTTAAAATTCGGCTTATAGCTTAAGGCGTGTTTACCATAGCTATGATTTTTAAGTTACCACTTGTGTATATATGTGGCTTTCACAAATACCATTATAAATGAATCGAAGAAACTGACCAACAAAATTGAAAACTCCAAAAAATAAGTTGGTTCTTTTGTTAAAGGTAGATCTACAACACCACTTAACTGTTGGATTCTTTGTTGTGCCATTATGCCTAGATGTGTTTGAGTCATTCACGCTATTGTTATTTGGCGTTTAGTCGATTTCAATACAAATTGCTGTTCTAAAAATATAAGAACCGGACTTGGAAATTTTTACAATTTTGAAGTCTAATACGGAACTGCATTTTATCTTAACCCGAAAACTAAAAAAAAAAAATTTATTTACTATGTCACGAATGACTTGATCAGATCAATATTTTGTCCGTCTTGGTTTGACGTTGACCCGTTTAGTCTCAGTTAGATATAAAACAAAGATGAAAAAATCCGATTAGTTTTTCAAATTTCACTCCGAAATCAAAAATGAGGCTAAGAAACATTCAAATTGTATAAAATCACAATTTTCAACAACAAAAATTTTCGAGGCACGTGCCTGATTTGCAATACGGCTCTGTAGCAATCGGCATGTCAAACGTAGAAGATCATAGGGGGGTCACATTGTGGTGTTAGTAAAATACATACCCCCCGCTTGGCTCATAATACGCTCTAACCGATATCTAACTAGCGGCATTTCACAAAGGTACAAAATATTAGTATACACCTGTTTCATGATTTATACATTCATGTTGATTTTGGTTTAAACTGTTGTAGTAGATGAGTGCTTTAACATAGCCTGAACATATTTTGAATGCTAGTCACTTTAATGTTTTCAATAAGACGTAGAAAACTCGATCATTTTTTAAAATCATTGTCTAATACGTTTTCATATTTCTTCACACATGATTTTACATTGTTACTTATAATTTGGTATACTTACGCAAGATGAACCTATCTACTTAACAGCAGGTAGCTTCTTAGACGCTAGAAAGTTGGAAAATCAATTAGTATTTGTTCAGTAGCGAAAAAATAATGACACTAGAAGAGTTAGTTAACTGGAGTTCATAATTTTAATACAGCTCGGTTGCCAAAAGTAAAACGGGTAAAAATATTCTTCTTTTTTGTCTTCAAGTATCATGCACCAACAGTGCGTTATTGCGACCTTGCTTCCTATGTTGTACATACATTAGGCAATTTACACTTGGCGGTTTGTCATTGCCATCCGAGAATAGTTACCAGCTCTTGGTATTTTCCCAGTGATGTTTTTCTGCACGTTCCGCAGTTTCCTTTTGTGAGATAATTGAATATCCAATAATATCCAAATATCCAACTCCATCAAACCATCTTGGCTTTGCATAATAGCCACGATATTGTCCGGAGTTAGGTGGGTGCTTATCCAAGCGCACCGTTCAAATGTAACTTTATGATCAGAACAAATTTTGGCAAGGTGAGAGAAGATTTAAATTAAGCGAACACCTGTTACTTTTTTTTTGGACACAGACATTTCGGACATTCCAGTTCGGCACCGTCATTTCGGCGATTCTGATACGACGACAGTCAATTCGGCGATCCGAAATTCGGTTATGCCAGTTTCGGCGAACAATTTGAAATAAAATTTTTTCAATTATCAAATTGAACATTTGTGTGTGATTTGATTGCACAAATTTGTAAATAAATTTATATGAATAAATGTCACGTAACAAGACTGTAAAGTAGCTTAATATCTCCCCAAAAATCCTTTCCAAATCCAAAATCCATTTTAGTAGATTTTAAATTTATTTTGTATTTTATATTAACTTAATTTTGTAATTAGTTATTTCAGATGATAAGTAAGATCATGATAAGAGACCAGATGGGGTGACCTCGGTACTTTGGTATGGGACGGGACGAGTATCCACTCAGGCTCCAAGTCACTTGGGAATTTCATGCCAAATGGCCAGTTCGGCAGCTACAAAAGCGGAAAATTTGAAGCATAACAAATATAAATTGATAAAAACTCATTATCACTTCTTAGTTTTTGCTGTAGAAACTAGAAACCTTAGGCCCTTGGAGAAGCGATGCAAAGGCTTTGATTGCTTGGATCGGTCGTCTTAGGAGATAAATGCGCAAAGAGTTTTTTAATTCACAGAATTAGTTTGTGTATCCAACGTGGAAATTCCGCCTCGGTGCTAGGGTCCATGAGCATTAATGGACAAATTCTTTAATCTTATTGGATAGTTTATTAGTTATTGTTTTTAACTTATATATGATTGTAAACTACAAAGCATTGGTAGAAATAAATTGTTAAGTTATTTTTAAAATTTTTAATACAGCGTGACCCACAAGACCTCGGACAAACGTTTTTTAACAAAAAACCTATTTAAACGCAACAATTCAAAAATGGATAAATGGATAACAATTAACAACAACCTTATGTACATCATAAATTATAAAAGTTCAAAGTGGCTTCCTTTTGCGTGGATACAAAGCTTTAAACGTCGAATGAAATTTTCGGCTGCTTTTTCGTACCTATTCTAGAGATATTTTGTCCCATTCCTGACGCAAAAATGTTTTTAGTGATTCCAAACTTTTGTGCGGTTTTGCACAGGCCATGGCCTCAAAAGTTGACCACATGCCTTGGGTTAAGATCTGGTGAGTATGGAGGCCATCTAGTAGAACTGATAAAATGAGGAAAATTGATTCGGCACCACTTTTGAGTAGTTTTCACCTTATGGGCAGGTGCAGAGTCTTGTTGAAAGTTCCAATGTTGGTCACTAAAGTGCTGTTGGGCCTACGGAAGAACTACAGCTTTTAAAATATCTAGGTGGTAGATTTCCTTGTTAATTTTTACTCCTTTTTCCATAAAAACTAAAGGTGTTTTACCGGTAGCACAAATACCGCCCCAAACCATGACATACTTTCGGAATAACAACGATGGCAAGAGGTCTGGGTGCTTTTTCAGACCAATACCTATCATTTTGACGATTGTGAAATTGTTCAATACAGCAAAAATTTTTTCAACAGTAAAAACGAAATTTTCCCATTGTTGAGCAGCGGTGCGATGTAAAAGAGCACTGCATTGTTGAAGTCGTACTCGCTTGTTTTCATCAGTTATCATTTGGGCTTTTCGCAGCTTATAAGGCTTCTTCTTAAGTTCATTCGTTATTCAGCTATTCGTTGAGCCGACTCTCGCGCGATTCCAGTTTCACGAGCCACTTTTCGCATCGAAAGTCTAGGATTTCTTTGAATCCAAAGTTTGATGATTTTGCGCTTCCGGCGACTGTTGGCAGAACATTTTTTCTCTCTTCCCGGTCGGTCTTCCATATTACCAAGTTCTTTGAATCGTTTGATGGCGTCGGAAACGGTTTGTCAAGGAATTTTAAGCTTTCGAACTATTTCACATTGACGATTTCCAGTTTCAAATAACGATAAAATTGCGGCTCGACTTTTTGACATCTTGTCACTCACAAACTTATTGTTTGATTTTTTTGATCTACATAGTTCTTAGAATCAAATTACTAGATAATTTTTCAGTAAAATCCAGTGATTTTCGCGAAAAGAAGAAACATGTTTGTCCGGGGTCTTGTGGGTCACGGTGTATTTAAATTGCTTGAATTTCTGCCTTCTAGTCAAGTTGGTATAGAAATGTAAGGAAAGATCGAGGCTTTTTGCCGTTGATTTCCGCCGATGCGGTCGAAGAGCTATTTGTTTTTCTATATAATTTGAGGATTTATTTGAGTCATATGTAATTTAATTAGGATTGGTAAAATACATTTAATTGCATTAAATTTTGAAATAAGAATTGAAAGCAAAGTGAAGCGAATTACGATAGCAACGTGTGGTACCTGTAGCATACCATTATTTTTGGAAATTCACATTAACAAGTTTTATTTTATTTACTAAATTGGAATGAGTTGTAAAATTGAATTACGTTATTGAAATTTATTGTAATTAAAAAGAGTCTCTGGCGTTTTTCGTAGAAAATTAAAAATTTAAATTTTTTTTAGCCACAGTACATCGCAATAATTATATTATCTTAAGAAACCCATGACCAGTGTGGTCATTTTAGAAAACTTGAGAGAATTACTATATTTTGTTATTATGATAATTTAATTGCCACTTATCTTGGTTTTCAGTAGGAATGAAATACCTACTTATTCAATCAGGATTAAATTAAAATATTTTAATACCAAGGAACAGGTTGGAGTTTTGTGGCTACCCCAGTTTAGTGGCGTAGATCATCCCAATATGATGATCATCTTAATAAATAAAATCCCCGAACACTGCTGCTGCTGCTGATTCTGCTGCTGCTGCTTCTGCTACTGCTGCTGGTTTTCCTCCAGAGTGTAATTTTTTGGAGAAAAGGAAACACTCTGATTGGTCGAATTTTTTTACCAACCAAAAAATATATTAAACCACTGCCGGTACTCCCCCTGGCACAAGTTGCACATCAATCGAGTTTCCAATCAATCGGGTCTAGATACCCGTCCGTGGACGGGCTTTCCAGCTAGTAATAATATGTTTTTCAACATTTTTAAATCATTGGATGATCATTAAATAAATCATTAAATTATTGAAGATATTATATAACAATATAAATAAAATGAATTGAACCACAATTTTTAAATTACATATTATTGTTTTAGTAAATAAGCTTCTGCACCCTGTTTGACTTGAAAAAATATTAAAAAATCAACAATGATAATCAGAAAATTGCGGGTTTGTATAAAAAAAAATCATCATGAAATGCGCATAAAAAAACATATGTATGTAAAATACTGGGCGGAGAAAAATAATTAATAACGAAGGTATTATTTATAGGAAAAACGTTAAATTAATTTTTGATTTGATTTTTATTTTTAAGTATTTTTATGTGTCTTCGGTAAACTGATATTTGCAGTTTTAATTAACCATAACTTAATTTTATTGTTCAGCTTCTTGTATCTAATATTTGGGAATTCATAAATTTAAATCCAGTTTGTGATTATAAAATCATAAAATTTAAGATATTAAAATTTAATTTATAGATTTTTGATTATTTAACAATAATTTCCAATTTATTTTTTAATATATTGAAGATAATAAAGTATGCAAATTTTAATTAATATTAAAATTGAAATGAGTTTTAGATAATTAATTTTGTTTAAAAGTGAAATGTATTGTTATAGTTGATAAATAAGTTTTATAATGAATTGTTTATAATCAAAATTAATTACGTCGGACGGAATAATCAATTGAATTAAAGCGCTTGCATGCAATAAAAAAAAATTAGTTTAGAAAGATAAATGTTATAGTTGTAATAATCAATAATTATCGTTCATTACCATCTAATACGTACGATAAATTTAAAATTTGTTTATCGATGGTAGTAATTACTAAATAACATTAGATGTTTATCTTTTAAATGCAGGTTGCCACATTTAAATTGACAAATAGATTTTTAAACTAATATTTTGTATGAGCTTAACAAAAGTTTTAAATTATGTAAATTGCTAAGGATTAACTTAATAACCAATGAAATAGCTTTAAATTTAATGAGTTATTTCCTAACTAATTTAACATATAAAAACTTTAGTAAGGTAATCATAGAATCTCTGGTAATTTAGTTTGATATTACTGGTGTGATGAAATTAATAAATTTGTTATGGTCAGGGTTGCAGCCCCGAGATGTAGTGTCGGCATTTGGCGGTCGCTTTACATCGCACCTGGCCGCCCTTTATAAATGACTAGATACCTACATTTACCTGCTCCCTGCTGAGTCGGCCAATAGAAGAACTCATAATAAATCACCTGGAGCTGAGAAGGAATTTGTAAAACACGGGTCAAGGTGTTGATTAAAGGAGCGGTACAAGTCCCAAACACAAGATTTGCTAGCGGGCCAAATTATTCTAACATCCCCTGGGCTCAGGGTTACAAACATCATTTTCACACTAAAAAAAGTTTTGCCAACAATTAATTATCAAAAGGCACTAGCCAAAATTTTCATCTTTAATTCCCAATTACGATTTTAAAAAACTATTAAAAATATAAAATAAAATTCTTAATTTATATTTTGCGACTCCGGTTCTGTTTATGAACCTGGTTGAGAACCACGACTAATTCAAATTTAATTGAAAATCTACCGTCTAAGTAATCATTTAAACTCCGATTATGCTTTAAAATAAACCGTGAAATGTTGTTTAATTATTTGACTTGATTTCAAATCTGACGTTAAAGATGTTCAGAAAACGTTTAAAATTTATAATTAAATTGTTTGTTAATTAATATAGCGCTTTTAACTACTATCACCATTACGTTCATCCAATAGGCGGAGGTGAGATTCAAACCCACTTCCTTCAACTATACAATATTTAAATTTTTGATTGTTTTGATTTTTAACTCATCGCAAATTAACAGGTATACTAATTGCGATCTCTTAATTACTTTTAATTTTTAAACCAACTCATTTTAATTGGTTAAGTAGGTACACTAAATATATGAATGTTTATATTTTCTAAAAAATCTATTAAAATATTTTATGGGAGAGAGGGTTTACTGTTTTAATTATTATGCACGTGGGTGTATTATTGTCACCTACGGCACTATACGCCGATCCATGCCGTCATTTCTATCTATTTATGCCAGTTCCAACATATAACTTATCCTTGCAGCAATTCTGACAGACGGTTAACGTGAAAAACCAGAAGATCTGGTATTTTTCGTCTTAAAAAGGCATATTTTCAATAATAACAAACTCATTTCTTTAGATAAACTTACATCTGAATCGAAAAGTTGCAGTGCTCTGAAAATTTTCGAGGACCCACAGTTTTTTTTGGCATACAGCTTAGTGCTACCTTTATGAAGAGAGCGCAATATCAAAGATTATAGAATAACACGTTATGGACCCAAGAATATTTCTAAAATTAAATCCCAGATAAAAATATTTAAAGCTATACTTTAGAAAAAGGAAATAAATATGGAGTGATTCATTTTTAATAATTCTTTTGGGAAAACACTTAAAAATATACTGGAGGGTATTCCATACCTCCCAGACCCCTCGGTTTCAAAGACGGAAGATTTGTGTTTTGCTCTTGAACTGTGGTAGTTGAAGGTGTAAACTATAGATATAAATATTCAATTTTATGGATTCAAAATTTCGGGGAAAAAAAGATCAAAAAATTTAAAGCAAAAAAGAAATTTAATTTTCTTAAGATTATTTAGATTGACGATTGAAAGCTTCTGTTTTATTCCCCCTCCTAGTGCGGGCTAACACTGGGAAGGTAATTAAAGATTACGTTTAAAATTGTGAAACTTGGTTATTAACAATGTTATGACCGCCCTGTTCTTAAAAAGCTACTCTGCATCGATATTTAATTAAGCAGTTTATGGCAGACGTAAATTTTATAGCTAAAATGTCAGGACAGAGTTTAGAGCAATTATTACGTAATCAATTACAAATATCTCGAGAAGACTTTTTGAAATAAAATCAAAAAGATTAAATTTAACTAATGTGCAGTAACGATTTTGCATACTCACTCAAGTAAGGTTTAACCTTTTAAGAATCGCAATAATTTCTTTTAATGCATTAATTTATTAGCAAATGTGGGTTTTATTCTTGATTTAAGTACTGCAAGGCAATCGTTTTATTAACTTTACAGTGAGGAAGAATGTTGTAAAAATGATTATTATAATAGCCGTCAGGTGTTTGAATACGAAGGCTATTACATAAAATTAAAGATTTTAAATTTCTTTGTGTATTCTATAATTTTTTTAAAGTTAATTTGTAAATCTATTTAGGTTTTTAAAATAGAAAAAAATTCATTATACATACAGGGTGTCCCCGTGACCGTAGAGAATCTTTGACGTACTAATAAAGGACACTTTTCTAAGACAATTTTCAAATAAAATTTTTGTCCAAGTACAAACCCTTGCGGGGTACCTCCTTTTTTTTGAATTTCTGATTTCAAACGGCCATAACTCCATATTATTAATTTTTTAAGCTTAATGGATTAGTACTTTTTTAAAGATCATCCGCTTATTTACAAATTAGGTTATAACCCTTTATGGTCTAGAATCAACGGATTTCGGGTTATAAATTAAATTAAGGAAAAAAATATTTAAAAAAATTCAGGTTTTATTTTTGTTACTTTTATTGCGAACCCCGTATCTCTAAATGAAACGTCTTAGAAAAAAACTGATGACCCAAATCGTATAGGGAATTTAACGGGCTATAACTTTGGTCAAATAATTTTTTTTGGGAAACCAACCGTTTTTACAGCAATTCTGAAAATAATGAACAAGGTGTAGGTAAAATAAAAATAAATTCACAAAATTTATTTTAATAAATTTTCAAAATGGCCTCCTTCATTTTCAGCACCCGGGCGTGCTCTTTACAAAAGGTGTTTTCGTTAAGTTTTGTCACATCTATCTGTATTCTTTCCATTAATTCCTCTCTGGTTTCGGGCTTTCCTCTATAGCTGTAAACTATAGCTTTAAGGGCACCCCATAAAAAATAATCGAGAGGTGTTAAATTGGGTGATAGTGCCAGGCCAATTTATGAATCTTCTTCTTCCGTTCCATTTTTCTGGAAACGCATTACTTTAAAAACAATATTTTAATTATTGACTTACACCCGCCCTTCAACAGATAAGACAGAGACACTCGAAGTTCTACTCACTAGTTTCCTCGACGACTTCCTGTCCGAATATTTTGCTCTCCAATTCTTCACCTCAATTTCAGTCAAATCTCTCACAAACATCCCATCATTTGATCTTCGGTCTTCCTTGTACATCCAGTATGCATGTTTGTAAATTTTTATTATTGTAATTGATTATTCCTACAGGCAGGTTAAGAATTCCATAAGCAGGGTCGGAGACGACTCGTAAGTCAAGGCTACAAGACTTGAGGTATCTCTTCTCTTCCAGTCGTCTTCAAACAGGTACGAGTCGTAAGCGACCCTACCTCACCATTAGAAGGTTAATAATCAAATTAAGTATGAGTGATGGGTGCTATGAATGTAAATAATGTGCTTATTCCATGCAAGAGATTTCATTAATTCCAGTAGTACCTGCTCCCAACATATTCCATGAGATTTTACCAGTACTTTCTCATATTTTACAGTATTCCATGTAGTATTCTAAAATTCAATCTGTGCTATGATATTCCAATGTATCCCTTCCAACATTTGGACCAGACCCCTCAGTTTTAATTTTTTCGCTTTCTGGTTGCTTTATTATTTCTTTGTTTTCTTACACTCTACATTTGTTGTCATCTATTTATTTTTGTCTTACAATTGCTGATAAATTATAATACCCTCCACTCAAAAGTTCTTACTTCATATGCATATTTTGTTGTAATCGATTTCTCTAGTTTTCATCATCTTCGTGTGTACTGGTAAAGCCAGGCCTCTTTCCGTTCCTTATTGCATTTCATTATCATTTCATCATCATCAATGATTATTTTATAGCAAAAGTTATGATACAGAAGCCGTGGGTATAGATCATGGGTTTGAGGGGTATTGAATAATCCTCGAAATATAAAAATGAAATATGAAAAATTAATTTTCAAATAATTGTAAAAGAATGTGATACCAGCAGTATGGAAGAGGGTAACCGCAGTTAAAATTGTGGTCGCGTCGAACACACTGCTGTGATCTAAATCCCAAGATAGATCTGTGGGTTATGGGAAAGACAACGGCAAACAAAACAACTTGGCTTCAGCCAAGTCAAGTGATCGCCCACGCACTGCATAGTGCATTTGAAGAAGAAGAAAAAAATTGCAAAAAATATCGGCTAATCTAAAAAATAACAGACTAATCCTGTGTTGATGATCCAGCTTGATGATTAAAACTGTTTACATTTGCCTGTTGCGCTCTGGCGCAGTAGCGGATGGTCACTTTTTGGTGATGTTAATTACATTTCAGAGACCCCTAGTAGAATATTATTGGGTAGGACATCTAAGGATGATGGATGAGGACGAAGTATAAAGAATTGTTTGTTATATGTAAGAACAAAATATATGCACAGTAACAGATATAATTATCAATTAATTATAATTATCATCATGTATGTATGATGATTCATCCGTGATGACTTATATAATAATAACTTTGGTAGTTGTTATTACAAATCTGCTGACTATACTGTTGTCTTGAAGATTGGATTGTTATGGGGGTTCCTCAAGAAACCTTTGTTTGTAGGTATAAATAACGGAATAGTTTGAGTTCTACACCATTTCCAGAAGTAATTGAGAAATGGTCAACTGTCATTCCGAAAACGTCAACGGCAATTCAGATTTGTCAACCGATATTCAGAAATCATCAACTGTAGTTTACATTTGTCAATTTATATTCAGAAAATGTCAATTGTAATTCAGATTTGTCAATTAATATTAAAAAATTGTCAAATGAAATTCGTTTTCGAATTTTGACGTTTGACGTTGACGTTTTCAGAATTTTTGGTGAAAAAGGTGTAGTTCGGACTCGTAAATTTTAGGATACTGATTATTATTAATTGCAGTGTGATTTAGTGTTAGTGCAAAACTTAGAGTAAACATTCAAATTTTCGTTACAATATTACGCTATAAACTGTCTTTTACATTTTTGGTCTTGGCATATTTTGTAATTCAGAATTAAATAATGAAAAGTTAAAATAAAATTGTATAACTCTTATAGTTGCTCTTACATTGTTTTGAATGTGTTTTTAGAAAACATTGCTCTAGCATCGATGCCCTAGTATCATAAGCACCGCTCTAAATTTGCCACTTCGCTGGCGTACATGTCGTCGCGGTGAATTGTGCCACTGCAAACCGTGTATCCGCCCTTTAAAAGCAATAGCTAATGACAAATAAAAAATTAATAAAGAATTACTAATTGCAGAAAAAATGGTCTAAATAATAATGTAAATAACTTAAATATTTCAAAACCTAAGATACAATTTTAGTAACAATTTGGGAGTGGTAGCGAAATGTGCGGTAGCGAAATGTCCGGTGACCTGTGAATCTATTAAGGCAGGGGTGGATGGGCAACATCTTAGCGATCCGGGAAATAATATTTGTTGGCCATTTTTTAATTTCCGGATATGGCTAAAATATACATTTATAGGGTGTTACGGATTTTTCCTTTAAAATTAAACAGAGCATAGGTTTATTGCAGATTTTTGAATCAGATTACATTTACTGTCCAAAAAACATTCTTTTATGTTTAGAAATTAAAAACCCACAGTACAGATCCACAGTACAGTACTCTCCTTTTTAGACGAACTTTTAGCCACCGACCCGCGGGTCTCTGAACAACCGGCCAACCGAAAAATTTCCCGGTTCGTCTTATGGCCCATCCGCCCCTGTACTAAGGTATATATGAAATAATATACTTATTTAATCCAGCATATTAAAAACTTTTTTGTTTTCCATTTGTTGTAATTTATATTGCACAATATTTGCGTTGATTAAACTAAGTGGAAGCATAAAATTCGGAAAGATTACGTGTGAAATTAATTTTGAGCGAAGATTAAAAAGGTAACAATCAACTTGAATTACATTGAAGAGTGTTTAATAATGCCAGGTAAAAGTTAATGTGTAGCGGTTATAAATAACAATAATAATAATAATATAATAATTTATATGTAGTAAAATTACAATTTTGTGGTTAGTGTGTCGACGATGTCAAAATGACGAGTTGCGAATGCAATCGCGAAGCTATCGGCGTTTGTATGCTACAACGTTTTATCTGATGGATAATGCTATTTTGACTTTTAATGTCGCATGAAATTTGAAGAGGCACAGTCCATGTCGGTATAACAATGCAACGCTTGATCGTATCGGTTGGTGATTGAGCGTGAAACCATCCAGTTTATCTATTAACCACTTGCCGAAGCTTCAATAATATACTCTATTGTCTATCCTTTAGTTCATGTAAGAAGTTAACTCTCAAGTACGTTCTTTAACGCCTTGTTCTTTTGTATCCAATCGCTCATATTAATTGATTTATGCACGCCTCGGTATCGAAACTTGCAAAAAAAACTCTTAGAAGCGAAGGAAAGAGCTGTATTTAAAATCTCTTTACTAAAATCAAGTTTTTCACACTTGCGGGTTCAATTTTAATTCCGTTATTCAATTTACTTTTTATTTTATTCTACAATATAAAAATTTTATAAATAACATTTTCTTATTAAAAGCTTCTTATTTTATTGAACTGTAAATATAATACAGTAAATTACTTGTCATTGTTATATAAATTTTAATGCAAGTCAAGTCGTAACTATAATAATTGTAATAAACATAAATATAAATAAATGAGTTTTACTTGTTAATACATCATCAGTATTTATATACTCACCGCTTTAAATGTATTGCAATTTATGCAAGGAAAATTTTATGTTGGCAAGAAAACGCAAACTGTCAATAAACACTTGGTGCTTGACAATTGACAACTGACATCTTGTTGCTCACTTGTTTTACTTTTCTTTTTTTTTATTTAATATCGAACTATTTATACGATTATTGTGTATGGTAATTCCCACATCTTATAAAAAATTATAAAAGTAATGCATATTGGAAGTTAATGTTTTTATAAGCGTTGTATTCCATTAGGGAATAGGTTTGTAAACGATTAAAAAGAAATTATCTCAAAATTGAAAGTAGAAAGAAAATGTTGATGTTAAGTTAAAGTTGTTATATGTTATGGATTGAATATAAAATATATATTTATTATTACGATATAACTTTCTTAATGGCGGTTATATATATTTGGCGTATAAGGGAAATATTCGTTACAGTGTATCATAACAACCCTCATTTTGAATCGGATGACAGAAGTTTATTGAAATAACGTTTTGCTGAGTCTAGAAAACTTTGCGACCGTGTTTAACAGTGCATGCAAGATAAACGACTGATATTATTTTGGATAGTAACAAATATTTTACATCGCTTTTAAATTTTAAACGCGGGGAACTTTTGACTTATATTAATGTTTTTGATTAGAGCCACTACATAAGAGACAAATTTATTACGTACATTTTTATATCTGAGTAAATAAAATTAACTTGTTATCTTTTATACCATTTAAGTAATTTTTAATTTTTTTAAAAAGTAAATTAATAAACCCACTAAACAACGGACTACAAACAATAATCATTAGAAAAATACAAACATCGCATGCTACTAGCGCTACATCTAGCGCGCAGATGATTAACTTGATTGAAGCCAAGTTGACTTACTAAGAATTTCGGACTTTAGATAGCAAAAATGTATCTAACTCGACCAAGATCCTTAGTTGGAAATCAGCATGATATAACAGTAAATTGCTAGAAGAACATAGAGAGAATACTACTAAAACTTTTTGACGCTTTCAACATAATATGTTTTGTTTATTTTTATTGTCTTGTAAATCTTGAAGAATCTAAATTGTGTCTTATCAAGCAATCCACTTATCTACTAGGTACATAACTTTCATTTGTTAAATTAGCAACCGTTAAATCTCGACATTATTACGACTCTTTAATAAGACAACAAGCGCTATAAAATAATAAAAATAAGATGTTTTCGGTTAAGATATTAAAAAGGATGCATTTTACACTTTGAGGTATATTAACCAATTTCATCGTCGATCACAATCTACTTGTAACTTGTAGGTGTTTATAGCTTCATAAAACTTTTAACATCTACATAAGAGATGTACCTATCTTAAAACTACGTTATTGCTGAGTTTAATTTAAATAATATTTGTTTATACTGTTCCTTTTAGTATATTTTGCTAATGAAAAAATACTGCCGTGCTTCTAGTACAGAGCAAAATAATTATTTGTACTTGATGGGATACTCCGCTTGCCCAAGCACCTTAACAATTTCCATTGTGTACTTGATTAAAGGATACCTAGATTTGGTTGTTGACGTTGGCTGTGAGGCATAAAATGTCTTGATGAGTAGATAGGCGGTCATCCCATCGTTCCTTCACCAAAATAGCAATTTGCCAAATCTTCAGAGCTATAATGCTATTTAAGGAAGCCATCTGGTTTAGTCAAATGGTTCCAGGGTCAGAAAATCAGTTCATGCTACTTCTACTCATAAAACAAATAGGTTATCTCGATCTGCCCCGCTTTGACGCAACCGATTTGACGCAACCGACTTGACGCAACCGACTTGACGCAACCGACTTGACGCAACCGACTTGACGCAACCGACTTGACGCAACCGATTTGACGCAAGGACGTTTTGACCCGACAATTTTATATTATAGTAATAAAATACTCTTTACACCCCAGGGGCAGGAAGCAGTTCTTCTTCTTTGCTCCAACTGTGATTTCTTGGAACCTCGATCAGTTCCTTTATTTTTAACCAATAAGATTAATTAAAATTGAAAAAATGTAGAATGATGGGTTATGGTCCAAAGTTGCTAATAAAAACTCATCAAAACAAATATGCAAGTGAAAAATATAGAAATACTTTCCCAAAACCACACCTGTCTACGGCACTGATAGCTCTAATTATTATATTTCAAAAATTTCAAAGATCAAAAATTTTATATTTGATATTCTTAAGGTACAATATCTCCAGAACATTTTCACCAAATTTTATAAAGATCGGAGCATTAGATTCGAAGTTTTAGGGATTTCAAATAGAGCCGCTTGGCACGAAGCTGCCACTCGGACTTCTTGGTATACCTTGTTATTAACTTATCATAATAAAAAAAAAAGCAGCATCAAATCTACGTTTTAGAGGCTGCAAAGGGTGCAGAAGGGTCACTATATGGTTCTGGAATCGACGACTCTATATTAGTATGTGAATAAACTCACTTTAATGTAAAAAAAGTATACTTCAATTTTTGAACGCGATTATTTCAGAAATGTGATTTTTGAAAATCAGCTTTGCGGTGGCCACGATTATTAATAAACTATTAATCCGATCCGTACCAAATTTATACCACTTATTAATTTTGATAATAGCTAGGGCCTGAATAAAGGATTTTATATTTGTTGAAAAAATAAATTTTTATAGCAAAAATAACCGAAAATGTAGCACCTCAAAAAAAAAACTTTTTGTTAAAATTAACGTCATTTTTAAAAATATCTAAATTTTTCAAATCCTTTGTTCAGGCCCAAGCCAATGCAATAAATAAAATCTTTTCACATTCCGATTTCAGATTAACCGTTTTTGAGTTATGATGGCCACTGCAACTGATGCTCAAAAAAAGGCTCTCCTGGAATATAACTATAGTTCCGCCATTTTTAAATATTTTTTAATGACAAATATTTTACAAGTACATGAAAACATGTACTAATCAATGTCTTCACAATTTTACAATAAAAATTTATTATCCTGCCGAAAAAAAAATCAAGATAATCACGTCACTTCGCCCGTTATAAGTGTATATAACCTCTTAATATCCACATAATAATATGTATTAATAGAATAAATTAATGTACTATTAAAATTGTACTTAATTTTTTAAGAATTAAATATTAATAATTATTCGCGTCACAAAGTCCTTGCACCAATCCGGGTCCATCTCAGGTTATCTAGGCATGTCATCCTGAAAAAAATCATTACAAGCTCCTTTGCCACTACAGACAAGTGGTAATCAAAAGAGTAACTTTGGCAGTGCCGCAGATATGTAATTTAGCGCCGGGAGCAGATTAGATATGTAAATAAGTTAATCTTCCTCTTCTCTTCTTCTATGCTAGTGTCCATTCCATTATCTGATAGGCCACTTATTCTCTTCAACTCTACATACAGTGACGGGGCCAAAATTTTTGAAATGATAGGCACAAATTGGCTCAAAATAAAACGTATATTCTAAGTAAGAAAAGAAAAACATGTATACACTTACAAAAGATAGTAGGTAAATACTAATTACAATAAAATTAACAATAGAAAATAAGAAAAACTCACAATTTCAGATATAAAATCTAATTAAAAATTTCCTATAATTTGAGTGGGTGGCTTAGTTGGCCACTCTAATCACCAGGGTGGGTACGTAGCCTTCCCCCTTGGCACCGTCACTGTTTACATATGCGCCCATATTAAATAAAATCGTTTTAAATGTATTGTTTCTATGATGTCTAATGACGTTTTTGAGCTGTAACCTCATTGGCAATATTTTTAAAGTGCAGTTATTATTTTTATTTGCGGATCTGGATAAAGCACAATTATGTATGATTTTGAAAAATAAAGTTTTCACAAAAGAGAAAACTGCCGACGGTATAACAGCTTAAAATAGAAACACGATTAAAAACTGTTAAAGGTAGAAATAAAAAAATAAGACTGAGGTATCCCAGTATTTTTTATTATGAGCTCACTGCATAATACACAGTAAAAAATTTGTTGCCAATTTAATAACAATTGTTGGATTATACGGGCCATAATATCTGGTAGTTAAAATGATTGTATATTTAATATAATGAAATACCTGCACTTAAGATCAAATTTCATTAAAATTATTATTTTTTTATATTATATTTTATATTATGTTTATATTATATTTATTATCAAAATTAAAATTCTTGCTTAACGGATGGAAAATGTAGTTTTTGTAACTACCAGATGTGGTGGCCCGTATAATCCAACAACTGTTAAATTGGAACACAATTTTTACTGTGTAATGCATTTTCTTATTTAACAACAGCTAAGTTTCAAGCACTTTTCATACCGAATGATACGCTTAATACCCGAATATCAAAAACTAACATGAAAAATTACTATTGATGTAGATTTCTCGAAGCTGAGCATTTCATTAATTTTGCAAACTATCGAATATGGAATGGTAGATTTTATATTTCTTTGCAATTTTTAATATTGTCGTTATTTAAGGGGTTACCCCCACTTGTAGCACCAAAAAAAAGGCCTTTTTCATGAATTTTTTTAAAGAAAACTACAAAACTTTTTTAATCGATCAATATATCATCTGAAAGAATACATCTTGAAGAACTTTCAGTAATTTTTTTATTGAAAAATATTACATTGTTTAGTGGCAAATGGCTGGCAATGAAAAAATTTGTTTCATGTATATGGTTTGCGGTGACCAAGATTACTCGAACACTTATCAATCGATCTTCTTAAAATTTTGCAAGCTTATTTAATACATAAAAATGTAGTCTTTAATCGTTCAATTTTTTTTTTCGAAAAGAAATGGCCGTTATATAGCCAAAAAACGGGCACTTTTTTTCGTTAAAATTGAACCATTAACTTTGACTGTCCGCCATTTCGTGAAAAATGAATATTTTTTTAAATCCTTCGATTAAAGACTAGTTTATACTTATATTTGACTAAATCAATCCACATTTTTTATTTCAGATGATCCACTTCACCACGATGTTGGTCACCGCAAACCATATACATAAAACAAATTTTTTCATTGCCAGCCATTTGCCACTAAACAATGTAATATTTTTCAATAAAAAAATTACTGAAAGTTCTTCAAGATGTATTCTTTCAGATGATATATTGATCGATTAAAAAAGTTTTGTAGTTTTCTTTAAAAAAATTCATGAAAAATGCCTTTTTTTTGGTGCTACAAGTGGGGGTAACCCCTTAAAAGTAATTATTTTGATTATCTGTAGCAATCCAAGTAGATTGATCTAATTTTGCAAAAAATCAAACCAATTTTAATTATTTTTTAGTTTCAGATTGAAACTAAATTTGAAAAGAAATTCCATAAAATTTGTAAAAATCTCGTTTTTTTAAATTAATTAATAAATGCTGTGGATTTCTGTTAAAACAAAATTAAACTTTAGTGTGAGCTTGTCTGTGCGTGTGTCCAGTGGCTACAATAAAATATATATTATCTATATTCCTTACAAACAAGATGAAAAGAGTCCCTCGGGCGGCATCATAACTAACAAGTGAATTAAAAAAACTTTGTTTTTTGCGTAAAAGCTTTATTTATATTCACATCAGTACCGGACTGGAAATAATTTTGTTACCTGACAACTCCTTTGAGCGGCCGCAGTTTTCAAAACAATTTTTACACCAAATTCAACTTTGTTTTTTTTTTACTTTTAAGAAATATTTGTTCTGGAATGACATGTAAAGAACGGTCACACAACGGTCAGCCAAAGTTATAAATAAGAGTTAAAAATGTTATAATGAATTTAACGATGCGCTCGAGTGGATTTAATATTTTCTGTTTTAGAAATTGTTTTTGTTTTTGTAGCAGTGGTAGAAGTGGGGCCCTTCACTTATTAATTGACGTTGTAAAATAAATGTAACCACCTATATCTTTTCGTGTGTTTTGAAGAATGAAGATGGTTTAATAAACCGAAACCGCTACGCAAAAATATATTTTTTACTTCAAGAAGATATCTTATTTTTAAAAATATATTTTTTTCTACAAGGAGTAACGCTCAATAATAATGATGCTCTTGTTTAAATTTTTTATTGGGTTAATATTAGCACAAAAATATAGTAGCGCGCTTTGAAAGGTTTTAAAAGTTTTCGTGACCAAGCAAGTTACGTAAAGAACTTACTTGTCATTATATTCAATCTATTGGTAAGAAATACATTTTGATATAATAGAATTTTTGAAAGGTTTTACTATACACAAAAGCTTAACTTTACTGCCATTTTAATTGATTTTTAAGATAATTAATTTTTGGTGGTTTATGACGAGCGCATTGTTAAGGTTTTATTCAAACACTTTGACGTGAATATTTACAAAAAAAATTAAAAAGAGAGTGATTTTTTTAGTTGTTTTAAGAAAAATATTTTAGGGCGTTGTGCTTTTATCCATTGTCGTGCTTTGAGTTACAAAATATGTTTTTCACAAAAGAAATATTGTACTACCGTTTATGAAATAATATTTTAAGGTTTTAAAAACTCAATTAAAATTGCAAATAAAAGTTGAATTTTAATGTTTGTAAATTTAGATTGTATTTATTGCGGTTATAAATAAATTGTAAAGTTCACAGTCTCGCCCCTCATTTTTAGATTGCTTCCCGCGTCACTGTTTCTATTAGTGAAACATAAAGAATGCATTAGCTGCTATGTGTACCTACGGTTCTGGTAGGTTAGCTCTGCCCTCTGTTTGATGGCCCTCATTCTCTTCCATTTTGCCAATTTCTCTACCAAACATGTTACATAAGAATAATAGGTAAACTTACTCACCACAAATCCAAATTAATCAATAATTATAATACACAAATAATTTTGACATATCTACTATCGGCCCAATACTCCTGCCCAAATACTGATGACGTTTTTGAGAAACAAATCGATTGGGGATGCTCGAACGCTTTAACAGTCGTCGTCATTTTACCATAATTTCTGAAACTTTATTTATTAATTTAGTGGAAATGATTTGAGAAAACATAAACTACTTATTTAGTGTGTGGAAAAAGCCAATAAGAGAACAATCGAGTTAATTTTGTTGCCCTCCAGTTATAAAAAGGGGAGATTAGCAACGGCGGGCGAATACATGATGTTAAGTTTGTCGAAACTAAAATGATTACTATTTATGTAACTTGGGTTTATTTAATTCCTAAAATGTTTCAAAAACGTATTATAACCAAAAAATAAAAATTAAATTCCAAGTTGGAAAGAAGAAAATTAAAAATGTTTTCAGTGGGAATTATTGAAATATTCTTACGAGCTCATTGTTAGACAAGTTCTTTTACATCATATCTGACAGACACGCAAACTTGAAAAGGAGGGTCGCATTGATAATCCATAGAATGCAAACAATAAGGTAAACTAATTTATTGGAAGCAGCTTTATATTAATGCTTGTTAGCGAGGTGTCGCGAAACTCAATTATAGGTTTATTGGTTTTTTGAAAATTTAACGATATTGGATTATTTATTATATTACCTAAGCTATCTTATAAATCGAAACTGCTCTATTTGTGCACTGAACCATGCAAGATGAAGTGCAATACAGTTCACACTGAGTGATATGAGTTGAATTTTAGGGATGAGGTCTATTATATTTTAAAGAAAGCTCGTCACGCACTGGCACCCAACATGACTATTTGGGGCGTTGGGTCATTTGTTGGCGCAATTCATTGCCGTTCGGCATTGTGCCTGGCGTGATGTTGATACGAAATAAAATCCCTTTACATTTCTAATCAAACACATATTGTAAATTACTCAATTTAATAAATAGCCTACCACTACATTTTCATTACAAATACACAACTTTCTATTTACATTTATATTATTTAGTATATAATTATCACAAAAATTATTAATATAATAATAATTATAATTATTGCAAACTCGGAACTTTTTTGAATGATTAATTAATTATATAATTTTGGTGATTAATTATGATGGCCATTTTACATAAGCAATCATACCACAAAAACTTTATAACCCACTGAATACATTTTTAACTAACTAGATTTTAGCATACAGTCACATTGCAGTGTTATAAAACTAAAAAAGATAGTAATAACTAGGGATCTAAAATTTGGGGTCATACTAATACGGTATGTAAAATATCAAAACTGTCGTAATCGAAAATAAAATAACCTATTCCAAAAATTGCAGAAATTTGTATAAAATATGTGCTGTTTGCAATTTTCTATGCCGACAGGAGGCGAGGAATAAATTTGCTCCGAACAACATACAACGTACAAATATCAAAGTCAAATTTGTGTCAAATGTTCGTACATTTTACATTAAAAATTTTCTAATGTAATTATGGTAATTTAAAATTTCGCCTAAAAAAGCCCTAAAAATATTATGCTATTATTAATTTGATTGACAGTTTCCATTACGTAAGCCCTCCCCCCACCCCCCCGCTCACGCCGTATTTTTCTTGTATACAAATATTTTTGGGTACAAATTGTACTCGAAAATGGCGAATCTACTCAAACAATGAATCTTTGAGCCGTTCCACTTATTAAAAACATCTCTAAGCTGGTCTCAACTTGAAAAATATGGATTTACAAAAACGGAATATTTCTCCCAAATATGTGTTTGACAGGAAGTTTAACATCTTACCGAATGCAACGGGCCGACATATGTCTGTACACGAATGGTTCCAAAAGTAATACTGGCTTAGATGCGAAGATTTTCTCTTTTGAACTGCAGCTGAATATAAGTCCAATGCTAGGTAGATATGTCTTCTTCTTCAAAAAGGAACTCATGGATAGGCATACGGCGTACCTATTATCTTTTTCGATTCTAGGACAATTTTTGACCGGAAATTGTTCGCCTGACAGTTGTTCGCATAGGATTTTTGTCCGCCGGACAATTATTGTTCGATATTTGTTTGTCGGGTCATTTATCAACGAAACATTTATTTTCTCCCACCATTATTATATTTAAATATAATAATAAATTTAAAATAAATAATAATTGAGAGCGTCCATAAATTACGTAAGGACGATATTTGTAATTTTTATAACTTTCTCTTCTCTCACATAAGGGTCCGTAAGATAACTGATACCCTATAGATGTCTAGATTTTAGGATAGATCCGAGATTTGCCGTGGTTTCATTTGTCAAAATTGACCTCCGCAGCTTCCGCTTTGGTCTCCTCCGCTCCGAGCCGTTTTGACCTACTCAGCAAAGTGATGTGGACTCAAAGGTATAATTTTTTCTGTTAAACTTTTTCATTTATATAGAAACTTAAAAAATGAAATCGATAATTTAAAAGTGCAGTCTGTAGTAAATTAAATGATGATGACGAAATGGTGAAATCAACTCTGTGATATTTGCGACATTACAATTAATTACACTCTAATTGAAAAATTGTAGACGAACAATATTGTCCGGATAGGTCCTTTTTAATCCGGGGAATTACCTCGAGTTACTCCATTTTTCAACACTGGATTTACCGACTTACATTAGCCCCGGAGTTGGGGGATACGCAACTCACACTCGAAGTTCCCATTTGAGCGACTTCTTGTCACGAGCGAATCGTCGATAGAAGTAGTAGATCCGGGGTTTTCGTCCTCGTAGTACCTGATTTCGGCAGTTACAAATGACTCACATGGTCGTATCAGTTAACCAATTTAGTTATCACTGCTTTGGCAATAGGTCGCGGTTCGCATTTAAGCTGCCAAGATTTTTGGAAATGTTCGGAGTTGCTAGCTCCTCCCATCTTAAGTGGGCAATGCAAGAGTACATGTTCCCATGTCTCATATGCACCGCAGCCACATGTAGGCGAGTCGACGAGGTTCATCGGATGTAGGTGATGGTTGAGACTACCGTGTCCTGTTAGGAAAAAACCAAGGAATAGTCCCTGCTCAAACCAGTCCCTCTCGACAGCAAACCCAACATCCGCGATATGTTTCCAAGTAACTTTGCTCTTATCAAACAACAACTAGCGCTTGTTCCATTCAAGCATAAGCTTTTCGAGTCGGAGACAATGGAAACAAAACGACCAAGTCGAGGGGAGTGTTCTCCACAAAACCTGCATCGCTTCGATTAATGCTGGCTCTGTAAGTCGACATTATCATAGTGTGGCTCCACACACTGGACCCGTACACCATACAGGCAACAATCAATCCGTTATACAGAATACATCCCATTTCGCCGTCTTATATTCCGCCGTTTTGTATTTCGCCACTTTCTTATTTTACTAGATGTCTAAATTTTAGGGTGGATCCAAGATTTGCCATGGTTACATTGGTTAAAACCGACTCTCCGCACCGTCCGCTGGGGTTCCCTCCGCTCCGGGCCGTTTTGACAAACATCATACTCGCTAAAAATATCCCTCTAGCCGGTCCTACTCGGAAAAGTGTGCTGCCAGATAGGGGATGGATCTCCCTCGATGTGGACTCGACACTTATAATATATGAATTAAATCTTTATTTTTAATTGGTATTAGTATCAATAAATCAATAAATTAAGCTTCAGGTAGTTTGGAGGGCAGTTGATTGCACTTGCTAATGGTAGACCAAAACCACGTAAGCGACTAGAATATGCTCGCAACAGTGAATGTATCCAAAACTTGTGTTGAATAATGAAATTCGGTGGATTTACTATTATGTAAACGGTGTTAGTCATATTTATAGATATTTAAATTAAGGCGCCACTATTGCAGCATTTAACACAGTGTTTTGGAAAAGTTCCATTTATTCCGTTAATAATAAATATTTTTAAATGATTCAAAAAATATTAATTAGGTAAATCATTAAACTGTTTCGATAAAAGATTAAAATTTTAAAAATACAACGGCTTTTTATGCAATAACGTCTTTAAATATGTACAACATTCAGCGCTTATGTATTATAATTAATATAAGTTATCAACAAAAAAATTACTTATCGAAATAGAATAAACCTTTACCTGTTGCTATAAAAAAAATTAAAATTTTTTGGTCATTAATCGAGCAGTAAATTGAACGACGAAATGTACTGTTTTACAATTTTTCTCCATACAATTGCATATATTGTAGGGGTAAAGCAAGTTTTATTTCAAATGCACATCATTCAGACCAGTTGGAATAAGTAAACATGGTATTGAGTTACTGGCGTGTTGATTACATTTATAATAACACACGATTATGTATCTTACAACAAAATGCTAGAACGTAATTTCTTGAAATTTACACAAGCCAATTTGAATGTTTGTCAAAAACGACCTGGGCCAAAAATGGTAACATTTTACTAAAAGATAACTTTTTAAAAATCTTTAAAAAAATAAAAGATGGGTACATACAGTGGCTCCAACAATTATTAATACACCCCTATGTTAACCATGTAAATTGCACATTTTGAAACCGTTTTTTGACATATAAAACTCGCTTTTACAGCAAAACTTTTCAGATATTTTTTATTGCAAATTTTAATCCCTTCAGTTTTGTTTCTATACATTTTTTTATTTTCTTTCGCCGTTTACGAGTTACAGCGACTTAAAGAAAACTAAGTGAAAAAGTTAATAAAATTAACATTGCTCTTATGGGAGTTTTTTACAGAGTTTTCTTCAAGTCGCTGTAACTCGTAAACGGCGAAAGAAAATAAAAAAATGTATAGAAGCAAAACTGAAGAGATTAAAATTTTCAATAAAAAATATCGAAAAGTTTTGCTGTAAAAGCTAGTTTTATATGTCAAAATCGGTTTCAAAATGTGCAATTTACATGGTTAACATAGGAGTGTATTAATAATTGTTGGAGCCAATGTACGTATACATCTTTTTACGTCCATTTTAATAAATAATTTTAGAAAAAATTTGCATTTTAAATTAGGTTAATTAACAGGCATGGAACTAGCCCTGTTAGACTAAGTGGGCCGAAGCCGGGCCCAGTTATTTTTAAGGGGGCCAAGAAAAAAAAGGTAATGTACGTGACCAATAACAAAAAATAATGCAATAATGCGATTATCTTAAAAATGCGTATGTAAAACATTTTAAACTTAATTAGTCAGAAATAAATCACGAAATTATTGGAACGAAAATCTTCATTTGCCAGGGTGGGCACAAGGGTGGGCCAGCACAACTTTTAGGTGGGCCATGGCCCCCCTGCCCCCCCGTAGTTACGTGCCTGTTAATTAAAGTAAAATTTATTGTATTACCGCAGTTTGTTTATTTTTGAGTCGCCATTAAAATTCACAAAATAATCTTGTCATTAAAAAATCTAGCTTTTGATCTAAATCCAACTAGGTACAGTTTAATTTTGCAGCCAATACTCATACTCTTTCTGTACTTATTAGGCAATTATTTTATTTAAACTAATTATTAACACATAAAATTGTACTGTATTTACACACTAAAAACTTAACTACATTATTACTTCGTTTAAAGATTATATTTACTACATATATGTATAAGGTATTTACTCAGTTTATTCAGTACAATCAATCAGTAACCGTAGATTGGTTACTAGGTTTAATTCTCAAATCCTTAATTTTTAATTTTTTCGGATGTTGTGGATCAATTAATTCGGGTAGTACGCACTTAAAATAAAATGTTTTTAATGGAACGACCATTTTTTCCCAAAAGTTTTCATCTTTATATATAATATCCCGTTCCAATCCATAAGGAGTCCAGATTACAAACGCGCAATATTCACGATTTGTAATATTAAGTTGTCCCTGTACTTGATAATAATATGGGTGGTTTTTGTTTAATTTTACATTGTCATGTATAATTTTAGCAAATTTAATTTTTTTATTAATAATATAAATATTAATAATAACTCAAACTTGAAAAAGTTGATTTACATGCTGTAGTTGCTATGTAAATTTAGTTAGCACCATTAGTCATCTTAAACGCACCAATTCTTTGTCAATTTTATGTTATATTTTTGTAACAATTATAGTGTTTACTTTTTCTGATTACCTACTTAATAATTTACATTTAATAATTCTTCCTCTGCATTTTGATTCCAATTAATAACTGGACCATCAAATTTTCAATAGTATTAAACCTTATAGTAACACCTATTTTATAATATTAGAAATGAAGTTGAGTTTATACAAAAATGATACCTCAGCATAGAATCTGATATGTTGTTTATAAACTTAGGCGAGATATAGAACAAATCTCTATCCACAAGAAATTTCTTCTATTACACGTCAATATAATTGTACAACACATCATCAATTACCTTTATATACATCTATCTTTTCTTGAACTTTGCGGTTTTCACCAACAATATTTTACAGAATAGGAATAGCAGCGCCTTAATTACTATAACTAAATTGTAAATTTATTATTTTAAATGAATCAAAAAAAAAGGCGGCAAAATGAGAGGTGGAAATTTTTTAGGCGGCGAAATGAAATAGTACCAGCAGGCGAAATGGGAAAAAGCTGGCGGCGAAATGAGAAGCGGCGATTTTATAGGCGGCGAAATGGGGTGATACTGTTATACAGGACCCTAAAAACTTCTTGTCTCAGGCCGCAGTTTTTTCTCAAAACCCGCCTTAATCCCCCCAAAACTGAGGTAACCTTTCTTTGGATGTACTAGATATGCCGTCCGAAATTCAGGCATGCAGCTGAGGTAGCATAATGACAGGTAATTATGTAAAAGGAATAATTACTCATAAATTTTAGAAAAATTAGTGTCAAATCTTTGAGTATAAATCAACTTCAATTTTGATCGTTTGAACCGAAACCGATAAAATTTTTTGGAGAGGGAATATGAAGCAAATATTTTTGTGAACAAAATTTGTTTTGCTGGAATACCAGTAGTATGGACCGAACCTTTCACTAGCCGAATGGAAAGCGAGAGACCGTGGTTTAAATTTACTGTAATTTGAAACAATGATCCCTTCATCAATGACAACCCTGCTCTGGACTATACTAATCGGCAAAATAGGGAAAACTTTGTACACGAATACAGAGGGAAACTCAAATGAAACTTAAAGTTAAAGTTAAAACTTGCCAAAATATACTAAATGAAACAAATGGGAAGTCACACACGTTAATGAAAAATAAGTTGTTTCATGAAAAAATGAAACAAAATGAACACAATTATATCAGGAAGTGCAAGGTTTTGCAAATTGTATGTTCTGTACTGTACTGTACCATTAGTACTGTGAATACATACTTCAGTCAATTAATTTTGGGGATTGAAATTAATTATGATTTTGGAAGGGCCGAGTCCCCTTCAGTCTTTGGAATTAAAATGAAAGTTAATCATAAAATTCCAAATTTTGACATAAAATACTTCATTTTCTCTCCGCAAAAGTTTTGTGTGAAGCTGTAGATACGTTAACCATCCTCTCAAATAGAATTCTTGGATAAAATATGTTGTGTCAAATATTTCAGCTTCAATGAGATTTAATTCCCATTTTTTGAGCCGCAACCGTCGGTTGTGCAGTTATTGGAGAAATATTTTGGCGATGAGAGGGATTGTGGTTTTTATTATTTCATCAAATTTGTGTGTGAATTTAATGCCAATTGTATAACTCCGTTTTAGCTTTATCTATTTTTATCATCTATTTTTGAGGTAAAGAGACTATGGATACACAGAGCCCTACAAATTTTGCCCATAGAAATAAATGAGCTTATTGGAGCTCAAACAAAGATTTATTATCGATTGGTATCATTTTATACAAAATTTCAAGTACTTAGAAAGGAAAATGGAAAAATACAATGTTTCATGTCCTTACTCAGAACAAAATTTTTCAGGGTCTAACTTTCAAAGGTTAATTTTCTTCTTATAACAGTTTCTATGCTTTGGACCGCACGTAAAACTCGTGGTCCTCCACCCTTGTCCATTGGTGGACACTCAGCCCTTCGATAAACATCGACCTGTCGTAGTTTTACGTTTAGTTTTGTTTTTCGATTAACTCCAAAACGACGGATATGAGATTTCGTTGAGACTCAACAAACGTTTCACTGCAATTTAGCCCAAAATTACATTTGAAATGTATCGATTAAATGTTTTACGACAGTCCTTTTGAAACCGGATCTTCCTTCAATGCACAATCAATCTTCAATGCAATAATCACAGTTGTTATAATTGCACCCAAAATTTTAATTAATTGCCTAACGTGATAAGTTTAAAATGTAATTGATGTAATTTTGAATTACGACGCGCATGAATGGATTTCACTAAAAGTGAGTGTATATTAAATTTCTCGTTATTTCTTTTCGAAAATATTTATAAATTTGATTTTAAAATCATTCAAACGAAGAAAATTATTTATTTTTAATTTTTGTATATTTTAATAATTAGCATAATTAGTTTCTTATTTTTTCGGATGGTTGTTAATGTTCCACACGTCGCATCAACAAATGGACAGCAGCATGCAGCTTGGATCTAATGTAATTAAAAAACTAAGCTAACATGTTTACATTACAAAAGAAGCAAAGTGGCATTAATGACTTCTCACGACTTGCGTCAACTCGTTTGATGTTATAGGAAGCGCTTTTATACGAAGAAAGATTTTTTTTCTAAATGGTAGTTACTCGAAAATATTGAGCGTAATGTATTGTTGAACATGATGCAAATTATAACCCTCTATAAGAAGTGTACCGATCGTTGGGAAAAACTGAGCACTCCATAATACCCATGGCTGGTCTAAATACTACAATATTTATAATTGTTTATTAAAATCAGAGATAAAAAATGTAAGTATAGGTGTAATTTCATTTTGTTTCATAACATCTAACCATAGCAATAATAAGATCCACATTCAAAACATTATATTGATAGGCGTGTTATCTGATTGAGTAGAACAGGTAAGGTTATGTTAGTCCAGTGCGTCTAGATTGACCTACGGATAGTGTAATTTGTCTGTTCAAATTGTAATGTAATCATTCTGTCATACCGCCAACACCTGTAGGTGTTTAACATTTGAGTTCTCTGTTATTATTTTATTGTTATTGTAGTCCCTTCTAATTCACTTGAAAATTACTTCTTTGTTAGTCCGCACAAAACGACTTAAAATTACGCCAAGCATTTATTATAATTATTTATTATACTTAAATAAAATAAAAAATTCTTTAGGCGTACTTAAGGCTAATTTGTTTGGTCAACAAAATATAAAAAAAAAATCTAATTTTCTTCCTATCAACATGTTTTTATGTGCATAAGTTAGATCAAATTATAGAAAATAAAACACAATCAACACATAACAACCATTAAAATTCAATTAATTATAAACCAAGTGTCAGGGAATAATTAAACTCAATTTTTATTAAACAATCATTTATGAACATATTAAACAGTTTAATCACCATGCATCTATAGTTTTTCAAACCATATAATTAATCTCATAATGCGAAGAATACGCAATTATAAACAGGACATACTTTTGAATTACAGAAAAGATGTCTTATAGAATTTACAGAACTCAAATAATATTACGAAGATTCAGTCTTCAATCTCGAATTTTATTTTTATTTTTCTAATTATTATTTGTCAAAATTTCTCAACTTTCCCTTTAGTTCTTTAATTCTTCATGCAAACATACTTTTACTATTTTCAAAAATATTCAAATTATTGTTGTAATAACAACTGCTATTACCATATAATACAACAGAAAGAAAAAGAACAAACAGAAAAAAATAATAAAAGTAATATCAAAAGGAAGCATAAAAATAAAATAAGTATTTAAGTAATTAGAATTTCAAAATATTAAACATGTTAAGGTTTTTCAAAAATGTTTACTAGTTTTTATTTGTTATTAATAAAATAAACTAAAAAGATAATAAATTTTGTAAAAGCAAATCAATAATTTTAAACTTTAAGAATAAAAAAAGCAAAATACTTCAAAATTTTCTCTACAAAATTAATTTGCTTATTTGCAAATTATAAATATTCAAAACAATTACTAACTATAATTTCAATAATTTATGATTTTTTAAAAATCATCTATTATTTCTTAAACTGAAAAACATAAATTTTCCACACAAAAATTCTAGCTTTGGGAATCCACAATTTAGAAATCTGTTTGTTCTCCTCTCTGTTTTCAAATCATCATCGTTTTCATATTGTACTTTGATAACATCCAGATCAACTTGACTATCACTATTTACTACCCTAAAACTATTTCAAAACATATTTTTTAAACACCCAAATAATATTGAATTTTAGCTGTACATACAGGGTGTTCCCGTGACCGTGAAGAACGTTATACGTTAATATGGGCCGCTATAGACTGTCAAAATCCTATCGTCCCTATTAGGACACCCGTTATCAAGGGCTAAATATCTTTAAAAAATTGTGTACACAAGTCTTGGAATTTCAACGATTTCCAATTACAGAGAATTCCAAGAAATGCCAGTGTGCAGTGCAAATTTGGCGTGAGCTCAGTGGCCTTAAATAGAAAACTATAAAATTTAGAGAAAGAAAAAAGAAAGAGATGAGAGAAAAAATCAAGGAGAGGAAGATAAATTAATCTGAATGAAAAATAAAAATTAGGAGAGGGGGTTACTATCTTTTGACTTAGGTATGTTTAATGGTTCCTGGGTTTGAGAGGAACTTCCTAAAATAAAATTTACTTTCTTGTCGGTTGTATAGATAGGTACCACTTAGTGGTATTGTAATATTTGTTTTACTTTTTATTCAAGGTAATTGAAAAACGACAAGATACAGTTACGTACCTTTATATAGTTAGTAAGTGATATAAAGAATAAAATTTATTAACTTGTCGTGCTTGTATAATAATAAGTTGTAAATTATTTAATTATACTAAACTATATGTTACACTGAGAGTAAAAACAATGAAAACAAATCATCATTTAAAGAGATTAAATAATAAAAAATTTATGTGTTATTGTTTAACTAAATTATTAATTATTGTTGGTACTGCACAACAATGAAATGAAAAACTTGCAAAAATTTTATTTTACATCCTATACAAAATCGAGTATCTTCATTAATCAAGGTTATAATTGTTTATTTTATTTTTAACAAATGAACCAAAATCGTAACTATTTTTTTTGAAAAACGTGAAAATATTTGTTTTTTTCGGATATGTAATAATATACAATTACAAATTTTCAAAATTTAGAAAATCGTTATTGAATAAAAATGATAGTTATTAGTCAAAAAAGAACAAATATAAAAATAAATTTGTTTTTCTTTGTGGGACCATTTAAATGTTCGAACATATTGCGGATTTGCCGAAGATACAAATTATTTTATTGTTGTTGTAATGTTGCTAAGAAGTATTGAAAGGAAGAAAAAATCAAATAAAGGTGATGTTTAACATCCAAGGCAATTGGAAAAAATATTTTAATTGAGTGAAGTATGCATCTACCATTAGAGTGAGGTAATCAAAAGTTAATTTAAATATTTACGCTTAGAGCTATTTAATAGGTGTCTCAAAAACTTTCGTTTACAAATTTATTACTGTAATTTTTATAAACTTTTATTATATTAGAAATTAATTTAATTTCAGGTTTTGTATATCGGATTAGTTGGTAATTTAAATTGCTTGGAGAAAAAGAAAATTATACTTTTATTTACATTTTGGAAAGAGGTAAAGTATTTTAAAGGGTACAATGTAAAGTAGCTTTTTGTGGTGTTCTGGGACGGATACTACAAACAATGCAAGTCTGCCATTATAAGCCAAAGTAGCAAGTTAAGGCCCGTGATTACGGTTCTTTCAGTTGCCGCTTAATTGCTGTTTACCGAGCCTATTCGCGCGTTTGATCTGTGGAGATCAGCTTTAACCGCATCACCAGTTCTGTGATTATTTACAAAGCCGACAAACTTTCTGGCCCTAGCTACCAATTGAAAGCCTCGGGATATATATCAAACACTCGACCATCTAATTATATTCCTTCGCTACACCTTGACTAAAAACAGTAAATTCCTCCTAATATAAAAACTAAATATTTCTCACATCTACACACACTTATAAGATACACGATTTACGATATATAGTATTTTACACTTCAACGGTCAAAAAAAGTATTTTTAGCACTCTTTCTACAATGGCATCCTCTAATACGGAGCACAATCTCAAAACAATGGACATACCTTTTTCGAAAATAACATCATAATTATAACAAGGTTTCACTAAATTGATTTAAAAACCACTCACGACCAATTTGCCCGTGCCTTAACAATATCTGTAAAACCGCTCATTAAGAAAAAGTTAAGTCATTTTATCGATACTAATTTAAGTATCTCATTAAAAATATAAAAATAATTTAAAAATCCATTACACTAAATGGTACAGCGGAGTCTTCAACTACAGTGCAACTTCGATCAACTGCGTTCCCAACAGAACTTTTTTTTGACATCAAAAATTTTTTTTTGAAAACCAGTTGTAAAAAAGAAGCAAATAAAATTGCGTATTTTCACACTGTGCCTATCATCACTTGCACACAATTAAAAAAAATTGCAAAAATATTGCAGTTGTTCTATTTACCTATTCCCAATGGTTCTAATTTTTATTGCAAGGAATTAGTTCGAATTATCGAGATCGTAATGCAGTTAAAAATATATTTTCAGATATCGTTTCAGCTTCAATTTGACGAGGAATGTGCGAGAATAATTTTATAGTAATTTTTCCGAGATCAGTGCACGCCTCTGCATTACATAAAACAATGCCGACACAAGAACACGTAGGTTGGAGAAGGATACTCACGTCCAATGTTTCATTTCCAATACCTCTTTGATCAGATTGAAGATTTTGAAAATTGATAACGTGATTAAATATCGATACCGCTCTGAATAGAAAATGAAAAGGCGTCACTGTTGATGAGTTTATTGTATATTGCTCATATTTTATAATTAATCCTAAGCGAGTTGCTAAATAAAATTTTACAACTTTTCTGTTTTCAGATTAACAATATCGATGTTCAATCAGTAAAATTTGTAGAAATAAAAGTGGAGCAGAGGTTCGAACCTTCGATGTTCGTTCAATACGAATTTATGTTATTATTTTTGATTAATTGAGATAATAAACTTCTAATCAGCTTTGCTTAAAGAAAACAGAATTAATTAATATGAGATCTCAAATTCGATAAAAGATGCAAAAGTTACATTATTAATGATAGTTCAGAATACGTGTTTCGTGCTTATTTGCAATCATCAGCTGAATCAGATCCCCCCGAGACGTTGTTGCCACATATTAAACTATCTTTGTTGCCAGTGTCGGTGCCGATAGAAAGAATCATTGCCGGTATCTGGATATCGACTATTGAAATTATGAACACGCAAGTTTTACAGGGTGTTCAAAACGATTAATAATTTTTCCCGACGAACAATTCCCGAAGATCCGTATCTCAATTCTGGAAAACATAAAGACAATTTAATTGGAACAGTAGCAGTTTATGCTAAGCTACTGGTTTGATCCCGAAAAAACTGAAAAATTTAAAAGGCAAAACATCGAGGTGTAATACTGGACATTTTCCTGGAGTTCCTTATTTTATTTGAAATGCTGAAAATGTCGTTTCATATTCTAAAATTGACACTTGCGCTTTTGTAAGAGAAAAAAAGTACCTGATTATTAGTTTAAGTTTTATTTATCTACCACAGGAATCCTGAATAAACTCACAACTCTCGCACTCCGTCGGAGCGAAGCGAATGGGCAAGGAAATTAACGTAGTTTTGAAAACAAGTTGGTAAACCTTTCTGCTTCCTGACTGACCTTTAAAGTGGGATAAATGGAGTAAAAGTGATTCACTATATCCATCACAGTTGTTTTTTTTTGCAACCAGAAAATTTGATCTTTTTTGGTGGTATCACTGTTGTTTTCATCTTTGCATCCTTTGCTTCTGGAAGCAATGAGTTAATACTAAATAGAAAATTTTTCGTTCCCGGCGGAATAAATTTACTACTTTAACCGAAGGAACACATATACTGTAATGTAAAGTTTCAAAGCTCTACACACTCTTACCTTTTTCTCCAGCTAGCTCAGATAATTTCGGAGATACTTGACTCTCAGGAGCGAGTTCAATTTGAAACCCACGAATCGTATGATTCAAGAAAACAAAAATCTTTAATAATATCGCAAAATAGGGTTTATTTATTGCCAATAACTTGAAACTTAATGATGTTGTTTCTTGACTCTTTGTGTAATTGTGTAGCGACACTTGGCAAATGAATTGCATTTACTTTTATACCAAATATGACTTCTAAATTCATTTACCAAATTTCGCTGTTTGTGTAATAATGTTAGTAATAAAAAAATGAAAATTATAAGAATTCTGAGAAATAAAAATAGTTCAAATAAACAATAATTTCTTAGCTTGATTAACGTTTGAGGTCCACTGCTTTTCTCGTTGTAGATTGTCAAATGCTCCCGTATTGTACTGGATGCTACAGGTGTTTTTATTACTAATCTTCGGCTACCGGAGTTGATCAGATAGTTTTGTTCTTGTGAAATTTCTTCGATAATCGCCTTAATTACACACGTGTATTCTGCTATTCCATATAAATTCAATCCAATTTCCATTTGAGGTAAGTAAATTTTGTTAAAATTATAATATTTCGCATAAATGCAAATGGCGGTCGGCGTTGTTAAATTTTCTTATCATCCAAATATCAAATTTTAATTTACTGCTTTATTTCAGCTTGAAACAAAACGCAAACAATATTTTCTTATACAATCGCACTATCAATCATCAGGATATGCTCCCTGACTTAATCAGTTAATCGTTTGGCAAAATTAACGCAAATTATAAAATCACAAAATTTGTAACGCACACATTTTACGTGCACTCGGAACAACGTCGCATACCACCCAACGAACCTTCTTCCAACCTTATAACAACAAATTCCCTCGTAAGTTTCAAATTATACAGTATGCACCATATTTCTTCTAAACACTTTTTTAATTTTAGCTTCACGTTCGCAAGATTTGTCAATGGTTTCACAACACCTTTAGTTCATCACAGTAAACAATAATATTTGTGTTAAAAGTAGTATAACGTGTAACAATTTTGAGTCGTTGTTTGTTATTGGCATTAAATAATTAAAAACCGACTTGCTGAGCATAAAAACAAGTCTTTGAATCGCGGTGCAAATCGATTAGTGACTCCAACCGAATCAAAACTACCAAGAAGACAAAGCTCGTCCAAAAATATCAGCTGCCGGTTAGAAATATCATTACATCTAATATCCCCTTGCTTCAAGTTGATCATTTGATAAGAGATCCAAAATTTCGCAAGCAAATGTTGACTTGAAGCCAATAGCTTCTGTAATGATATAAAAAAAATTTTTTTAAAAGTCTCCCCTGTGCATCTTTTCTAACTAAATAAAAATCCTCCCCTTGTCAAACTTTCCTCAAACTAAACTAAATCTTTCCACGTACTTCACTAAATAAAAAATCAAATTCCCTTCAACTAAATAAAACCCTCAAAATAAAATAATTCTATCTAATTAATTAATTATCATCATAATTGGCAATTATTCGCACCTCCTTATCATGTTTATTAAAAATTGTAATTTTTCCTCTTAATTTTCCCGGATCAAACACCACTTTTCTTTCCCTAATCATATTAACAAGCACCTGTTGCAAAAATTCCCAATGCACCTGTCGCAATATTTCTAAATTTTCAAAGTTATGATTTTCAAATTTTGTTTTTATTTTCATGTGCTGTTCAATTGGTATTAAAATTAATCTTTCCTCCGATGCTAAATTATCAATGCTTGGATTTAAATCAATGAAATTACTTTTAAAACACCTATCACGTTGGAACCGACCATCACCTAATTGTGAAGTTCCTTCGTTAAAATAATGCACTCGATCTATTCTAACTTTTGCATGTTGGTTTTGTTCGTAGTTACCATTTCTCTTATAATTCAAATTTTTAATTTTTTTATTGCGCTTATACTCCCCCGAATCATTTTTATAACAATTCATTTGCAACCTGTGCATCCCTTCAAAATTTATCTTCTTTATTTTTTGTAAATAAAGAACCACCCCTCTATCTAGCTCCCGCTCGTAAAGTTTCCTTTTCCATGTGTGGCTAAACACACCTTCACCCTTTCTCTCATAAAATTTTAATTCATCCCTCCAAAGCATCTCCTCATACTTCCGTCTCAAAATTTTAACTTTAATTTTTATCTGCACATAATCCTGTACGTAATTCTCTCCCCTAATTATTATCTCAACCTGTTTAACAAAAATTTTAGCATAATTGGGACTTATCAAAATTTTCTCCTTTATCAACAA
The DNA here is from genome assembly GCA_947369205.1 of Cantharis rufa. Classification (NCBI taxonomy): domain Eukaryota; kingdom Metazoa; phylum Arthropoda; class Insecta; order Coleoptera; family Cantharidae; genus Cantharis; species Cantharis rufa. The sequence goes on from OX376309.1 coordinate 21,949,017, forward strand.
ATTATTTTCACTGTTAATCTTACTCATTTCCGTTTCATCCCCTGTATCATTATCAATTGTTTTATTTTTTTCAGAGTCATTATTTTCCTCCCCTAAATTTTTATTAATTTTATCATTTTCTTTTTCTTCAAAAATTTTAACTTTATCAACCCCGTTTTCTAATGTTTTATTTTCCTCCCTCAAAATTACTTTCAATTCACCAATTTCTTCATCCACAAATTCTACCTTTAAATTCGTTATATTTTGTCTTTCTTCCCAATTATTAAATTTTTCCTGAAGTTCCTGAAAACCCCTATTCATATCCCCTCTTATTATTTCTACATTTTGATCTAATTTAAAATTTATATTTTTTTCTAATTTAATCATATCTCCTCTATTTTCTCTCAGACATTCTAACATCTTTTTTTCACTTTCCTTTTGACTGTTTAACATCTTTTTTTCACTCTCCTTTTGACTGTTTTTCATATCCCCACTTAATATTTTTGTATTTTGATCTAATTTTTTTTCTAATTTCCCACTTATACTTTCTGTCATTTCGTCCATAATTTGCCTTTGATTATTTAACAATATCTGCATCACTGACTCCAAGCTCAATCCCCCCTGATCTATCGAACCCTTTCCTGCCATTTTGATTTATTTAATTTATTTTATCTAGTCTAACTACCCTGTTTCTTATAGAAGTCGTGGTTTCGAGCTCCACGTTGCTGTGTCAAAAAGATGTTATGTAACCCCACGTTCTGGTCGTTTTGATAAAAACGCCACCTGACAAAAGCCCTACACGTTGCGGCGCCAAAAAGATGTAATGTAAAGTTTCAAAGCTCTACACACTCTTACCTTTTTCTCCAGCTAGCTCAGATAATTTCGGAGATACTTGACTCTCAGGAGCGAGTTCAATTTGAAACCCACGAATCGTATGATTCAAGAAAACAAAAATCTTTAATAATATCGCAAAATAGGGTTTATTTATTGCCAATAACTTGAAACTTAATGATGTTGTTTCTTGACTCTTTGTGTAATTGTGTAGCGACACTTGGCAAATGAATTGCATTTACTTTTATACCAAATATGACTTCTAAATTCATTTACCAAATTTCGCTGTTTGTGTAATAATGTTAGTAATAAAAAAATGAAAATTATAAGAATTCTGAGAAATAAAAATAGTTCAAATAAACAATAATTTCTTAGCTTGATTAACGTTTGAGGTCCACTGCTTTTCTCGTTGTAGATTGTCAAATGCTCCCGTATTGTACTGGATGCTACAGGTGTTTTTATTACTAATCTTCGGCTACCGGAGTTGATCAGATAGTTTTGTTCTTGTGAAATTTCTTCGATAATCGCCTTAATTACACACGTGTATTCTGCTATTCCATATAAATTCAATCCAATTTCCATTTGAGGTAAGTAAATTTTGTTAAAATTATAATATTTCGCATAAATGCAAATGGCGGTCGGCGTTGTTAAATTTTCTTATCATCCAAATATCAAATTTTAATTTACTGCTTTATTTCAGCTTGAAACAAAACGCAAACAATATTTTCTTATACAATCGCACTATCAATCATCAGGATATGCTCCCTGACTTAATCAGTTAATCGTTTGGCAAAATTAACGCAAATTATAAAATCACAAAATTTGTAACGCACACATTTTACGTGCACTCGGAACAACGTCGCATACCACCCAACGAACCTTCTTCCAACCTTATAACAACAAATTCCCTCGTAAGTTTCAAATTATACAGTATGCACCATATTTCTTCTAAACACTTTTTTAATTTTAGCTTCACGTTCGCAAGATTTGTCAATGGTTTCACAACACCTTTAGTTCATCACAGTAAACAATAATATTTGTGTTAAAAGTAGTATAACGTGTAACAATTTTGAGTCGTTGTTTGTTATTGGCATTAAATAATTAAAAACCGACTTGCTGAGCATAAAAACAAGTCTTTGAATCGCGGTGCAAATCGATTAGTGACTCCAACCGAATCAAAACTACCAAGAAGACAAAGCTCGTCCAAAAATATCAGCTGCCGGTTAGAAATATCATTACAATACATATCTTGGCCAATATAATTGGCGGTACATATTGGGGAGTTTGGGAGGTATGGCATACTTAGCAGTCTTTTTTTATTTCTTCTTTTGTTTGGGAGTTTGGAAATTGTGAAGTTACGAATAAATACTAAACGAGAAAATATGAAATGAACACTACAAAGACACGAAAATATGTTTATTTGATTGAATTTGTTTTTCACATAGCGTGCAGCAGTTAGAAAAGCATAACACTTCAAAAATTAAAGTTTCAATTTTGATATTTATGGGTCTTATAGTTTTTATTTGTAAAATTTAAATTTCTTGTGGGTATCTTGTATATAATTTAGAAGTCTCGAGGTGTCTACCTGGAAAAGAAAATTGATATTGCCAGATTGAAAATTTATAGGTAATATTCTATTTAATTTAACTTACCTACCACTTGTAAGTTTTTATTATAATTGCTGATTCAGTAATTATAGAAATGCCTACTGCTATTTAAAATACGATGCACAAAGCATATCAATTATTATCTGAGCGATTACTTATAAGTTACAACCTATTATCGACTACCAATTTCTCAAGCAGGTGTATAAACGACAGCCTTCTTAAAAGAAGATAAAAATGTATTAACAGGTTTATTAACGCATTATAATTTTAATTTTATGCTATTAAGGAATCATTAGCTGTATTTTTCTGGAGTTTCACAAATATTTTGGGCAAGTAATATTTTTTAATAACTGCTTAGTGTTAAATTTTCAATGGCAATAGTCGAAAACGAAATTCTTTAAATCTGTCTGCTACCTAATCACTAAGCAAAGGAATAATCTTCCAGGTGAATCAATCAAAAATCAATAACAGATTCAAAATAATTAGAAACTACAAGAAATAAACAACAAAACAGATAATTAGTTGTTTAATCAAAAATAAACTCCAGATTATTTAAACACTTATTTGGCAAATCACGAATTGTAGGATGGGCTGCTCATGGAAATATTTATTTTGGCTTGGTTAGAATAAAATCAGCCGGCTTAAATGGAGCTTTTAAAACTCCTTGTTCATAGGGGTCAAGCAAGGTTGTTAGCGGATAGCATTTGAATAGGTGACCAGGCGGTGACTGATTTAAGAATAGCGCTTGTCGTTACTGTCCTATCAACATGAAAATGGTCAAAGGCCAGTTTATTGGTCATTTGGAATTGACGTTAAATGGTAGAGCTATACTCCTTTAACAGGATGTTAAACTACAAAAACATAATAATGTATTATTATTACCAATCCTGATTGGTATCCCAATATTCCAATTACTGGAAAACTAGTGGGAAAGAGAGCATTCCATACTACTAATACTACATGTTATGTGAGCTAGTTTGTGCCATATACAGTAGCAGTCATGGATTTTCAAACCAGGGGGTCTGAGGGGTATGGAATACCCCGCAGTACACCAGAGATTGTGCGCAAAAAATGTCATTGAAATTATTGGTTTCAATCCAGAAATATAACTTCTGAAATTTTAAAATTTAAGATTTCTGATTTGAAATTCAATAACACATTTTATGTTTTTGGAAGGTATTGCATACCCCCCGGTTTGAAATACCTAGCTTTCAAAAAATAAAGTGTATTTTTGAGCTTATGAGTTCCAACCCAAAAATTTAACTTTTCATCTATTTCTGTTCTATTCTTTATTATTAACCCTGGAAATGCACACTTATATTTTGTAACATATCCTGCACACTGGGTTTTAGAGACCCCACTATTGTTTTTATAATATTTTAGTAAACAATCGATTTAAGCAAACATATTATTAGTACTACTCTTTACTGATACTGCCTTAGTACGTAGGATACATTAGATAGTAATTTTCGTTCTTATTGGTCAAATTATAACTAAAAACTTGACAAATTGGGCAAATTTTGTGAAATAAAACTCAACATATGCCAAAGCATGAGCTGACTACTCTTAGCCAAGCTTCTCAACATTCCTCTTGATATTCGTAGCACAGCTTCGCTCTAGACCCCAAACAATAAAATTTTTTGTTAAACTTTGGTTATTAAAAATTTGTCAAAATATTGGAAAACTTCAATTTGATATAAATCAGTAATTACACAAGTATACACGGTTTTGGTTCTGAGTAACCAAAAGCTGTTTATAAGGTAAATTAAGGGGCTGAATCCAAATCCGCAGCCCGTTTTTTAAAATTGGTTCTAGTTTACGAAATATTCAATAAATTCATTATATTACTATTTTTGACCATTAACGGCCATTTATTGAATTAAAATGTACAAATCAGAAATAAACAGAAGTTGAACTAAGTTTTTATACTGTTTGGGATCTGTTTCACGCATTAGGGTCCAACATTAGTCGCTCATCGTGCCTTCATCCCAAAATCCTTGGTATCGCTTTCAATTTTCGCTATATCTTGATGTAGCCGCTCTCCTTGCTCGTCGTTCGTGTCGCCCAAGTTTTGTGGGAAAAAATCAAGATGTGAATGCAGAAAATGTATCTTGAGAGACATTCCAGCTCCAATCTTGTGGTAATTTTGCAAAAAAAACCAAAGTACTGCAAATACACATCTTTGAGTGCATTTTTCATGATTTTTCTACTTTTTCCGAGCATATATCGTCCACAAACGTAACAAAAATACTTTGAATCGACTTTTCATCGTTTTCTCTGCATTTTCACACGTTCCGAAGCACAATCACAGTACAATAAAAAATTCCAAAATATGTTTAATGCAAGACATCAAATAACGTTAAGAATCGTTTTCATCTGCTTGGGTCCAAAAGTTGACCCGAATTTGTAAACTTGTGTTATTTGACGGCAAATAAAGCTAAAATTACACAAAATTAATTTAATGTTGAATTTTAAAATTATACGTACACTGCACACTGGGGTCTGAGATACCCATAAAATTTTATTTTCAATTATTGTAATTCGCTCAATGACTAAAGAACACCTATGAATGTTCACAGCTACTGAGATAACTTGGAACTTAATTTACAAGAATGGATTTAAAAAAAAGCATTCCAGTATACATGTGGCATTAACTAATATAATATACTTGGAAATCTACTTTTGTAATTCGGGAATAATTCTCAACGCAATTTTCATGACAGCTACTGTACATGTTTTGTATTTAACTATTAACCCTTGCAACTGAAACATTCCTAGCAAGTAGCAACCTAGAACCCGTAGGATTATGGATAATGATGGATAATGATGATAAGATAAAAGATACCAAATATATAGGGTGACCTTTGCTACTTGGCGGCAAGGGAGAGTTTTAGTGTGAAATAGCTTCAAGCGATTAGGAAATTTTGTGCAAAATGGCTAATTCGGCCGGAACGAAAGTGGAAAATTAAAAACATAATAAATCATTATGATTTCTCAGCTTTCGCTGTAGAGATCCTGGGTTCTACATCGTCTTCTAATCGATGTATCGTAAATAACATGCAAAGAGTTTCTGAATTCAAAGAATTAGCTCGTGTGTGCAAAGAATTAACTAATCACGGCACTAACTTGGATCTTAGGTCCAGTGGATTTTCGTATGTCTTTGTGTCGTCAGCATACTGTAAACAACAGCTCAGCAAGAAACACCTCAGATCGTAAGTGTAAGCCAGAAACAGCAATGGACCGATCTGGGAACTTTGGAGACCCTCCGCCCCACAAAATTGGTTAAATCAATTAATTTCTTTGCTGAACAGAAAAAAATTTATTATTGAAGCATAAAATTTGTTATGGCAGCAAAAAAGCTCTGTTATGGCTATAACTAGGGCGACAAATTCATTTTTACATTGTAAATTAAAACAACTGCTTTCACAAAAACAAATCTTTAAATTACTTCGAAAAAAAAATAAGATAATCCTATCCGTCATAGTTTTGTGATTGCATCCAGATATTTCACATGTGCATAGTAATTGTGCGAATATTACTTCTGTTGGATAGAAAATTAGTTTCATCAAAATCATTAATGTCAAGCAATGCTGAGAGATGTTAAAATCAGGTCCAATAGTGTCTTTGAAGAAATGGATTTTTTGTCAAATATGAAATTTCCAAGAGCAGAAAGAAATATAGTGCTTTTTTTGCCCGGACAAATGCAACCAAAAATAGGAGGTGCACAACTAGATGCTATAAGAGTCTCAAATATAAAATTTCAACTTTCTACGACTTACCGTATTTGAGTTATGCGACATACAGACGTTACGACAAAACTAGTCAAAATGGATTCAGGGAAGGTCAAAACGGATATTTCTGTCAAAATCTGAAAACCGAAAGTAAAAATCTGTCTTAAAATAGTAGAAGTAGAAAAGAAATAGAAGAAAAAATACCTACCCCAAACAGGTATGGGACGTGTAAACAACAACGTTTACACCTGACCAGCAGCATGGCGTAAAGCCTATACCTACCGATTGGTAAGCAGGGTTGCGTCGGATACACTATAAAGCCGAATATCCACATAATTAATTATATTTCCTAGTCAGTCATCTTGGCTTACGAACAACGTTTGGTCACCTTGGCGTTTAGATATGAGCTTTTTATTTTATATTAAAATTCAATTTAATTAAAAAAGGTCAAAGAAAAAATAAATTTGGGCAAACCAATGTTTGGAAAACGACGAGTGTGTCAAGTTTAACAGTCCAAAACTTTTGCTATGTAGTTTTATTTGTGTTTTGAAGGTACGAATGTTGGTCAAAAGATTTTTTTTCAGTAATAAATGATTATCTATGCAAAATCTTGTGTTATTATAAAAATAAAATTAATATATACCGATTGGAAAAGATAAAATGAAATATTAATTTATAGTGGGTAATTACACAAAGTTTGTTTCCCAACTTTTAAAAGCTACAACAACATTGATACAAAGGTTGAGTAATAAATTACTAGATTGGTTTGTGATACAGTTGGGGTGCAAAGACTTGTAGCGTCGGGCGTCGGCGTCGTGACGGATCCTGTTTCGTAACAAAGGCGGAGCACTAGAATCGCTCTCACCTCTATAAAGACGAACTCCGCCTTCTGTGTTATTTCTAAGCGGTTTGTTAACCGTTGGATTGTTTTAAAGCATGTTGAATATTGAGATCGAGGGTCGAAGGGGGTACAGCTCTCAAAAGGCACCGCTGACGGCTGACTAAATGCCTATCTTTAAGGTGTCAGGCTAACACAAATGAGTTTCCCTTAATTATAGGGCCAACTTATTACAGTGTTAGGCCGCCGTAACCGCTGTCATAGCTAAGACATACGACCACTTGGTTTAACTTCTTCGAGGTCAGTGCTGTTCCTACAGAATTCTTATGTTCGGAACTCGTAGCGGCTTCTTTTAAAAGCCTTGCCCCTAAGCAAACATATCATATGGTAAATTGCCTGCCTACTCCTCTGTCCAGCGACCGACTCGCAAGGCTATGATGACTTTAAGATACACAAAGGCATTATAAAACAAAATCATTTATAAATTACACGTTAAAGCATCAAAACGTTGTCCGCCTAAAACGATAAATTATCTTTTTCTCTTCGGAAAGATCCGAGTCGGAATGTAAACTACAGCGGCTATATTATTTTTTCCCACAAAAAGGTATATAATTTGAACGTAATCATCTAGCTGGTGTTTATTTTATTTATAATTTAATATCATAGATGCATTTCTTTACAAATTGGATTTACACATGAATACCTTTAACAAAACATCGACAACACTATTAAGTGCCATTAAGTAGTTATTCAATCCCAAAACTTTGGTTGGGTAATTAAAAATTTTGCACATCGCATCTTGTTATCCCACACCATTCAAGCTGCTTTTGGCATAATTAATAATTTGCGGGCAAAACTTTTAAACATATATGTAAGATCTCGGCTTATTTATTTTAATGTTTCATGTTTACATAATATATAATTTACACATCAATCACGTTGATTATTATTATGATGTATATTGATGCAAATCAAAACAGGCTCAAAGCTTTTTAATTCTATAAACAAGCAAACTGCCAGTTTGTTACTTTTTCCGCGAAAATTTGAAAGCAAATACGTCCATTATTTTTTATGCAAATGCATATTTTGAGGTTAGGCGAAAAGTATTCTTATTGGGTCGCTCGAAATTGCCTCGATATTTTCTTGTTTTACCTGATTTAATGATTTAGTGAGAAAGGTTTACCGCGTTAAATACTGTAGAGTAAAAGCGCATTTATGACGTTTAGAACTGATATCGTGATATCATCGCAATTCTGAGCGGCATCCAAAAAGAGATTCGGCTTGCTAGTAGGAACGCCTACATAACACCTGGTCGCGGTTCATCTCGCGATCACAGCGGAGATTTACAGCCAATTCTCTTCACGTCTCTTGGTAATGAACCAGAACAGGATTGTGCTTTAGGGTGGAATGTGCTCATGTCACCGAGTTTCAAATATTTTCAATAACCTATTACTAAAAACTCACATGAACATAAATTGCAATATCATAACCACATTCTTTGTTCTAATGCAATTGGATTAAAATGTTTTAAACATCGATAGCTACCTATTTATTTGTGGACACGGTTTCGAAACAATTAAATACCTTTTGTTTAATTGGTACATTTTTTTACGAAGCCCAGTGTCGAAAAACAGGTATTTTATGAAAAAATTAATAAAAGTTGAGCGGTTTAAATTTTTTGTCTAAAGATTTTGTATTAAGAACTTTGCATATGAATCCAATCTCGGAGCTAAAAGGTAGGTACCTGGCACCTTTAGTTCAACACCGATTTGCGTCATGTTTGACATGAAATAGGCGTTTAGTCAAAGTGCCGGCACGTGAATTATTAAAAATTATTTTGTTTCACTTAATAAATGTACATTTGACCTTTTTTTTGTTTATTAACTTTCTACATGTATAAAGGGTATTTATTATACTTATACAAGTAGAACAATATTATATGACTTGCAAACTATTAAGTTTCATTGTAGGTATGATGAGCAGTCTTTCCACTTCATAAAAAATTATATTAGCATAATTGAATAACTAAAACAATGGGTTTTTAAGTATCGCAAAAGGTATACGGTGACCCTAATAAAAATTCCGAACTTGTTTTATCAAATTAGCATTTTTCCGCTTTTTAAACCACCACTTTTAATAGACTTATAATTTTTGCAGAGAATATCAAAATTGAGCTGCTCCAAAAAATGAAAATTAACATTCAGGTTTTTCTTTATTATATTCCTACGACGCAACTGTCATATTTTAACCACTGGCGGATATAGACTTTTTGGGGCACGAGATTTTCTTAAAAATATTTAACAACTAAATGATACTTACATATATCAACCAACTACTGTTTTCTCGATACACCCCTGTCACATTCAAACTTCAAAAAATTACTAAAAATAATAATATCTCTGTATCCATCGTCAGTGGCATTATTGGTAATATTGCACCTAGCTTGAATCAATATTGATTTTTTATATTGCTGGAATATTGCAAAACAATATTGCACCAATATTAACTAAAGCTTGCAATATTGTATGCTGCATGGGCCTATGGTTAATATGCTGCTCCGAAATAAAAATTGAAATAGATAACAAAATCAGGACATATCTACGAATTAGCTTGAAATTTGTAAAATGAGAAATATTATAATTTTATATAGCAACAGATGAGCAAACCTTATAGGTGTTTTAGAAACACCCAATGTAGAATTTCTAATTGTGTTTGGAAGTTTCAGTATTATATGCTTATTAAGAAAGAGCGAATGCTTCATTTTAATAGTTTCACTTATGGATGACCAGAAATAATTACAGAAGGGAACAATGGTGTAATAAAGAGTACCGCGGCTGTACAAGGTATGGGTAAACTGAACGTTAATTGGGTTTATATCGGTTTGAACAATTTACCACATAATAAAAGTGCGAAAATTTAAAAGATGCAAAAAATAGCATCTGATATTAAAAGCACTAAGCTTGGTAAGATTTTCTAGCCTTTCATTTTATGATTTAATTTAAGAAAAGAATTCAGTCAATTGTCTTCCTCAAATAAAAGTCAGTAGTTATGGTTATTTACAAACTAAACATAAATAAATGAAGTAAAACGGCCGTTTTCTAGAATTTGTCATTTGAATCTTTTACTCAACCTAAGAGCTGAGAATATTGCAGTCATTTCATTAAATAATGCTGTTCTAAATATATTTTGCCGAAATCTAACAAAAATGAAACTTTTCGTCACAAGTGACATAAATAGCTACTTTTAATCTAATGGTAAGAAGTTAGCTCTTTATAAGCAGAAAGGCTATAATTTCAAAAATAATGCTGTGAGTTTTTGTAACCAAACTTGGTTTTATTTGTTTAATAAATGGACGGAAAAATATTTCATATATAGCAAAAAATAGCCAATATTCAAAAAGTAATAAAGAAAAATTTTGAATCGCAGCATAATTATTATTTGCATATAACAAATAACATTTTTTCTATATGTCAAAAATTATATCTACTTAGTTTTATTTTTTATATAACAAATATTATTTTCATATGGCAAAAGCTTTGATGTTTCAATTTGATTGGATGTATAACAATTTTAATTACTCAAAAATGATTTATTATAAATCTATAGATAGCACTGGAATATATTTCCAGTTTTTCATTTTTCAATTGAATATTTTATTTTTAAAACTCAAAAATTCAAGTATATTACCGAATAATAGGAATAAAAGGTAGATCTTTCAGATCTTCTTGTTCGCGTGCCCCTTTGATGTTGATGTGGCAGCTGTAAACAGTAATCTTGCACTATTGCTATTAAAATATAATAATATTTAATAGATTAAAAATATTCAATACAATAATATGGTATTTGTGTTATTCATTAACTATGGTAGTTGTGAAAAAAATTGTGACAGTCTGGCAGTTTAATAGGATAAGAAAACAAGTTCAACACTTTCATTAAATTAATCAATAGATAAAATCGCGTGTCAGAAAGATATGACATACTTAAAAATTCGGTATTGTATCCTTGTAATCCTGTAATTTGTAATCCTGTAAATAAAATAAACAAAAATTAAATAAAAAATTCCAAATTTTGTCACATCATTAACCTAGTAGTTGGCGCGATAAATTGTTAATATAATGAGGCATTTGACCAACTCCATATTTTGGAGGGCAGGTAAACCTTCGGTCTTCCCGAGAAAAAAATATCATATACCTTTCTTATTTATTTTCATATCTATCTTTTGCTATTATGGTCATCCAATCAACTCATGCCATACCATTTCGTTTTTGAACCACCGATACTTCTGTTTTCGATCCTAGATATCTACAATATTATTTTTCCCGGCGTCTATTTATTGTCTTTGGTTTTGACTCCGTGTTTAGTGTTGCATTAAGTATCTGGCCTTCCATCTCTTCTTAAGCAAGATTGGTATTTTGAATTTTATTATATATTTTTGTGCACCAAAAAGCTCTATCCCAGCTTCGGTATATTAGAAATTATAAATACAAATATTTATTTTGAAACCAAATTGGGTACTGTATCTTGTAGGTTCACCTATATATTTATAAGTGAAAATAATATCACTCAAATGTTGACCCCGATTGGCTTTATAGACCTCAATACGATGGTGGAAATTTTTGATAACATTTTCTAACGTGGTAGCTGCTATGGCACTTATTTCGGCAATAATGTTGTTTTTGAGGTCTTGGATGGTAGTTGGCTTAGTAACGTACGTACGTTTCAAATCCCCATAAAAAATATCATCATTTCTGACGCAATACCTCCAATCATCAGCACATCAATTTTTATCCGGAGATACAAGATACAATACATACTATTCATTTATATTAATATTTAAAATGGTGCTATGTCAATTATCAGTAATTGTTAATAATAATTATTGTGTTATTGTTGTCAAACTTGCGAAATTAATATAATAAGCCACCTAATATATTTTCACAAAAAAATAGATAAAGTAAGATTTCAGTTAATATTTTCTGTAATTTTCTTGCTTTTACATTTGGCTCAATTGTTTCCTCGCCAATGCTTGCATTTTAAAAACTCTATCAGCACACAAAATTTTATCACAATCGGTTCAACATTTCCGGAGATACGAAGACATTTTCAATTTTTTAATTTATTTTATTGTGGTAGCCCTGGTAAAGATTTTTCTGCCAAAACCTTATTTTCACTACTAGAGTCCACCAGACATACGTCCAAAAATTTTGACTGCCATCGACGCGGAAATGCCGAAAAAAATCGAGAGACAAGGACTTTTCTCAAGTTTTCGCAAAAAAAAGTAATCTTTTTTTGTAATGTTGAATTCTTGATTTTTATCAAACGGTTCTATATGATGCTGTCAAGTTCTGTGGAGCCAATGTTCTTACATACAAGATTTGGTTGAGATCCCTTCAATACTTCATGAGTTATTTACTCTTGAAGTTCAAACTTTGGCAGCTTGTAATTTTTGACAGATGACAGATAGAAATTTAATTTCACCTATTCTAGATAAAGCTTTTCAAGGTGTTTAAAATAACCTATCCCAAGACAAAATCGTTTTAAAAATTTTGTGATATTTTCTTGTAGTGGTAATGATATCCTACTACGATATCAAATTTGGTCGTGATTGGTTGGACGGTTTCGGAAAAAATTGAGAAACAAAATTTGGCAACAGACCGACACAGAAAAAGTTCTTTTATTTTTTGCAGATCTTTACGTTTCTGAACACGGTTGAAAATGTAAAAAAAAAACAATTTGAAACTTTTTTTTTCGATTACCTTACCTCCAAAAAAAAATTTTTTTTATTGGAGGTAAAAGTCAAGATGTGTTAGATCGCATGATTTGGTCGGCCAATTCACATTTACATTTCAAGAAATTAAGCGATCATCAAAGAATGATTTCAATTGCTGGATGTTGGCACGCGTAGTATGGCATGTTGCACAGTCTTCCTGAAAATAAACCTCGTTCACATCCAATCCATCAAGTTGTGGCAAAAAAAAGTCCCTAAACATTGCTTGGTATTGCTCAGAATTGACGGTAATCGCGTTTCCGACCTCATTTTTGAAAAAATAAGGTCCAATAATGCATCTCGACCACAATGCACACCAAACTGTAAACTGTGTGAAGATGCATGAGCCTCTCTTGATATTCATGAGGATTTTCAGTGGCCCAAATTGGATAATTTTGCTTGTTTACCGTCCCATTTAATGTGAAATGCGCTTTATTACTAAAAATAATTTTTGATGAAATTTGAATTTAAAACGGTGAATAGTTGATATTGTTGTACTCTCGGTCATTTCGGCGACGAGTGTATCATTTATGTTAATTATTGGCAATCACATTCTGACAACCTGAACTTAACTATATAAAGAACTGTTAGCTTCCATATAAATTGTTCAATTGAAAAATTATGAACTGAAAAAATTGTCCCAATCGAGTAGCAAAGATCGTTAAGTCTCGTTTTTGAATTCACTTGAAAAATGGAAGCTAATTTTAATCCCAGGTTTAAATTGCGATAGTTTTTGCATTAATTTTAATTATACCTTTTAAAATAGGGTTGCATGGTGGGTCAGCTTTCGAGGTTGAACTCCGAAGGAGCGTTTGAAGATCTATTTACAACACAAGGCTCTTGGCTGCCTGCTAATCGAGCAATCATTTAGATCTTTTAACGATGAACAATGAAATACAAGAAAGTAATCATGACACCTCAAAAGCACCGGTTTCCGTTCCGTAATTGAAGTTAACTGGTTGTAGTAGATACAACAAACAACGGGCGCATATTTGTATTGTTTGTCACTAGTTTTGTATGTTGTATTTTGTTCTACGCAAAAACGTTTATTGTTGAGCAGAAATTGAGAAAAAGAAGGTGAGAGAGATAGGTTGGGTGCGGTGAAAATAGCTGTGTGGATGTGTGAGTAGAAAATAGACGACGAAGAAAATGAAACTCGGTTAGTACTCAAAAGTGCTAATTTAAAAATAAGTGAAGCAAAACATTTATAAGTAGGTACATGAAATTGTAAAGAGTGGAAGAACAAACAAGACTTGTTTTACAAGTCTTTTATATTATAATATGAATAAGGTTGCATGCTCGAAAACGTGCCATTCTCAACAATTTGTTTGAGTAAAATATGAGTTGTGTAACATGACAGTCATGCAATTTTAATTCTATTAACTTGGTGGATTCCTTAAGTAAAATCGCTAATTTTGTTGTGTGCTATAAAATGAAGTAAATGGGTAAATGCCGGAAACCCTCTTATAATAAACAACTTTTAATAAAAATAATGGGATTGGTTGGAGCTGTAAAATTAGAATTCCTGACACCTGGTTTTTACCTGCTTTATAACATGATGAAGGAATGCTCGATGTTTTAAAGTTTTTCATTAGTTATAAAAAGCTGACTAACTTCATGAACCGCTTTGTTTCTTAACCGCCGCCACGCAGTCTGTTCGGAGCAGTTCTCTAAACCCATTTTGATGATGATAAAGCGTTGCGCCTCCGATGAGTTGTAAAATGCAAATCGGTCGAGGTATTGTTAACGTTAAATTATATTTATGACCATTACAGGTGAAATAGTCTTGAACATTCGTTTACCGCTAAAAAGCGCTTTATTGTCAGACTTAATACTATTAAACATGGCCATGTAATTTCGAAAGAAATAAATTTGGAAATATATGATTGCAAAATTCCTGACACGAACGACTAGCAATAAAAATATTATTGTTTGCCTGTTTACTTTTTGACGAGTAACATTTTATTACTAACTAATTTATTTTATTAACACAAAGCTGCTACATTTTTAAAAGAACTAATGTAGCAAATTTCGGATTATTGTCAAATTTGCATTATTTGCATTTATGTGCCAGTCCAAAGGATTAAATAACTTCACTTTAACAGCTGTAAATATTTTTGAATATTTTTCTGAATTGACTAAATTTATTGTATTCCCTTTATATCTCATAAAAGCAATATATTAACTTTCTGGCGTTCTTTATTACCCAAAATTTTATGTCTACAATTCGTTTAGACAAAATTGTTTTGTAACCAACACACTTTGTAATAATTTTATACGTCTTCCGAACAATAACAGTCTTCGCAAACCACAAAAGTTTCTTTTTTAAATGTTATTTGCGCCGTCTTAGTCACCGCGTTCTGATAATTCACTCGCAAGTTTTATCGAACAAAGCGAGAGCAATGCTAATATTAATTATTGCAGTAATTATTGAGGCGCATCGGAAAGCTCTACTTCCTAACCTAACTAACTCTTATTTTTTATAAATACAGTAATATAAAAATGTATTGTACTTTGTGTAATTATACGAACGGAAAAAAATTAAGTTAAACCGATTGTTTTAATTATCAATTATTTAAATTTATTTTAATGCGTACTTTGATGTTATACCTACCTATTTTAGATTACATTTTGTTCTTATGCGTATTTCTTTGTGCAGCTATTGGAAGTCTTTTATCATCAATAAATCAATGTCAAATTAATAATGCGCTGTTTTAATGTATTATAAAATCACTTTTGCAAAGTTCATTATGAAAAAGACAAAACAACAGTAGGTATAAGATATAATCAACTATTAAAAATATCAAACCTTTATCTTCATGTAGTTACTCTTATTTATTTTATAATAAAACTTATTGATTTTATTTATTTTCTTCACAATGTAGATCATATTATTGAATTAATTTATTGCATGATTATTAAATTATTTTCAATAAACTTTCCAGACAGAAAAGAAAACAACATATACCATTGTTCAAGTTTATCTTTAAAATCCCAAAATTGCATTTATTTAATAGACCTCTCCAAATGTTTTTGAAGCCATTTTTAGGTTTCTAAAGTAAAAACAATAAAAGTTAAAAATAGATATAGTATACTATATAATATATCGTATATAACATTTATAAATAAATAATTGTTATAATTTATACTTACACAGATACATTATACAAAGGTAATCAAATATATTTAAATTTTTAAACAAACATAATTATTATTAATATATTTTGATCTTTTATGGAAATTATAGAAAAATAAGATAATCTGGATTGGATAAATTACTCGTTAGTTAACTTGAATATATTGTAGATATTATGGCGATATAGTATGTACCTACATACATAGAATATCAAGTTTTATTCAAATCCTCGTAATATACATACATATACATAATTATATAATCAATGATATCTACTATGTATGTATCGAATAAGTATATATATTATCATTGTTTGACCGTTAGGCGTTACATGCTAGTGGATTTCTGTAATATTATATGTACATTCGATATAACATTGACATATTGAATATTACATCAGTATAAATATTTTTTGATATTAATACATTTGAAATCGAATGTGATATTAATATCATCATGATATTCGGTCTATATGGAATTATTTAATTTAAATCTATATTGTATTATTGATATATGCGTTAAGTTAACTCTCCCTATTTTTCGAAAACTAAAAATTTATTTTTTGTATTGTGTTGTATTCACTTTGTATTAAATTGTATCGTAAAATTTTTTTTCATTTCGCTAAAAATTAAATTATAAATCTTGAAAAAACATGTTTTGCGCTGGCCCCCCTTTTTCAAAATTTTGAAATTTTTGGTTTTGTATTATGTAGTATTCGCTTTGTACCGTTTGTATTGTTAAAAATTTGCGTCCTGAATTTAATAGTAATCGCCCAAATCGCTAAACAAAATTTCGTGTTGCGGTTAAGCATGGTCATCAACAGATGACACTCTTATAAAAAAATTTGTTAGAATTATTATAGCAGTATGTCTTGGAAGTTTTATAATTATCTTTGATAAGATAAACTGATAAAAAGTGAAGAAGTAAATCAGTTTGCAGGGTTATCCATTTCGTGGTTTCAAAACCGCCGGTCTGGCAACGCTGTCAGTTGTTAAATATCTGTCACCTAAAGTATCATTTATTTTTTTTAACAACCGAAAAATGCGTCAAAATACTTAAAACTTACTACAAAAGTGGTGGTCAAACATGATCACTTTTCGAGCATTACGGGGTCATTATATTCGTCAATATCGACCTACTGTGTAAGGAATTGGCAAGATTATAAAAAAAAAATTTGAAGAGACTGGAAGCGTTACAGATATGGTCAGGCCTGTGCATCATCGCAATGTGCGCGCTTCCGAAAATATCGCTTCTGTTAGTGAAAATGTGACAGATAATACGAATGTTTTGATTCCACGGCGTTCTCAGCAATTAGGCCTATCTTACGGCTCACTATAACGTATTTTGCATTTGGATTTACACCTCCATCCATATAAAGTCCAATTCACGCAACAATAAAAGCCGGCTGACCATGCACAACGCATTTGGTGCACAACTGATTGGGTGCTAGAGCTACAGGCTTTCTATGCTGATTTTTCGAACAAAATTTTCTTCAGCGATAAAGCTCATTTCTCACTCGGTGGTTACGTCAACAAGCAAAACTGTCGCATATGGGGCTCGGAGAACCCAGAAGTAATTATGGAAAAGCCATTGCATCCGGAAAAAGTGACTGTTTGGTGCGCACTATGATCTGGAGGTGTCATTGGGCCGTATTTTTTCAAAAATAACTCTGGAAGAACCATTACCATCAATTCAAGGCGCTATGGCCGGACGATAACCGACTTTTTTTGGCCTGAAATTGAATATTATGAACTGAACGATATGTGGTTTCAACAAGACGGTGACACGAGCCACACAACACGACTGATTTTGGCTTTATTGATGGGAAGTTTCCAGAACGGGTAATTTCACGTTTTGGCAACGTCAATTGGCCATCAAGATCTTGCGATTAGACCGTGTCTACACGGATAATGCCTTAACGTTGGAGCATTTGAAAACCAATATTCATCAAGTTATCGCCGAGATACCGCCCGAAATGTGCGAAAAAGTGGTCGAAAACTACCTCAAAAGAATCAACTGCTGCAAGCAATGTATGGGCGGTCATTTAAATGACATTGTATTTCGTACATACTGGCAAGGTTCAAGCATTATAATGAAATTAAAGTTTTATCGAAATCATAGCTTTATGTGTGTTTTATTTAACTTTACTTTTGAAACCAGAAAATGGATAACCCTTTGTAATCGGAGCAGTTCGTTTCAACGCGGTACATTTTGACGTTAGTTTATGTTATATTTTATCGAAGTTGCTCACAAAAGAGTGATGTTTTTGGAAATTATTCGAATAGGTATCAGGCACAAATTACGAATCGCAAGCTTTTTCTCGTGGTATTGGGAAATTATAAAAATTCAGAAGCAGAGACTTTCTCTTACCAGAATCAAAAAACCAAATCTTTTTGTAGGACGATGATTTCGTTAAGTCAAAATTCAATTTGGATTAGCCCGTATAACTCAAGATAAAACTCAAGATGTTTAATTGAATTAATAATTTGCTCCGGAAACTCCAACCCACAGGGTAAGCGATTACTCTACAAAGATCCTCAGGAATTCAGAGCTTAAATCCGGAATTTGTTCATTGCTTACTGTTTATTCAAACATTTGCTGTTCTCATGAATCTCAATAGCTTCACGCTTTTTTCTGCTTTAGCCAAATGTGAATCTTCCAGCCTTAAGCTTTTCCAATCGCCCAAATATTCACGCAGCCTAATCTCGCATCTTTTCCTAGTCTTTCCGACGTAGGAACCATCATAGTCAGTACATTGCAGCTGATAAACATTAGGTCTATCTTCCAGTGATGCTTTGTCTTTCGGTTTTAAACACCTTTGCTTCATTATTCCGTTGTTCTAAAGCCGTTAAAACATGAAAGTGCTGAAAAATTTTAATTGAAAACTTAAGAATACACGAAGACCGGATTGAAATTTTGTTATAAAAACCAAACCCAAAATAAACGGGATGATGCGGACTAGTTTCGGATGTTTCGTCAATCAAATATATAAAACTTTTACTGCAATAAACACAAATTATAAATAAAGTGCATGCTTATCAGGATAACTTTTGGTATTGCAAATGTTTCAAATTGTTGGGCAAACTTTGTCAAGTTCAAATATGGGTGTTAAATCAATACCGCGGAATACCAAACTAAATAATAATGTTTGCTTTTAATAGTCAATTTATTTTACTTTAAAATTTTATTTTAAAAACCATAAACGAAATTTAAATTAAAATATTTTATAGTTTCTTTTATTCTTTTCTTTTATCGTACATAAAATCAAACTGTGATATTTTTACTGACGCGCATGAATGGATACTTGAAAATGTGAATCTTGACTTTCAAGCTAATAGTAAAATTTTGCAATTTGAAAAATGTAAATAGATTATAATTAAAATGCTTATGGTTAAATATATTAATAATTTTGTAAGATCAAAAATAATTTTAATACCGCTTAGTACTGATGATTAAATATTTCAACCAGTAATACTATATGGCTTCTGCTTCATTGAACAACTTACTGTTGTCTGGCTTAATCTATCAAATCTTCTTTTCTGGAAAAATAAAATATTACATTATACAGGGTGAAATTATATTTGTGCTAGGTATACAAATATTTTTTAAATTAATGTAATTATTATAAAAATTATTATTATTATTTAATATATTGTAAATCCACTTTATAAACTTTGCACTTTTATGTATTTAATGTTTAAAATGAAAAAAATAAGTAGTAATTTACGTCGATTGAATTAAGTTAGTATTGTGGCGTGACATGAAAGCATTATAATATCTGGATTTCAGTATTGACGAACACCAGCGTTGGAGTTTGATTTTATTTCCTTCACTTTTATAATTTTCAGAATATAAACAATATATAGGTCAATATGAACAAAGAAACGGATTATTGATTTATTATATACAAATTTTCAAATAATTAATTACCTTACTTAAACAAATAATTTTCAAGTTTAAATTTTAGTTGTACCGCAATAATTATTATATTGAAAAGATCAGATTTATACTATTTATTTTGATGGAATTATTGACAAATAGTAACTGATTTAAAAATTTATTTAAACCTTTGGACCTTAGGATTAGCTTTATTATGTTTGCAACAGGAAAACCCTGCCCTTTATTTCTGCTCAGAGCACAGACTATCGCCGAATGTGGCTGGCCCAAAAGCAAATAGAAATGAAAAATTAATCAATAATGCTTTGTGGTCCAACAATTTTAACAAAACCATCCACGAAGATAGTATATGTACAGAAGCTGCAAGCTGATGTCAAATCCAGCAAAAATAGTAGATTAGATTAGTCAAAATTCAGGCAAGACAAAATTGCTCAATTCCACAATGTGTTTCTGAAATTTGGATAGACGGGAGTTTTTCTATGTCGGGATATTATTATTATTTGTATTTATAATTTAAAACATTACTTAATCCGAATCTTAATTTTAGCTTTACCTCCCTACATGGGAAAAATACTATGGGCGCTTATGGACCACAGCAGGGATGAAAATAAAGATTAAGAAAACTTCTTGCTTTCGAAGTAGTCTGCAATAAAATAAAATAACACTTACCAGTTTTATTATACAAAATTAATTGATAATTTCTTGAAATATTTATTTTTTGTTAAAGAAACTTCCGAACTCGTTCTTATTGAAGTATTCAAAATGAATTTATAATTTTAAAATTGTGTAGTATTAACAAAACTGGTTTGAGTGTAGATAATGATCCACTCCATGTCAAAAATTTTTGTTCGCAATTCAGCACATTTATTTATTTTTTATTTTAAATATTATTAACTTACTCTTAAATTAGAGTTTAACTTAAAATAAACATTTTAATAAGTATCCAAACATTTTCGTAATCGTACTTTGGATAATAACGTCGAAACACGCTCTCAAAGTCTGTGTGCAGTTTTATTATTTTTCTATTTTTTATTAAGCATTCGTAATTATTATACCCGGTGATTTGTTAAGTACAGGATACAACTTGATATCAAAATCGCAATAAAAGTTATTTAAATTACATAATTAGGAGTAAGGAATGATCAAAGTACCTATTGGCAATATTTTGACCCCATATAAAAAAAACAAAAATTTTGGAAAATATGTCAAAATTTGAAAATTGATGATATATAATTTATTATTTTCTACCACTGCTCCTAAATATAAACGGTGGCTTATTGTTGCCGTAAAAGTCATTTATAATATTAGTTTGATTTGTTCCATGTCTAGTGGAATAACATTACAACATTTTGACCACGTAACCTTAAGACATGCCAACACGCATCCATTGCCCGAGGACTTGCACAGGTGTTAGCGGTTCATCTCACACCATCTCAACCCCAATTACAGGGCCGGTTTCTTCACAAGATTAAATTTAAAACAATGCATACCAATTATTCTTAAATTACTATTCTATATGCCATAGGCACAAATGCTGCGGCATCAATAAAACAAATTTGAAAGCTATATAGGAGTTAAACTTAGGGTGGATAATGTATTACCTTATTAATACCTTATAAACAAAAAATTATAATATTGCATAATTAGGTATACCATAAAAAAAAAGTAAATAATTTTAAAACCTTTTTTATGCAAGCCAATTACACTTTTTTATAATTTTTGCCAATTTTCTCTCGGGGAACACATTAATATTTTGCACCCAAAGTTTGCCGAAACAATTAAATTATTTTAATTTATTTTGGATCACCCTGTAAATATCAATTACACCGTCCAGAACCTACCCAAACGTACCTTATGCTCAGATTAAATCATTGGGTTTTTATAATTTTGTGTAGAGATAAATAGGAATAGAACCAAAATTGACATAATTAAATCAAAAATATGGTTGTAATTATTTTTCACTTAATCTTCAGTAATCAGTAGCACGCAAACCTACTAAAGAATCTTAATGTCCACTTGATGAAGAGAAATACTGTATTTACCAAGTGACCCTAAAAATTTTTTATTTGTACAAAACGTTATTATTATTATACCCTTATTATCTCAAAATCTTGCGTGAAAAATAAATTCCTGTAATGTTAAAAGTTACCCTCATTATCTCGTAAAAGAATAATTTTTAGTAACATCTCGACATTTTTTCAAATTTCATGTAATTGGTAACCATCTTCCAGCAGAAGCACCACGCGTGCACGGTAGTTAAACCACGAAAACCTGTCTTATTCAATAAATAAATTAACAAAATAAAATAAAAATTATTTTATTTTTTTATTCCTTTTTCCGACACCATTCCTGTAGGTACAAGAAAGCTTGTTTTACTGACTTGAGACTTGCTAATTAACAATAATTAAAGTTTTGTTTTACAAAATAATAAACGAATATTTCTAACGAGGTTATAGTATCCGCCCGTCTGTCTGTCCAAGCTCTAGCAATTTTAAATTCGATACAGAGAAACCTCGGGCTAAATTTTCAAAAATGTACATTATTGAAAATCATGGACAAAATAAACATGTTTTAAAATCAGCAAAAATTATTTGGTTAGGTATATAATAAAAAATGTTCTAAAAAAATTTCCTTTTTAAAATTAAAAGGAAAAATACATTCTACTTTTAATTAAAATTTAAAATAGGTTTGTTTTTAATATAAAAAGTTTTATTTTTAATATATCATGTACTAGGAACCAAAAAATAAGTTATTAAGATGTGGTTTGCGGTGAGTTTCAAAAATTGTCAACAGTTAAAAACAGGCTTTTGACGTATTTCCTTTTCTTCCTTTCGTGAATTCGCTTTTCTTAAACTGAAAAAGATTGCTGCTTAAGTTAGTAACTAGAACTTCTCAAATAAGCTTTCCATTTCTTAGATTATGTTCAGTTTCAGTTTTTTAACGAAATTAAACCACCAGAGTTATTTCTGAGCTTTGTAGTCCTAAAAAATATAGCAATTTTTTTTATTATTTTTCCTTGATTTTATCTATCTTCCATCTGATGTTATGTTCGAATATTTAACTAATGGAAAATGTTTTGGCATCAATGGAATCATAAAATTGCTGCACTATCAGCAAAATGTTATTATTTTTTGATTATAAATTCAAGAAAGATTAGACTACTTTATTGGCGCCTTCCTTTTCCGAAAACAAAACGTAAATCACGCTCTACGGTTGGATTACTTAGATATAAATTAATAATACATAATTATGTTAGTTTACGCTTTTGTTGCTAGTTTCATTTATTTTGTCGACTAATAATTTATTATTGGCAGCTTTTAGCTTTCATCCTGATGTAATTGGTAAAGCTTCCATTAATTTTGATTCCAACAACAACAAAATTTATTTGACTTAATTATATATTTGGCGAAATTTAGGTTTATGTTGAAAAAAAAGACAAATGCCGTACAAAACATTGAAGACCCCAAATCAACAAAACGGAAAATCATGGCTTCAATAGTTCCCTCTATTTTAACTTTATGGGACTCCTGAATTAGAAGTAAGATGCCAACTATCTCAAATGGGCAAAAAGTAGGGGAAAACGCAAAAACAAAAAACTGGAAGAGGTGTAGCAGACAAGATGGTCGGCATCTCAAAAAAGCATTTGGACAAGAAAACTAATACTCACCATGCAGTAATGGATAACCATCAGAACTCACTGAGTAAACGTAAACTGCAATATTCGGATGCAGAAAATGGATGGATATAAGAAGGGACACTTAAGAAAAAACTGAAACAATATTAACACCTCAAAATTTGGTGTTCACTATGCTCGTTTCCGAACAAAACTGAAACTCAATCAATTAAATGATGAATGATATGATGCGAGCAAAAGAAGATAAAGAGAAGAGAATACGCTGAAGACAGGGAACTGTAGAAAAAATGTTATTCCGTGTGCAATCCTGAACCGGTGCGAAACACCACCTAGGGAGAGGTTTTTTATCTTTCCATGATGGAAAATCCGCTTTTTACTTTTACCTCCAATCAATTTAAAAAAAAAATTGGAGGTATGGTAATCGAAAAAAAATTTCAACTTTTTTTTTTTGCATTTTCGAGATCACCGTGTTCAGAAACGTAAAGATCTGCAAAAAGTAAAATAAAAATTTCTGTGTCGGTCTGTCTGTCGGTCTGTCTGTCTGTCTGTCGTCAAATTTTGTCGATCGATTTGCTTCCGAGCCATCCAACCAATTACGACCAAATTTGGTATGGTGGTAGGGTTCACGGTGGAAAGGTGAAAATAAGGTTTTCGTCGCGATCTATCAATCAGGAGTGCCACCACAAGAAAATAATACGGGATTTTTAAAAAATATTTTGTCTTGCGATATGTTATTTTAAAGGCCTTAAAAGGCTTTATCCAGAATAGGTAAAATTAATCTTCTATCTGTCGTCTGTCAAAAATCACAAGTTGTCAAAGTTGAAACTTTAAGAGTGCATAATTCAAGAAATGCTGAAGGGATCTTACCCAAATTTGGTACGTAGGTACATTGATCCTAATGGATATGTGAGCATATGTAATCCTTCGATAGAAATCAGTAATGCAACATGAAAAAAATAAAATTAACTTTTTTGGCAAAAACATGAAAAAAGTTTTTGTCGATCGATTTTCTCCGGCATTTCTGCGTCGATTGCAATCAAACTTATTGGACGTATGCTTCGTGGGCTGGAATGGTGAAAATAAGGTTTTGCCAGAGAAATCTTCACCAGGGCCACCACAATAAAATAAATAAAAAAAAATTAAAATGTCGTCGTATCTCCGGAAATGTTTAACCGATTCAGCTAAAATTTGGTGTGTCGATGGAGCTTTGAAAGTATAAGTATTGGTGAGAAAACAAACCGAGCCAATTGTAACAGGGCGGGGCAGGTCAGAAAAATTATAGAAAATATTAACTGAAATCTTAATTTATATATTTTTTGTGAGAATTTGTCAGATGGCTGGCAAAAATAAAACAATATATTCAAAATTTTAATAAACGTCATAATTTTGTGACATATGTGTCAAAATTAGGTTAATGTTGATTTGTATACCGAGTGCAGCATAAGAATTGAGTTTAGGGCTTGTAACAATTAATTTTAGAATACAAAAATAGGTGGTTCGGTGGGAAATATTTTATAATATCGTCGTACGGACTGACGAAACGTTACTTTATAAGTAAAAGGTTCTGCCACTAGGTAGCGACCAAGTTTAGGCTGTTTGTTAAATTTTTTTGCAAATGTTTTCAGAATCAGTAAATCGACAGTCAGTAATTTACAAAAATTTGTTTTCGAAAAATCCGCTAGATGACCGAAAAAATTTGTTGTACCAATCTTGGAGAAATTTTATTTGTGACTTTTTACGGTATTATGTGACGTATATAAAAATTTTGGAAAAAATTCAGTGGCGTACAAAAATAAAAAATTTTTTTCATTTTGGATTTTGTTAAATAAACTTTTATAGGTAGATTTAGGGTAGGGGGTGATACATATAGATATCTTTGCCAGGGCTACCGATATCTTTGTTAAGGCTACCACAATAGAAAACAAAAATGAACATTATGTCATCGTATCTCCGGACAAAATTTGGTGTGCTGGTGATTGGAGGTATTGCGGCAGAGAGTGACGACATTTTTTTAAAAATTTTAATGGCTTAGTCTAAAAGTTTAAAGGAGGCTAAACCTTTCTTGTCTCCTTTAAAGGGACGCCGCTGGGGACCAAGTGTGAACTTGGTACATTAATAGTAATAAAGCAAAGTATTAAATTAATAATTAATAGAAATAAGACTTTAAATTTTTCAAAGAGTAGTTGGATACGTTTCCTCTGCGGTTCTCTTAATAATACAGTTTGCGACAACTTCAAGAACAACACATTTATATGCTCGACCACATTTAATCGTCCATTCAAAGTGACACCCGCAAGAAGTGGTTATTAGATCTACCAAATGTTAAACGATGTACCGTCAATTTATCGCATAGGATTATGCGGATTACCTCGGATTAAGGTAAAAATTGAATTAGAAGTTAAAAATTGAATTTCGTTAAGCCGAATTCAGGTTAAAAATATCTTTCTGGGATCCAGAGACAGATCCGTGAATTTTGAATTTGGACGGCTTTCAAGGATGTTTTGTTTCAGAGACTCATTCGCTTTAAACTTGATTATTTTCTTATATCTGTGGCTTAGAGAGAATATTTTTAACTCTAATTTAGATATATTTTTATGCCAAAAAAACACTTGCATAACATAAAGTATCTAAATGGGCAAGGCCTACCTTATAAAAACATTCAATACAGTATACGTATTCAATTTTATCTTAAGAATTATCTTAGACGATGATTTGTCTCTCTTGATAAATTTTTTCTCGCCATAAATTGTCCGCAAAGAATTGTCGTGTTATGACTGTTATGAATTGACGGCAAGGAATTGACGTAGATCCCTCAATTCTTCCCGCTCGCGCTCTTCTGAAGGCTTATAAAATGTCGCTCTACAATTCCATCGGCAGCTTTATGAAAATAAGATTTTTTTTCGGTGAACAGTTTTGAAAACGAACATCTCAATAAGGATGTCAATTCATACTTCAATTCCTCGCGGACAATTCATGGCACGACAATATATTAATCGAACGACAACTCATCGCGTGCACCATATAGTTTATAGCGCCTGATAGTTTTTAATTTCATTTTATTGTTAGGGCTTCAATATTGGTAACTTAAATTTGATAAAAAAAAATCATGACCTAACACGAATTCACTGCGTAGACTAAGTGATAGTATATTATTAGTGCAAGTTGTCTGAGTTGAACGACAGATTGGTTTATCTTTCGAATTTATTAATATTTGCAAAATTATAAGTTAGGATGCAAAAAAATTTAAAAATCTGGTTTTTTCCTTTTTTTTTGCTGTGCGAATTAACTTCTCACTGCTTTTCACTTATAATCCCAAGTTGTCGCAAAGTTATTTGTGCCGCGCTTTGTATTCCACGTTAAACGGGTTTATAGGTACGTTAAACTTATCAGCACAAAAAGTTTAAAGAATTTTGGATTCAGTGCCAGGGTGAAAGTCTTAAAGCGAATTTCCTTATTTGATTGGGGTTTTTTAAAATTGGAATAAAAACATTAAAAAAAACTATAAAAAAAATTTTAAAAATTAATTTCAACGCTTTTTTTTACTTTCTTTGATTTGCCGATGTTTTTAAAAGTAATATATAAAATTAAAACCGGTATGATATAGTGTAAAAAATTAAATTGATTCAAGAATTAAAAATCAAAATAAACGAAAATTCCTGCCTATTATTTAATTTTAACTGTCGAATAAAATATTACAGCACCTTAAAATTTTATTAAGCATAAAGTGATCAAGTTGAATGGTTTCTGTGGTATTTATGTACACAAAGCTATTAAAAGTGCAAATTATACAATTATACAACTAAACTTTCCTCGTAAAACGAATAAAAAGTAATTAACAAAAGATGAAACAATTAAATATTTTTATTAACAAACCACAAATTTAAATTTGCGGTTTAACCAAAGGGAATTTAAATTTGCTGTCAACGTATAATCATAAATCTTTAAAAATCTTCTAAGAAGATGTCACTTAAATCTAAACAATTAAATTTCGACCAACACATTTACCTTATACAAAAAATATGATTCGATTTTTAAAAATAAATTAGAAAACTAATAAAATTTTAAATTTGAATAATAAAGAAAAGCGGTTTTTCTCAAAATATTAAATACAAATTAAGTTCTGGATGTTCGAAGAAATTTCAAAAATATTTAAAGCAGTTGAAATAAAAAATTAAATTAGAAAGTATTCAAAATAAAAAATTAAATATGCGCGGTAGCAGATTCCCTGTTACATCTAAAGATTTAAAAGTTTGTATTGAAATATTTAAATGATTAATTTAATGCCTCTTGAAAAATTTTCAAGCATAAATAACTAATCAGTCGACTATGGTGTGAGAAATCACCGTGGAAATGTACTAAAAGAGACTTAATTGAGTTAATAACAAATTTAAATTTGATATTTTAATTTTAAAACGGCATTTTTTTGTTGCAGTATAAATGTTATTTTGAATCAAAAAATTAAAAGCTAGGAAAAATCTAAAAATACTTCAAGTTAAGAGTTCTTGTTTATTTTTTTCCCAAGATGAAAATTCAAGAGAAAACAATAAATCAAATCAATAGTTGGTCAAAAAATTGGACTTATTGTGAACAGCCATCACCACCAATCGCCATTCTGAAAGATGCTACTCAAAAATCACCGAAAGGTTCCAATATAGCCGGCTCAGGCCGATTCTGTTATAAATGTCAACGACGATGAGGTCACCAATGACATTGCCGAAGAACTCAATAGGGGAAATTAGAAAAAGAATTGTTTGATTTAATATGCCGTTCTCCAAAATACCTGAAGGTTAAATAAAAAGTCAAAAAATGAAAATCTTGCAAACTGTCCTTTACCAAAAGAGAACCAATTCTAAAATTAACCTAAGCCTTGAGCTTTTAATAGAATTTGGCAAACATATTTAATGGAAATAGTTGCTGGTATGTTCATTGCTAAAACAAAACCTGTTAGATGGAATGTTCATTGGCCCATTGCCTCCCGGGATTATCCTTTTTGAAATTTGGCTTTTACTAAATCAAAAGCACAAGTAATAACAATAAATATAATTTCACGCATTTTTACACTTATCTTATTGAAAATTACAGATTTAAGGCTCTAGTCTAGAAGTCCGTTTTAATTTTTTCCTGCAAACTTTAATATTCCAGTCAAGTCCTAGCTTCGGAATTTTTTGGCTAATATATAGTTGGCAATGCTACAATTTCCATGCGGTAATTTAAATTCTAATTCTCATGCAAAAAAAAATGATTGGTGCGCCAAAAATTTCCTAAGAAAAGAATTAGAGAAAAAAATGTTTCCCGGCGTTGGAATTTTAAATTCAATTTGTAGTATAGTACCCGTTTTGATACTGGAAGCAAAAATCGCCTAGGTTGCCTTAGTAAGATGATAATTATCGATAATCTCTTTATCTTCTATTATTCGAACAAATAACAGGTTCCTTTTGGGATTTTTTTTTTTGGAGTGGGTCTTAACTTTTCGTTATCGTTTTGCGCTTAATTTTTGCTCAACCAGAAACCATCAAGCAACAATTTAAAGTACTACCTTAAGTTTACGTTTTAGCGACCAAAATCAAAATATGCAAAATTAACAAATAATAACGTGAAAGTAAGATATTAATACAATTTTACTGTAGGAAATTAAAGGACATCAATTCATACGGCAATTATCTCAGTAAAACAAAAGTAATCTCACAGCAATTGATCAAAAATTATTAAAGTAATTTACCAACACCGAGAAGATCACTAAGCTTTAATGCTGTCTTAATATTTTTCTTCAATTTTTTCATAATCCAAAATTTTTGCCTTTGGATTTGAAATTCCTAACTTGGTCGATCAATTCCGACTTTTTTCTTATATATTTTGGGTTCTTCAAATTGGTTAAGATAATTTTATGGCTCTTTGATGCATTTTAAAAATAAATGTACAAAAATTTAAATTAAGTATACAGAGAAAAAATTGTCCAGCAAAGATATATCAAAAGGGGCTGGCGATATTCAAAGCGGGCGGAAATACTTTAAGTCAGGGCCGGATCAAACTATTTTAGCGCCGGGTGCAGTATAGCTAAATGGCGCCTTTAATACTAATATAATATCATATAGAATATTATAATCAAAGAAAAAATGCAGTACCTTGAAATCACAATGCACATTAGTTTATGCACAATTCAAAAACGTTCAATTTTGGCGCCTTGTAAACTTTGGCGCTGGGTGCGGCGGCTCCATTGCACCCATGGTTTATCCGGCCCTGCTTAAAGTTTATACCTCAAGTTCTAATTTGAACTCTTATTCAAAGAAATGTTAAATGGAAACTCTTCGTTACAACTCGAAGCATTTCCGCTCTCCAATGGCAGATTGAGTTTTCAAATTTTGGAGTACAAAATCAAAAAAAGTCAAAAATACATATAATTACACAGTAGTTTCTTTCATTTCCCAGATCTGACACTACTTAAGCCTTTTATTTTAGAATAATTTCCAAACACTAGTTGGCATAGCGGCAAGAAGTTGGATTAGTAATCCGAGGGTCGCAGATTCGAGTCCCCTGTGGGTAACTTTTTTTTCCATTTTTTTAATTAAAATAATAAAATGTTAAAATAATGACGGCCAATGCTTTTTGTGAAAATATAAATAAATAGACAACGTTAAATTTTATTTCGGTTCATTATTACGTAAGTATTGTAAAAATTGAAAGAAATAAAAAAAAAGATTACACAGGAGACTCAAACCTGCAACCCTCGGATTACTAATCCGACTTCTTACCGCTGTGTAAGTTCTTCTGTGTGACTTCTTACTTCTTAACCCCTTCATGCATTTGCCCATAACATCCATGGGCTCGTCTTACTGGCAATTTTGTAGTCATATTCAGTGTTACACAAAATTGAAAAAAAAAGTTTTAGTTATTTGTTTTTCAACTTAATTTAGTATAAACACCAAATTTTCACTTTAAAGAAATTGGATCACTTTTTAGCCAGAAATTCGAATTTTACTTCTGCATGAAGGGGTTAAGTTCAACTTTCTCAAACATACTGTTAATGAGCCAAATGGAATATTGATTTTTTTAGAAGTTCGGTAATATGGATTTTTTAAATTCTTTATTAGCCCGGAAATAAAATGAGTTATATATTTTAGATGATATAACTAAGAGAAGAATACGGTTTTCAATTAGAATTAGAAGAATTTTATTTCTTCACTTTATTTTTAAATCAACTCTGCTAACTATATTTAGGGCAAACCTAGTTTATTTGAAATACATAAACATTACAAAATTAATTGATCAAATTTTAGATTATTTCTATGGAATATTTTATAAAATTTGATTAATAGGTAAATTTATTTAATCGAACTTTTCCTATATTAAATCACACAAATTCAATAGAAATTAACAAATTTATTTGTTTCAAATAATTTATCAAACTTGCTTCAACTACTATGTTTCTTTATTACATGGTCAAAAAAAAATTTTTTTGTCTAAATTAAATCTGCAGTGAATTACATTTAAAAGAATTGCAGAAGATACCTACAATTTATCTGAATATGAAAACAAACGGTCAAAAATGTCTGAAGTCAATTAAAGCATCAAGAGCAATTAATTATAGTTTTGATACTATGTTTCTTTGCTAGATTTTCCATGAAAATTATGATAACGTCGATACTTCGACTAATTTAAGTAAACTATTTTTTGTTTTCGTTTTTTTTTACATTTTAAATTTACATATTTACATTCGTGGAAAATAATAATATATTTTATTAATACAAATAAATTATGGGTATTCTCTCAATAAAAGTGCGTTTTAATTAGCTCGAATGAATATCTAGTATATTTGAAATAAAAATTATATGAAACAAATAGACAAATGTACCAATTAAATTTATTGAAACTATTTAATTAGCGAACATGTTTCGCAACTATTTATTTGAAACAAATAAATTCTAATCAATCAAAAATGAATGATATTGTCTCTTCCACAACTGAACAACCCGAATTTAAATAAACTTACCTATATTGTTCTCTTACAAAGTTACAAGTGTACTTAAGCGTTTAAACTGGTCAGACCGTTAGTTTATTCAATAGATATTCTTTATTTCTAATATTCATGCAGTTTTTTTCAAATTAAAATTAGGCACTTCGAGTAGTTCAGGTTTTCTATAATCCAATCATGCGCGTCGTTATAATAATCACTTGCTGATCACAAACAATAAACATTTTGATGTGCAATTGTAAGTTTATGTACATATTCTCTTCAGATAAAATATTGTGTACAGAGTTTACCACAATAACATGGACTTGTTTCACTTTGTCGTTATACCTATTATATAATATTATCTAAACAAATGCTACTAATCCTATTGATTATAAAAGGCACATTAAACAAATTGAGATAACCATTTTGTCACATAAAAAATGTTACCTTTTATAATTTGTAAAAGGGGCCAGTCTTGAATTTGGGTTTTAATGACTGATGTTAATGTTATCAGCAACTTTGTTAATAGTCAAAGAACTACCCGAAATATATTTACGATTTGAAAATTTTACTTCGCTGCAGTCTAGGAAGTTGGAGTTGTCCATATTTCTAATTATATCACTTATACTTTGATTCAGGCGGAAGCAGTGCGGTGAAACCAGAACTAAATCCAGATTAAGAATACTATTCGCCTCGATGTGTTCGAGCATCTGCAAGCGGATGAAAGATTCGAGAACCTTAGAGATCGTAGGTAACAGAAAATAGTGACCAAAACTACTAACCTTGTCAATCTTTGGAAGAAAAAATATGATCATCTTCTTTCATTAATTTGGTAGGCTTGATATCTGCAAACATTAGTTTAGTCAGATTAAAGTAGATAATAGAGCAAATATGAACGAGTTTATAAGCATTCTAAGATGATAATGTCTGGAAACATCATCGGGACTGACCAGGCGAAATACCAAGTTTTCAGTGACCAGGGGATGGATACTGTAAAGTTCTTGTTAATTTTGGCATCAATAAATATTTATTTTATTTTTGGATTTCCATCGCCGGATGATATCATAGTATGATCTTTAACGATAATTATACTTAGAGGGTCTCTTTTTTGTGAAAATTTTAAAACAATTTAGTTAGAACAATTGCATATGCATATTTTTGCATATTATTTTCTGTTACTGTTCAGTAGAAGCAGATCAAAAAAGAAATTTTAATTTTGAAATGCCACAATTTTGTTCCACTTTTTGAAAAATTATTTTGTTTTGATAATAATTAAGGAATTCGAATCCCGTGGCCTACCATCCATAATAAAATTGGTTAACAATCCTCAGTCTTTACTCAGAACTATAACTGAGTAAATACCTTTTGTTCTCGTGGTTCATAATCCACGTTAAACAAGTCCTTTGTGTTTACTACATACTTTTAATAAGTAACGCTCGAACTATGTAAACGGTAGGAAATCGGAAATAAAAAATTCCATTTATAATATAAATATATCAATTTTATATCGATTTCCATTACATTAAAAATATATTATAGTAAAAACTATATGAAATAAATTTTGACGATTGGAACCACATAATTTACCGTCATTTTTCACAGTAATACATCTAATAAGAAACTGTTGGGAATTTTCACGTATAATAAATTATTGTCAAGACAAAAACCTGCCAAAGCGACAAATGGACTGACAAGAATTTATTTACTTCGTACTTCTTATAAAATATTAAAAATAAAAGATCATACAATATTTTGTATATTAAAACTCTCTGATTTCTAAAACTAATCTTGATTTTTTTAAAATAATATTTTGCATGATACAATTAATAATTTATTCCAATTATTCCCATAATTCCAATTTAATTAATTAAAAATGTATTTTTAAAATTTTGTAATTTTTCAAATATTTGCCAGTTTTAGAAATTCGTCATTTTATTTATTTTATTTAATAAAATTCAATAAAATTCAAACAAACACAATTGAAATATTTTTAAATATACTTTAAATTTCCAATATTAAAAATAATCCCACTTCAATTTTATTTTAAACGAAACTTGGGCCAATCGTTAAAAAGCCAAATTGGTTATTGTGGAAATAATTAAAGGAATGCTAGAATAAATTTTATTATATATATTTGAACCTCTAAAAATTATATTATAGGTTTGCACGGTTTAGCGACCCCTAATTTAACCGCCATATTGGAAAAACCACGCGAAAAAATATATTTTTATGAGTATTAGCAAATATGTTGGTTTGGGTTCACTTAAATTGCCTTAAAAAATAATTGATACTTTCAAAAATATACTGCTGAAATTCAGAACAATATTCTTGACATCAAAATAAGAAAAATGTGCAGATAAACATTGGCCCGTAATTTTTTGTAAATTTTGAACATCAAATTGAAATTTTTTATAATTATGTTTGGTCGACAGACTGGCTAAGGTTGTACTGACAACTTTCTAAGCTAGTTCATAAAATGAATAAAAATGAGATTAATTATTACAATAATAATAATAATTAATACTTCGAAAAAATGACGAAAATTTGTATTGATGTTTATAAACTCCATACTTTTCAGATAAAACAAAATTTATGTGTCTGGCCAATAGGTCGAATTTTAGTTTTATTTTTAAGACAATTTGAATGAAGACCGATTCTTGGAATTTCTTTGCATGGCTGAAACAAGATGGAGTCCAAATATATTAGCCAAAAAATAAATAAGAAGTTTGGATATTGGAAAACTTTTATTGGTATTGCATTTAACTCTAATGGATTTTTCCCAGTTCGGTTTCGGGCAGAGTAAAAACTTTATTCTCGCCATTCCCCTCTGCATGATTTAATATAGAAAATTAATTTGTGTAATTAGTAATACTAGGTAATACTGTTTAATTAAGATCAGAACGAACGAGAAATTCGACAATTACAGACGACTCACAAAAAGTTACGTTTACTCCGAATAAACCTCCTATTTTACTTTAATCTTCAAAAATATGTTAAACTATTATAGGCTACCACATCCTATTTACTTAGATAAATGTAAAAAAGTAATTAGTAGTTTTATTTTCCCATGCATTGTTTTAATTACTAAAGTGTAGTGTCTGGATAAAATTAATTATGTTTTATCAAAATCAGAAATTGTATTGCATTTATAAACATTATCTTTTTATTTTTATTCTTTTTATTTTTAATTAAAAGAATTACCTACTTTACTTCCTCAAGCAGAGGGATAAAAAGGGAACTTTAATCCTGCATTTATTGAAGGATATAAAGTTAGCCTTTGTCGCCGTTTAAATTAATAATCACGTTTAAATAGTTTATGCGCAATTTTTCAAAAATTTTACTTAAAGTAATGAATATTCGTATATTCAAAATGCCTATTTTTTCCAAAAAATTATTGTGGCCCAAAAAGTGTTCTATTGCAATTTAAATGGTGTTTTATGGTAAATAAGATCTATTACCATTTTTTTCTCTGTTTCAGTTTACAATTTCGCCGGAGAGTACTTCAATCCAGCATTTCCACTCTGTATAACTCAACCGGGGATCACACCAATCTACTGATGCAGTTTAAATAAGTGTGCAATAAAGAAATCTTGATTATATTTAGAGAGATTAAAACAAGAATTCACATTTACGCAATGTTTTTCTAAACTATTTCAAGGTATAACAACAATAAAAAAGTTATTAAAAGCGCATTATTACGCCTATAGGCTTCAAAGTTTTGACAGCCGAAATAAATTATTACTCATAAACAAAAAACATTTAACATCAAATAATTTGACTAAAATGCCGATATAGTAGTACCTGTCTAGAAGTAGGTAACTTTTGAATATTAACGGCTGACTATTTGGATTCTTGTCAATCCATCAATCAATCAATCAAACAAATAGTTTCATCAATTTAAGTGTTTTGAGGTAAAAAATAATGGACAAACTGTTCCATTTGTAAGATATTTGATCGAGTTGATTGATCAAACGGAATAATTTGATCTATTCGTAATTTTGCTTTTGTTGTGATCAAAAGCTGTTGGGAAATTTTTTTAAATTTGACACGACTTGCTTTAACTACTTTCTGAACTGTAATTTTTTCTTTCAACTTGACACTTGACGTAATCTCCGGTGTCTCTGTAATAGTTTTGCTTTATCTTCCCTTTAATCTCGGAAGCACATGTTAATTTGATAGACTGATAACTTTTTGGGAATATTTATTATCAAGATACGTATTAAGTACAACACGATTATTAAATATAATTACATTTACGTATTTGTTAACTTTTAATTATCTACTATATACATTACGTTATTCTAATAATCAAGATGATGCCGAAGTAGTTATTGCGTTGAAATTGTACTTATACTTTTATGTATTTCCGAATTATCACATTCACGTTCAGTCTCACAGTCTAAAGTTACACTAGGATGCACAGGACCGGTCAGGGGAAACGAATATTGCACTGGTATTGCTACGGGGTGATACGAATTAGGGAAAAGTGCACTAGGGACTATGGGGTGCGGTTTGATGACCCCGGGGGTTAATGTTGAGACGTTTGTATTGTTCATGGACATTAACGCGGCCGCGTATTCGAAAAGTGCTGCTTGTTGAGCCGCGAAAAATTCCTCGCGGTTTAGTTCTTCCGGACGTATTGTCGACGCCGATGAAAATAATCCGGGCCATGGCAATCTTGGCAAGTTGTGAATGTTGTATTCGGGAGTTAAAACTGCCGACACTTGAATAGCACTTGGTGTTGTTTTAGCATCAGATTGCATGAGATTATCGATACTAAACGACTTAACTGAACTAGATTGAGTGGTGATCGGAGGCAACTGAATATTTGCACTAATTGCACAAGACGTCGGAGGAACTCTTAAAATGCTTCCGGTAGAACTACAATCGTTTATCGACACCGCACTGTTAAAAGAACTATTGTGCAATTTTGTCAGTGCTTCCAGTTCTTGTGATACATTTTTAGGTAATTTAAATCTCTTTCTTCTCCGTAAGAAACTTCCATTCTCGAACATGTCCAACGCTGAAGGATGGAGTGCCCAAAACGCTCCCTTACCAGGTCGGTCTGGTCGTCGAGGTATTTTGATAAAGCAGTCGTTGAATGATAAATTATGACGAAGAGAATTTTGCCACCTTTGAGTGTTGCGCCTGTAGTATGGAAATCGATCAGTAATGAATTTATAAATTTCTGACAAAGGCAGCATCTTCTCTGGTGAACTCCAGATGGCCATGGCCGTCAGAGAGATGTACGAATACGGAGGTTTTTGATCTCCATACGTCTCACGCGACGGCCGGGGCATATCTACAAAAATATAACAATATTGAAATATCTACTCAAGTTAATTTATTAACAGGATGTTAACGATTAATGACGCTCAAATTGACTTTAGTTCATTAGCGCGAGTACAGCCTGGTCCTGTAAACACGATTATCCAGCTGACTCGTTATTAATAAAACTAAACGGCAAGAAAATCATTTATCATCAATAATCTAATGGAGCGCGTAATAAGGCTTTTGTAGGTTAGTTGCGGCAAAGCTTTTGAACAGTTTTTGGCAACTTAACCAATTTAAAAGGCTCTCCAAATTTTGAAATCAAACTATATCTACTACACTAGCATTTTTTATATAAAATTTTTACCTGCATTTAAGCAACAGTTTGTTTTAAATTGTCACTAAACTTTTTAACTAAGAAATTCATTATTATCCTAAGAGCTCGCACTCATTTTTTCACACAAATCACAAAATTTACACAAACACCCGCGAAATTAATTCATGTAAATACGTTAAAAATCTCGCTTGCGGCATTTTAACTTTGAAGCTTTATCGATCAACTTTTAAGAGTTAGCAAAACAGTTTATCTGTGGGGATAACTTCAAAATCAGTTGGTGTTATGGTATGCCCAGAAAACGAGTTATGGGTACGCAGGCTTATACTAGTTATTGGTTTTCGCCTTCTTAGTTTTCATTGGTAGCCTGGGGTCCCCCTTCGTGGGGCGGAGCAAAAGTTAATTTAGTATAAGCTAAACTTTTCTGAAAACTCCATTTTGTATTTTATCCTTTTTCAACACCAGGTATATCTTCTCCAATAAGTTATAAGTAAATATACCATTAAATGAATATTAATTGTTCTTTTTATTATTTTTGAACTTTTAGTGTTATTTTATTTTTCCTTATAATTAATTACATATCCGTACCTTAGAGAAAATTGACCTTTTTATTATATCAACAACTTGTTAATTAATATAATATCTGTTTTGTTAACAACATTTTTAGTTAACCACATAATATACACTGTGTGTATTACAATAGGCGCCTCCTATTATGTATAATTAACTACATTTTTCTAATTAACTGAAAATTAACTAAATACTTTGATAGTTAAACATAATAAGTTTCTTAACAAAAATTTTAATTTGGCCTTGGATTTTGCCAAAAATTATTAAAGCATTTCTTTTGCTCTGTAAGCTATTCATGAGCATTAAAATCAGAGTTCTATCCAGAAATCAAATTTTTGTTTTAAATAAATACACCGCCTGTGTTGGTGTGGTTTTTGTTAAAAAATTATTGTAACATAAATATTATTTAATTCCGAACAACCAGATGCAAATACAATTATGAAAAACATATTATTTTAGTTACTCTTTTCCCATGAAAAAGTAAAGTTCAATCGTTAAAATCGATTTTCTGTTATACCTCATAAACCGTGTAAGATACAAAACAAACACCCAGTCACGCCATTCTAATAATATTCCCTTGCGGGGTACAACGTTCAACTACCCTAATTAATAGTAGGAGTAGATCAGTTTAACAGGCATGATTATACCCACTCTCATGAGAGCACTGATGAAGTGCCCTGTAATTTAACAACCAATTTTTAATGCAAACAATTAAAAAGCAAATATAATTGAAAACAATTTGATTTTTTAAAATTTGATTAATTGAAAGTAAAAGAAACTTTTTTTGCACTTTGCAATAATTTGATATGAGTTTAGGATTTCCATATAAAGCAAATTACTTTATATTATGTAGTGACGTGCGCGAATGGATTAAAGCACTTCATTAATCCACATTAGGTTTTTATTTAAATTCATAAAACAAATTTAATTTACCTTTGAATAATAAAATACTTACACATTTGTTTATATGCTATCAGATAGGTAAACCTTATGGAAGATTTTGGAAGCAAACGTGTAGTTCAATAGATTATCAAAAGATGGCGTTACTAAATTGGAAGACGTATTACTGAATTACTGCAGAACTAATGCAAACCAAGAATTAAGAAAACAAATTAATTTAATACGCCTTTAGATTTATTTAAGCCATTCGTCAGGTATTTTCAAAATTCCCATAAGATGTATCTATTTGAAACTAAATAATCAAAAATTTTGATCATCTTATATAAATACTTAATTTAAAAATAAAACATAATTCAATGTAGATTTACACAAATACCAAAATTAAGCCGTCGGAAAAATCACTTTGAATAAGTAATTCTGTAAAAAAAGAAATACTAATACTCCGGTTTATTACATTTATTTATTTATTACACCGAGTAAAACAAATTGTAGGAGTAACTAATTTTTTATTGGAAATGGCATCAACGAAGTTTTATTTGCTACCACAACAAACAAATTTGTACTATAAAATAATATTTTTGTATAATCAAGTAATTCAGTCGTTAGATCGAAAAATATTTTGATGTTGAAATGAATTTTTTTTCTGAATGTAAATTAAGCGTTAAGAGGTGCATCCCCTATAGTGCTTCAAATACATATTGAAAAGAAGATTCGTTTAGTATTTTTTCAAATGTAAATTTTGTACTGTTTTTTGAGATTAAGTTTTTGATGAAAAAATTATTTGAACTACCCTAAAATCCTAAGAACACCCCCACACCGTAAGATTGCTTTTGGCTACATGCCTGGATTTTGATACTTCCTGATTCTGATTTTTCTGATAGAGATTTTTTTCAATTGGTAATTTGTAGAACAGCTTTTAGTACTTCCAATTTTTTTCAAAAGAATATAATTTCAAAAGCTCCGATCGAATGAAGATAAGTCGCATTGATTATATAATATTTAAGAGAGGATTGCATAAGATAAGTAAAACATTTGGTAATTGGTAAACTAAACGTGCAAGGATTTAAATTATCTGTCATTAATTTTTTATAACTTCACTATACTATAAAAAATGTTTTTGTTGTTGTAACAAAAGCGTATTGAGCAAAAAATATTTTGTTAGTATGCAAAACTGGTTAACTCTACTTTTTGATATTACAGCAAAATCACATTTGTTGCTATAATTAAATCTTTGCATTTGAATTTTTATTTAGATTTCTTATTTTCTCTAATTAATGCAACAAAAATTAAATTGGAAATGTTCTCTATGAATAATGTTTTTGTTAATTTTAAATTTTATAAAAAGTGCACTTGCTTCTAAAGCAGGCTATTTTTAGATCTTAAAAAATTGCTATTTATCTAAAATTTGAAACTTATACTTTAATTATTATTTTGCTTATATAGTAAATATATTACCAACCAACAAAATATAAATTAATGTAAAAAAAGGTTACTAACCCGCCCTAACATAACTTTTAGTAGCTAAAGCCTCAACAGAGTCTTTTTGTTGCTGCAACAAATTTTCTGTTGCCATAACAAAGTTTTTTCTATTCAGAATAAGAAAATTTGTTAAATCAACTAATCTCTTTTTCTGAATAGAAATCAACTTCGGTATGGCAGCAGAAAATTTGTTGCTGCAACAAAAAACTCCGTTGAGACTAAAAGCTACTAATAACTCTGTTAGAGCGACAAATTTTTTTTCACAGTGAAGATAAGATAAAATAACTTTATTAAAGAATAAATAGTACATAATAACAGTTACATGTCTATAAAAGTTACTGTAAAGGGTGAAGGGTCAGCACAGCTGTTTTTCACCTGCAGGAAATTTTTTATTACTATGAAAAATGATTTGTCGCTCTAACAGAGCTATTAGTAGCTATAGCCTCAACTGAGTTTTGTTTTGCTGCTATAACAAATATTTTGTTGCTGCAGCTAATTTTCTGCTGCCATAACTAAGTTGTTTTCTATTTAGTAAAAAAGATTAGTTGATTTAACAAATTTTCTTAGTCAGAAAAATTGTCACAGCAATGAAAAACTCTGTTGATGCTATAGCTACTAATAGCTCTGTTAGGGCGACAAATCCTTTTTCTCAGTGATCGACTTCTTTTTAAAAGATTCTCTATTCAGAAACGTCGGATATAGATCAAGAAATTTATTAAAGCTACTAGACGTAAATATTGGAGCGTTTCCTTGAATCTGGAACTGTGGTGTTGTGAACCAGATAGTTGCTCATGGTATACATTTGGAATTTTTTTTGTCCGAATTTTTGATATACATTTACAATAAATTTTAATTACAACTCCTATTAAACATATTTAAAAATGAAATTTAATTAACGAGGGAAAAATGTCCCATAGAGAAATTTGGAAAATATCCTGTGCAATAATATCTAATCCAAAATACTCTTCGAGTACTAATTCTAATTTAAAAAATGTAGATGCAAGAACTCATATTATATCATTATAAATATTCTGATTTTTTTTCCAAAATATTTGTGCCCCAATTAGGGTCCAAGGTACCCGCTTAATGAAAATTTAAGTGATTTAAAATCCTAACTTAATTTATTATATATTATAATCAGTGGCGTAACCATGCAGCCATGGGCCTGTGTTCTGAGCCTCCAAATTTTTTTAAAAATAGCAGTTTCACACTTAACATTATATTATGTAGATAAAATATTTTATATTTTGGTCGTGATAGAACCGGCCCCTTTAACGCCCGGGCCCTTCTTCGGTCGAGCACACGGAACACCACCAGTTACGCCACTGATTATAATAATTTGAATTTTTTTTCAAAATATTTGTGCCACGCTGGGAGGAAAATAAAATTAAAGTCAGTAGCGTAGCGTGGGAGGTGGTAGGAGGGGCAAATGCCCCGAGCGGCACTTCTGCGGGGTGCGGCAAGGAACGGCTCAGAGTTTACATTGCACACAAAACATGCAGTATTAAATTGTAATTTAATTATATTAATTTTAATAAATTAACCTTTTCTTTACTCAATTGCGAAAATTGAAGGGCGGCAAATTTAAGGTTTGCCTCGGGTACCAAAAATTCAGCGGGACTGAATTGGTATCTTGTCCCGTGCGAGACTGAATTGGTATGCTTTCCTACGTGGGACTGATTTTTTATTCCAGACTGAATATTTTACAGGACAAATAACTTAGATTCCGTCTAGCGCGGGATTACGTTGATATCCCGTTTTTCGCGAGACCGAATTAGTATCTCGTCCCACGTGAAATTAAATTGGCGTAGTACCATTTTGCTCAAAACAAATTTGGTTCCCGCGTGGGACTGAATTGGTATTTGGTCCCTGGTGGGATTGGATTTGTGCACTGCGGTAAGGAAAGTTAGTTCTACTTGCTTATTGCCATTTGAGTGGCAAAATAAATATTACAAATTCTTTCTCGGACTTTCCGTTACAACATAAATACTCACCCACCTCCTCAACCAAAAATAAAGGTCTTATTTGTCACCGTGAAAGGCGTAAAAACCAATAAAATAAGTCAACACATGTTCTTGCTCCACTTATCTCAACAAAAAACTTTTGCCTGGATCTGCCCTTGGTGAGAAGCACAAATACCTATGATCCGGAATTCTTTTGAGTAAAGTCAAACATAAGATTTGCAACCCTAAATCTTGGGCTTCCAGTTGTAAATTCTATGATTAAATTTAGCTTTAATATTTTTAAATTTAAAATTAATATTTTGTACTAACCACTAGTTTACTGCCATCTAACGGTGATATGTTGAAAAGCATCAATAAAATATATTTTTCAAAATATATTATTCTATAAATTTAAACAAACAAATCCAACAGAATCAATATGTTATATTTCTTAAACAATTTTTAAACAAGAATTACAATGTTTACATAATAGAAACGAAATCTGTAAAAGTGTGAAAAATAATTCCTAGGTGTCAATAGTGCGCACTATTTTCATATTTTCAATTGTTTTCAACGTAATGTTTATTTGTATCATAAATAATAAAGGCAGTCATTTATTAGTAATTAAAAGTTAATTTAATTGTTATTAAAGATTAATTAATTTAACAGGGTAAGTTTCGTTGTTAACCCAAATGAAAACTGATATGTTAGGTTATCTGACAAATATTTTTATTTTTATCGCATATTGCAAATTTTGATGGTTGACGTTAAAAACTATTGTTATTTTTAGATGTCTTTAGTGGCTTATGAGAACAGCAGCGGAAGTGAGAGTGAAGATGACGTGCACGAAGTCTCACCTACGTTGACAGTAACCAGCACTGTAAAGGATTCCGATGTTAAAAATACAAAACCTTTATCTAAGGTTACAATAACTTCGTCTAAAGAAGCACCTGCAAGCAGTACCAATGAAGCTGAAAGTAAGAGTGTGTCGTTTTCAAACCTACCTCAACCAACCAAGAATAAAAAAATAATTCAATTCAGTATTCCGTTGCCCAGTGATTTCGATAGTGACGAGGAGAATGAAGAACAGAATAAGAAACCTCGAGTGGAAATAGTAAGTATTTTGTGCTTGGACGTTGTAGCAATTAAAATTACTTTAATTGTTAGAGTAAATCTGGAAGTGGCCTCATTACTCTTCTACCACAACCAAAAGAAAGGGCTATTACAACAACTAGTTTTATTCCAAACTCATTAAAAAAGAAGAACGATAAGGACACCGTTACAAGT
The DNA here is from genome assembly GCA_947369205.1 of Cantharis rufa. Classification (NCBI taxonomy): domain Eukaryota; kingdom Metazoa; phylum Arthropoda; class Insecta; order Coleoptera; family Cantharidae; genus Cantharis; species Cantharis rufa. The sequence continues at coordinate 21,992,172 of OX376309.1, forward strand.
ACGACCAGTTTTGTTCCAAATGTCTTACGCAAATTGAAGGAAGATCACGATATTGCAGGCAGTGATGATGAAGATGATGATATTGTCATCCCCGAAACGTTTGATGAGGAAACTTGGCAAAAAGTATGTGGTCGGCCAGTTCAAGTACCTACCAAGCGAAAAATTCTCGATACCACTCCAAAAGTTAATTCGGAATCTTATTTTGTCGACTCTGCTCCACCTGCTTCAAAACCTTACACTGGCTTAGATAACGAAGCGGTAAGTTTACAATGGAGTTATAAAATAATACTGATGTTTTTTCTTGTTTTAGTTTAAGGAATTGGTTGGCAGCAATAAAAGAAGGAAGAAAACAGAGATCGAAATTGTTGATATTAACGAAGATGACATTCGTGCTGATAAGGAACAATGGTTGAAGAGTTTAACAGATCCGAATTGTGAAGCACCAACTCAGATTAAAAATCCTGTAGATGGTACTCGAAAGGCTAAAAACCATATTACGGCTTTGGCACAAAAAGCTGTTGCCAATGATAAAGACCTTCAAATTCAATGGTCTGAAAATAAATTTAAAAGAGGCCAAACTCGAGCAAAATATGGGTTTTAGTTTTAAGATCGATTGATTTAAAATCAAAAAATTAAAATTATTGGTAGTGTGTCAATAATTACCTCTATTATTACTTATTTTAATGGAGAGCATAGAGAAGTTCATCAATAATTGAGTTTGAATTTAGTGTTTTGATTGGAGGAAAAAAAAATGTTGTATTCTTGTTATATTTCCTGCCTCCACAAATTATTTATACTCTTGATGTCCTGTAATCCTGATTGTTATTTTGTAATTTCATTGTAATAAATTTATTTATTTTTTTAGTGTACTATCTTTGCGATAAAAATTGTCCAGTGTTTACCGAGAAACTATTTTGCATTTAGGCCATTGATTTAGGCTTTGTGCAGACTTGAACGGTCAAGAGAGGGAGCTATAGAGATCATGGCACTTATCAGCAAATTATAGCATTTTAAACCAACTTTAGTAAATATGGACCTTGTCAATTGTATGTTTACTACTGATACGCATGAATGGATTAACGAGAGATAGTAAATAATTGATAGCTAACAAGTAACCTAAAGGCATCTATTTTAATTATTTTTAATTCTTTATAAAGTTACTGTATTCCAGAGGTCCCCGGTTTACACCTATTGTTTTGTGTTTTTAAAATTTAAGAAGTTTTAGGGATCACCAATACATTTAGAGCCTTGGACCAGAAAAAGCTGATTCTGCTGCTAAGTAGGATAGTAGAAATTTCTTAATTATCGCCGAATTCGTAACAGTAGTAGCTAATAGCTTCATTTTGGTTAGTAGGTTATATTTAGCTTGCAAGTTTCTAAGACTATCTTTTTTTTGGGGGGTAGCTTAAACATTTATTTATTATTATAACTTCAAATATTGATTGAGTTTTGGAGTTGATATCAAACAGAAATATGGCATACCATCCAGAATGCATCTTTTGCTTTTTATAATATCCACGTTAACAACGATGAGTTGTTTTTTTAGTAGCCAATTTTGGGAGTATTTCATATCTATCCGACTCCTCGGAACCCCAGAGCAATCTAGAAAAAAAGAGCTAAAAACTGAAAAATGATGGTTAGGGCTGCTCTCAAGCTACGCAGCTGGAGCCTGTGGAAACACAGGCGAGGTCATATGCAGATTTTAGAGATGCTCGGCGTGAACCAGATCCAGAACCTGAAAAAATTTTCCTTAAATCTATATTTGATAGGAAATGAAATATCTCAGTCATCAGGAAAATTTTTGTACACACTATATATATTTCTTCCAGGAAAGCCTTAATATTTCCTTCCAAAGAAGTTAAAAGATTTTATTGAATTGTTTAAGATTTCCTAATATAGAAAATTCTAACAGATGATCACTAATTTGAATCATTTTTGCAAGCTTCATCCTTTAAATGACGTCTATCAAAATGTCAGCCATTAATGATTACTCATTTACAAGTTACAGCACCGAGAAGAGACCAGCCAATCAGTATTTTTTAATATGGAAAAAAGTGTGTTTCGAGTTTTGATTAAACACTATAGTATTTACGCAAGCAAACGATAACCGAGATCAAAGCCAAGCTGGATAAGTATTACCCGGACTCTGCACCATCGATTGAAACGATTCATAAGTGGTTTACTGTTTTTGTTGTGGACGTACGAGCACCGATGATGCTGAACGTTCTGGACGCCCAAATGAGGTCACTACACCAGAAAATATCGAAAAAATCCATGATACGATGTTGAATGATCCCAAAGTGAAATTAAGGGAGCTAGCTAAGGCTGTAAGTATATCAATAGAATGTGTAGGTAATATCGTACTACATGCTTTTTTGGGCATGAAAAAGCACTGCGCGCATTGGGTGCCGCGTTTGCTCACAGTCGACCAAAAATGAATTCGTGTTACAACTTCCCAGCAAAATTTGAGCATGTTTACGCGTAATCCGAAAGACTTTTTTCGGCGATTTATAACAATTCATGAAACCTGCATCCATTACTATACACCAGAGTCAAAATAACAATCAAAACAATGGGTTTTTGCAGGTGAAAGTGCTCCAAAGCATCCGAAAATGTAACAATGGGCTGAAAAGATTATCGCCTGCGTATTTTGGGATGCGCATGGAATAATTTTTATCGACTATCTTGACAGAGGTTCATCATTATTGGATTGTTTGAAAAATGCCAAAAATCGGCTAAATTTAAAGAAGAAAACAATCTTTTATCATCACGACAATGCGCCTGTTTATTTAGGTGCATTTCGCCAGCCCCCCATTTCGAATTTTGGATCCAAAATAGTTTAAATCGTTTGTACCTCGTTTCTACCTGTTTGTACCTTCCTTATTTTCGTTTGTACCTGTTTTGTTTTTCAGATATTTTGAAATATCTAAAATGGGCATTTCCCCATTGTTCCTTGTTCATTCACCGTTAGTTGTACAAGCAAAATTGCACAAAATCGGGTTTGAACTGATTCCTCAACCACCGTATTCGCCAGACCTCTGGCCCCCCAGTGACTTCTACCTGTTTTTAAACCTAAAGAGATGGCTCACCGGTCACCGGTAAACGTTTTTACTCAAATGAGGAGCTCATAGCTGAAACTCGAAAATCGTTTGAAAATAGCTAGAAAATCGTTGGACTCGTTGTATCGACCTAAAAGGAAAGTATGTTGAGAAATTAAACCGAATTTGGCCAAAAAAATGTTTCCGTGTTTCATTATTCAGAGACTTCTCAGGCTGTCTTACTTCCTGAGATTTCCTACATTTTTCGGATTTCTTTAGATTTCCTTGGATTTTCTAAGATTTCTTAAAATTTTCTAGATTTTCTAAAATTTCTTCAGATTTTCCTTTACTTGTATATCTAATTTTTCTCAGCGAGTTGACTATTATTCCATAACCCCCCCCCCCATGACCAATGTCTAACTACGGCCCTGGTTCTACATGTTTTATTTCGTAATTATGATTAAAAGTTTGATAATCACATGATTTTTTTGTTAATAAGTTTTTCCCTATATGTGTCTTATTTATTACTACGATTAAATAATACAAAATAGGAAAACGCTGTAGATTTACCGTGTTTTAATTAATTTTTATAGTTTCAAAATCATGGTACCATGCTTGTAATCATAACGTATTGCTTCAACGTGCTTGTAATGATAACGTATTTTGTTAGTGATTGAGTTTCTTGAAGTTTGATTGTGATTTAAAATTTATATATTCATTTAAAAGTTAACATGGCGAATGCTAAAAGTAGCGCAGAAATTGAAGCTGCAGAGTTTGTGGAGAATACACCGATTCCAGAAGAATATAGAGATGGTGTGAAAGAATTTGTATCAAAAATAATCTCCCATCCTGCATTTAATAATACAGAGTAAGCAATATCTTTTACTAATGCCCGATTTCTTCACTTTGAGATATCTATCGGATAAGTTTAAGTATAAGTATAACCAATCAAATTTTTGATTTGCTATTTTGAATTTGAATTGCGGTTTTCTGATTGGTCACTTGATTAATTTGATTGGTTATACTTTTACTTATACTTATCCGATAGATATCTCAAGGTGAAGAAACCGGGCATAATACAGTTAATACTGTAATTTAAAATTCTGTTAGGTATAAATGGTCTTTGGCAGACTTCGAACTTGGGAGTCGTTTGGGTCGAGGAAAATTTGGACGTGTTTTTATGGCTCGGGAAAAGCAAACAGGATATCCGGTGGCTATGAAGACATTAGAAAAACATGAAATTGTTAAGGGTCATCATGAAAGACAAGTTCTTAGAGAAATCGAAATTCAATCCCGTTTGAAGTAAGTTTTGGGCTTTCGATAATTTTTTTTGCTAAAATAATAACATTTTTAGGCACCCAAATGTTCTCGAGTTAATGACTTGGTTTCATGACGAATACAGGATATACTTGGTTGTGGAATTTGCAGCCAAAGGTGAATTATATAAACATTTTATGTTTTGAATTTTTAGTGGGTAATCCACCTTTCGAAAGTAAAACAAGTGACGAAACTTATTCAAGGATTCGAAAAATTGACATCAAATTTCCTCCAAATGTATCACCAGGAGCCATGGATTTGATTTCTACTTTATTACGAAAAACACCAGAAAACAGGCTTACATTAGAAGATGTCATGAAACATTCTTGGACCATTTCAAACATGTATAGGTTTTGATGAGGATATTACGTTTTATTAAATAAATTATAATATTAGAGTTAAAGGAAATAAATAAAACAATAATCTTTCAAGCTTTTGGGAATGTGATGTTCCCTTTGTCAAGAATATAGTGATAATCAATATATTTGATTATATTAATTATCAATATGTTCTTGACAAAGGGAACATCACATTCCCGAAAGCTTGAAAGATTATTGTTTTATTTATATCCTTTAACTCTAATATTATAATTTATTTAATAAAATTTTTAAGAGTTAATATTACCTACTAATAATTTTTTATCACGTTTTATGCATGTTGAATTAATTTTGTGCTTGTATTTTTAAGATATAGTAGTGACAAATTATTGTTTTTATGAATTAGCTTTACTATAGTTTTCAAATAAAATATTCCATTTAATATAAGTTTTAATTGTTTCACAACTTAAAACCAATCAATCCCATAATCGAACTACACAGTGAAACCTAATAAGCCTAAACCATTTGGGACTGAAAAAATATTCCCCTTTAAATAGGTAGCAACCCTGCAATTGTGCTTAGTATTTATTTGGGAAAATAAAGCTTGTTCCAATGTTCAGGGGCTTGGGACTACGATGGAAAGTCTTGGGATTTTGCCATTTGATGATAAAATATTATTGGCAGTCGAAAAGAGAGGAAAACATGTTGGCAGTCGTTACCAAACATCCATTATAAAATTGATAATTTAGTTTATAGTTACCAGGTTAATTTTATCAATACTGATTGAACACATTATTACAAACAATAAAATACAATTGGCAGTCGGTTTAGAAGGTACGGAAAGGATCGCAGTCGGAAGAAACGTGTATGTAAAAGACATTTAATTAGGATATAAATGTACTAAGTTAGCAGACTAATTTTTTTATTACTGATTTTTTTCATCATTATAACTAATAAAATATTACAACTTGACAATAAATTGGCAAAAGTAGCCATCTTCATCATTTTGATATACAAAAAATGGAATTGTTGGGTCTCGAAAAGTCACCCGGTGTTGGCGGTGTTAACGTTAGGTCGTTTCTGGTTTAAAAAAAAATGATTACATTTTCGAAAAATTTTTGATTTTGATTTTTGAAAATAAAACAATTTGATTTTTTGGAGACTGACGTTGGTCCCATAAACCGGACTCAAGTGACCATTCGGAACTCCATAGTTTTATAATCCATTTCGGGGACCGCTTCCCAACTGGATGTGAATCCTAAATACTTCACTATTCGCCTCCTTGGCATTAACAGGTTCAATCAACAAAATGTTTTGTTAATTTTTTTTTCAGATTTATTTAAATCTAGCTTTGTTGACGGCTTGACAATGTGATTTATTAAAAGCTTAACCAATTAACAAACTTACCTACGGAGAAAGCAAATTACTTATTTGCAGTGTTTTATTACATCAGAACGTAAAAAACCTTTTCTTACCTAACTGCAGTTGGTGCATTTAAAGAAAAATGCATTTTTTCACAATTTCAAACTATTCACTGACTACATCACTGGAGAGAAAATTTTACTAACCTGACTTGCTGCTAAAACCCCCGAAGTTGGACCTACCTACAATAACAAAGAAAATATTTTGTTAATTATATAGGCCTACAAAATTTCACTTTTTAAAATTTTCCGGAAGTATTTTCATTTTTGCTTTATATTTTGATACGGTAAATTTAAATCTATTTTCTGTTTTGATTCATCAGCTTTTGTTTTGCATACATAGCTTATTGTATTTTAGTTGGGGTAAGTTCACATTAATGAGTTTGTCACAGTGTTGATAGCAGTTATGATTAAATTATTATACTGTCTACATCACAATAAAGTTGTTTAAATAATCCTTAGTATTTTTGTTAAATTTGTGGTGAATATGTATTTAAAAATTATAAAAAATCGATGAAAGATTTCGTAGAAACTGCTTATTTTGACTACTTTAAAGTGCAAGTGCGTAATTTGGACAAGCTGTGGGTGCCTAAAATTGTTGGTCAAAATTGTATTGTTAGTTTGAGACGTAATGGTGAAATGGAAAAAGAAATTCTTTGAAGTTCAAAACCTCGATGATCTGGCGAGAACCAAAATACCGGTCTAGGACATTTGAACGCGGCCGTTTGAACGCAGCCGTATAACGCAGAGACGCTTGACCGCAGAGACGTTTAAACGCAGGGACGTTTGACCGCTAGAACGTTTGAACGCAGGGAAGTTTGAACGCAGGACGTGTGAACGCGAGGACGTTTGAACGCGAGGACGTTTAAACGCGAGATATTAGATTTAATTGACCCCCCCTTTTATTATATTTCTTTTATTTGAGAAATCATCCGATGTAATTATTATTCGACGAATCAATATTCGATTCTTATTCGAGAAATCCCGAGATATTGATATTTTCATTGTATTTCTAGGACGAAACATAGTTTACCGGATCAGGACATATGTAAACTGCGCCAGCGGTCAATATTTTCTTGGTCGGTAGCTTAAGGACAAGTAGTAAATTGCGCCAACGGTTGGTGGGGTAGCTTAAGTATAGTAATACCCAAAGAGTGATGTACTTATTAGTAAAATTTATTTAAATATTATTATGGTGGATCCGTGTATTGCCATGGTTGTCTTTGGGGCGCTCCGAGTCGTTTTGCCAAAGACTAGCCTAATTAAAAATATCCCTGAAGACCGAAAGAACTCGCCAAAGGTGGAACTCGAAAAGGTGAAACTCGAAAATATAATAATTAAACATAATAGGGGAGGGGGTCAATTGCATCTAATTTCTCGAGTTTAAACGTCCCTGCGTTCAAACGTCTCTGCGTTCAAACGTCTCTGCGTTCAAACGGCCGAGTTCAAACGGCCGAGTTCAAACGGCCGCGTTCAAATGGCCGCGTTCAAATGTCCGGCTCCGCAAAATACCACAATGATGACTGTTATTTTTGCTTGATTGATGTAAATAGCATTAATTCAAATAACCGCAATAAATGGATTTAGCCTAATTTACCATCTGCCAAACGACCAACTTTATTAATAAGCCCAACTCAAGAGTCTGTAGTACCATTATTACCCTCACAATTGCAGCAACTACTTGCCAAATCGAAACTGACAACGGAGTATATTGAGTATAATATTGCACAGAAATTCCTTCGCGTAAGTAAGGAAAAAAGAAAATGTGGAATGTTTGATGAACTACAAATATGGCGGCTAGTTAATGATAAAAATTTTATTAAAACAATGAATAAAATCGAGTCCAATGCATGGAAATTATTTGTGTGAGTAATGAAAAACTTCCTTGGTAATACCACACTACAACGATTCGGTCCAACATATGCTATCTTGTCTGAAAGATCTTGGTTGCATCTGGACGATTTTTCTGTCAATTTCGGCCACTTTAGTGAAGAACAAGGTGAAAGGTTCCACCAAAAAATTCGTACCATGGAGGAACAATATAAGGGTAGATGGAACGTGCGTATGATGGCAGATTACTGCTAGTGTTTGAAAAGAACCTTCAAGGCAGGCCCGTAGCCAGGGGGTGGCAAGGTCGGGCAACGCCCGACCTTTTAAGGATTTTGCCCGACCTTTTAAAATAAAAATATGCAACAATAAATTTAAAAAAAATTTTCCCATTCATTCCACGTTGGTCCTTTTTGTATGAGAATTTTTTTAAATTTCAAATCGGTATATGCTTTCTACGAAGGCGTCCCAAGGCCACAAAGTAAAAAATAAATTTTAAGTATCAATTGCGACTTACAATTGTCAATTTACACTTCAAAGTCGCAATTGACGCTTCGAAGTCGCAATTAACACCTGCGCAATAATGCTTATTAGATACTACAATAAATATAATAGTAATTAGAAGTACAAAGTGTCAATTGCGACTTCTAAGTGTCAATTGCGACTTCGAAGTGTAAATTGACAATTGTAAGTCGCAATTGACACTTAAAATTTATTTTTTTACTTTAGAATTGAAAATTGAAAAATCGTCACAGTACCTACGAGCGACCTTGAGGGTTACGGTATCCCAGTGGCCATCAAAATTATAGATGATGTGTCCTTTGCATAAGCGTTTATTTTATCATTTTTCCTTGTACGCTACTACGCTAAGGTGAAATAAATATCGTAGTCAAAATACTATTTTTAAGTTTGCTTGCGGCTAGGCAATAATACGGAAATAATAAATTTTATAACTTTTCTTAAACCACGTTGACCTTGAAATATTAGAAAATTTTCGGCTGCGGCGCGAAAAATTTGACAAATCTTACTATCCGTTTGCCCTACCTTTACTTTCGGTTTAGCTACAGGCCTGCTTCAAGGATGTTATTTAAGAAAATCATTAAAAATATCAATTTTAGCTTCTTAATAAAAAAAGAATTCATAATTCTTCATAATGGTAAGTGTCTTAGTGTTTTTCTATAAAAGTATACGTATTCTATATCTCAAAAACTAAAGCTGATGGATGAAAATGGTTTTCATTTTTAGAGTCAGTATACCAAATACATAAAGAAAAGCTACTTATCCTTCCGGAAAAAAATCTTTGTATAGTTATGTGTTATCATTGCAGACGAGAACGGTTGTTGTCAAATTACCTTTATCACTGCAGTCCTTTTGCCTTATTCCTAGTGGTCAGTATAGCTTCTTCATCGTTCCTTCCAATAAACTTAAGTCACTCACAAACCCGAACACTTCACATTATTTTTCACTTGAGTATTAAAACAAAATTATTGACACAACACACTCCCGTTTCGCGAAAAACGAATTTCGCGTTTACGAACAAATCTCGTCTGAATTTTCTCCATACCTTCACTTAAGAGGTCTTACAAACAAATGACTGATATGAGTCCTATAGTGGCACTGCGCGTCATAATTCGTATGTCACTTTTTTTTGTTTCCTGTTTGCAATTTTAATCGATTATTGTCTATAAAGTTCCCCACTCCTTGGGCCCCTGGGTCGGCAGTCGTGCATTTTTATTGTAATCATCATTTTCAAATTAACAAAATAAAATATAACTCAAACTGGTAAAAATCGTACAGGTATTTTGTAATTTTTGACATTTTAGTGCAGATAAAATTTTCTCGGTTGCTGACAAATTTTCGCAACTTCTTGTAAATTTTGAGAAAATCCCTGATCGGTTTCAATATTTTTGTTCTGTGATTTTAATTAGCTTTCAAATGTCACATTTAGATACTTATTTTTTTTTAGATTCCTACCTGTAACGCAAAAATTAAATTTTAAGTATATTTACACCAATAAAAAATTAAAATACTTATGTCATTAATATAACAATAAAACCAAAGTTTCACAATCACCTACTAAAAAGTTCTAATAACCACGCAACTTAAAAAAAGGCTTTTTTTTCAATTTTAAAATAGCGTAAATCCTAAATTATCATACTTACATAAAATCTGCCTGCGCCAACCGATTTATTTCGTGAAACTGCATAAGAAACTGCCAAAAAAGGTTACGATTTAAGACTTTCAATTTTTGGGGTCAAAAAGTAGCAAGTGGTTGTTTTGCTAGCTTGATATCAAGCTGAGATTTCGGTGAAACGGGTGGAGCAACAAAATCGAAAATGCGGCCAAAAATTAGCACCAAAAAAGCACTAAATCCCCGACATGTTTTTTTTCCAAAATGGACATGGTTGGTTTTACTAGCTTGATCCCAAGCTGGTGTGGAGCACACAAATTGGAAATTCAGCAACAAATTAGCATCAAAAGAGCACTGAATCCCTGACATGTTTTATTTTTTCCCCGAAGTGGTCATTCCAGCTTGGCATACGTTAAAAAAGATGCCAAAAAAAGTTACAATTTAAACTTTCAATTTTTGGGGTCAAAAAGTAGCGAAATAATACCGAAATCCATCTGGACCATCAAAATTAAACTTCTTCTCATCGCTTTCCGTCATGTGGTCCTATTCGTTTGTCCATGCCATGTGCTCTCTGGTAAATTCTATTCTTGCGGCCTTGTGTTTAGAAGTTAACGGGGGTGTTTTAAGTTTCGTAGTAAACTTCATATCTGGAATTTCATGTAAAATTTGCCAAACTCTTTTGGCTGCAAAGAGAATAGCTAATTTAAAAATCTTAGAAAAAATTCAACGGCCTTTAATGACCCTACAGCCCAAAGAGAGGTTGATGCTGATAATAATTTTTTAACATGTTTTAACATGTTTAACATGTTAACCGCGCTTAGTGGATTTTTTTAAAAATATTTTACCAATTGCATTACCAATGATTTTTCTTCGTCTTTATGTTCTTTTTCTAAACAAAAATTAGAAAACGCCTAATTGATTAATTTCAATTTCAAAAAATAAAAAACTTAAGTTTTATTCAAATTAAATGTTGTTAAAAACGGACTAAGTAATTACAGACTAGGAGGTCAAATCAGCAGACAGGCCGCAGGCTTGCTAATAAGAAAATAAAACGTAATGTTAAAATTTGAATTAATTTAAAATTTAACATGCCAAAATCGACTGTAAAAAATAAAAAAAAAGGATGAGAAACAGCAAAATAAACATCGTTGAAATAACAGGACCGAATTCTAAAAGGAAATTTTAAAAAGAAAATATTACGTATATGCGGACAGAACTTGGATTATAATTCGGAATTCGAAAAACAAAATTTTTCCCTTTTTAACCTTTTATTGCTGGGGAGGGGGGGGGGGGAGATGAAAGTCGATAATTCCTTTCATATTAACATGTAGGTAGGTTTTTATTGAGCGATAATGTATTGAAGTTATTGAATGATCTATAACAGATTTCTCATTGATTAGTCATGATTAATTTATAGCCGGTTTTAAATAAAAGTCGATTACAATGGAAAATACTGCATTAGGTACGTACTTAAATACGGTGTAATTTTTTGTAAGGTATTGTTTTGAAAATGAACTGTAGCATTTATTTATATACACGAAAACCACCAATAAAGTAACATTATTTGCAATAAATTATATTAACATTAGTAGCCGGCAGACCAGTTTCATGTTGGTCACTGGGGCACCTCAAACAGTCGGTTGATGCCATCCAAGACCAAAGTATATATCTTAACACTTGCTACACTTGGCTTGGTGTCTTCTTTGATATAAATTTTATGTTTACGCTTTACTGACTGACTAAATGTGTATATTTTGTTTACGAATAACGGAAAGAAAAAATTTGTTTTATTGTAATAATCGGTTCGACCACAACGACCAGTTTTAGTTTTGCCGTCTTCGAGAGGTTAACTTTAAGTCGTTGATTTAGTGAAAATATAGTAAACTTCTAAGTGTTTAATTAAAATGTGTTTACGATTGTTATTTTTATTAATGTTATTAATTGTTAATATCAGTGGTTTGCGTTCATCTTCCTATTTGCAAAGTACAGTCAATGATCTTAATACTAGATTAGGTGATGTTTCTACAAAACGAAGAATGGATTCGGTACGTCCCAGGATAACCAAACAATCCATGAGAAAAGGGGGTCCCGAAAATGTACCCCCATTATCTTTGACCAAAGGCGAATTAGCTGCACTTTATGAAGCTGCCCTGTCAAAAGAACAAGCAAATAAAAATCACGATAAGAACCCAATCTTCGATCATTCTTCATCTTACGTTCTCGATAAACCACTACATGATCACCATGATCCCCATGATCACACCAACACGGAAGAGGGTTATTACTATTATTATTACCCTCTCGAAAGCTTTATGGATGGACACAATCACCATCAGGTATGCTCATTTTAATATCTAACTTGTTTTAAAATACGCAAAAACTATTTATTTATTTTAAAATAATTTCTATAGGCAAAATAATAAATAGTAAAAAGGTCTGTGACCTAACCACTCAACCCGTGGTTGGCACCGGCGGCGTTTAAATAAATTAAATGTTAATCGAAAGTGGAATAATTTTGTATAAATATAATATTACGATTTGTTACTATTGAGATGTTACTTTACACTTTTAAACGTACTGACCTAGGTATAATCTTATAGTCAAGTTCTTCCTCGACTTTCTAAAATTAATAAAAATGGTACTTGCTAGTCACAATAATTATCAATCACACAAATTTACAGTAATTGCACTCATCAGTTAAACATAATTTGAGCCTATAAAATAAATTCAATATCATAAAATTAATTAATTATAGTTTTTAATAAAAAATTTAATAAGCTATGAAGATACAGTGAGATTTTTGTGCATTACTACGGAATTACTTTCTTAATTCGTTATTTTAATTCGGGAATAAATAAGGCGGCATTGTTTATATTTAATTATTCGCATTGTTTAATTTATTAAAATGTTCTCAAATGATGTTAATATTAATAACAATAGAATGTTGTAATTCATTTCCTGAGTTAAAAATTACTTTGATAACTCTTATTTTTATGATTTTTAAATTTGAGTGAAATTGAGTTAACTCGAAATTATCAAAATTTCCATTCAGTTTAAATGTTTTTTTTCTTATAAAAATGTAATATGCAGTATTTACTTAATGCGTAAGGTAGTATTCTATTATTTTCTTTACTTTTTTTCCAAATGTCTAGGGGGGGGGGATAATAAAATAAAATTATTGTTTTAACTCAGGACCAAATTACCGCTTGCGAGCAATGAGACTCTTCCAATTATTAAAAGAACATCCAAAATCACTTTACTCAAAATATAACGCAAACTCAAAATTGCGAAATCAAAGTTCTTGCGTCGTTCACCCGCTAAATAGATTCGAATTTATCTACAAGGCAGGAAAACAACAAAATTTTAAATATTTACAAATTTAGAAAAATAAAATATTTACAAAATTTATAAAAATTTGGAATTTTGGAAAGTTTATTTTATAAATTTAGACCCGAATATAGGTCTAAAATTACGGATGGGGTGCAGAAGGAAATTATTTTCACTGACAAAACACTACTGGGTAGCAGGTTATTTGCCCAAGAATATAGAGAGTCAGGTCATTTGAAATCTGTAATTTTGTACTTAACATTCATGATTCTATGGGCACTTGAATAATATTCTAGTAGGGTGGCAACCTTGCTAGATGCATATCCTCAATATATATTGAACTTGAGATTTCAAATCATAGTTTTTCGCTGATAAAAAAACTTATGAGTAGCAGGTTATATGCCCAGGAGTAGTCAGGCAGTAGTAACATTTTGATTACTTTTTCAATATAATAAATAGCTTTTCTAAGGTTCTTGGTGCCCAAAACAGAACCTTAAAAATATTAAATCAATTTTATCCAGATTAAGCTTCTCTAGTGACAAAAACATGATATGATTCAAGCACTGGTAACAAATTCTTTTAATAATTTTAAATTTTGTAACTTTACAAGAGCAGCCTCAGTGGCGTAGTTATACTTTTTGGTTGGGGTGGGCTCACATATGTAAGGTCAAGATTATAAAATGGCATACCAAGCCGAGTTTTCCGACGCCGCCTTCGCTACTTTCTTTATAATTATGTCTGTGGCATGCGTGTGAGCTGTGAAGTATTATTACAAACCTAGACGACCTACTACTTAATGTGGGCTTCCAACAACGGAATTATAATCACATAGCTTAGAAAAAGGCAGATTACACTTCAATGACTTCCCATTGCTTCACGAGGGAAGAAATGAAGGTTTTATTTTGTTTGGAATCGAACCGGATACTCAGTATTTGAAATGAGTACTAAAAATATATGTTGTGTAAAAGGGGATATTTTTCAAAAATTCCAAATAAAAGATAAATAAAATTTATTACCTTTAAAAATATCAGAACTAATAAATTGTTAAAAGATTTTGAACATCAGCATTTTTTAGCGGAAATAACGGGTCAAAAATGTACATTTACTGTAAACAGATGCATAATATTATATAACTTGAATTAGTTGTTAGAAATAAAAACAACATAAATGTTTAAATTTGCATTGTTATTAGCCACCCACTTACAGCAAAATTTAAGTCTAAGTATTTAAGCTTTTTACCAGACTATAAACACATACCACATAAACAAAACGTTACTGCTGTAGTTGTAATAAACAAGTTTAAATTCAGAAGCCAAAGTTGAAACAATAAATTTAACAGTTTAAAATGTACTTTATAAATAAAGTACATTTTATGACATTGTAATTTTTCTTGTCAAGTTATAAACTCTCCATAAAAAGATCAACAACTTTTTGCTTAATATTGCAATAATAAAATACATAATTTTTAATTATTTAATTCATAATTTACATTTAGATAAAAATTTTTAATTTAATGTATTAATAGTTTATTTTAATTATTTGTAGCTTTGAAAATGAGTCAGTTAAGACACGAAACGTTGGACAATTGATATTGATATTGTTACAAATATAGACCTCATACTCAACAAAAACTTCTAATTAATTTAATAAAGGTCAACTATAATTTAATATTTAATATAATTTTTAAATTCTTAAAATTTCATGTATTGCAAAAATTATTTACTTATTTGTTAATAAATGTTAATAAAATTGTAAATTATGTACTTTAATCGTGTCTTTCGCGTCTTTTTGTTTAATACAGTTTTCAACTGATAGTTGCATGAAAAATGCTCAAACAAATCCTATTGGCTTAATGTAAAACCTTTTAATTATAAAAAGTCAGAAATTAAATATGTAAAACGGTCGCGATCAAACGGTCGCGATCAAACGATCGCGATCAAACGATCGCGATCAAACGGTCGTGATCTAACGGTCGCGTGCAAATGTCTTAGACCGCCAGGCGGGGTCAGATCTCAAGAGTATCCTCAAATGTTCATGAAGTAAACCTAAAATAAAAAAAAATACATAAGATATATTACTATAAACGGGGAAGGGGGGGGAGGTAATACCTACCAGTGCAATATAATCACTGTTGGAAAACCAATAAATGTAAATTAGAAAAAAATGGAATCAAGGAGCAGTGGCATGCACAGTCTTAGCCGTCAAAACGTACCAGTACAAATTTTTTCTGGAAACTACCTAAGAAAATAACTAATTACTTGAGCGGCAGTGGACTTATAATTAAACTTGAACATACAAATGTTCTAGTTCTTGGTCAAAAATAAGTGGGTAACTAAATTTTTTTTGGCAGATACACGGTTCTACCCTGAGGTAGACAAATTTAGTATTAGGTTACATGAAGCTATGCCATACTTATACATAAGACCAGGACTGCATAAGATATCCTTTCCAGCCAACATTCTTAATTTAGATTTGCGGTCACAGTAAATGGACACTAAGTGATTGTCGACCACTATAGTGGAATTGTGCGACTTTCGATTCGATTAACGAGCGGAAATTCCAAGTTTGAATTTTGGAAATTCCAATTTTTCTTAGCTTGAGTACCAGTGTGTCAAAGCCAAAAACTGATTGCCCATTTATATATTATTGTTTTGGCCAATTTACAAGAAGTCAAGGTCAGAAAAGCTTTATAATGTGATAAGAGAAATTATTATAAGATCGATATTATTAAATTCTTGTTGAAGAACTTCCTGCTTGAAAACGTGTTTTACAAGTGGAATGAGTTTTTTTGTTTGCTTTATAGAATTGCATTATTAGCTGATTCTTTGCGGATGATATTTTCGTTTACCTAATTAAATCTATATTTTTGATTTGTAAATTAAATATTTTAAACTTAAATTTATCTATGTATGTATGTCTCTGGAATTTTTGTAAATTTCTCTTTTCTATAAGTATTTTTACTCGAATTTGATTGCAGACTATTAAGATTGATTCTCATGTATAAAAACTACGTATGTTGTCAGTTTTTGGCATTTAATAGATGAATTTCACTCTAATTATTTACACATTTAATAACATTATGGCATGCCATTGCGAGTTGGTTAAAGCTTTCCCGAATCATGGAATAATTTTCCCATCAACCTGCTGCTCTTGCCTTCGCATCATTAAATAATGCCATAGAAATAATAGATTTAAATAATTTTTTAAAGGATGTATAGGAATGACATGTAAAATAATAAATAAATTAATTTATGATGCTCCTCGAAAACAGAAAATATTTTTAATTTCTATAATTTTTATTGGATTGCGTTGTTCCCAGCAAAGTTTACACTATTTGAAGTACCCTATATATAACTATGATAAACCATAAATTATAAAATAAAAATTATATTACACCACATGTTTTATAATACCATGTGCTTGGAATTTTTAAATCATTGCAAAAAAGCAAAAATTGGCAATTAGATGGGACAAATTCGGAAAGAAGATCTTTAAATAACTAGCGGTACCCAATATCGAAGTTTAAAATGGCAAAAAACTGTAATAACGTGATATAAAACTACAGTTAAAAAATACTTTAGAATTATTTGTAAGTATTTATTTTAATAATTAATATCAGTGGTCATTTCTTGTCCTATTTATTCGTTTAATAATATGAAAAGTACCAAACATTAGTAACGTAAATAGTCCATTAATTGCACTTCCGTAAAACGAATTTATTATTTGGACTTATTTAGGTATGCACTATGTAATTATAAAACAAAATAAATTAATTACCAAATGTAAGTGACAAATTAATTTTACAGTTCTTATTCCGAAGTTTAGGGGTAATTAATTTCTTAATTACAAATTCATTTAAATTTTTCCATGGAGACTCCGTTTTGTCATGTAGATGGTTTATTAGGTATCACAAGGGAATAATTAATCAAAAAATTAATTGTTGCAAAAATATCAGATAATTTGTAACAATTTTCTGTTCTGTTAAATATTCAGTTTTCAAAAGCGAATTTATAGTGTAACGTATTCTAAAGTGCAATAATTTAAAAAAAATGTAACTTTTATTTAAACAAAAAATTATAACATGACTTTCATATTATCCGTTTGAAACATCTAAGCGCAGTTCACCAAGTTCATAACCCAGACAACAATTAATATTATACAAAGTGCTTGTTTAATAATTACCTGTTACAATGATTACGAAAGTGAATGTAAAATAAAAATATAGAAGCATCTTTTCATGTAACCTACATTTCCTAATAATTTACAAATTAACCGATGTACTTTTCTTTAAGATACATATTTAGTTTCCGCTATCTAAAGCAATAACAAAAATTAAAAATAAATAAACCGATTGAATTATAAAAGCACTAAAATAATTTAAATAAAAATATTTAAATTTAATATAATTTGTTAAGTAATTTAAGTAATTACGAACAGGAGTAGAAGAAAATACTTGTAGAATTTTATAGGTGACATTAAAATAAATCAATATAGACTATGGATAAATTTCAAATTTTTAATTAATTTTGAAAATCGATATTCAAGTTTCGATTTTTTTCACGTAAGAAACACGTAGGTGTATAAAGTGCTTGGCTCCATTCTGATGACGTAGATACTTTACGTTACTGTTACGTCGTCGAGTACGTGTACCCGACGTAAATAGTTGCACCAAGTTCTTTCAATAAGCAGAGCCGGCTTAAGACTCTCGTTTTTCTGAATGTCAGATTTTCGATTACAATCTTAAATTATATACAGTAACATAACCCAGTATGAGTAGCAAAGTGTAAAACGTCAGCTACTAAAATCTACTAAAACAGCTACTAAAACTAATCGTTAAGTTCAAATCCTAAAAAACGTTTTGTTCAATAAAAATAAAAAGTTTATGTGCGTCGACTGTTATCCGGAATCCCCGGTTTGACCCTGTACGATAAAAACTTTATTCTGACCGTCTTCCCTCGGCAGGAAATGGCAAACCACTGAGGTATTTGCTAAGCGGTACGCGACAACTCGGCTCTGGACAACTCGGCACCGGGAAAACTCGGCACCGGACAATTCGGCACCGGACAACTCGGCACCGGACAATTCGGCACCGGGCAAACTCGGCACTGGACAACTCGGCACCGGGAAAACTCGGCACCGGGCCAACTCGGCACCGAAACTAGCGTGTTCCGTCTTACGAAACTTTTCCACTCTTTCATTACGTATCCATGACACCTTTAACTATCCATCAGCCACCATGACACGAAAACGTTATGAGGACGCAGATGACCGTATCCTTAACAAAGTTTCGAACTATGAGCCAGCAAATATGTGGGAATATTTGCGTGGTTTATCCCACAATTATGTTATGGATTAATTAATAAATATGTAATTTCTTTAAATAAATCTTAACTTTTTGGATTTAAAATTTTTTGTGATAGCTAAAAACATGAAAGGTGGTAGGTTTTCCAAAAATGTGACGGAACCTTTGCTACCTTTAAAAATCGACATAAAATAAAAATAATAACAATTATTGATAGTGATTAAAATATTAATCCCAAATAAACTTGGATGAAATATAACACAATTTTCACAAAAAAATTGATCAACTACAACGTCCAAATATAAATAAAAAATTTGTAAGTTTTCTGAAGATCGCTAATTCAATAATGTATAATGTGCATGTTATCATTGTTGATAATAATTCTTGTTGAAATTTAAAATTTTTAAAGTGAATTAACATGCCACCTTTCGAAAATTATTACAAAACAATTTAAATCCCATTATAGCATAATTGAACCGTAACACCCCAGTCTCGGTGCCGAGATGTCCGGTGCCGAGTTGTCCAGTGCCGAGTTTGCCCGGTGCCGAGTTTTCTCGGTGCCGAGTTTTCTCGGTGCCGAGTTGTCCGGTGCCGAATTGTCCGGTGCCGAGTTGTCCGGTGCCGAGTTGTCCGGTGCCGAATTGTCCGGTGCCGAGTTTTCCCGGTGCCGAGTTGTCCTGTGCCGAGTTGTCCAGAGCCGAGTTGTCCGTGTCCGTTGCTAAGAGATCCCTTCTGAAAAGAAGTGAGAGTGAGGTCAGATAACACAGAGCTCAAGCTGAATTTAAAAAATTGTAAATATTGAAATAGTGGTCAACATGGGTCCCTACGTCCTGCTTTCGCAATATACCTGATGGTAATCTCCTTTCGAAAAATAAAAACATTTGCATTCATCGACGAATAACTTTCAAAAGTCTGTACAGGTAATCTGGGAATAAACTAACTTGTATTCGCAGAATTCAAGCATTCTCAAAAATTCTCAAGAATATCCAAAAATTCTCAGATTCCCCAAAAATTTTCAGTTTGTGATTTCTGAAGGACAGAATGAGAATATTTTTAAACCAGATACTCGATCAGCCCATTATTTTGCCTCCCACGCAATGCGTGTCTGTAACGAACGTTTACAGGTGCACACATTTGTTGTGGATTTTCTAATTATTTGGTAACTCCCCTACACAACGTTCCCTGCTTTTGAATAGATTTTCGTATTGAAGTCATTGCAGTTTTGAATGTTTCAGTTTATTTCAAGGAACTGAGATGAGAACACTTTACATATTTGTATTGTTGTTTTGGACACTTCTCAAATGAAAGAAAACGCTAAATTAAACAAAAGAGAGAATTCTGTCTCAAATATGTCTTGATGTCTTGAGGGGTGCCCAAACAATTTCTAAAAATCGGGGCAGGGAAGTTTGTGGAAAACGTCAAATTTATTTAAAACATTATTTTTTAATGAAGCCAAAATGAATTTAGGTAATTTCTATAAAACGTGTAGGTCCAGTTAATCTCTTACACTCAATGCGGCCTTTAGACCGCATAACCTAGAAAATCGAGTTTATCAATATTTTACAAATATTACTTGCGACTTGGACAAGTTGCCAATATTGGTGTAACATACATATTAAATTCCAAGTCACAAGCAATGTTAGTAAAGAAATGCTAAACTTTATTTTAATAATTATGCGACTTCAAGGCCGCATTGAGTCTAATAAGTTAATTAGACTAACAGGTTTTTATAGATATTACCAAAATACTTATAAAATTTTGAAAATTATATTAAAATGCATCCCGAATGAATTTTGGTAATTTCGAAAACTTTTCGACGGGTGCCTTCCGGGCACCCCCGTAGTTGGCGCCCCTGTTTAATTATATAATTATTATGAGTTAAATGAAATTGAAAATCTTACATTTTAAAACATGTTTACATTTTACAGTTCCACTTTTTAATTGTTTAGAAATTGCGTACATTAAAATATACTTAATTAATTTTTTTTGTTTAAATTTATAATTTTAAACATATTCAAAATTAGCAATGTACTAATAAATGAGTACCTAATTTAAAAAATTTAAAACATTAATTTTAATTATTTTTCTAAGAGAGTACTTCTTCGTTTTTTATATATGATGTTAATTTTTTAGTAATTGAACGACATGTTTTGTATAAATATTTAGTTATACGTTCTCAGGTTTATTACAGAAATAGTACCTACAATAAAAATTCATTTTAATGTTCAAATATTTAAGTAAAAAAAGGATAAAATTTTAATATTAATTTTAATTAAAATATTAATTTGGCATCAATAGCTTGTACATGTTTTTGTACTGAGCATTTCTTTTGTGTCAGCGCAGGTTACAAAATATCCTTAGTTATTATTTTGCACAGGAATTCTCGAAGTGGTTAACTCTTCGACCAAGAACTGCCAGAGACTTATTTGATACCAAGCTATAAAGAACCGTTTGTGTCATTAAGCGGGTCCTTATTTGGAGTTTGGACTAATTTTTACTGGGTCCAGTGAACAAATAATCCACAAAGCTTATAAACATGTCATATCTTGATTTGATTTTTAAGGGGACACCAAAGTATTTCCAATTTTACATTTTACTAACAATGGCTTAAAAACTTTTGATTTTCAATTATTTAGAAAGTTAAAAAAAAAACTGAATTAATTGTATGCTGAAAAACAAATATTTCTCATGTTGTTAGGACTGCACAAAATTAAGGGGTCAGACTACAGTCAAATTAAAAAATATCTAAATCAGTTTTTTGGTTAAATGTTTATTTAGAAAATACTATTATAAATTTTGCAATTTTTCAACTTTAAAATTAATAAAATCGCATTTATACTTATTTTGAAATTAATACCCAAAGTTTACACTATTTTAAAACTGGTCACTGTAGTCTAACCCCTTAATATATTTTTCGTTTTTGATGATTTTTAGAAATGATAATTAAAAATTTTTAATAAATTCATGTTGTTTTTAAATACAAAAAAAAGAGAAGAAGAAGACTACTTTAAATTAAGTCTTTCTGGTTTAACTCGAAAAATATAGATTAGAATATAAATTTAGGAAAATTTCATATAAAACCCGTATAAAATAATCGAATTATGAGATTCTTCTTTTTCTTCCACTTTAGGCTAGGATTGCTCCTGTTTGCCTTGACTTCGGGGTTCTAAGAGAAGCTTATATGCTAAGCATATTTAATTGTTTTACATCTGAGGTAGCTTGCTCGGCTCGCCTCAGATGTGCCTGTAACCCTGGATTTTTGTTGATGAGGGCAAATCATCAACCCAGGGGGACCGCCGGCTTTACGTGCCCTCCGAAGCACGGAGATTTTTTATGAGATTCAAAAGATGAATAATTGGTAGTCAAATTCTATTACAAATTTTTAACATTCGACAACAAACTGATCTCTCTATGGAAGAACTATACAAGATCACTCTTCGATACAAAACCAATCATATTACTTACTTAGAGAAAAAGGACTCTTACTTTCTAGATCACCAGAAGCTTAATTTCAAATCAGGCGATTTATTTCAAGTTTTTAATTATTTTAATAATAATATTTGCATTGTGTTTTTACTAATCCAAGTCTGACGACAGAGGGGGGTCGGGGTGATTCCCCGGACACAGAGTTTTTATTTTTTTAAGACAAATTTTTTATTATCTGACACGAAGTAATCGCTTGTATCTAACAGGGGGGGGGGAGCGTAGGTTACTTTTTGGAATTTCTCTCGACGGTTCTATATATGTATCATCAGCTGCACGTTGTATTGTATACTTCTAGTGTGTTACTTTACTTTAAAAAAAATAATTTAATTTTTATAACTTTAACTCAAAATATTTCAATTAAAAATATTATTTTAAAATTTAGTTTAAAACGCCCGGGGAATGTAATTATTATATTACACTGTTAAAAAAGCGGAACACTTACATATATTTGATCATTAATACCATTAAGCAGCTCTGGTAGTTCTAATAGTGTTATAGAAATTTAATCGCTTATAATGCTGACCAAACAAGAAAATTAAAGCATAGTAACTTAATTTACATCTTTAGCTATCATTATATTATATGCCTATCGGTAAATTACTACCTACAGTTAAAGCAAAGCAGACACCGGTTGCAAAGCTAGGATTTTAACAAACATTTTATTTTACCAAAAAGTATTTCACATACCTGTTTTGCTTTTGGTTATCTTTAGTTAAAAATAAATAATAAATATAATTAAATTATTTTATTATATAAATATTAGTTATTATTTAATATTATTTATATAAATAATAAAAACAATTAATTAATTAAAAAAAGAAAAATCAGAAATTTAAATTTAAATAAAATTTGTAAATAAAAAATGAATGGAATAATAAATAAAAAGTAAAATTAATAAACAGTATTAACACTTAAATCTACTAATTGAACGACAAAATAAACAGGTTTCTCTGTAAGAAGAAACTTTGTTTACAATAATTGAAAATTCTAGTTATACTGCTGGTTGTGACATTTTAATGATAAAAAAGTAGACAAAATATTGTGAAATATTGTATTATCAAAATAATTTTTTATTAAAATTAAAATATTTTTTTAATTATTTTTCAATTAATTTTATTAAAAATAAAATCTATCTAAATCAGATCAATCTGAATTACATCTTTTTACTTTATCATCAAAAAAAGAGTTGAGATGTTGACGAATTTAGACATTTTAGGATCCCAGATGCGGAAAATTATCAAATCCAAAAAAATTCTGTATGTACATATGTACGGATGTATGTATGTAGTCAAATTTTACCTCAAAAAGAATTGGGAATATTTTAACAAAATTTCGTTTTTAGTATACTAGATAAATATTGAGGCTTAGAGCTGATTAAATTTTGATTAAAATCGGTACACGGAAAGTTTTTTCAATTCAAATGTGGGATTGGAAAAAATTTGTCCCGCGGGTATTTCGTGCGTGGGACGGATTGGGACAAAGTTATTCTATCCACAGGAGATGGAATACAAATTCAGTTCCGTTCGGGATTGTATATCAATTCAGCCCATCTAGAGACAGAATACCAATTTAGTTCTGCGCGGGACGGAATACCAATGCAGCTCTACATGGGACGAAATATCAGTTATGCTTTAAACCGGTGTAGGACCGCCTGGGACATGTGGGACAAAACAAGAAAAAGTAGTCTCGCATTTTTCTCTAATGCAAACTCATTCTGATGGCAATACTTTTCGATTTGAGCAAACTACCGGTTTCCTGGTAACATGCAGGCGCTTTTCGAAATAAACCCGTTTGATAGAGGCTCTACACAAGCTCTTGATGATTAATACACTAACAAAATTTGTTTCATACAGTTTATATCTTCTTTAAATATTTTAATGTTATTTTTGAAAATTGCTGTTTATTTTTTTTATTGCACGAATTAGTTTTAATTTTTTTTACAGGATGATCACGATCCAGCACATGCTCTTGATAACCATCTAGCTCAATATCATTCTCATACACATCAGGTAAGTTTTCAATTTTTTAAAAAGTATAAAGAAAGTAGTCTAATGTCAACACAATTCAAACAACTGCCGATGTAAAAAAATTATCTGTGGAAAAATTTAAGTACCTAATACAATTTGGTACCTGATCTTGATTCCCCCCATCAGAAATATTCTTGATCTAAACTATCTTTATGTTCTTTTTTGGGGGAGGGAAATTGATTTTAAGTTCTAGTTTTATTTTGTTGTTACAGCATAACGTGCATATTTCGTCGACCAAAGGTCCAATCGATACGGATAAGAAAAAGCAGATGGAACCGCTATTTGTAGCTGTATCCAGTTTTATTGGAATGGCCATAATGTTCATACTATCGATAATATTTTTACCCAAATTTGGAGTACTCAAATCTCGTGGATCCAGCACTGGTGATATTACAAGCTTAACGGATCTAGTCTTCAGAGCAATACATGGAGATAACTGCTCGGAACGTTTAGCATGCGAACTTGGCAAGCGAGCTAAACCACTGAGAATCCAAAACAACCGATTTATTAAGTTAGTACATATTCTACAAACAATTTTTAGCTTTTTATTAAGTATTAATAGCTCTCACTTTCAATGAAATTATATTCTTCCGGCAGTGGCGTAACTACACCTGAAAATTTTTACCTAAAATCCTATAAGGACGCGGCAGGGCAAACTTGAAATTCTAAAGTTTGTATTGTATATCTTTTATGCAGTTTGGAGATACTTGGAGCGGGTCCCCCCCTCTTAGTTACGCCACTGTCTTTTGGTATTTTTTTGTAGGAAAATATAAAAATTGTGTTTAATTTTGGATAAATTAGATTTATTAATATCTGTTTGATTTTTAACAGATTATTAAAACGGATGTCTCCAGCTTCTCTTGGATGGTATGTTGATGGAATGACAAAATATTCTCGAAAAAATCTCACATGTGCTAGCATTCAATGTATACCAAAAAACGCAACAAAACAAAAGCCGACTGTTAAAAAATAACGAAAATATTGATGAATTTGGACAACGCTTTGTATATTATAAGTAATTTATTGTAGTTGTAGATATTGAACCAAAATAAACTAAAATTTTAAGTGACTGATCAAAACTGCTTTTAAATAGTAGAAATTAATATACGTTTTATTATGGGTATGTTTGTATGTGAGTAGGTATGTATGTGGTATGTATGTGCCAACATATTATGTTGGCAAATTTACTGTAATTTAGGTATTTATTTGAGAAGTTTTAATTCTTAATATCTAGAGTACAAAAATAGTTAATTATAATAATTTAATTACATATTGCAGCGATCATGAAAAATTGTGTTTGAAATTATTTTTTTTAATTGAGTCGAAGGAGTTAATTTTTAAATTAAGTTTAATTAATTTTTACAAAGCGCTTTCTGATACAATTTCCATGACTGCTACTGTATGTACTATTAACATTAGTTAAGTATGCAACACGGGAGACACTCGTGCATTTTCCACAATGTTCTGCATTCAACAGGTCTGTATTTGAACAGCTATATCGCTTATCTAATGTCCGCCTTCCACTGCGAAAGAGTAATGAGCAAGAAATAGATGAGCAGAACGAAATTAAATAGTTTTGGCCTTCCACTAAGAAAAAGTTTCACAGAAAACTAATATTTGCCTTCCATTACCAGAGGACTTGTGAGTGAGCGGAGTGAGCCAGGTGAGAAATGAGGTGGGTCAGATGAGCGACTTTTTCGTGTTCCATTATCAGCGAGCTTTGCGGAAGAAAAGTCAAAAATCAGTTATTGATTGAAGTTTCCTTACTTAGAATACTTTCAGTTATTGCGAGACAACCACAAACGTGGTAAACCTTGGTTTGTCGTCCACATCTTATCCAAAATCCAGAAGAGATATCTTTTTGATTTACGTGGATTTCTGGATCAACCTGACCCCTACTCGATTTTATGTATTCAAAAATAGGATTGATTACTTACATGGTTAGCGACTTGTCTTTTTTTTATTTCAGAGATAAGTCTGTGGAATAGACTGGTTTTCAAAAAGGTTTTAGCGCATTGGAGATTGGACTACTTTTTTACAATTGGGATATTAATTGAAAAGGCAACAGAATACAGATTTGTAACATAAAAGGCTCTTATTTACATTATCAGACAGCGTTTAATCAAGAGGTAAATTTGTCGAAAAAATTTTGTATATATAGGACTCGGAATTCCAGCGATTTTCATGAAATTTCAAGGATTTCCAAAGATTTCTACGAAATTCTAAAAATTTTCTCAGAATCATCCCAAAGAATTTCAGTGATTTCCAAAGAGTTCCAGTGATTTCTAAACAGTTTCAAAGATTCCAAGAGCTTCAAAGATTCTCAAGATTTCCAAAATATTTCAATGATTTCCAAAGAAATTACAAACAAGTGTTGTAAGTGTAAAGTGTAAACCATAATGTAGGAAAAACAGGACTGTTTAGGCTGCAGGCAAACCCTCAATTTTCTAGTTGCGCTACTGACTTGATATCTCATTTGAAAGTTGGTTTTATTATCAGAACAAACATAATATGAAGTGGGGTAATAAAACCGATGGCGTTATATCAATGACGGTTTTAACTTGATCCACACAGCAAATGATCCCAATCGGTTCAATTTCTACAATTAAAAGATGCTCCAACCTCCAGATCAGAGAACCGCCCCTTTTGGGACAATTGACCGCTGTAAAAACACTGCCGTTATAACCTGGAATTTTAACCTTCTTTTATTTTACCCTCGGTAAAAATTCCTTAGCGAAATTTTATCAACGGTAAATATTCCCTAGAGAAATTTTACCCCCAGTAAAAATGATTAAGGGGTAAAATTTAGTGAATTTTTACCCCCTTAAGAAATTTTATAGGTAAATAAGAGTTTTTATATCTGTTTATGTATTAAATTTCATAATATTTTACTGCGAAATGCTAAAATATCTTCCTTAGATATTCGAAGAATAAAATAGGATAATACAAAATTTATGTAAAAATTACATTTTCTTACTTCTTTTTACCGAAACTTCAATTTCCATTTTTATGGTTCACATATTTTGCCAGATTTTTGTAATTAGGTTCATCGCAAAGGTGCATTGAACTTGGAAACTTTAGCTATGCAGGATTTTTTGAAATTTGAGTAAACGAATATACATACATACAAATTATAACGGCTCCTAAAAGTGCTGCAGTGAAAATCATCTCAACATCTGTTGTCCAAATTGCATTTTTGTTCATTTTCGTGATCTTCATATAATTCTCAACACCAGAAAACAGATCAACTCTTGTTTTTGAGTTTTCATAAATTCAGTAATTATAGCTTTCGTACTTCGTTGTGCTGATTTTCACTTCCGGTAATGCATAAACATATGCATCTAAAAAAACAGTTACCATCTGCGTTGACGTCTACAGTGTGAGGCAAAAGTCCAAGCTTCTGACAAAGTCGTTTTTGACAAATATTATTTATGGGACAGAAATAAAATTTAGATTTTTCCATAATGCAATTCATTTCTTCCACAGATGATTCATGTTCTTCATTTTCGCCATTTTTTTCTTGAGATCCGTTGTCATGGTAATGTTTTAAATTACCGATAGGATATCCTTTTTTCAAAGATTTTCCCACTTTCGACCGTAAAATGCAGTTGCCATTGCTCAGAATTTTCTTAATGGCTTATGGTCCTGTGCTTGCTTTTGCCCAACCACCTTTGCGATCATCTCGTCCACAATTTCGTACCAGTACCGATTCTCCAACTTTAAATTTCACTGCATTTGCACGGCGCTTATCATAAGAAGTTTTTTGCTTATTTTATTTATTTTTATTCTTCCAAAATCTGAGGAAGATATTTTAGCATTTCAGAATAAAATGTAATCGAATTTGATACATAAACAGTAATAAAAATTCTAATTTACCTATAAAATTTCTTAAAAGTGTAAAACCTCACTGAGGTTATTTTGAACTCTTTTACCCCACGGTAAAAATGCTCTAAGGAAATTTTACCCCCAGTAAAAAATTATTAGGGAGTAAAATTTCACCAAGGAATTTTTACCGGCGGGTAAAATTTCATTGGGGTAAATATTCCCGGTTACACCGGAACAAAATCCCATAAACCAAAATACTACGAATAAATTTATTCTCATGTTAATTGATGTGGAATTCAATAAATTTTGAAAGGAGCCATTTCTACGCCGCCGCCGGCATCTGATGCGGGGACTATTTGACGCGAAAAGTTTAAATACACAGATCTCTAGTCTCTTATTCATTAAAAACATCCCCTAAGCCGCCAGAAGTTTTTAAGCTCTTACACTCATTAAAAACTTGCTCCAAGCCATCAAAAGTCGAAAATTACGGATTCAAATTTCATCACTGTAAAATTAAATTATTAAAAAAAAATTTACCTTAATTATATAAATCTATTATAATTAGTTAATGAAATTAATTAATAAATAAAACCTCAAATCAAATTGCAAGATTGAACTGTTCTGCATCATAAGAGACCAATTTTCAAATGAACTAAGGCATCGGCTCAAATAATTTGTTTCACTTTGGGGAAAAGCCATTATAAATTTGAGATAAATCACTTAATTAAAGCAATCAAAAGTAAACTTACCGATATAACTTATAGCTAAATATTGCCATATTATTATTAACCATAGTAACCATTTTCCAATCAAATTTTATTTCGGTTTGGTGAAAAACCACTCAAATGGTGATTTATCCGTAAATTTCAATATCTAGTTTCATTTCGTTTGGTTAGCACTATTGTCCAGGTAATCTTTTATTCAGTAACCCAGTCAATGCGTATACATACAGTTACTCGCAAACATAGTAGGACTCACCTACGTTATAACAATATAAACTGTATACCTCTTGAAAACTTTTTTGTTACAATATAAAAATCGCTTTTACAGCAATATTTATCAGACAGATTTTTGTTTCCATTTCATTGCACCGTTTCTGAGATAAGGTTCAACTTCAAAAAGGTTCTGTACGATACATTAAAAATTGCTATCTGTATCTCAGAAACGGTACAACAAAATAAAAAATGTGCAGACATTTTTTGTTGTAAATTTCATTTCCTTCATTTTTGTTTATATACATTTTTTTATTTAGTTACCGTTTCTGAGATAGGAGATACAGATAGCCATTTTTGTGTACCGTAACAACTTTTTTAAGTTTCTGCTGTATCTTGTATCCCAGAAACGGTGCATAGAAATAAAAATGTGTACATAAACAAAAATGAAGGGAATGAAATATGCAACAAAAAAGCGATTTTTCCACATACCGACATATATGTAGATGCATGCGCGTTGATGGATTACAGTAAAACAGAAAACTTGTGCACATACCGGGTGACCGGTGTTTGAATATAATATATTTAATATACTCAAGAGGGTTTTCCACTAAATATAAAAATTAAGTCATGATTTTACAAAAAAAAAATAGTGGATGAATTGACTTGAAATTTGGATTCAAAGAAATAGTAGTTTCAATGTGACAAAGAATTATTTAAAATTTCTTTTCCGTTAATTCAAAGTTGCCAAGATAATCAATTATAAATATTTCTTAATGAAATTAAAATTAAATTTGGTATTAATAAATAATCAAAAATTAAGAAACTATGGTAACTTAATTATAATTAGAAGCAGCAATCTTACAAAAATTGATTCACTATCATGTGTCTGTTGCATAAATGCTGACCAGTGTTTAGAATTCCATTTAGTTAAATTGCATCAAAATGACTCAGATACTTACATATCTACATATTATATGGAATGCCAACTATCTGATAAAAAACATACACATAACTTTATTTATCAGAATAGAATATTTATTAAGAAAAACATCAATAAACTTATGTTTGAGAAACTATTTCTCCATAAACACTACATAAATAAATGAGTCTCTCTCTCTCTCTCTCGAGATAATACAATTTGGTAAAAAAAAGATAAGTTCTTAAACAATTCTAAAGAACTTAATCTTGAACAATATAATAAAAAAATATGTTTACTTGTGACTCACAATCACAATGGGCACAGTGGTTGAAACGTAACCTGCCCTTGCCGCAGTATCAACTGGTGAATAGGGGATTTGTCCCTGTAATAGTCCTTGACGGATCCCATAAGTAATTTTTAAACTTTTATTCAAAATTTAAAAACAAACCTATCACGTAAGTGGCAGGATCAAAAACATCGTCTGGTGGTGGACTTTCACAATATCATCAAATTATTTCTCCTTAAATATAAAACAAGCCTCTTTCGAGATAATACTATTTGGTAATAAAAAGAATAAGTTCTTAAACGATTCTAAAGAACCTAATCATGAACGATGAACAAAACGATACAAAATAATAAAAAAAAAATTAAAACTTGTGAATCACATAGTTAATCACGAATCACAATGGGCAAAATGATTGAAATGCAACCAGCCTTTGCTACGGTGTCGACTGGTGGATAGGGAGTAGTTTTGTCCTTGAAATAGTTAGCAGGAGCATGCATTATAAATTCCATGCAGCTTAGCTTCCTAGGAAGCTCCTCTTCGGGTCCTGTAAAAGACTCTTAAATTTTGAACAATAAATATTCAAAAACAAACCTATAATGTAAGTGGCAGGATCAAAAGCATCTTCTGGTGGTGGACTATGAGTTGACGGAAGCAACCAAGTGATACATGCACTTTTTTCGCAATACGGATCGGTTAGCAAACCGTGAATTTGAGCATAGTAAACATTATCATCAGCGTCAAGCATAGATACAACATCACCTACTTGGTAATAAATACCCTTTAAAATAAGAACCATTTATTACCACCACCTCTACCAACTACAAAACTAACCTTATAAAACAGAGAATCGCTTGTAACGGTTGTTGCGGTGTCCGAACAATATTTAACGGGAGTCTTCTTAAATAAAGATCTGCGTCCTTTACCTCTGGGTACCAAAACTTTAGGGGCCTTAACGTTAGCTTTAGTCTTATTAGCAACGTTAATCCTCGATTTCCTTAGAGACTTGAACGTAACTTTCGGTTTTACAACCTCTTTCGTAGCAGTTCTTTTAGTTTCGTTAACACACTTCAAACAAATGGAGCCCAAGCCATCTGCATTTTTCCATGATGCAGATTTCGTTGCTTTACATTTAAGGCAAACCATGTCTGATCTGGACGGCATTTTTATCGTAAGGGAATTTCAACTGTTCACTATATTTTAAGGTTGGAAGTGTTTGAATTTTTGTGTTTACAAAATTTAGAGGTAGGTGGCAATAGAAAATTTAATGTACAGGATGCACTCAAAGAGAAACAATATTTGATGAATTTATTAAATTTTATAAATTATTTTGTACAATGTATTCCTTCCATGCTTTATGATTTAATTTTTCAAAGTGAGAGCAGTGTGTTGCGATGTGTACCACATATTTTGTTAGCAATTGTAGTTCACGGTCGGTTCTGTATTCGGTATGGATGTATGGTTTTATATATAAACCATTTCTGGGGTTTAAGTAGAAGTTCGTTGAGACATCATCTACCATTAAAGTATTCATTTCGTTAAATTCTTTAAATTTGCGCCATATTACAGAAAGCGGCTTTACCTAAAAAATATTTGGTTAAGAAATAATTTTTGAAATTATTGTTAAATAATCTTACCAGTACATATCCTGTCACTGTCTTAGTAGAAACCATATCGGTTTCATTTAAGGTAAATAATATTCTGTAGCTTTTGTTTGACACCACATTTAATGCAATTAATTTTGAGTCTAGAACTTTTTGCTTGGTAGCAGACCATATCACTATGTTATAATATTGGAATGCAGCCGCTAAAAATGAATGCAAATAAGGTCTGACGACTTCTGCTCCTCTTTGTTGTGAATAGTCTTCTATAAATAAATCACATAGTGTGTTATCCAAATCCAATACCAGAAGCTTCTTCGATTTGGGTAATTTCATTCCAGATGATTCAGACTCATACATCATTTAATATTCAACAAGTAATCTAAATTGGTACACAAGTAAACTAAAACATCATCCAATATGATGTCTCCATCATCAAATATATTTGTTACTACTATAGCGCCTCTAGCGGATTTAAACTTGAGTAAAGAGCGGTAATTTTGAATTTAACATTTTTTAATAAATGTATTGTATCAGAAGATTGATGTCGACGTTATTACTATTCAGGGATGACCTTCACAATGATCCAAATAAATTTTGTGTAGGTGAGAATTGATAAAAGTATATTACGATTTCATTAAAATTGATAAATACAGACTGCAATTTGGGTTGCATACAATCAGGGCCGTGAAGTAGATTTTCTCATTTTCAAATGCTTCATCTTTAAAATAACCTTCGATTGTGTACGAATAGTAGTATTTTAATTTAGCAACTACAACAATTTATTATAATTTTACTTATGATGTACCTGCGCCAGAAACCGAAATCAAAAGGTGCTGAAAGCGCTTATGTAAAAGCGTGCAATAAAATATAAATCGTAGGTGAAAGTGGTCTAACAGTGAACTCTTTTTGTTTTTGGTGTATAAATTTTTCAAATCGAGACCCACTGCTATATTTTTAGTATTGTAAATTTATCTGAGCTACAGCCAAAAAACAAAAACACACATTTTTTGGGTTCTAAATTCGATCTCTTTATGAAGAAAGAATAGTGGGGTCCACTATTTTTATCAAATTTTTCAATTTTAGTGGTTAAAAATAATAAATTTTTTGGTTGGTAAGAAATTATGAATACTGTACATTTATTCACGTAGTATGAGGTATCGCATGAGAAGTATAATGTGAAAATAGTTTTAGAAGACGCAAAACGCAATAATCTAAAGAAAAGAAATATTCATGCATTGGTATGTACATTTGAAGACATAGCAAACATGAACTAAAAAAGATAACACACAGTATCCAGTATGTAATAAAAAGATATCTACACAGAGAGAAATATGTGTTGCGAATCCACACAATTGTACAGAAAAAGTACGCAATTATGTAATTTTTTTGCACAATTGTATGGATTTGTAACACAAATTTCTCTCGGTGTACAAGGAAATAGAAATGGCTCCAAATATTCTTAGTCCAGTGATAAAGTTTTCTGCAGAGAAATTAAAACTAATACTGCAAGTAACCAAGCATAATTTCCCAATCTGGTTTAAGCAGCCGTAGAGTTTAAACAGAGTGAAAAGCTGAGGGATTGATAAAAACAATGTATAGGTTAAGCGCTACAAGTTTAGTAAACCCATCAGGGCTAAGTAGAATTTAGGTATTGAATATTGCAAAGATATTTCCAGCATCTTGTGAGGGAGACATCAAAATAGCCACATGTGCTTGATCGGGGATCAAACCCAACACTGCGGTATAGCAATCTAGTATTCAAACTTTTACCTTACGACTGTGCAGAATCAGCAAAAGGGCTGATTAATATACCATGTATATTGTATACAATCATATCTATTGCGATGTTCTTTGAACTAATAAGTTCCATTGTTTATGTCATAACCCAACACAATATTATTTCCTACCTTCTTTTTTTACTTATGCGCGGCATCCGAGATCAGTAGCCTTGCAGTGTCTGGACACGTCTTTACAAGTAGTACGTATCCTCCAGCTGGAATGCCCACTTCAGAAAAAGTTTTTAAAATTTTTATTCTGGATGCGGAGATTTTTGCAGTGAGTTTCCCAAGTTTTCAAGGTGGGACGGACACTTGGCGCGCGTGAGCTACGACTAATTGATAAAAAGCGGCAAATACAATAAGTATCTTTATCAATTAATTGTAAAAAATTTGGGTTTACTACTTTAAAAAGTTTCAGCTTTCAGAATAAAAATTAAAAAAAAATGATAATAAAAAATTATTATTGTTTTGTCAAAAAACGTGTTTTTGAGGTGGTTTCAGCAGAGTTCATAAAAAATAAAAATAGATTCAAAAAGCTGAGTTTTTTTTACATGGAAAAGGTATTTTTTCAAATTTACATTGTAACGCTAAAGGCGCAATAAAAATGCGCATATAAATGCCGTCCTAAAAATTGGATATCACATTCCTCGTGAATTAAATCCAATTAGGCTAAAACTTGGCAAATTTACTAATCTTGGTTCACAGAACGCTAGGAAAAAAGTTGAATCAAATCGAGTTTTGAATGGTCCAAACATTGGTTGATAATTGGTGAAATTGCTAATATATTCCAATGTGAATTAAGGTCGAAGGTTATTGCTTTTCACAGATCATTGCTAACTTGAGCAAAACGGGTTCAGATAGTCGAGGTTTTACTACCCACCTGACATGGTTACGTCATATTGCCGTCGATAATTGGTCAGTAATGACGTCATATAATCAAAGATATGACGTACTAGTGACGTAAAAGTTACATGTTAATGTCACAGCCCAGAGACGTCATTTTAGGACGATTATACGACGTCACCAAAGACGTCCCCTGTACGTCTCACAGAACAATTAAGAACGCCATGATTACCTTTAAGAACGCCATGATTACCGTGATTAACACGCAATTAATTACCTGATTATTAGATTATAAATTAGATAGTACCACAAATCACCAGAGAGCAAACTACACCGTGCACGACTTCACGAACAACTACAATAATCTGCAAGCAACAATTCCGACATTCCGAGTCCGACGAGGAAAAAATATATTTAGTCATTTGACGTCGTCGACGAAATATGACCAGAAATAAACGTGATTATGACGTGATTTGATGTAAGCATGTCAACTGGGCTATTGCACTAAAAACTACTATTTAAATAAAAATTGAACAAATGAATTGAACAATATTAAAATCAATAAGTTCTTAAGCTTTCAGAACAACGAAATTGTTCAATTCGAAATTACAAAGAAAAAAGACGTCAGAATTACATTGAAATGACGTTACTTTTCGGACGTCAAAATTAGGTCATAAAACAACGTCACACTAACGTCAGTATTTAGTCATTTGACGTCGTCGTCGAAATATGACCAGAAATAAACGTGATTTTGACGTGATTTGACGTAAGCATGTCAACTGGGTATATTTTATGATCTATTCTTCGAATCATCATTTAAACAATCTTTAAATCTTCATATCTTTAAACAATCCAGTTGTACCACTTTCCGATAAATAGTGATTTTGGAAATGAAAACCATAATTCAGCTACGTTTCTTCCCAGATACTCGTGTTAACCACTTGCCGCCATCAGCCTTTCAGAACTTTTTGTTCCCGGTATCTCTGCTGATTTTTTTACTTGTACGTTTGTACAACCGGTCTACCACCAGTTTTTCAAAGTTATCCTTTGAAGCAACAAATTCAGGGAGGAGTGTTAAGGTCAATATCGCGTAGCTAGCAACCAATTCGGGGAAGGTTTTTAATGTCGAAACCACGTAGCAACAAATTCGGAGAGGTTTATTCATGTCAAATTCGTGAAGCAACAAATTGGGGGAGGATTATTCATGGCAAATTCTTGGAGCAACGAATTCAGGGATAGGTGTTCAGGTCGATATCGCGTAGCAACAAATTTGGGGAGGTTTATTCATATCAAATTCGTGGAACAACAAATTCAGGGATGAGTCTTCAGGTCGATATCACATAGCAACAAATCCGGGAGGGTTGTTAATGTCGAAATCACATAGTAACAAATTCGGGGAGGGGTGTTCAGGTTGATATCACGTAGCAAAAAATTCGAGGAAGTTTATTCATGCTAAATTGGTGGAGCAACAAATTCATGGAGGGTGTTCGGGTCGAAATCGCGTATCAACAAATTCAGCGAGGAATGTTCAGGCAGGAATCGCGTAGCAACAAATTCGGGAAGGTCTGCTAATGTCTAACTGAAAAACTCTTTATTTTATTTAACTACATTTTTACAATTTAAAAATGTTAACGCAAATTATTTAAATATCTGTACAACATGTGAAATATTGAATACGCTCCTATGTTAACATTAATCGGATTGTTATGTAGGATTGCTGATTTGCGTCTTTTTCTGTGTTGCTTCTTTTGCTGGGCAAAAATGAGTAGCAAAGCCCATCGCGTCGAAATAAATTCTGTGACAACTATTTATTGAGCAACAAATACGAGAAGGGGTTGTACATAAAAATCACGAAGCTGATTTCGGGGAATTCGGGTAATTCGCGAGCTATGATTTAAAAAACCCTTACCAGTTTAGCTTTTGCACCGAGGAGGCATGGGATGGGTTTTTTAGGTTAGGGGTGCTATGATAACATCTCGCGTGAGTTACCATGCGAGTGACCTGTTCTCCTTGGTGCTTGGATGGTAGGTTTTAGAGTAAGGGTCGATGATTAGGCTACGGAATTTTTACGATTCAGAGCAACAAAATATCACAAATTATGGTATTTACAAAAGCCAATCGTGGCTTTGCTAGCTTGATCTCAAGCTGGCAGAGCCATCGATTCCGGCAAAACGGGTGAAGCAACAAAATTGGAAATTCGGCAACAAATTAGGAACAAAAGAGCACTAAGTTCCAGACAAAGTCCGAATTTTTTTTCTGATGTGGTCATTCCAGCTTGGGATTCGTTTTATACGTGTTCTTTATGTTTATTAGATCTATTTTGTAATATTGTTATATAGTTCAGTTGCTCCTATGCGGTGAAGACGCAGACCCAAAAGGACGCGTGAATCTGTTATGTAGGTTAGTATAAAAAGATACTTTTTGCGTCTTTTTGGGCCTGCGTCTTTTGGGTCTGCATCCTTTTGGGTCTGCGTCCTTTTGTGTTTGCTTCCTATTGGGTCTGCGTCCCTTTGGGTTTGCGTCTTAACGCTTGCGTCCTAACGCTCACGTCTTTTCGGCCGCGTCCATTTGCCCTAGACCCGTTATTTCAATAATTGCGAACATCACATCTGAAAAGTATTACAATATGAAATTTAAGATTTTACTAACAAATAATATTTATTAAAAATCTTATAGGTTTACACTAAAACAATAGATATTTATAGAACAGTAGTTATCCAGATACAAACGCATACAAGCTGTCCCACTAAAATGCTCATCTTAGGATTTTGCATTAAATTCATCGCTACATATAACACGTGTTT
Organism: Cantharis rufa; assembly: GCA_947369205.1. Classification (NCBI taxonomy): domain Eukaryota; kingdom Metazoa; phylum Arthropoda; class Insecta; order Coleoptera; family Cantharidae; genus Cantharis; species Cantharis rufa. The sequence continues at coordinate 22,029,356 of OX376309.1, forward strand.
TATTATTACCTACAATGCTTAAATAATTACAATAACAAAATTCTAAAATGGGCAAAACAAAATGGAGACGACCTGAATTACTCTCTATATACAGAAAACACAGTTACAGTTGGAATGTTACAATGCATTATCTCGAGTAAAAAACATGATATTATGATGAATAACGATAGTGATATGTTTAAAAATTTGACATAATACACATAGATGCAAGTCATTTTGACTCAAATAACTTATTTTGAAGTCAAAACGAAAACAATCATTTGGGACTCGATTTAAACTGTAACTTCTTCGGTGAAACGACTTTTGTCGTCTAAATTAATAACAATTGAATGAGTTTTAGCATGACCAGATTTTAAGACTCGTCCATTACGGTCATTATTATGATCTCTATTTTTTAATTCCATTGCGGAATCTGCCGAAGTAGTGGCATTTGTTGAGTTTTCGCATTGATTAACCGTACTAACTACTACTTCGTCACAAACTTTATCGGCGATTTGTGCGAATGAAACACTTTGCCGCTTATTTTTAACCTCCTCTGGTTCACCCGGTGGTGATATTACTAATTTTTCGGTAACAATACAAAGCATATTATTGATTTTGCAGTTTTTCTTTGCAGTACTCTCGGTAACATCTAATTCATATTTGTCGGCGGCATGTTGCATAGCAGAGATTTTTGAAGCGATATGACGATTTCCTACTCTCATATTTTTTTCTTTTAATAACTCCAGTTGAGTATAAAGACGCAAAAACTCTTCCTGTATGTCTTGCTCTGTGAATTTCAAGTGATCTAAACCGGCAAGAGAAGAATTGGTGCTGTACTGGGAATTTCCAGATCTTGATTTGCCCAAAAACTTTGATGTCTGCGTTTTTGATGTCATCCCTGAACTTTCTTGACTTTTATCGTGACCTTTAAATACCATGTATGCCTGAAATTCGAAATCATTGTTTTGGCATTTATTTTTACTAATTTAATTTACACTCACCTTGCTTCCAAATATTAGACACAGCAGTAATGTAATTGTCAACTGCGTATGACAGAAGAAAATAATGTACAGAAGATCAGGGTTTGCGGGTTTTTGAAGAAATAACCTAAAACAATTTTGAAGTGGATTGTTTGTAAGGAAACACACTGTATAGTATTCTATAAGTAAAAACAAAAAAGTTTTAATATTGAGTCTTATCCAAGTAATAATGCAAATAAGTGAGGCAATAGAAGGAATATACCTATTTAATAAACAACCAAAAGTTATTCCAAATATTTGTTTATATGGAGTATATTACTATCTTTCTTACTGTTAAAATTTATCGTAGTACTATGTTCAGTTTGCTCGGGTGATGAATTTTGATTAAAACTTTATTAATATGTAAGACCGCAATTTTGAAAACTGTTGGTGGTTAAGGATTTATTAGTGCTAAGATGGGGCACGAAAGTGAAAGCACACATGTCCTACTTTTGGGAACAAATAATTTTTTCCGGCAAAAAAAAACATTTTCGAAGTTAAAAAAATTGAATGTAATTAATAGTTAAAAGTTAAAATTTAAGAAAATAAAGAAGAAAAAAAAAGCAGAAAAAGATTTAATAATTTATATGAAGAATTAAATACAGGGTGTCCCCGAATACGCGTCATGTAACTTTTAGGTGGTGATAGGATACTTTTCTAAGAAAAATATTTAACAACAATTTTGTTCTAAATTCAAACTCTCGGAGAGTTATTTTGAAGTTTTTCTTTTTTAAATTTCCACCTTTACATGGTCATAGCCCCAAAAATATTGATTTTTCAGTAAAAATGGTTTAGTGCTATTTTAAAGATCGCGAAATAATCTACAAACTAGATTTAAACCTTTTATTGTTTCGACGGCTTTCGAGTTATGAATTAAAGTAAGTCAAGAAAAGTTGTAAAATTCAAACTTTTTTTTTATTCAAAAATAAATTTGATTAAATTCAATTTTTTATTTTGTAGATTCCTTGTTTATTATTTTCTGATTTTCTGTGAAACGGATTGGTTTTTAAAAAAATTTTATTAGACAAAAGTTGTAGTCCGTTAAATTTCCTATCCGGAATTGAACGTCTGATTTTTTGTAAAATATTTTGTTTAAAAGATAGAATTTTGAAAAAAAAAACAAACAAAATATTTTCAACATTTTTTGATTTACTTTAATTGATAACTCTATCTTTTTGAAGTTTGAATCTAGTTTGTAGATTATTTCACGCTCTTTAAAAAAGCACCAAAAAATTCTTACTGAAAAATCAATATTTTCGGAACTATGGTCATGTGAAGGTGGAAATTAAAAAAAATGCTTTAAAGAGGCCTAACTCTCGACGGTTTGAATTAAAAAAATTTTTTTTGTTAAAAAAATAATAAAATAATCTATAAATAGATATGTTACAAATCGGATTGTATATTTTTTGTACTGAAAAAAATTTTTTATTTCAATTAATAATGTTTTGCTTTATAACTCAGAAACGTTTTTATTTTAAACCGGTATTTGTTAAAACATGTTAAACAACATTTGACAGGTATTTGAAGATTTTAAAAATAAAATACTTACATTGATATGTTTAAAAAAACCGATAATAAAAATTCATTATAAATTGCCATCGAAATAAACTTGCTTTCGTTGAATTCAGACGGGGCTTTTCTGACGATGATACATAATCTCACACCCCAAATAAGGAAAATAACTTCCACTGAAACAAAGTGATTATTAAACAAATAATAGTAATTAATTAATTATGAGAGGCTCTTTAAAATGCTTTTCAATACAACAATACAATTTATATATTGGGATTACTACTAAATTATTTATATTAGGATAAAAAGTAAAGAAATCATTTTTCTGGTGTTTTACGCCAATAAAATTAATTGATGCATTAAATAGTAAGTTAATTATCGTTTAAATCAAAAGAATAAGTAAACGGATCTTGAGAATTTAATATTCTTTAAGTAAAATCAATTCAATAAACCAAATGTTAAAATTTGTTTTGATATTAAATAAAAAATAATTAATATAAAATAAGTTGTAATTTGTTCAATAGTTTTTAAATTATATGGTCTGTAAAAAATATATGAAAGCTTCAGAAAAAGTCAGACTAAAATATAAAATTCAAATATTTTAAAATATAATATTGAAATTTTTTTAAATTAACTGGTTTTGACATATTTGTATTATTTTTGTAATTTGAGTTTGAAATGCGTGAAATATTTGCAATTTCGTACGAATTCGATTTCAAGTATTTTCGTATGTACGTCTGAAATTTTAACAAATCTTTAACATTTACAAACGACTTGATTTAAGCCCTATGCAAAATTTTGAATAAACCCCACTTAGAATAAGAAGGGCAAAGCTCGAATCTCATTTTCAGTATTCAAGAGAACAATTTCGATGCCTGCAACAGCCATAAGCTTCTGAATCGCTATGAAATGAGTATTAGTTTGAGGGTTTATCCAGATTAAATTTAAGATTATTCGATATAATTCAAATGAAAGAAAAATTGACCCAAGTTTTATTAATAGAAAAGAACTTAAAGGTAAGAAATTGCAAGTAAAGTATTTGTAAAATATGATTTTACGTTTTATTAATATTTTAACGTTTTTGTTATTATTTTAACGCTCTGTTAGTTTTGTTTAATATCTACGTTTAATTGATATAAATATTTTATGATCCACTTTCAAGTGTGTAAGAACAGGAATTAACCATTATTTGTATGTCTTGAAAGCAGGTGAAAACTTTGTTTGCTATTCCGTCTCTTAAAGTAAGAAATAAAAAGGGCATGGATCCACAAATGCTCAATTTCGAATATCAAAAAGAGAGTAATAACTTTTAGAAGAGTATTTTTTGAATGGTTTCAGTTTCAACGTTAATGCGTTACGTGAATCTACTTTTTTTAATGGGCCATAACAAGAAGTTATTTGATCAAAATTCTTTAGATCGCTTCTGTACTCCAACAACATTTTAAGTAGCATTAACTACTATTGAATAAATTCTTACTGCCGAAGTAATTATAATAGAACGCTTTCCAACGGAAACATTGCTGTTTTTTAGAGGTTTATAAGTAAAAATTACTTGGAATTTACTTTTCATTTTTACTAATAGCATAAAAAAAGTTCTATAATCTATTCATGCGCGTCATTAATTTCTCACAGTTTCTGTGTGGTTACAACCACACTAATACCTCCAGATAGTTTAAGTTCAATTTATAATTTCATCAACTAAAAATTAAAATTTTTAGGTAGAAAACTTTGCAGTATGCCAATTTGGAACCCCAGTTAGAGGATTTAATCCCATTTACTTAATTTAATTTCTACATTAATGGTAAATGAAAATACGACAATTTACTGACCGTCGTCAAAGCTACCATCAGTAGACAACGACAGTAGTTGTTACTAGGCATCTTCTAATTATTTTATTCCTGGTTACTTGCCGCATATGAATACAAATCACATGATAAGCAATATTTGCGGCTACGCTGTTACGTAATCTTAAAAATCGTTTTAAAAAATTTCAAGCTACATCAAATTTCACCGTAGGGTAGATTCAAACCTAAATGTTTTGATCGCTAGTCATATATTATATTATCGACTATGTCGGAGAGGTAATAATATTAAATATACATATTATTAAATTGTCAAATCCGTTACACTATAACCACAGGGATATCTCAGCACCTCGTGGGATGGTGTCACGATATGATTGATTTTGCTAAGAAAAATTTCGTATTTTATTTCGGATTTTAAATAACTTGTGTTGCTTCCTTGTTTTACTAGGCTATGTCTGTAGTTGAGACATTTTAACTCAGATACCATATCGCGGAAAGATTTCAATCCCAGAAAAATAATTTAAGCACTTGGTACCCAAAAGATATTATCAGCTCCTTGTGAAGGAGCTTTATAGGTATGTTGCTGATGACATCCAACTTATTATTTATTTATTTTTTTACAATAACAAATTCAATGTGATTAGAAATATTAGAAAGTTAGATACTTACGTGTAGTGAAAGAATGGTCCCACCAATTGGTTTGGCAAAGATAAGCTTTGAGGTCATCTGCTGTCCTGCCAATAATCACTACAGGTGGCGCTACCAAGGTACGAATAATTAAAAACATACTGAATACAGCCACTATAATACCCAAGCGTTTCAATAAATTTACGTCAGTTATTTTGACAGCTTTGGCAGATCGAACACGAAAAATCACAGATATTCTGAAACAAAATTGTTATTAAGATTTTATGGAACATTTGGTGGAACATAGCAATACATGTAAATTCTATGGATATTGTATGAAATGGTTTAATTTTTTTGCCTCTGAAAATATTAGCGGAGATTCGAAAATTAAATATTGACTCTCTTCTTCTCTAAATTGATTGTCTATTTTCTCTGATAAAAATGTCGTATTTTATTAAGGAAAATATTTGTAAATTGTTTTTAAATGAAAACACATTGAAGTAAACAATTTCAGTGTTTACTACTACTAAGGGGGTCTAATAACCAATGACAACTAGTAAAGTGCTTTCAGTCACGTATTTTTTACAGCATCAGCAGCTACAATCAAAAAAGTTTTCAAACAAAATCCAGAATCTTATAAAAACTATTAGAAACACGTTCTCGACAGTTGTTAAGAGGTTTACAAATTTGCGATTTATCAATGTATTGCAAAGTTTTATTAGGTGATAAGCTGCCTATGTATAACAAATTAATAAAATAAAATACAATTATACAAACCTCCACGTCTTAAGCATCAGAGCTCCGTATGTTAATGAAAATCCAATTTCTCTTAACCAGACTCTCGCTGTACAAGTGTATATATTTGGTGTTGGATACATTACAATCGACTGAAAATTAGAAAAATTTTGGTAAAAAATAGTTAAAGTGTTCGTAATAATTAAAAATAATTTATTATTGGCTTTTGATTCCTTAAGAGTTCTATGGGTTTGCTTCTGTTTATCAGTAAATTCTGTTGGTATGTAAAAATTTAGATTACGTCCTAACCAGTATGATGTAATCATGTAACCAGTTAAATTAATATTTTTCTCCTTGGCAGGCCCGTAGCCAGGGGTAGGCCAGTGCAGGCTTAGAAATTTTTGAGCCTGTCCCCTGATCCTGGTTTTTTTTTTGTTTTGATTTAAAACTAAATTAAATATTTAGAAGAATATTTAATTTTGAAGAATATTTCGTATATGATGACCTTGGTGAAAAATAAGATATTGACCAAAATTTTAAAGCAATCTTTTATGAAACTCTTGATGTTATTTTGAGTGAAATGAAAAGGAGATTTATTAAAAACGATGCACTCCTAATTGCAGTTTCCAGTGCAGAAGAAGAAATAATTGATTTGGATAAAGTTAAATATTTGCAAATTTTGGGCATCCAATTTCCATCACCGCAAGACATTATAGTGGTGAACAAAAACGAAGGTCTAATTTAACGCTTTTCGCATATGAAAAAATTCGTGCAAAATTATTGGATTTAGACGTACTTCTGAAAAAATTCAATGAGCAGAAAAACCGACGATTGCAACTTTTTTAATATTTAGTACTTTATATTTTTATTTTTTAAAAATAAAACTTTTTGGTTTTAACCTTTTTTTTAGACAATTTCAGCCTACCTTGAGCCTGCCCTAATCCTTTAGTCTAGCTACGGCCCTGTTCAGTACAGAATAAGTTTTAAATATTTGAACGTATGAAAGCATTCGTGCAAACATTGGTCAGCACGTCCCATAAAGGTTTGGTTAGTTAACGTCGAACCGGCCCGGCGGATAGGCTGACGGCGAGCAAGCCGGCTGCCAAACCTATCTTTCGTGTCAACTCGGAAGGAAAATTTTGAGTTATTCCCGTTGGAACCTGGATACTTTTTAAGGGAACGGGGCTTTTCGGCGCAGACAGTTACCAGTTGAAAGTGTGGGACGTTTGGAATTTTATTCAAAACTACAAAATTGTATTTGCTGCCTTCTTCCTTATACGAGGGTAGAATAGGTGTAATATGATTTTTTAAATTTAAGTTTTAAAATGTTATGTTCTTACAAACTAAAAAGAATTGTTTTGCGCCGAGCCGTTCTTGCGTCGAAATGGCTGCGTCAGTTAGAGTGTGCGTCAAACTGGCTACCCCGAATTGGCCACGCGGGAAAGTTAGCTACAAAAGAAAGCTACGAGGGAAAGTCCGAAAAGTCGTATACTCCTTTCTAATATCAGATTTACCGATTTACACAGGTCGGTACTGGAGTTGATGGCTATGCAACTCCCACGTGGAGTTCCCATTTCAGGGTCTTCTTGTCAGCCCCGTTGACCGGCAACTACAATTACCACAAAGCTTACATCTTGACGGGTGGGTCCGCAATAGGTAGCAAAACCCAAGGCCTCTGTATTAGTTCCTGAAGATTACGTAAGTCTTCAATGACTCTCATGGTCATATCGGTTAACCGTTGACATACTCATTGTATCACAGATAATAATAATACTTTATTGATAAGGTAAAACCGTTTTACAACAAACATTTAACTACCATAAAAATCTTCAAATTACAACAACCTAATGTGTGCAACACCCGTCGATGTAAAATCCATTTCATTAAGTAATTTCTTAAATTTGGCCAGAGTTAGATTAAACAAGTCCAATGAACCATCATCATTGAAGATGTTGGCGAACCGGGACATCCTAGTAACTGGGCTGAATAAGCCATAGTTGGTTCAATGGGGCTTCACTACAAAAATTTCTTTGGATTTAGTGAATCTTACTGGCACCTTAATTTTAAAATACGCGAAGCAATTCTTTGCAGTCGATTTTCCCGCTGAACGGCCCATGTAAAAAGCAGAGGTCAGCAACAATCTTTCTATTCTCGAGGGATTTTGTATTGCAGTATGCAAGGCAACATTCATCTCAAAAGACATCTAGAGACAGACCCCGTTTATAGTGCAGATATTTAAAAAAATAGTGTTTTTATTCTAGGAACCTAGGCAAACATCGCCTTCGCGACTTGAGCTAGTGGCTTTCCCAGTAATTGAGCCTGCCCTTTTTGATCATCTCCGACTCTTTTTGATCAATATGACCCGTTGCAACGTGATTTGTTGACATATTATTTCGTTCTCGGTGGCTAGTTGGTCTGCATACACTGAGTACCATTGGATACCCTAAGAATTTCAGGTTGGAATCACCTAAAGTAAGTCAAGCAAAGGTAAAAACGACGCAGACGATTGTGGGTTTCTTTTGTATGGCAATTCTGTTACGGTTCCAGTTGTTGCATTAGGTTGTGTTAAAATGGTAAAAAATTGCAGTTCCAACCCAAGTCGACTCGCATAAAATTTAATTAAATATCGTGCACAATAATAAATTATTTCTAAAATATTTGCAATTGGTACATTCATCATTGGGTTAGATGAAATAAATTACTGCATAGGTGAACTTACCGTACAATAAATTAAGAACGCTCCCAGTGTAATAACTCGTAATAAAACTGGGCTTGCAGCACGTACCACCTGCATATAAAAAGGAAAATAAGCACATAGCACAAGCTAGAAAGATTATTCTATTAGTTAAAACATATATGTATAATTAAAACGTTCAGGTAATTTTAGTAAATTATGTTTTTGCTTCATTACAACATAAAGTTAATTTTCCCAAAGCTACGCTCCATGGTTCAAAGCGGTTCAAGTAAGAAAATATATATGCATAATGTAAGTGTTAAAGTTCAGCAAGCCATAAATTGAATGTAGACAAAAGATTTTGCAAAAAAACTCTTTAATAATAAAAATAATTAAGTTAAATTATTTAAACTGGAAGAAGGAAATTTTTGTGTAAATTCAAATTTCAAGATGTCAACTTATAAAATTAATGTAATCGGAAACGGCTGTGTTAAATTCAGCAGTTGATGAGAAATCGATTTTTAGTTCTATTAGCAGATAAAATTGTAATGACTTGCCTTGACATTACCGTATCTCCAAGTAAAGAAAATTACAATAGGTAAGCAACATATGACGATGCAGGATAGAATCAAAATTGCTGTCCTCATTACCCAGTTTAGGGAAACAACACATGGACGGTCATCTTCACAACTTTCGCAACCTTCAGCACAGGGAAAACATTGAAAAACTCCTGGCAAAGCATATTGACTTTCTTGACCCTGCAAAGTTAGAATAATAATTATTAGGAATATTTTCATTTTTGCTACGTTTAAGTAGCAGGAAAATTACTTTATGGGCTGAGTACGGTTCCCTCTTAATTATAAAAGTTTAATTTAGACAAATATTTAAATTTATACCAGCATTAGTTTTTCATATTCCTCTTCTATAACGGTTCCATTGTAATAACGTCGTTCCGATTTAATATCGGGAAAGTAATATCCAAGGCGACATACACACTTGTAGCTTCCCCTTCGAAAACCCAAACCAGATACAGGTACGCACTAAACAAACAAACAGTTTCAGAACTTGATTATTTATCCTAAATAAATACATTCTTAATGATTATGTAACTTTATACTTGAGATGAAACTTTGTAAACCTTTATAATTAAACCATAATTAAAAAGTATTTCACAGTAAAATATATAAATAAAAATTACGGTAACTTACGTATGTGGTTCTTTTTTTACATTTATCCGAAGCTGCAAATATATTAAGCTGAGTACTATCTCGTGGAAGAGGGCATTGGTCTATATCCACTCTTCGAAGATCTACATCGATTCCACTTGTGCCCCTTAAAAAAACAAGAAAAACTGAATTATTTAGTAGGTCGTTAAAACGCCCATCAGATGCCTCATCAATATTTAGGAGCTTGAAACAATAAATGATAACTACAGTTCATTATATACAAAATAGAATGTGAATCACGTATAGCATTTCAAAAGTTTGAATTCCAACAACGCTGTTTGAATTTTAAAATTTTTATTTTCAAGTATTTCATTTGATAATGATTCTTAATGCGGTTCTGCACGTTCGACTTTATCTATACCTCGACTTCAATTTTGTTATTATCAGTAGCGACTTGTACAAGATGGGCGATGACAATTTAAACTCGAGATTAGGCTAAACAAAGTTTAAACTATTATGTTAAACTAATACTGAAATATTGATCCCAAGAGTTTTCCTCCTTAATACAATTACTGGTGTACTGAGAGTATTTTATACCCCCCAGACCTCCCGGTCTAAGAAAGAAGAAATATCATGTTTTCAGTTTTATCTTCCAATCTAATAAAACTTTCTTTTCCAAATTATTCAAACCTTTGATATTTTTATTAAATTTTTATTGTTTATTCCGACCAAATGTCCACTTTTCAAATCAATTAATTCACCATACCTTGGACCAATGAATTTAATTTTCTCAAAATTTTTATTTTTAATACAAATTAAACTTTTTTGATCAAAATTTTCTCCAATTTTTAAATTTGAATCTTCATGTATAATATTCAAATTGTTATCAATTTTCAAAATTAAATTTTCATTTTTTATAACAAAATCTTCATTTTCAGAACCATTCAAATTTGGATTTTTCAAATCCAAACTGTTTTTAATTTTCAAATTTAAACTTTTATTTTTAAAACCAGTTAAATTTTTGTCATTTTCCAAATCCATTAAATTTTTATTTTTTAATGCCAAATTTTCATTACTTTCCAAATCTATAATTTTGCCTTTTAAATCAATTCCATCATCGGCGAAGGCGGATCCTCGTTTTCAAACTCTTTGACTCTTCTCTCTTCCACGTCATTGTTTTCATTTTTATCTTCCAATCTAATAAAACTTTCTTCTTCCAAATTACTCAAACTTTAGAAATTTTTTATTAAATTTTTATTTTTCATTCTGACCAAATCTCTACTTTTCAAATCAGTTAATTTACCATCCCTTTGACCAATTGATTTACTTTTCTCAACATTTTTATTTTCTAATTCAAATTTTTTATTACTTTCCAATTAATTAAATAATTAATTAAATAACTTTCATTTTGTAAATCCAAGTTTTCTCCATTTTTAAAATTTAAATTTTCAACCTCATTTTCCAAATTTTTCTTCAAAACCAAACTTTCCTTTCTTTTCTTAATTCTGGCTTTAATTGCATTTATTATTAATGTGTTTCTGTCTAATCTATCAAAATTTATTTTTCGATATTTGTTATGTATCGCTTGCCAATTGTTTGGATTTTCTTTCTTCTCATTTCTTACATCTTTCTCATCTTGCAGGTTTCCCTCTTCTTCCTTTTGCAAAATTTTCCATATTTCTTGCTCTATCTTTCAACTCCTCCCAGAATGCATCGTCCATTTTAATTGAATTATTTTCCGAAACCATTTTTACTTCTATTATTTTCAAAATAATCAATCTTATAATTAAAAGTGCATTTTATTACAATTTACCATTAAAAATAAAAATACTTTAAAACATTTCCACAAATGTTCCAATTTTGAGCCAATAATCTTCTCAATCTCAAGGTCAACGGTGAGTTCCAAAAAATAAATCTCCACGTTTTGGGATGCCAGATAAAATGAAATTTATTAATTCAATTTTTAAAAATCTTACAAAACTTATAATAATTGCAATGGGAATGCTAAAATGTTGGCGATTAATGTTGACGACCACACGTTGATATCACAACAACTTTATATTTTTTTCAAATATTTTATTTCAACTTAACGAATCCAACATCAATACAAAAATATCTAAATTATCAATAAAAAAAATTCTGCACAGTCAAAGTAACTCGAAATTCAACTAACTCTCAAAATTACGGGAAACGACTTTCTCCTCAACCGCTTCGGGCGGCCCTATTGGCAAAAAATCATCTATCAAACTTGTCAGTAGTGCCAACTTAACGATTGGGCGCTGACTTGACAAAATTTAAAAGTGTAACAAATTTAAAATTATATAAAAAAAAACTAAATCACATTCAAGTTCAAAATTTTCAAAATTTTATTTGGTAACACGACAATATATATTTAATATATTTACGTGTTATCTGGACGTATATTACGTGTTATATGTATTCGGAGTAACTTTTGTAATCTGATATATGTATATTCATAGAATTTGCCCTAAGTAAACCTTAGAGAAATCAATACTTAAAGACTGTCGGCAGAAAACTGTAGAATACATATATTTTCATATCGAGGACAGCGCTGTCGTATTTTTTTGCGGAGCAAAAATCCGACTCTGTGATTAGTTCAGAGAGCCGACTTTTTTTTAAATATTCATTTGGAATTTTCCTAGCTTTCCAGATGGAACTTGGGGTTAAAGTAAATAATATTATTGTTTTGTAAGGTGATTGAAATAGAGAAGTCACTCAGACCGCTAAACGATCATTACGAACATAATACATATTGCAGTAGTTATCATAGCTACCAACAGCCTTACAAAAACACCAAAGCATCTGAATGCAGATCACTTTAAACAATTTGCATTTTGTAATAAAAACAAACAGAAATAAATATTAATAGCCCAGAAGTGCAAAAATGCTTTTATGGATAAGGAAAATAATCTTATCTCTTTATCTCACTTTATCTTCCACGAGTAATTATTTTTCTTAGAAAATCTAGTATCTTAAAAATTGTGACTATTAAAATTCAGAAGAAAAAAATTCTTCAGTTTGAATTTTGCATTCCACACAGCACATGAAGACTTTTCTAAACTCTTCACAAAGACTTCATGCAGACCTATTTTTTCTTATTCCACAGACACTATTTGGTATTTATCCTCTTGAAAATTCCACAAATTCTAAAAATATTTCAAACAATGCTAAAATTTCACTAAAATCGTTCTAAAATGCCAAAATACAATAAAAAAAATAAAATTTAAATATTTGTTGTTCCGTTTTATATTATTCGAAAATCTCCTGCCACTTGGCAGATTCAACTTCAATTTCGGTGATTTACATTCATAAGTTGTCAAAAATTCTATGAGAATTTCAAAAGTTTGGATTTTTACCTCAGGTTTTACAGATTGTTTCTTTTTAGTGAAATAATATAGAAAAAGTACTTTTTATATTTTGCGTTTAAAACAAAATCATTTCTAAGAACCCAATCACGTATCGAAATGGACAATATTCGGAATCGCAATTTTTTGTTTTAAGAGGTTGGTAACATAACGTCAGTGAAAATTAAAACTAATGATAAATAAATAGATTTTATAAATTTTAATATACTTTGGTAGTTAAACAATTTATCTTCTACATATAGTAACAACATTGTTGCATTTTCAAGGTAAACTGTCTAATAGGTGTAAAATTTTATCCAAGATAATTAATATAAGCATGAAATATTAAGCTGATGTAGCTTTAGAGATGACATTAAATTTACTCAGTAAACCTCAGATTGATGATTCAAATAATACAAATTCAAGCACACTTTCCACAATTTTTATATTATTTCCAATATTGTGGAGCTTTTATATTCAAAGAAAAAATAAAAATTTTGTAAGTATTCTGTTCATAAGGGATTTCGTGTGGATACGATATTTATTTGTTTTCTGAGGTGAACGATTTAACGAACCGAAATGAATCAAATTCGTTTTGATGTCACTGAATGTTAAAAAGATATATAAGCCTATATTTTTTTCACAATAAGCTAATATAGCGTGACGCAAAATAAGCTCAGCGCTTTAACTTTTCTGTAACATTTAAACAAAATATAATAAATGAACTACCTTCATTGAATGGAACTCTTGAAATTTTTATAAAATATGTAAAACATTAAATGATAAAAGCTCAAATGATTTCACCTCTCTTGTTCGCAAACACGTGCTTTCAAGGTTGGTAATGGAATGGGGGGATTTTTTATTTTAGCACCGGCGTAGCCGAGAATTTTAACCCCCTTTTATTTTCCAGTAAAAAATGATTAGGGGGTAAAATTTCACTAGCGAATTTTTACCGGGGGGTAAAAAAGCTCAAAATATTCTTAGTAAATTTTTACACCCGTAAGAAATTTTATAGGTAAATAAGAATTTTTATATCTGTTTATGTATCAAATTCTATAATATTTTACTGCGAAATGCTAAAATATCTTCCTCAGATATTGGAAGAATTAGATAGGATAATTTAAAAATTTAACACAAAATTTATTTAAAACTTACATTTTCTTATACACTTTTTTTTACCGAAACTACTACTTTAAAATTTTTTGAATTTTTATGGTTCAAATATATTGCCAGATTTTTGTAACTATTTTTTTGTTCATCGAAAAGGTGCATTGAACTTGGAAACCTTAGCCATGCAGGGTTTTTTGACATTTCAGTAAACGAATATATATCGGCTCCTGCAGTGAAAAGCATCTCAACATCTGTGTCCCAAATTGCATTTTCGTTGATTTTCGTCATATTTATGTAATTCTTAACACCAGAAAACAGATCAACTTCTTGTTTTCGAGTTTTCATAAATTCTGTAATTAGCTTTCGTACTTCCTTGTGCTGATCTTCACTTCCAGTAATGCATAAAGATATGCATCTAAAAAAACAGTTACCGTTACATTCTTGTGAAATGAAAGTCCAAGCTTCTCACAAAGTCGTTTTTGCCAAAAGTTATTTATGGGACAGAAACGAAATTTTGATTTTTCTGTTATGCAATTAATTTCTTCAACAGATGATTCATGTTTTTCATTTTCGCCATTTTTTTCTGAATGGCGATCCATTGAGATCCGTTTTCGTGGTAATGTTTTAAATTACTGATAGGATATCCATTTTTCAAAGATTTTCCCACTTTTAATAAAAGTATCGAACACAAACGCACCTTGCTTCCCTGACCAGGGTGCATGGTGACGTTTGAAAACTACATTATACACCCTTCCAAACAATATCACCCCGCCGCTCTGGGACCCCCATTCCTCCACTGCGATTTTTTGAAATGTGGGAGATTCCCCCGCCCCACCATGTATTACTATTACTTTTACTATTTAAATAATAAATTATCCTATTTTATTTATTTTTATTCTTCCAAAATCTGAGGAAGATATTTTAGCATCTCAGAATAAAATATAATCGAATATGTTAAATATAATCATCATATTATCATCATACAACTTAGCAAAATCACTAAATTATATTTTATTAAAAAGAACTCTTGAAATTTTTATAAAATATGTAAAACATTAAATGATAAAAGCTCAAATGATTTCACCTCTCTTGTTCGCAAACACGTGCTTTCAAGGTTGGTAATGGAATGGGGGGATTTTTTATTTTAGCACCGGCGTAGCCGAGAATTTTAACCCCCTTTTATTTTCCAGTAAAAAATGATTAGGGGGTAAAATTTCACTAGGGAATTTTTACCGGGGGGTAAAATTTCACTGGGGTAAATATTCCCGGTTACACCAGTATAGTTTGAAGCGATAATATTTGACAAATGAATTTAATGTGTTTTTGTCAAGATGGGTTGTGAATTCGGCGAATAGACAATTCATCGCGTGAGTTATCTTGTTAATAAAAATGATCAAAACAAAATTTATTAAAAACTAGAGTTGCCATTTAAAATGCAAGATTAAATAAGGATTTAATTCCGGAATATTTGGGAATAGTACCCTAACCGGGCAAATGATTTTAAAAATTTCCGAATAACATTATGGTGGTTTAGAACATGTTTGTGCAGCAGCAGTTCGTAAGTGCAGCATCTCTACATTTCTTCACCCTTTTGTAGCAGACCTTCCAAATAAAATTTATGCTGATCATAAATCACCAATTGGTTACCACGCTGACTTGTAGTTATCTGCATAATATTGTTCGACATCTTAAAAAGTATAGCGTCAGATATAAGCCCTTAGGTACAAGAGGGGGGGAGGGAGATAAACTCCCCTTAAAGTAACAAATTGTAAAATTTAAAAAATTTTATAAAAAGAAACCCCAGGGAAGAGGTTCGAACCCCCCAAAACCACTCCCATATAATTATACGACCCTGGTGAGTACTCTTATAAACCTGTGAACGAATTACATCATTCTGAATGTAAGCTATATTAACAAAGAATAAATAAATAAATAAATAACAAAATAACAAATAACCTAACCCAATTTAGAGTGGATCCGAGATTTGCCGGGGTTGAAATTGTCAGAACGGCCCGGAGCGTCCGGAGCGGAGGAAATGCCATAAATGTGCTACCAGGAAGGGGTGAATCTCTTTCGATGTTGGCTCAACGCTGTGATTTTTTTCAGGGGGCGGGATGCAATTGCATCTAATTTCTCGCGTTCAAATGTACCTGCGTTTATTTATCAGTTTATTCATCCAAAGTTGAAATTCCGTTCCGGTGCTAGGATTGATGCCTAGAGAAGTATTTATGGACAAATTTTTTAAGCTTACTGGATAGTTTGATATTATAAATTATAAATTATTATTTGTTATTGTTAGTAATTTAAAAATTATTTTTATTATTGGTTGGGGAAAAAAATCCATTATTTTGCGTTTCCTTTAAGACTTTATTTCACATGGTGCAGATTGTTTGATTGCGGTCACATATGCACTGCATTGTTTCATAATTTGTTGTCATTTCATTGTCTCTATTGGCGAAAACCTTGACTAAGCAATTTTCATAGTTTTTTCTTGATGCCGATTTCTTATAGGTAAATTTTTCAATTTTAGAAAAAGATGTTAATCCTTTGGTACCAGGTCCAGACTATAAGGTGAATGCATAAGAACCTCCCAACCAAGCTCCCAAAATTTCTGACGAGTCATTATATACACGTGTGTGGCCTGACATGGCCATAATTGGCATTGGTTCAATTGTTGAAAGTATAGTTACGGATTCAGCGTTTGGCTATATAAAAGCAGCTTAAAGTAGATGATTCCTTTCCAGTCCTACCAAATGCACAGCAAAACCTTCCTGACCGTTAGTCCTGGTTTGGCCACTGTTTGAGCTGCTTTACTGCGCTTTGACCACGATTGCTTTAGCACAATATTGTTGTATGTGAACCATTCATTCCCCAGTGATCCGTTTAAGGAATATGTCGATTTTGTTCCGTTTGGCCAAGGCTTCGCAAAAGGAAATTAGACCCATTATGTCTTTTTGCGTTAATTTGTGTGGTACACAAACATCGAGCTTCTTTTTGAATCTAGCTTTATGCAGATGATTTAAAACTGTTTTGTAATCGATCTTTAGCTCTTGGGCGATGTTACTGTTTACTTGTCTACGTCTACAATTTAGTAATTAAAAGAATATTTTTAAATCCCGAATACACCACTGCACAGTGGGTCAGACGCTCGGAAAAGTGGCCAAAAATACATTTTTGTCAACTTAACAGTATTGCCACAAAATTTAGTATATCTTTAGAGAAAACATCAGTGCACCTTTTTCTCGAATCTCAAGTGAATTGAAAAATATTTCTGCTTGTTAGAGCGATGCAAAAATCACCTTCTATTAATCGCTGATTTGAGTAGCATTTCGCTCCATGCAACACCAAGTTTTGACGACTTATTGTCCAGATTTCAGCTTCGAGTTTAAATTGGTATTTAATAGAAAAGTTGTCTTGAAGTATGTACTTTCGAATAAAAAAATTTTTAGACAATACAATGGTGCAATAATTAAATACATTATTTCATTCCGGGAGCTGCTCAATAGAAAATCTCAAATAATTCTCCAACTTTGTGTGGACTTATAAACAATTTCCCGCAATTTCCCGTTTAGAAAAAATACGCAAAAAATACATTAGACATTTCTCAAACAAACTATGTAAAAATTGTTTGTGCATTCAAGTGCGTTTTTAAATAATTCGCGATTTTAAACAACGCGACGGCGACGCGCTACGTGTCGCATAATTATGATTATATTGCAATTTATGTATATAATGTAGGTACTTATTAAAACATGTTTTATACATTAAACTTAATTTTTCAATTTGAATGAAAACGTTTGTGATTTAGGTACAAGTGATAGCGTAGAAGTGATAAAAATCATTATTTAGACTAAAAATATCCTCTAAAAAGCACCCTGCAATTCAATCTTTTTAAAATAAATTAAAATTCAAACTTGCAATAACTTTATCAAAAACCATCCCTTAGAACACAGAGCACACCCATGGGGTCTCAATTTTGTTTTTACTGTTACTGTATTGCATCAATGTTGTTTAACATAATTAATGCGAAAGAAAATATTTTTTGCTGGCCGTATACAAAAACCACCCTCTAAAATCAACCCTCTTTAGTTTTTATTTTATTTATTAATTTTTCTGTATTATGTGAGCCAACTTTAAGTCATTAAAATTAAAATCATATTTTAATAACCACTCGTATAAAAAACACCCCTCTAAATCATCCCTGTTAATTTAAAATTTTTTAATTAATTTTCCCCTGTTATTTATGCTAGTTTTAAGTCATTAAAATCAAAATCTGATTTTTGGCCACTTTTTCGTGTTTTCGACCCACTGTGCACTGCACTGCGAGCATGAGACTCTTCTAAATCCATGAATTAAACAATCCAATCCAAATTATATTTAAATAATTTCCAAAATTAAATTTAGTTTAAAGCAAATTTTTGTGCATTAATAAATATATTTTAAATGAGATTTATCTTATATATATATTTTTTTTTAATAATAAATAAATATTATTTTAATTTGTTACTTTTTTCATTGTGAATCGTTTCACGTGATGAATTGTTGTAATTATATTACATGTAATATAATATAACAACATATATATAAACATTATAACACTTCAGAAATCAGAAAAACAGAAAAAAATGGTATTTTTAAATCTTTCAGTACGCGAAATAATTTTCAATTTAAAATAAAACGGTAAATTGCACTAAAAGTGAACCGAAAATAAAATATATTATATATTTCTATTCTCGCAATCTTGATAAGCAATGGCTTTTGTAGAAATTTCATTTATAAAATGCTTACTTTATTCACTTTTGACGATAATCATTTTTCAAATGATAAACATTCTATTATTGTCAGCTTGCTCGTAAAAATAAATAAAGCTTTATTAAAATTTTAAAAGTGTCTCGATGAATGCACCATGGATTTCATTATTTTTATTCAGTTTTTTGTTCATCCAAGCAGACTTTTAATAACAAACAAAGCTGGATTAACTGTGGTTTTATTATGCAAATGCAGTTGTCATACAATTAAACCAACGTATACCGTCTTGATTATTTAACTAAATTTAACTTTTAAAGAGCTTAGTTATAAAATTAAAACTTCCTTCTTATCCTTGTCGACTAATATTGATCAAATTTAATAACAAGTTTAGTTATATTAAATAACTAACTTTTTATTTTGAATTTTTTAATTGGGCTATTCCACTATTAGAATATTTTTGTAGGTACGGTAAGTAGGTACGTGTACGCTGAGATTATCTCAGATGATTCCACCAAATCTAAAACTAAATTTTTTATTATATATTTTATTTATTTAATAAAATAGTGTAAATAATTAAAATACCATTTTTCTTACTATTCCCTTTTTCAAAAAATCACGTTATTCCGTACGTAAAGATAAACAATAGAGCAAAAAAGGGTCTCATTCATAATTCATTACATTTGACGCCCGCGCAGGGACGTTTGCTTTCTTTGCATTAACAAACTCCAAGGACTATAGGTTTTTTCTATACATCAATAAATTATTCCTAATACCAAGTAGGTTATGAAAAAATTATATAGAAACTCATTTCCAAGTAAAATTATGTATAAATAGTATAAATTCAAAAATATTTAAAAACATAGTTTGATCTACGGGCTATATTATCTAGCAAGGTTAACATTCTACTAGAAAAACTTAGTCAAGTTTTTGTTAAAAAAATGGGCTACTTTTAATCCGCACAAAATAATATACTATTATAATTTTAAGTTAAAACTTGCCGGATGGCTTTTTAATGGTTAAAACAAATCTTTGTTTTACAAAGATCGACCAATGCTTAATTGTTAGCATTTTTCACTGTGTCAGTTTGCATCTGATGGTTTACCTACTTGTAATTTATTATTTTACAGGTTTATTTGTTTTTTAAGTAATTAAATGTTTTTATTTGAGTTTGAAACGCAAATTACTTCATTTGAATTATTAATAATTTTAGCATGATTGAACACATAAGTCATTATATGAACGTTGTGATTTGCTCCATAAATTTTAAAAATCTGCATAATATAATAGAGAGTGTGAAGCCCTTATTTATGTACATTAAGATTTATTGGTTATTTTTCCATTATTTTAGCAATGAGTTGTATATCACGATAACGAAAACAGCAAACCACAATAAATGCTTAAATGAGCACAAATTGTAAATTCTATTAAAAAGTATGCTACAGCTGAATGGCCTACATTCAATTTGTAAAACGGGGGAGTACAGAACTTGGTAATTACGCCCTTAACATGGACACAATCAAACTACAGCTGCTGGTGAAAGTTGAAAACAATAAAAAAAAAGAATATTTAAAAATAAAATTAGAATTGGTTAGATAATTTAAATCAATATTTTAATTAAAGAAAAACGACGGGTTTTCTTTTTTTGACGATGAAGGAAAATTTATTCATTGTTAACTAAATTCAAACTTTATGTTTAAATTGTTTTAAAAGAGCGAACAGAAATGTTTTGACATAAATTTTATTTATTAACATAAAATATCTCATAAATATTTTTTACGGTTTCGTTTTGGTTACGCTCTGTATATTTAATGGTCCACGACATAATGCAGTTATGCTAGATAAATTTTGCCAAATTTAAATTAACTTAGTTTGCATAGGTGCGTGCATTCTTACACAAATTTAATTGCAAATTTTTACCAGTCGCTGAATTAAAGCAGATGCAACTAATCGGTGTTCAAAAACCTAATAATTGGTATTAATTAGTGGTAGCAGGTGATAATGTTTATTTTCCACGTGTAATTTCGTGTTTACATAATATTTTTTTAAATCTTTAAATCACAGCACACTGATGTTTATTATACTATTATTATTACTAGCTTCCGTATCCGGCTCCGCCCGGCTTAAATAGTATTTTATTTATGGTTATTCAAATTTAAATAGTAAATAGTTAGTTGGCGGCTAAATCAAGTGCACATCAAGTTTACATTTGATCAATAGAAATTTGTAAATTGCATTCAAATGTACACTGAATCTTGTAAGTTGCAGCCAGGACTAGAAATTTGAATATTCGAATATTCAAAATTCCCAGCCCTAATTTCATTATTTAAATTAGTGATTTTTCATAATTCTGGGAATTACTGAGAAACTAAATGTTTTGAAAACAATACAAAATATTTTCATGATGGAAGATGTTATGAGAGAAGTGGGACTACTTACAGAAAACAGGAAAGTTGCAAAAGTATAAGAAATGTTTATAAACATTTTTATTTTTTTCCAATGCAAGTTATTCGAAAAGCTTAAGTCAGATTAAAAAGTTTTTTCAATAAAAGTTGTTTCTCTTTTATGCACAATATAAATCTGCTAAAAAAAGTAGAAGTTGCTATTTAAAAAACCAAAAATTATTCCGACAACGAAAATTAATTAAAATGTCGAGAATCATTCCGCTTGCTATTGTACAACTTTTGTTTTCAAATGAAAATTCATATAGAATAATCTTAATTAGACAATGTTTTAACAGAACTAAAAGATGCAAGGAAAAACTAATCATTAAACAGCTGGGAAATTTTAATTCAAAAAAGAGTAGAGAGATTATATTCTATCATCAACTATCAACGCTCCTCCATTTTTATTAGGAGAATAGTTTCAAACCAGAGGTAGTAAATGAACTGGAAAAATAATCAAAATATATTGATTGGCCCTGAATAAATACCTTACAATATGTGGTTGATACAGTTGTTATATTGGTCAATAACCTATTAAAAACACATTGGCTGGCTACAAAGTTTACGACAGTGTTTTCCAAACTTTTTTAAGTGAGACCATGAATTACATAATATTTACAGACTTTCCAAAGAATCGAAGCAAAACGTTTTTTTTTTCTCGTGTTTAATTAATTTAAACCTGACCAAAAGTTTTTATGTAAGCAGATACTTAGTTTTAATTTTATTATCTTTAAAATCGAAATCAGTTTCATTCAAAGCTCTCGCAATCCACTTCAGGAAAACTACATGATATTGGTCCTATAAAACCGTTTTCAGGAATTGAGGCTAAAAGCAACTTCAAATATTTATGTTCTGCTAAAATTAATTACTAAAGATATAATCAAATTTTAATAATTAATAGAACAAGCAATAAGTTTTTAATCAATTTGATCAGTAATCTACTCAAACTTTAGTTATATCCTTAATTTAGTACTGTTTACGTCCACTTAACGTAATATTAAAAATTAATAAGTACGGCACTGCATTTATATTCAAAAATTTCCATAATTTTGAATGTGCACTTCATTGCAAGATAAATCGATTAGTTTTCGGATCGATCGATTCGGGATCGACTTGCAAATTTGATTTTATTTAGCATTGGATTTATAAAATTTTATATTTAAAAAAAAAGTAATTGAAATTACATTTTGAGTCTTTCATATATTTTTATTTACTTGGCTTTTATTTCTTTGCTACGAATTAGGTTTTTCAAAGCAAATTTTTAGTTTCGAAGGCTCAGACAGACGATTTTTCCACGTTAAAAGATAATATGGTTTTATTTTTAAATGAAATCTTTAAAAATTGTTGTAATATACGAGAGTCTTCGTTGTTAAGCCGTTTTTACACCATCAAATCATCGTCAGAATTTTTAATATTGTTAGTAATATTAATCGTACAAATATTATGTTACAGAAAAAGTATGAAAACGGCGATTTTATACTGCTTCTAGTAATTTTACACATTCCCAGAAATGTGGTTCAAGACCTATATATAGTGTAGTATATTCTTCCAAGTAGCAAAAATCAAAATGTAAAATTTTAATCAAAAAAAAATTTTAAATACCTATTAATATCGAAAATTAATCAAATGAGATAACATCAACCATATGTAGCGATATCGAATTACTTTGCGATACCTTAAAATTCAAATTTTAAAATAAACTACATTTTGTCCAAAATGGGATAATTCAAATTAAAAACAAATTAAAATAACTTACGCAAAAAACATTAATATAAATATTCAAAAATAAAATTTTCCAAAAACCGAATTTCAAATAATTTCCGAGATTCGAACTCAGAATTTCTGCTTTGTAACTGTACCAGCGATCACTGGTTATTGTCCAGCGAAAGAGCCAATAAAAAATTCACATTGCATATTTACGTTTTTAGGCAATTTTTCTCAAAATTTGTGACTAATAATCAACAACAATAATCAACATACCTTTTATTTTTGTATGTAAATTATATTTTCAATTATCGTAATTTCATGAAGAAAATCTTTAATTTCCGGATCCGGTTTAACGCGCTCTGCTCGAAAGGTGGTTTATCGATTTTTTAAATATTAAATTAATTTTGATGTACAATTTATTTTTAGTGCAAATCCTTTGCTTGTTAACCAAACTAAGAAAACTTATTTTTGAATAAATAACTGTATTATATTACCGTATAATACACTGCACAACTACGTAGATTAAGTATATACAGTGAAACTCAATAGATGTGCAACTTGATTGGTGTTGAACTCGATTTAGGTATAACTCAATATAGTTATATTGAGTTGACAAGAAAAGACGACCAAACAGAACTTTTTTTGATCGATAAAAAAGAGTTGATATACAGGGTGTCATCGTTATCCCGTCCAAAATTATTATTAAACTCATCAAGATGCATTGAACAATAAATTATGCAAAAATAAATCCCTATGGATTTTAACGGAATTTGGAAGACACATTTCGACATTAAAACAAATGCTATAAATCAAATTGAGATTTTTATCAATTTTGTGAATTTATTATTTTTACCTACACCTTATTCATTATTTTCAGAATCACTGTGAAAACGGTTGGTTTTCCAAAAAAATTTATCTTATCAAAGTTGTAGCCCATTAAATTCCCTATCCTGCTTGAGTTGTCAGGTTTTTCGTAAGAAATTTTGTATAAAAGATACGGGGTTCGCAACAAAAGTAAACAAAATGAAACCTAAATTTTTTTAACATTTTTGTTGATTCTAGACAATAAGGGGTTTTTACCTAATTTGTAGATAAGCAAATGATCTTTAAATAAGTTCTAACGCATTAAGCTTAAAAAATCAATAATATCGGAGCTATGGCCGTTTGAAATCAGAAATTCAATAAATTGCTTTAAAGGGAGGCTTTAAAACCCCCCAAGGGTTTGGATTTGGACAAAAATTTTATTTGAAAATTTGTCTTATAAAAGTGTTCTTTATAGCCACCTCATGGGTTCTCCACGGTTACGGAGACACCCTGTATAAGAGAGCAGGGTTAAGAGCGGGGTAAGGTTAATTCGATGATGAAAAGGCTTGTTCTTAAAATTTCTTTCTGGCGTTACAAATAGCGTAAGTTTTTCAGTCAAATTGCATATAATAAACATTTGAACAATATTTTCATAAATTTTCATTGCGAAATATTGAAAATTAAGCGAGGGATAGAGAATCTCCGGAGGCGCCTCAGAAAAAAGTTGTTTTGCGGTGTACATCATAACTCAAAATCTACTGGACTAATCGTTTCAAAATTTTGATTTTTTTTGGTTTTTATAATTGTTAATTTTACAACAAAAATTAGATGATTTTCTTAGCGAAAATCGGTTTCTTTGCTTCAAAGGGTTATATTTAAAATTTAGGAAGCTATTGTTCAAGTGTTGCATTATTATATGCAATTTGATTGAATAAACTTACGCTATTTGTAACTCCAGAAGGGAATTTTAAAAACAAGCCTTTTTATCACCAAATTAACCTTACCCCGCCCTTTTAAGGGAGATAGAACATAGAACATAAGGGAGATAATATATTGCATTTAATTAAATCTAATTATTTTTAATTTTAAAAACTAAACTCTACTACTCAAGAAATTGAGGTTTTTCTAGGAGACGCCCCTGTTAGATTGGTATATACGAAGAACCAACCAGAGTTTTTACTTAGCCTGACAGACTGCAGGGTTACCAAATTAAATGTTTCTTAAGGCAGCGTTCTAGTCTAGGATTTTGAAAAAATTGATTTTTTAATTTCTGCATATTCTTAAAGTTTAGACCTTGAAGAATATATTTTCGAGAGAAAATTTTAAAATTCCAGTAATTTATGTAGTTATAGCCATTTTAATGACGCTCTCTAAACGCTTCAAGCCGGAGCATATAGGGCAATGTCTGAGAGGTGACCATTTCAACTATAAATGATATAAATGTAAAATTATAGGTCAACCCAAAACACTTAAAAATCGTAAATATTTTCGTGTTTACTTTTCATTTCAGCTTAGTCTAGCCTTTAAAAGTTTACAATTAAGGTACAAGTTCATTACAAAACTACATTTTTCGACCTGGTTGACATGATATCTCAAGTTTTGTTTGACCGAGTTACTTCAAATTTTGCACCAACTTTCAATATATATCTGTCTATCGCCCCTACCACTTTTGTACCAAAATTATTTTGCTAACTATATTAAAAAATTAAAAATTATGGAAAAAAAAACAGGTCAAAAACTGTTTTTTGTCTTCAGACAGCTGCATTCTTACTAATAATGAATCATTTTTGAAATTTTATTTCAGATAACTAAAAGGGTTGCAATCGAGTCGAATAGATCCCTCACCTTAATTTTATACGGTTACTGTCAGTTAATCAACCCCAACCGTTTCACTTTGATTTTTTTTCTATTAGAAAGAGGACAATTTTCTGAGCATTTTGAGACCGCACTTCGATGCGGATTATCCAGTAGTTTTCGAGAAAACGGCATTTGAAAATCAAAATTTTACATGCATTTTACATAGGGAATTGATCCGCTCCCGTGTTTTAGTGACGGTGCGTGCGTTCTGATATAGTCTAAGTGTTGGCAGTCAGACGCGATTGTGACCCGCTCGAGACAACATCGAGCGCCGCTTACGAGTTTCACCCCTTTCGAGTTGCACCTTTGGCGAGGTGGTGCGACCTAGAGGGATGTTTTTGACGAACGCAACCAATGCACTCGAGATTCTAACCTAAAAACGAGTTCTGCGTTTATTTTTTACATTATTGCATAATGTTGCGTAATACACCCGATGTACATCGGACAATGTTACAATCGCGTCTGACTGCCAACACTAAGACTATATCAGAACGCACGCACCGTCAATAGAACTTTTATGTTAAAGATTTCCCTATCTAAAATGCATGTAAAATTTTGATTTTCAAAAGCCGTTTTATCGAAAACTAATGGATAATCCGCAAAATTTCTTTTTTTATTATACACAGAAAATTGTCCTCTTTCCAATAGTGCAGCTCTCGAGGCGATTCTCGTGGGGTTGATTAACTGACAGATCTCTTTTATACTCAATTTTACTAGCTGATAAGGCACTTACTTTTAATTTTTTTTGCTTAAAAATTTTTCTGTAGATTGTCAAAATATCAATAAATAATTTGTAAAAAAAGGAATGGTAAAAATATTGTTTGTTTCTTTTTTATCGAGCTTGAAAAAGCACCTGAAATTTATGGCTCTAGACTAGAATACTGCCTTAATAATTAACTCCTATTTGATGGTTTGCGGTAGCGGTACGCACCGGGGGGTCTGGGAGGTATTGAATACAACCAATATTCAGTAAAATCTCTTCAACTTTTATTAGAACATCATCTAATAACTAACATCTCATTATGACGAAGTAAAATATGATAATTATATCCAATATAACGTAACAGTCGTAATGAAAATAAATAAAATTAAAGTATCAATTAAATTAGTATTAAATACTGATTGGACAAAGAAAGCCGTGCTTATCGACCAGATACTCGACAAAACTGTAACAAGCGGTGCTTTACAGGTAACAGTTCTGGAGCCCACTCTACGGAACATTACATACGACGATGCGTTAAAACTCGAGATGCGATTGACGACATTACAGTATTAACTCGGCCAAAACTAGAACAAAAGTTACAAGGAAAAGTGAACAAAGTTCTCTTTCAGCGAGTAATCGACATCATACATTTTACAATAAAAGAAAAAACTGTTGTGGCGAAAGAGACTAATCAATTTGAGAGTTACATTCGGCAAAAGGGAGTCCTTGATAAACACTTAAGAAAATTCGCTAATGAAGCCGCAAAGATATGTGCGTCATTGGCAAAATACCCTAAAGTTAGGACGTAAGTTACGGGCGAAGCCGGGTACTAAATCAATTTTTAAACCCACAATGTGTATTTGTTGACTCTAAAAATCTAAAAATCTAAAATCTAGAATTTCTGTTCTGTATCTTTATTTATTTTGAAAATTTTATAAAAGATTGTTTTCAATAAAATATTTTAGTAGCCTTATGATTGTTATGCGTGGTTGGTATCAATATTATTTTATCTTTCTGACAAATGTTCCTGATGTATCAAAAAAAGTGACAAAGTATGTGATATAACATTTTGTTCAAATTTATGGCTCACCTCAGTATCAAGATTATTTATGAAATTTTTTAAAACATATTCAACATCAGTGCATAATTTTATAGATTATCTATTATGCTATTCTGAATTTACCCAGCAATAAGTAATGTGGAGGAATCGTTTATACCACACACTCCAATTGGATGAACTTTTTTCTATTATTCCAGTTCTAGAGTTGTAGTGTCTGGAGCTATTCAAAATAAATTGAAATTCAAATTGAGACAATATCGCATAATATTTATAGGTTAAGCCGCCGGCTACACAGGCATATAAGTATAATTAATACGATAAAATGAAATAGAAAACAATTCGTATACAGAATTTGTCTTAAACGAATGTTTTACAGAAAACAAAATATCCTAAGAATTTTCAGACGCTGGCGGTGGTAGTAGAACTCTCGCAACATAAACATTATATTTATAGACATTGATTCTGTTTAGAAAATTGAAATTCATGAGAAATGTCAATTGACTAAGCTCATACTAAATATATTGATTTCTTTCGACTCATGTTGTTTGGAATATGTTCTTGCTGAATTTTCAAAGCAGCAAAGTTTTTATTAAAAGCAAAAAAATTAGTTTCTCCTGCGAAAAACTTATGTACATGAAATATAAAATTTATTTTTATTTATTTAGAAAAAACGTAATTTGAAATAAAGCAGAAGTAGAGATGTATCGGAAAGCAAAGCAAAAAGGTTTTTATATATAAATCTATTTAATGGTTACTTTTCTTTTATCGTAAGTATAATACGTTATTTCATTATTTTAAAAAGCAAATTTAAAATTCAATTCTGAGTAGATAAAACATTATAAATGGAGATTTGCCCTGGATAAAAAATTATGTGTGGTGGTGGCTGTCACAAGAACAACAATTATTTCTCTTCACAGTTAAACCCTCCAATATTCAAAGTATATTGATGATACCCTAGACCTAGATGCATTACAAATTTTTATTTTTGCACCATATACAAACTGAACTATTTGCTAATATAGCGGTGATTGTGTTTGCTAAGCTCAGTAGCGGATGGGAGTTATTTGACGAGTACCTACCAATTAAAACCCACAATGATCAAGACAATTGAACTTGTTTTCATTTGAAACAATCGTACCAACCAAATCCTAGTTCTGTTTGCTTGCAGCGAGTGCAGTTGGCAACAACGATTAGGCTCGCTACGTTACCTAACCTAATAAATAACAAATAATTGTTAAAGTTATGTGTGCTTTCCCTTGCGCTGATCTAATCAGTTTTTAATAAACGCAATATAAATAATAAACTGTACATAAACTTAAACAATATATCTATGTAACACCATCACTTATTCATTAAATATTTAGTTATCCCACTTCCGGTTTATTATGAAATATCCGGTAAAGGGAAACTTTCTCTTCTAACTTTGAAAATTTTCAGCTTTACGAGAAATCAATATCATTACAACTTCCTACATAAATTCTAACGACTGTATTCTATAGATTTCCTCGGTTTAAAAAAACTGCTAAATTTCCTACAACAGACGTTATAAACGGAAGGTGAACGAGAGATAGACATTATCAACGCACCCGGCGACGATATTTAATTGGTAGTGGCAGAGTGCGAACCAAGCACACGTAAAGATTTTACTCCCTGCATTACAGAATACAATTTATTAGGGTTATCTGCCGCAGTAATTAAGCATTTTTTTAAATACGTCGGGACTTAACTTTATGATATGACATATCTGCAATCATAGCGAGTTTCTTCTAGTAACAAGAGGTGTTATTATTCTTTTATAATGTAAAAAAATTTAATTTGGAACTTAACATTTCCAAAATATTCCTGCCCAATTTCAAAAAACTTTTAACAAGCCGTTAAGTTCTGTTAACTTTAATGGCTCGTTAATAGTTTTATAAAATTTGGCATCACAGTGCCAGATTGACAAAAGTCATATTATCTTTAGGATATTCCGACTTCAAGATGTGTATGTGAGGTAGGGTGCACGGATTTGCTTGACCAAAAGATTTACAAAAAGATCAACGGGTTTGATTTCTGTGGTATTGCAAAGGTTTTTTTGATGTTCACATTTTATTGTCAGCATGAAATTTATTAAAATATTGATTTGTAGCAATTTTTAGATTTTTGATTAGATTTTTTTAAAACCAAAAATTTGACCTTTTATCTATTTTCTATTCTTTATTATTAAGAATATAGGTAATATACTTAGAAATCTATTTTTTTAAATTCCCAATGCAATTTCTATGACCTCTACTGCAATATTTAACAAGAGGTTTAATAAGCAGTTATTAAACTCGAGTTGTAGTATATTATTTTATCTGATTTTAAACACGTAGTATGAAAAAACAAGCTTATAATTTTTTTTTAATTATAGCAAAAAAAGATTAAAATTGAAATATATCTTTAATTGGAAGCAAACAGTCTCGAGTTTATCCAAGAAATTTAATACAATGAAGATTTTCCGATATGTGATTATCAAAATAACCTAATATAACTTGCACCATTGCAATTGTCTAGACTAAATCCAGTAATGTCATACTAACGTGTTGTTAATAAAATCCACTACTATTACACATTATGCGTGGGTATATTATATCGTAAAAGCAGAAACTGACGATTGTAAGAACTAGGTATTTTATTGTCTACTTACAGGGATCGTTGGATCTAAAATAAACTGAAGTATTGTAAGTATTATATAAAAATAATATAAAGTATCTCAATATTAAAAAAATTTCTTTTTCTAATTTATTGGCAGTTCGATCAAAATAATATCAGTTTCCAAATCAGAGCAACTTGTATCAGCCGCATTTATAACCTTAACTTAATCGACTCTCTGAAGTGCCTTGGTTTAACCCTCGAAATGGCACTGGGTTCAGGGCTTACATATGTGAGACTCATGCCAAACATAGATTTTCAGCCGAACTAGGAGAAGAAAAATTTTTGAGTCCGTAATAAATTCTATTCTTTCTCTCTTTCAAATCAAAAAGTACATATCTATAAAAAGTTATCGTCATTATCAAGTACAAAGAACAATTAAATTTATAATCACATCATTTTTGATGTATTGAACCTGACTGTAAGGCGCATTAAATTTAAAATAAAATTTTGTATTTGAGTATTTAAACAAAATAAAAAATGTAATAATAAAAGCAACACCAGTGATCCTTTAATTTATTTTTAGTGAAGTTTAAATATAGAAATATTTGTTATTGGCAATTCGGCATATTATTTCTCCTAAAATATTTTTTTCAATGATATTCCGGATTTGCTAGACTTCCGCTTGATATAATGTGAGATATTTGGCAAATATAGCGCAAAATAAAGCGTTTTAAAAATTGCCCGTCGGCATTTCTCTGCTTTTAAAAATAATCCTGCATGTTTTATGTAAAACCAATGAAATATAAAATTCGGCATTAGTTATGAGAATAATAATTAATTTTTTTGGCAGCTCCATTTTGGATTAAGACGTTATTTTCTATACCAGTAATTTCACGCTTTTTATATGTTTATCTATGGCCTTTGAGTGTAGTTTTGAAAAAAACGTAATCGACAATAAAATGAGAGTTAATACCATAACAGGTGTCGTAGTGAATAGACTGAAATAAATGCTCGAGGCGTTATTGTTCCAGAAATAAAAACGTTATGTCTTATTGATTTTTAATCAGAAATTATTGGAAACAAAATGTGTAAGATAACATCATTTTTGTTAAATTCAATATTTAAAAATAAACAGCAAGTTAATGTTTATTAAATTGATGATTTTAATATTTGCATTTAAACATTAAAAATGCCTTGTGAACTAGTTTACACAATTAAAACAAACAATGCTTTCATGATATATACTAGCAAGCTTTAGCAATTTACTGCATGGTAAATAATTCAAAATAAAAATATCTAAAATTCTATTCCAATGTTGAAAGTGTTAACCCTGAAAGAAATCAAATAAAGGATGCTTAGCAACTTTTTGCACGTTCTGAAGTGGATCACAATGATTTCGTACTTATTGAATTGTATATCTTGCAACGAAACGTAAGATAAAAGCACTTGGAAAAATAAAAGAAAATGTAAAGGTAAATTTTTTTTAATTGTAGCAAAAGTTACAAAATACGTAATATCTATTTTTAAGTAAAACTGGAAATGTTTACTTTTAAACGTCTGTTGCTAAATCTTAGCAAAACTTTCTCGCATAAGGTACAGTGATAAAATTAAATTTGAAATAGATTTTCGTATATTTTATGTATTTATATTCATTTTGAATTTATTTTATTTTATATAAATAATATAATATACTATATCTAAACGTATTTTGGTATATTTTAACACAAAAACAGTACTAACCTATGATAATTTATATGATTATTGTACATTGTAGTATTAATACTCTAACAACACGATAATATTATGTTAATGATTGCGTTGTATGGTCCTATACATACATAATGTACTATGTACCTATATGTACGAGTACTATTATAGTATTGGTAATATACATATATATTGAATATAGCAACATTGAATTGTATTAAATTTTACAGTGTGTTTCCGTATTGAATTCAAAGTCTTTTTAACTTAGAATCCAAGATACAAACGATTTAGACTATTTTGGATCCAAAATACGAAATGGGGAGAGCTGGCGAAATGCACCTGAAATGTTGTATGGATAATAAAATGATAAATTGATGAGAAAATGGAGGTACAGGTGGATCATTGGCGGCAAAAATATCAATGATAGGATTCTAGGACAATTGTTCGCCGCAAATTGTTAGCCGGACAATATTCGCCGGACAATTGTTCGTCTATATAAATGTTTGTGTTACCATATTTCCCGAACGTTTATAAGTAGCGACGTACTTTTTTGACAGGATGTGTGTAAAAATCAGGAGAATGTTCCTGTTCCCAGTCAAATACAAATTCAGTAATCTATATCTATAGTTGAGAAATTACCTAAAGTTGGTAAATGTTTCGGTTAAAAATAAAATTGAAAATTTTGAAAACCTTTGGCTGTAAAACAATTCCAAAAATAAAAATTAACAATAAAAGCACTGTTCTATTTAAAAGGGAACAAATAATTTTTTCTTCTCCCAACAATATAGACTCTCGGACACTTAACTCGAAAAATTAACTTTAACTAACCCCCACTACAAAAAAGCATTTATATTATATATTGTGACGTTTTAAAATCCTTCATTGAAAATTTTAATATTTGATTTGGGAAATTTGTATTTTTTGTGAAAAAAGTTTTGGGAAAACTCCCGTATAATTTTGCGTTTATAGTTCGAGAATTTAATTTTGCGATTTTTCTATTTGGAGAATAAATTTAAACAATATAAGTTTTTTACATTTTTTACTTTTTAATTTTGGAATATCCCAAAATTTGACATAAATATGGATTTCACTTTGAGTGACCGAGATGTCGTAAAAAGCTTGCATATTCACAAATTAAAAACAACGATATTGTCTAACTTTTTTACTAAAAAACAAAAACTAGTCAACACTAATTACTTGCATAAACAGAAAACATGTATCGGCCTACAAGACCATCATCAGTTCAAAAAATATACTATAGGTTACAACATTAATGTAAACAATTAACAAAATGAAAGTCGCTATGACAATTGACTATCTTCATTTGCGAGGTCAACGCATACTTGGATAAGTGGGCCTCCTATCAGTTCAAGCTGTTGGTTGATTAAGTTTCCAGGTTTGTATTTTATGATTTTCTTAATTTCTACTGACTCGAGGCGGTCCATCTTATCACCCTTTTCACATGTGTGCAGAAATTCGGCGTTCTCGGTTGTAGCCTGGTGTTGTTGGTTGATGAGGTGTTCAGCAAAATTAGACTTTTCTTCATTGCCATTCTTCCAAGAGGAAATATGCTTTTTTAATCTTGTTCTAAAAGTACGGCCTGTCTGTCCCACATAAACCATGCTACAGTCATTGCACTTCAATCTGTATATTCCGCGTTTGTCTAGGATATTCACTGCATCTTTAGTTTTGGAAAGGGTATCTTTTATGGAATTCTTTGCTCTGTATGAAATTATGGTACTGTCTGTTCTTAATAGTTTTTCTATTTTTTCTGATTTTATTCCATAATAAGGTATACTAACGAACTTCTTTTGGGTCTTCACTGGGGTTAGGAATGTGATGGACTGTTCTGCGATTATTTTTTCTATTTTTTTTATTAGGTTATCTATTATGGTTACTTGGTAACCATTATTGTGAGCTAAGTTTTTTATGATGTCAACTTCCGCTTTTTTGTCTGAATCGCTCATGGGGACTTTTAAGAGACGCCATATCATGGACCTAAATCCTGCCATTTTATAGCTCCAAGGGTGGTTGGAATCCACTGGGATCATACTATCGGTGTATGTGGGTTTTCTAAAGATTTTGAATGAGTGGGAACCTTGATTTCTGTCAATGGTTAAATCCAGGTAGTTAAGACACCCATTCGTTTCTACTTCCATTGTAAAGTTAATGTTGTTGTCGAGGTTGTTTATATGGATTAGGAAGTTGTCTAGTTGTCTTCTTGTGCCATTCCATAGAACTATTACGTCGTCCACATATCTGTACCAATATATTATATGCCCATCGAACCATTTCTTGGTTTTATTGTTTAAGAGGTCTCTCTCTATTTTGTCCATGAAAACATCTGCCATCATCGACGAGGATCCGTTACCCATTGCTAGTCCGTCGATTTGTTTGTAGTATTGTTCGTTGTATTTAAAATAGTTTTGTGACAGTATTAATTCAACAGCAGCCATCAACTCTACTTTAGCTAGTGGGGCTAGGTCGGTTAGAAGCGTATATGATTTGTTCAATCCTTTCTTTGCATTTTTGTATAGGGATGCTAGTGAATAAATTGCGGACGTCAAATGATACTAGTTTAGCGTTTCTCGGAATATTAATGTTACTTATTTTATTGATCAAATCTTGCGAGTTTTTAATAGTGTGGACAGGGTTGAAACTGGTGGAACTTTTGAGAATTTTTATAATTTGTTTTGTAAGTTTTTCTGTCGGGGATTTTATGGTGGATACGACAGGTCTGATAGGGTTATCTTTTTTATGAATTTTCAAGAAACCTGAGAATCTAGGTGGTGTGGGATTCATAACTATTAGGTTTTTCTTAAAATTCTTGTTCCATAAAGCAACGCTTTCTTTAACGAATTTTCTTGTTTTTTCTTGGAATTTATTGGTAGGATCTTCAATCATTTCAAAGTTATTGTCTGTGCTCAGAAACTCATTTATTTTCTTATTGTAAGATTCCCTATCAATTATTACAATGGTGTTACCTTTGTCGGCTTTGGTTATTATTAGGTCTTCTTGTGTAATCTTATTTTTAAGATTCTTAATCAATATGTTTTCTTTATTGTGTTTTTTATTATTATTATCTGCATGGTTTCCTAATAATTTCTGCGCACTTGTGAGCGACTATTTGTTGTAAACCACACCTTTTTATACTTATGTCTGTTTCTATTGCTAGATCAGTAGCATCACTGAGGTTCCAAGCTTTCTTGGGGCAATATTTCAATCCCTTATTTAAAAACTTTTTTTCTTCTGACGAGAATGTTTTCTTGGATAAATTTAGTATTCGTGGATAGAATAGTGTTTTCTCAAAGTGTATTTCCTGAATTTGCGCTTTATTTTTTGCCGATTCTTTGAGTTTGTGTGGTTTTTTGTTTTGTTTCAACCATTCTTTGTTATTAATGCTTCTAACCTTGGTTCTAGTTTGGTAATCAAATTCATCCCAGTCCCACTTGTCCATCCTGCTTCTCAGTGATTTCTGTAAAGTAAACAGATAAAAGAAAACAGCGTCTCTTCTCTTGTACCACTTCTTCAGTTCACTTTTCACTATAGTTTTTCTTGCTAACTGTAAAAAACCCACATACACCGATAGTATGATCCCAGTGGATTCCAACCACCCTTGGAGCCATAAAATGGCAGGATTTAGGTCCATGATATGGCGTCTCTTAAAAGTCCCCATGAGCGATTCAGACAAAAAAGCGGAAGTTGACATCATAAAAAACTTAGCTCACAATAATGGTTACCAAGTAACCATAATAGATAACCTAATAAGAAAAATAGAAAAAATAATCGCAGAACAGTCCATCACATCCCTAACCCCAGTGAAGACCCAAAAGAAGTTCGTTAGTATACCTTATTATGGAATAAAATCAGAAAAAATAGAAAAACTATTAAGAACAGACAGTACCATAATTTCATACAGAGCAAAGAATTCCATAAAAGATACCCTTTCCAAAACTAAAGATGCAGTGAATATCCTAGACAAAAGCGGAATATACAGATTGAAGTGCAATGACTGTAGCATGGTTTATGTGGGACAGACAGGCCGTACTTTTAGAACAAGATTAAAAGAGCATATTTCCTCTTGGAAGAATGGCAAAGAAGAAAAGTATAATTTTGCTGAACACCTCATCAACCAACAACACCACGCTACAACCGAGAACGCCGAATTTCTGCACACATGTGAAAAGGGTGATAAGATGGACCGCCTCGAGTCAGTAGAAATTAAGAAAATTATAAAATACAAACCTGGAAACTTAATCAACCAACAGCTTGAGCTGATAGGAGGCCCACTTATCCAAGTATGCGTTGACCTCGCAAATGAAGATAGTCAATTGTCATAGCGACTTTCATTTTGTTAATTGTTTACATTAATGTTGTAACCTATAGTATATTTTTTGAACTGATGATGGTCTTGTAGGCCAATACATGTTTTCTGTTTATGCAAGTAATTAGTGTTGACTAGTTTTTGTTTTTTTAGTAAAAAAGTTAGACAATATCGTTGTTTTTAATTTGTGAATAAATATGGATAATTTTGTATGAAGTTGATTGATTTGAATGATTACTGTTGAAAATTTATAATATTGAATTATTGATTTTTGGATATTAAAAACATTAATTTGATTGAACATTAATTGATTAAATTGCTTTTAATAGAATAGAAAATAAAAAATTTCTAAATTTTGAAGTTAAAAATTGGAATGTATCGTAATTAAATTAGCTATGAACGCGTACGATGCAGTTTAACTTTTCAATTTTATGCATAAAAATTTTATTGAAAATTAAAATTAAAATTTGGATTAA
This sequence comes from Cantharis rufa, assembly GCA_947369205.1. Classification (NCBI taxonomy): domain Eukaryota; kingdom Metazoa; phylum Arthropoda; class Insecta; order Coleoptera; family Cantharidae; genus Cantharis; species Cantharis rufa. Next base: position 22,065,795 of record OX376309.1, read on the forward strand.
TTCGATGATTTTGTTTAAAACATACATTATATTTGGAAAACATAAAAAATGCACTTTAATATATGAAAGTTAAATGCTGCCAGCAAAATTAAAACATTTACAATGAAAAATGATTAGCACCAAGACTATACGTCAATTTTTTTCGAAAGAAGAGAAGTAAAATTTAGAAATAGGAAATGGAAATCCTGGATAAATTAATAAAATTGAGGTTCATGACATTAAAAAAGAAAAAGAAAAGAGTTTGCTTCTTTACCATCACCTTATTGCTTCGGATGAATTCAATTTGATAAATGCAGCCGTGGGGTCTAAATCCTGAAATATTTTTCTTAGAGAAAAAATCCATTTGTTCTAGCTTTTAAAGTAGATCTAATCTCTGAAATCTCTGAGCATGGTGTTTATCAAAACGGCCCGGAGCCTTCAGAGCGGAGGGTCCATTTTGACAAATGCAACCACAGCAAATCTCGGATCTATTCTAAAACATAGACATCTATAGACTATCAGTTATCTTAGGGACCCTTACGTGGGAGATGAAAGACTCAAAAATTTCAAACATCATCCTTACGTAATTTATGAACGCTCCCTTACCAAAGTAGTTTGAATTATTGCCCCTCCCCCCCCAATAACAAATTTCAAGAATTAATTTTGATGCGGCCCCAACCGGCCGCATTCAAATGGCCTAGACCGTTATCATAAAACATTTGAGTAGGACCCTCTACCCAAAAAGGTTTCTTACTTCAAATTAAAGCGGATGATGTCAATTTTTAACGGAAAATAAATAAAGCAAGCTCTATAAAGACATGATAATGGGGTTGCATATCCAACTGTTTAGTTTTTGTTACACCATCTTGCTGGTGCAAGATGCTGCCAAGGTGCTGCCCTCCCCCCCCTTCCTTGTAATAACATTGTAAATAGATTTAAACTACTCCGTTATGGAATGAAATTATCTAACCGAGTTTTTCAGATATCGTCAATACGGAACAGGTTTACAGGCAGGAAAAGCCAAAAACTGATAAATTTGAAATAATATCTAATAAAGAATTTACATAATCGCATCAAAAAGTTTGATTAAAATTTTTGTTGACTGCCCTAGGTGGTTGCATAGTTCGCCGATTTAAATTATGATAGGGTCTCCGCTGGGTTGAAGTAGTATTATATTGGTGTAAATTTAAATTAAGCTTTATAATCAATTGTAATATATATTACTTGGAATTATGTCAACTATTATAAGCATATAAATAAACAAATCTAACATTGTATAACTTAATATTCATGAATCGAAACACATAACTCATATGCATACGTACACATATACCGGCAAACACCATTACATTCCCGAAGCATTCACAGGAGAATTAATATTGTCACATTAAATTTATATTTGAATTAATTAAAACGTAAGATTAAGTTTAATCCACTTAAAAAAATTACTTTTGAGCTAACTTTAAGATGCAATTAAACTTATATTGCAAGAATTTTGAAGTTAAATCTAATATTTATTAGAGTTTGTAAAGTTTATGCGGTATGAGATGTTCGTCATATTGCCATTCAAATTACAATATTGTTACCGATATTATATAATTATGTATGTTATGTACATAGATCGATATATTTTTATAATTATATATAGGGTTCCTCACATATCTTGTAATAGTAAAATTAGTATTATCCTTATTAAACCGTTTTAAAATATCCGCTATTACCATAGAAGTCATACGGACCACTACTCCGGTTTAAAAGTACAAAATAAAAAGCATTGCGGCGTAGTAGGATATTTTAAGAAAAACCGCTTAGCGGTTAACGTATTAAGAGTACGGTCAAAGGTTGGCGGTTAGAGCGTTGAATTTAAACCTCGATCACGTACGGTCCTGTTTTAACTGTGTTTATTTATAGTAAAATTTACAGTAATTTACCAACATTTTCGTTGATACATTGATGATATCGTGTTTTAAAAAATGGAATACCTGATTACCTTATGTTATTTTAAAATATTTGAATTTTTATTCAATTTTTTTTAATGATATAAGGTTTCCTATAGGTATCTTAGGTTAGCCTTTGTTAGAAAATATCAAAGCAAACAAATTTTTCGCATTTGTAAGAGGTAAACAGTAAGAAGTATTAAACTCAATTTTGTAGGTTTTCCTATCAAAAATGTACTTAAGAATCACAAATTCTCGATAAAAGAAGTAAATAAAGAAAAAGATTATGTATCATTAATTTGTTGTGTTTTATCTTCTATATTCTATTATTATCAATTTTTTAAATATATTTACAGTAAATTTTATAGGAAAACTTTATGCATTTGACCAGTTGCATTGGACTTAGAATTTCAAATTCTAACAATGTACCATAATCTGACACTTTTAATCTTATAAATTTGATCAAGTTAACATATAATAAATGTAGCTAATCAAATTAATTTAAAATAATTATAAATAATAAATAATATTAAATTTGAAAGGTTATTAAATAATAAAATTAGTAGCAAAACTAAAAACATGAAATGCAAGTAATGATTTGAAAAATGTGAAAAAACTATTTAATTAAAATTAGAACAGCATAAGGTGAACGTTGACAACCATACAACAAAAATTATATGAAAAATTTATAATACTACTCAAGTTTAAATAGAACGTAAAATTGATATTGCAACGAGCAGTTATCACGTTATCTATCCAATGCCTGCTTGATTCAATTGACCTGAGCATAAACATGAAATTTAATGTTTTATGAAAAGTTGAATAAATAAAGAAATAGGATAGATAACTTCCCCGTAATAAAAAATTGAAAATTGGGCAGAAAATATAAATATAAAATTTGAAATTCTAATTACTCGCTCTGATATTATCAGAATTAAGAAAACATAAACCATGTTTACTTTTCGTGAAAATACTGGAGAAAACACTCTACAATGATTTTTTTAAGGAAATTATAATAATTATCAAGATCCAGCATTGTTCTTATTTAAAAAAAAATTATAAAATATTAGAATAATAAACCAAAATTAAATTTGCCCAAAATCTAGCACAAAACTAATTTCTTCAAGTGCTTCTTACATTTCAGTTTCAATTGTGTACCGGCAAGAATTTACTTAATGAGAGCAGGATATAATAACCATTGTATAAGATATTGATTGTAAATTACTGAAGTACTTTGGTAAGTGAAATTATTATTACATCTCTGCTTATTTGTTATTCGCATAAAGGGAACATATTGTTTGCTGGACGTTGATAATTATCTTCTAGATTCAATACCATTCAGTGGCGCAGCCAGGAATTTGTTATGAGGGGGGCTAAGGGATGCGAGATGCACCCTTTAAAAGGGGCGTGGTCATATTACTTTTAAGTACTATAATTATTGTGTTACCACTCTTACCTACCTTAGATTGAAATGGGAATTAAAGGACTATTAAACTATTAAGACTATTAACGAGAATTAAAAAATTAAAGGAAATAGCCCCCTAGCCCCCCCTTGGCTGCGCTACTGATACCATTTGACTGCACAAATTCAAATTGTATTGACTGGCGATTGTTTATTTAATGTGAAACCCATTATTATCATTAAATCTTTAATTGAAATAGTTAGTTTAAAATCACTATCAAATATACTACAAAAAGAACCACTAGAGTACATCTATTTTGGTTATATTGTGTGGTTTGTAAAGATAATAAAATTGGCCGTATGGTTTCATATTAGTTATTACACCGTCTAGTCTCTACCACCCTAAAAGTAATTTTCAACTCTCAAACTTGTTATATAACAAAACTGTTGAAGCAAAAATGAGTTTTGTTTATTTGTATCAACTTAAAGACTAGAACTGGAACTGGTAAAACCGTCGAGTTTGGAAATGATCTGAAAAAGTTTCCTTACTAAACACTAAAATAAATTTTAGAAAGTTTAAAATAAGCTGCTCTAAGTACACCAACTTGAAAAATAACAAAATCTATTAAGATAACACATGAATAATAATTTTATACTAAACAACGTAAATTTGTGTGACAACGACAGTTTTCATTGCTTTCTAAAGCTTAAAAGGGAAATATAAAAATTGGTGTTTTTAATTTAAATAAAATGTAGTAAAATATGTTTTAATTTTGCTAAAAGGTCTTTCAATCTATGGCTTCTTAAGCATAACGGCGTGTTATTTATGTATTTAATTTTCTCCATAATATTTAAAAAATTTGAAGCGACAGCAGCGCGACAAGACGCATCGCACTTACAATAAATTAGTTTAACAACTTTTCAATAAGTGAAAAAATGGTAAATAGCTTTAACTTTAACAAAATCCACAAAAAGATAGTAAAATGTAAAAATACGTACTACTGCTATTATTTAAACCTGACATTAAAAAAAAAAATAAAACTAATAATATTTAATTAAAAATTAAACAATTTTCTCAGTATGGGTTAATAAGCTAATTCATATTTTACAGCTAAGCCTTAAATTCCTTTAAGAAAATTAGGCGTTATCAATATAATTAAATACTAAACAATTTTAATAATAGCTCGGAGCTAAAATTTTACACCCGGATAGCTTCGATTTTAATTTTAAATTTTATATTACATTTCTCTTGTCATGTTTCTTTGAATTTTAATGGTTGATCCGTAATTAGAATTATTTGGTTTTGCGACAGTTAATTTACACTTTACAGTATTTATTTTAATATTTATTTGCTTCTGTAGAGTTGACTGCATCAATGTCAGTTAAAAACACCCGAAACCTCACCGAAAATTGCTGTTTGTGAATTTCTTCCCAGGAGGCCCTCAAGATGTGGTTCCTTTTGTGCAGGAAGAGATGAGTAATAATATTTCAATTTATTATGAAAACCAACGGCCATAAGCTTGGTATGTCAGCTGAATAACTGCTGACACTAAATCCCGGTTTCACAAAGGTTAATTAAAATTTAATCTACGATTAATGATTTTCAACAATGTCGCAACAATAAATTTTCATTGTTGAAAACCCTTATTCCCGTATTAATAGTGACGGATTAATCCGAGATTCAAGATTAATTCTCGAAATAGCAGCTGTTGCTACGACACGGTCTAAATTCCAGTAATGTCATTGGCGAATCCTAAGATTATCTTGAATCTCGGATTAATCCGTGACTATTAATACGGGTATTAATCATAGATTAAATTTTAATTAGTCTTTGAAACCGGGTATGAGGTACCCGGTTTGAATCAGGAAATACTCTAAAATTTCTTATGATCCTCTGAGTGCTTCGGAGGGTACGTAAAGCTGGCAGTTAATCATTTCTCCTCACACCAACAATGCAAGGATCAGTAATCAACATATTTTTGTTTTAAGACCATTCACTTGTAAGCCTTTTAAGTTTTACTAACTTTATTACTTCCGCTTTGGAAGGTAGAGAAACAGTGGACCGCATCTTTACTGAGCTCGCTAAGGTATTCGATCCAATTCCCGTAAATCTTCTGAAACTGGAAAAACTGTATTTTTACATCCATTACTATTTTGGTTAAAATCATTCATAAGTGAGTGTTCACAACTGGCGGAAGTCAATGAGCACGTGTCATTTGATTTCCATATCACTTCTGGAGTTGGACAGGGTTCTAATTTAGGGTTCCAAATGTACTATTTACATTGTACATCAATGACGTTCAGTCGGTTATTTCATATAAGAATTTCTGTTGTTTGCCGTTGATATGACAGTGTTGAAAATGAGGAAGATAAAGATGGCTCCGTGCTAATTCACTCTAAAGAGAGATAACACTTTATTATCGTACAAAATCAATGACCAACTGCTGAATAATGGATCTGTCTTTCAAAATTTGGGAATTGTTATTGATTCTGTCCTTGTCCCACACCTTTCATCCAGACTCAATAATTTCTATATCTAATAGGATGTTAGGATTTGTGACCAGATCCATCCATACATTTTCTGATACTAGATTATTAGTTTTGATGTATTCCGATTTTGTGAGATCCATTTTGGAATCTTATGCCGTGGTATGGTGTCCTTTGTATGTCACTCATATCAATTGAATTGAATTGGATTCTGCAGAAATTTAATTTATTCATAATTAATCTAAGAATTTGTTGTCTCTGTTGGAAATCAGAGCTCCCGTGAGAAACTTCCACAAAAAATCAGTTCTCATGGAAAAAATTTCATAGATCCACCTGTGGACTTTGATGATTTGTATTTGGTAATTTTTAAGTATTATTCGAAGTTATTGGCATTTGCCATGGTTACAATTCAAGTTACCAAAATTTAAATTGGTTATTTACTATCTCCCATTAGGCCCCCTAGCAGCCGGGTGCAAAAATGTTAAAAAATCTTAGCCTATAAGAGAAATTCGTTTTTTAAATCTACAGATTGACCCCAAGTATAAATATGGGTACTTTTTGCTGTTGTACAGTGCAAGCGCTTTTGGTTTTTATTTGTTTCTATAACTTTGTACATATGAAGAAACTTACATTCACGAGCTATAAAGAGAAAGAATTCAACAAACAGATGAATCTCCCAACAGAAGTTTACGAGATGAGCAGGTGAGTTTATCTAGAAATATAAAACCAAAAATTGCAGTTGCAGTTGCAATTGAGAATTTTACTATTTTTAACTTTTTTATAGTTTTACAATTTATGACTTTCTATTCCAAGATACATATTGTATTCACTATCGCACTCTCTATACAACCAATAGGACATGAAAAGTCGATTATTTTATAAAAGTTTATTTCAACTTCTCGCAGTTCTTCTTCTATAAAATGCATTTTAATAAATTGCGGCATATTGGTATAATATATCAGTAAAAGTTTTTTGATATTTGACTCGTTATTTGTTTCTATTTCATGAAAAATAGCACAACTTTTAAATATTTATCTATGCAGTAGTAAAAAGTTTGGCAAAAGTAGTTTATTACTTAAATTGAGTTCACTTTGTTTGTAGTCGTATTTAAAATAAATTTGTTTAGCAAGACGCATTTTTAGGTTATGTGTGGTTTTTTAAATGACGTCAGCACAATCGACCTTGATTTCTTTTTAGACGTTAGCTCAATGAGAATAATGAAACAAGAAACTTAAATCTAATAGCATCAACGCTAAAAAGACGTAGCAGCTCTAGCCACAACTTCGTTATGTTTATAAAATGGATAGTGTAACGTAAAATATGTATACATTAAATCTTGTTAGATAACAGCAAAGCAAATATAATCAAAACTAAAGCAACATTATGTAACTGTCACTTTATGGAACCATATCTTGGAAAATAATAGGATAAGAAATGAAGTGAAGACAAGATCTTACGTATTTGTCTTATATTCATTAAAAAATTTTCTGTTTGAGCAGTTACATAACCTAAAAATAAAAAAACATTATTTTACAGTTGAAAATTGGTTGTCTCGAGTGTCGTATTTTGTCAGTTTTTCCAAATGCGATCGAAATTCAAGGTATCGAAATAGTTTTAGTCTAACAAGTCGAAAAAGCAAAGTGCATTTTAAAATCAGCTATTAATAACATTTTTCAATTAGCAATTAATCAAACATTGTTGGCGATAAAAGTTACTATGTACATTATTAATGTTCGTAATTATTTTGTAAAATTACGTCTAGTTTGGTTTATCCGCAAAGAAAATATAAAATTGAACTCCAGTTCAGTAAATAGAAAGAAAAAAGGTTAGAAAACGATGTGAAAAATTCTATCACAAAAATAGAAATTACTTTTTTGATCTGTGACATTTCGACGTCATTTATACGTCGATAAACTTGGAATTGACGTCAGCCAATTGCCGTAAAATGACGTCGTAACGACGTTACATTGGTGGTATCCACGATTTATCATTGTTATAATGCCACCTATTTATATTTAGATTAAGATGTTCAGTACACCCTGTATAAATAAAATTACAATATGAAATATTTAGTAACTAAATTGATTTATGTAAAGGGGTGAAAATGTAAATTTGGAAATTTTAAAAGTACCCTGCTATTTAACATTTATCCAATCAATTCTATTAGAATTTTAATAAATAATTTACAGTTGGTACATTGCAAAGACTTGCAAATAGGTTGTCCTGTTTCATTGAATTCATTCGAACCGTTAGTAATTAACAGCTTCAAAACAACTTACTAAGCGCTATTCTAAAAAGGCATTTATATAACGAACGATTTATCATTACAAAATTCAAGTTAGGAAAGCGTTTTTCTTCTACGACTGCTTTAACTGCTTTCCGTATCCGTATTTTACAGATTTGATAGAATGTTGTAAGTAATATATAAGAAAGGCCTTCGTTATTTCTTATTGAGCAACAAATACGTATACGGTATATAATTATATATATTATAGTGATTTTTTCTTATTTTGATAGGAAGGAATGAAAACGATTGAGAGTAAATTGATATGAATGATAGTTTGAAGACAATACGATTACTGGTCCGTCGATTTTAAATCAACGTGAAATTATTATACCAAATTGCCAAAAGATTAAAAAGTCTTTAAGTTGAACTTAACGACATTTAAGCGAGGAAAATGGACCATCGGAAATCATTATAAAGAAGACAACAAACATTTTAATAATTTATTAAGTTGGTAATAAAACTGAACATCGGTGGTATGTTTTATCTCTAAAATAGAAATTCTGTTTGAAATGTGTTCCTTAAATTTCGATAATTGTAGATAAGTAATCGAATTGGAGCGAAATTTAAGCGTCTTATTAACATTAGTCGAGACGGACTTTGAAAATTTAATCCAATGCTTGGCATGGGGATTAAGATAACTAAACTGGATGGTATTTGAAATACTAATTCAATATTATTATTTCGCCGAAATATAAATACTTTTATGAGCTATGCTTATTAGGTCTTAATTTGTATCTTATTTGTTTAATTAATAAGAACTTTAGCTTCCTAAAATTTGCTTATTAATTAATTTATCTCTGTTCTTACACAAATACCTAATTATATATTTTAAGAAATTGAAAATTAACAGACGTGTTTAATATTAAATTACGTTGATTTTTAATTCATTTTTGTACCTAATATTATATTTCCTAATCTTATTATGGTGATTAATACACCTCAAATATTTAATAATAATGTCGGGTGCTTTATTATGTGGATTGGTATTCGGATTGGTATGTAGGAAAATATTATCAATGGTAGATATTTATAAAGATTTTCATTAGAAAATGTAATAAAATATTCATATAAAGAACTATTTCAAATATCACTATTTAATCTAACTGAAAGTTACTTCACTCGTAGAGTGTGATATTATAATGCTGCTCCCAAACGATGCGAGATTTAATTTTGAATTTCTACAATTTAAATTAGGAAGTTTCTGCATTACAAAATGCATATTAAAATTTAAATATACCTTTACTTTTAATTCTCACATTATTTGGTTTATATTACATTCTTTACGTCATTTTATACATACGAAAATAGTTCAGTTAAATTGTTGAAGTATCTACCATTAGTTTTGTATAGTACTTTATTACCCTTATTACGTTTCCGAATAATTAATTGCCAATATATAATTTAATTAATTATCCGCTCGAATTTGAATTTTAGATTACGATGTAGGGAATCATGTTGATTCAATCAACTTCGATTAGAAGTCGGCTTGATAAAATTCAAACTAGATAAATGAACAATTATGGAAACGCACAAAGAAAATAAAAAATTTACATGCATGAATAATCAAATCGATATAATTGGTTATCCATTAAATTTGTTAAAAAATTCCTTGAAAATATTTAAAGCATTTATCTTAACCAAAGGTTTATTAAAATAAAGTAACAATACAATAGTATATTATATATCAAGGAAATAAAGTAGGTTTTCGGAAACGTATATTTACTTACTTGAAAAAGTAGGAATTATTTTGGAACCCAAAAAATGGAACTGTATAAGTAAGCATCCAAATATTTCCACCACCACAGTCGTAGTATGGTTTCGACCATTTACCATCTTCATACCGCACTGAAAGAATTTCGTCAGGTACTCTATCCGTATGCGTTGATTCATTGTAGGTGTAAGTATTGAATCCTGAAACAATAATTTATAAAATTTTTAAAAATGTTAGTAAATAGATTTTCTCCTACTTAATACTAACCGTAGAGTACCAATGTTAAGGGATTGCCTAACTAAGCATTTGATATCTATAAACAAGATGGAACTGGGATGACTGCAGTTCTTACTGCAGTATAACTTACAAAATAACACGTCTCCTATACGAATTAATAGATTTTTCTTATAGGAAAAGTGTCTTTTCATTATTTATGTATTGACTCCGATACAGTAAAAAACACGTTTGTTTTTTTGTTACAATTTCTGTCGAAATATGAACAATAAATTTAACTGATTATTAAGTAAGACAGGCTTATAGTTAGTTATTTGTAAATGTTAAAATATTTAAAATATAATAATGTTTGATGTATACCTTTGTATGTTCACTTTACATGTAGTACTGAATGTATAGCAGCTGACAAGAAATATTTGATGTTAGGAATTTACAAAACATTGGTTATTATTTTTTCAAATTATTAATGAAACTTGGAAAACAATGAACATTGATTAAATATAAAAAAATATAAATGAACATACAATATAAAATAAAACAATAAACTGTATACATAATATTTTGATATTCACTTTTAATATAAAAAACAGAGGAAGTGCTGCGTCGGAGATATTTTAATAATGCATTTATATTTTAATAAAATGTTCCGGATTCATGCACATTATAATAAAACAATGTCAAACTTCTACACATTTATTTTCGTTTTCTAAGATATTCTGATAAGTATACACTCCACAGAATTGCTTCGTTCATCACAGGACATGAAACGCTGATTTCGAAGTTATTTTATATTTAACTTATAGAAAGGATGCAATTGTTCAGAAAGGTTAAATCTTATTAGATGACGCCAAGCATTTCCAACACAAATGCTCATTATTCTCCAAACGACCTAACTTAATTCATTTTAATTGCTAATTGAAATTGACAGAAACGAACGTTTCCAATATTAATTTTACAAGTTACAAATAATGTTGTTCATCTTAAGTTGTAATTAATAAATTTTCCACCCTTTCATATTATAGAATATTTTATTTCCGAACAAATTGTTTCGGTCAATGCCAAAACATAATTTATATTGTAATGAACTGGGTATAAATATTTATTCTGTATTTATCTAGTAATAAAGTGATATACTATTTACAACTAACTTATCAAAATTACAAGTTATTAATTAAGCTCCGCCTGAGCTCTTACAATAATTACTACGCATTCTGTTGCCGGTACGTATTCTTGGCGTTAATAGGTGCAGCATTTTATGTTTGATGTAATTAATTATAGCCAAATTTAACTTTAAAACTTTTTTCTTTTTTCTAAAAAAAAGTCTTTTTAATTAAAAATTTTGTGAGTCGGTCACGGGCGGACGGAGTAAAAACTTTATTTTGACCGTCTTTCTTTGGCAGGAAATGGAAAACCATTTTTTGGAAAACCAAAACGACCGCTCTACAACGGATCAACCGATTTACATGAATTAGTGCTCAATTGACAGGCACATCAATTTGTGGCGCCCTAACAAAGATTTTTGTCAAAAATTGATATAGAAATATTTTTTCTCGTCGGTTCAATAAAAACAACTGGGCAAAAAAATTGTTTTTTTTTCAAACAGCTGCCATTTTGCTATGCAAAGGTTTTTAAAAAAATAAAACCGATAATCCCCCCCCCCAAAATTTAGTCTAGTATAATAATTTTCTAACCATATTTAATTCAGATGAACCGAAAAAGCTGTGGACCGCCCCGCGCAGATCAATGCATGCATCATACGGCTTCCTTTCATGAAAGCTTGGGCCGCTGTTTTTGATTGTTTTCTTTACAATAACAATTTGAATTTACTGTCAATTAATAGAAGAATAAAATACATCAAAATCTATTTCCAAGAGTATTTAATTTATAACAAAAAAAATTCCCGAAATTCATGCATTTTTCATGCCTCTCGACGGCAACCTCCCCTTAATTAGATTTTAAATTTTGAAATTGTCGGTAGTACAATAAAACCTAGAGCTCCATACGATGATGAAAACTACCTGAATGCGTGTTTTTGCTGGGGAATCTGATTTTTTAGTTACCCCATGTTACTCATCGGTAACCTATTGTGAGAGGAGTATCTATCTTAAGATAGATCTTCAAGACCTAAAATCCACTGTTTACTTTTTGCATTCACAAATGTCCAAATCCAAGGTTTTCAAATTTTTGTTTTACCCTATGCATTGTTTAGTCTTAAAACGTATGCCTATGAAAGTCATAAAGATGGTGCTATCAAGTTGCCAAAATGTTTTGTTTGTAATTTTATTATAAAATGTTTTAGCCATTCGAATTCTATAAAGTGTACTATTTGATTCATGTAATAAAATGTGAAAGAGTTAGTTACTCTTTCTTTTTTCTTTTGTCTTTCTTTTTAGTCATTTCTAAACCCATATTTTTGGATTGTAGAATTAAATACCAGTTTTGGAGCAACGTGGAACTGTCTATTGCAGTTAGCTCAACATTTGGGCTGAAATTTTTTCTTCGGAGAATTTTGCCGTTGTTTTTTTAGATTCGACAACTGATCCCCTACCAAATGTTTGCGGCGCCAAATGATCTCAGGCAAAAAATGATTCTCAATCAAATAATCCTCAGGTAAATGATCCCCACCGCAAGTGATCTCTAACCAAATGATCTCCCTGCTAAATCTAAAATTACAGATCTAGAAAGACTGAATTAATTTTCGAGTCGCTCCAATCATTAAAAATATTCCCAAAGCGGCTCGAATTCGAAAATTACAAATCTAGAAAAACGGAATTTTCATGAAAAACTTCCCTGTGAGAGCCAGTACTCAAAATTTATTAATCTTAAAAGACGAAATCCTTGAATAGCTCCACATATTAAAAGAATCCCTGTAATAGTCAAAGCTTGAATATTAAGCATTTAGAAAGATGGGATTATTGATTTCAGTTAAGTTTGGCTTATAATAAATTAGCGATCAAAAAAAATTTTGTGTCCTCTTTCAATTTTTTTTTATACTAAGCTAACAACTCAGACCTCGCCAATACACGTAAGTTCTACCGCTTCTTAATGTATTATAAAATTAATAATTATTATCTATCGGCGAATTTACCGTCAGGGTAGTTACTTGTCGGTAACTATCTGTCGGCGTAATTAAAATAAGTTTTTAAAAAGAAAAATATTATTCATTTTGGTAATCATCTGATAAGTAGGTCATTTGTCTTTGGAATTATTAGCGTCGCGATCTTTTGTTGTTGCAATCATTTGCACCGAGATCATTTGATTGGGGATAATTTGTCGCCGGGGATTGTGGGACACCGGGATCATTTGTCGCGACATCCGTTTTTTGATGAGAGTTTTGTAAGCTGGAGCTCGCATTTAAATATGATCGCATGTTGATTAGGTTTTCTATTTATCCGATTTTACATTAGATTTCTCAGCACACCACGCTGTGTGACTCTCGCTGACCGTCAGAGATTATCTATTATATAATCCTTGTCGCACCTAAAAATTTCTTAAAAATACTGCATCGATAATAAGTGCAGCAGTTTCATTTACAACGTTGTTCCAAATATGAAAATTACTAAATTGATGCTTCGATATAACTGGTAAAGTTTAACATAAAATATCTGGTGATACAACATTAATACACATATCCATTCAATTGATTGCCAAAATGTTGCTCAGTTTATTAATTATGATTAATACAAAGATAATCATTTCAGATGATTTAATTCATGCCAATTTTTATAATTAAAACACTGCGCATTTACGGATTTTAATAATCTGCACAAACCCTAAATACTTTTTCAACGTTTTCTTGAAATGCCAGATCAGTATGAAATAAACTAATTGGGGCTCATTAGGTTAAGATGTTGATGTTAGAAAATCTTGAGAATTGTCGATACGCATTGAAGAAATATTAATTGAAAAAATTGCTCAAAAGAGTGTAAAAAGGTACCTGGTTTTGTCAATTAAGACTTATTTCCTTTTAGTTGCCGAACTTGAAAGTAATTAAAATGAAGTACCCGAGATTTTCATTAAACATTCAGTCTTCAAAAATAGCTCCCATTAATGTTTTACCGTTTTGCAATTTCGCTTAACTTTGTTTTTAGATTGTGTAATAAAACTCATGTGACACCTTCGAAAAGTTTTGCTTGCAAAACACGTTAAATAAAGTAAATTTGTTATTTGAAATGTAAACATGTATTCAATTAAGGTTTTTCAGATATGGCTTACTAGTTCCAGTTGTGATGTAGATAAATATAATAAATTACAGATTGTACCTCGAAATAATATGTATAATATTATTTGTCGTTCTTGATTTACTCTCGGAAAAACTAAGATCTACAATTATATATATTATCGCTCTTGAATTGTATGAACCGATTATGCATACATTGTAACCGGTCCATGGCATTTGATATGTTTGGTGAATAATAAACAAAGGCATCATTTATCTCTCAAATTTTCATCAGAATAATAAATGATGCCTTTTCAGTGCTTGTTTAATAAAACCCATTTCATCGCTATTTAATATGGCGGTTATAAAAATCTACCACCTTATTTAAAGGGATATCTTACAGACAATTAGGTCATTGTAATACCAACAACCAAGAAAAATACAAAAAGGAATCCATAAAATCGATAAACTATAAAACTGATGTATGAGGTTGATTATACATAAAACTTTCTTTTCAGATATTCTCCTCTTATAAAAATGGAAATCTCTTTACATCTATTTTTCGTCACGATGTTAAGAATTTGGTTTTTAAAACAAAAAAACTTATTTCAAAAGGTTAAAATATTTCTTAAATCATATTTTAATAATAAATATACCAAGTAACGTATACGAGCATGCAACGTACATAACTTGTATGTAAAATTTAGAATGGAAAAATCTGGAAATTTCATTAACACGATTTTCGTTTTTGTTCATGACTTGAACGTGACGATATACCGGTTTATGTTTATTAAAAGATAATATTTATTTGTTTTTTTATTGCTTATCATATTATTCAAATAATTACTTCCCAGTGCTTGAACGATGGTCAAACTCCTTTTGGCACGCGCCCGTGATTGCCGAGCAACTCGTATTTATTGAGAATTATATCAAAAACAATCTGTCTCTTTTTAGATTACCAACATTACTCAAAAAAATTTTTTATCAAAAATCCTGCTTCAAAAATTGAAAATCAACTGACTGCTGCTCTAAATTTTGCTGTCAGTATGTTTTTCGTGCTGATATACAGTAGCCGCCATAGAAATTGCATTGAATTATTCCCGAATTAAAAACATAGATTTCTAAGTAAATTACGTACGTATTATTCTTAATAATAAAGAATAGAAAATAAAATAGAAATAGATAAAAAGTTAAATTTTTGGTTTAAAACTTAGCTCAAAAATACATTTTCTTTTTTGAACAAAATCACAAAGCTAGGTTTTACAAACCGGGGATTAAGCAAGACAATATTACATTTTTTATGTCAAAATTTCGTAACAGTTTAAGTGTGTGAAAAATAATTTTTAAATGAAACGAAAGATATGTAAACGTTAAACAGAGCCTCAGGAAGAGAGACAATGCAAATTTGGACCATTTATATTCCGCAATAAGAAGATGCAAGCGAATTAAGATTTGGTAAAACCACGTGCTTTTGAAACTTTAAATGCTCCTAGCGTCCTAGCGCTCCTCTGGATGAACA
Source organism: Cantharis rufa (assembly GCA_947369205.1). Taxonomy (NCBI): domain Eukaryota; kingdom Metazoa; phylum Arthropoda; class Insecta; order Coleoptera; family Cantharidae; genus Cantharis; species Cantharis rufa. The sequence goes on from OX376309.1 coordinate 22,081,510, forward strand.
AACTTTTATAAAATTTCTTGAGAGTGTTTTTTGGAACCTAGGGCAAACTTTCCACCAAGTTTGAAGCAAATCGGTAGATAAAACTATTTCCAAAAATTTTTTACAAAAACTAATAAAAAAAAATTTAAAAAAAAGAATTTAAAAATATTTATAAAACAAACGTTGTAGCAAATTTGATAGTGATCATTTTTTGTAATAATAAACTTTTACCTATTTCATTGCGTTTAGAAGTTATGATGGATTAAGTCTTATAGCTTCAAGTAAACCCTCCGTTCCTTCACTCGATTTTATTCATTTTCACTGGGCTTCGTGCCGCAATAGATCAAAATTTAAATTTAAAATTTGGATTGGTTTCATTACTTCGTTTAGATGCTATCGTACATGCATACAGACTTTTTCAAAAATTTTGAATATAGCATAAGGGAACCTCGAAACAAAAATTTGATAAAAAAATGGGGGGTTAAATTTTTCCATTTAAGATAACAATACCTTCCTTACTATGGAGTTCGGAAAGTAATACTATGGAATTCGGAAAGTAAAAATTAAAATTAAAATACAGATTATAATGACAATACAAAGAAAAAGTACAAAAGAAATAACTACAAAAGAAAAACAAAAAACAATAAAAATGAAGTTAAAATTACAAGTTAAAATGACAATACAAGTTAAAAAAAAGCAAAAGAAAAAATACAAAAGAAATACGTAAATAAAATAAAAGAAAATTTTGAAAAACCTGTTAAGACGGAATACTAACCTAAGAGGAAATTTATGTTCTTCGGTCTTTTGACCGCAATCTCAACCATTCACCCAATATTTTAATTACATATGGAAGGTCGACTATCATCACACTTTGGTTTTGTTTTTCTTTTGTACTTTTCTATGTATTGCCCTATTAATCAGTATTTTCATTTAAAATTTTGTTTTTATAACCTTGAAAATGGGACAATAAAAATCCCGAAACGTAGGACAATTTTACTTGTTTTTTTTTGAGCGCTATTTTTACCATTTAATCTCAACCCAATATTGTAATTTTGGTAATTTCCCGTGGCGTTTTATTTTTAAAACATTTTTGAGAAACTTCATAGTTCTAGGGGAGGGTCTAAGAGGTACAACTGTAATAATTTGTTAACTCAGGAACTAAATTGTGGATTAAAATTGCAAGTTTAAAATACACTCGATAAGCTCATAAGTTAATTTGGCGTCATATCATTGAATTAACGACGCCCTCTATTATAACAACCTAAGCATCCTATATAATAAGGTGATTTATATTTTTAATTAACCTATTGTACCCTTACCAATGCTTTTTAATGGAAAGCTATCACGAAATTGATGTTTTCAATTATCCAGAAATTGAAAATTGTCTCTTGAACGTTGAAATTTATATTTTATCTTGGAAAAATTAATAGTAGTATCTTTCTTTGCGTCTAAACAAAAAAAAAAATTTATTGTTTGTGATACTTGAAATTGTTTAATCGCTATTTTCCATACTAAAGGGTATTGGACACCAATTTATTTTGAAAATTCTGCGGTTGAGTATATTTGGTTTCTGAACATGAAAAAGACTGATTAAGTAAAAGTTACGTTAAATTTGTTATTAGATGTAGCACTTAGAATCCTTAATTAAAATTTGTTAAATAGTAATGGGCTGTAGAACTTGAATCTGAACAGTTTTGTTATCTGTAAGGACATCTTGGCCATTTTAAGAGTGTAAAAAATGTGATATACGGTTCCAAGTTAAAGATTAAAAAAGTGAAATTACACAGTTAAACATTTGAGTGGTAAAAGATTTACAACCAAGCGAATCAATCACTTTGACCAGGTGAAATTTCAGGTCAAGTAACTTCGATTTAACAAAACCAACGTTGACTGGAACAAACTTTTCATCAATTGATCAAAGTTATCGTTAACGACTTACTGGACATTTATTATAATATTTTGAGTCTTATAAACATTTTTCAAATTAAAAATTGAATAATACCCACTAAATGAAAAGTAAAAGAAAAAATAAATGAAAGAAACACAATTTCGATATTATATGTCTTAGTGCATATAAAATATTTATTTCGATGTGACATTACAAATCTATGTTATTTTGATAACATAAGTGCTTATACACAGTTTATTCATTACGATTGAACACAGAAAACGTTCGAGTACTTTATACGCTTGGGATAAATAGGCTTGCTTACCAAATTACTCCCGTGAGAAAAAGATTTAGACGTCCAGAGCTATCAAACTAAATGGAGTGCAAGGAACAAAACTATTCTGACAGTCTTATATTTAAAAAAAAAATGATGCAAATAATCGAGGAAAATTTCAATTTATCCAAAATATTTTCTTATAAATTTATTCTCAATGAAAATCATCCATTAAAAATAACCATTTTTTGCTTGAGTATTCATGTCTCTTGTATTTAGATTAAGGCTAACGAGTTCAATTTTTAAACAACCCTTGAAGTGGTTATACGCATACAAATAAAAGAAGTTTCTTAATGCTTCAATAAGTCAAGCTTTTACGATTTCGTTTATCAATTTTTTAAATAAACAAATTTGAAATATGTAATATTATATTTATCCCCTTTTGTAATACTCGTGTTTCTGTTTTTCAACAACATATAATTAAGATTATCATATTAAATATAATTGTTTTCAAATTTTTGTCATTATAACTATAAAAGTTATTATATGTATGGTAGGGTAAATAGGTATACAGTCCACTCATATTTTTAGAGGTAAACAGAAGTGAATAATATATTGCCAACTGCAATTAAAGCAACTTTTACGTTTACATATAACAAACTTGAAATTAGTTTAGTAATTCCATTAGAGACAAAAACACCTGCAAATACTAAATGTGGTTATAACCTAAGTGAGCTACTGCAATTAATTACAGTACACGCTTACTTACACAGAGAGTAGAAATGTTATAAATGAATCTGATTATTTCAAGTATTCTGTAGTGCCATTATATTTGCATTGTGCTAAATAAATTCTGTTGTCACCTAATTATAGTATTAAACTGATAACTCCAGATCAAATCCCCCAAATGTAGTCAACTTCATGACTTTTGTGTGATTTCAAATTAATAAATAAAATAATCCAAGTATAATTAAACAAACTGGCCTAAAGGCCAAAAGAACCTTACTCTGACCAAAAGAAAATTGAACGTCAAAGTTTTAACACAAGCCGTTTAAATACGAAATGTTTAAACGTGAACATATGGACGTATAACTGAAAAGAATCAATTTCGTGACTTTAGTAACTTCATATTAATAAATAAAGCAATCTAACCGAAATTAAACAAACTGGCTTAAGGACTAAATGGTCACCACGCCGACCAAAAGCAGGTTGAACGTCAAAGTTTGAACGCAAGCCATTTTAACGTGAACATATATAGACATACGATGAAAAAGAATAAACTGCGTGACTTCTGTGACTTCAAATCTTTTTAATATATAAAACTCAAAATTCGTATGTATTGTCGTGTTACAAAATCTATTTTTTTATATTTTTTTGAGTAACTGATTATTTATTTTGTGAATAACTATTTTAATTTTTATTTTTGGAAATTGAATTTTGGATTTGTAAATAATTTATTATAATGTGAATATTTTGAATAACTGTTCGCGCCAACAAATTGTAGGTTGGCACGAAAATTTTGATAAAATTTGCTTTTACCAGGTCCGTCAAGTTGGACGAGCGCGTTTTGCGGAAGTCTCCACTGATTTTGTTTGACTTTGTTTTATTTTGACTCTCTGGTATGAGATTATTTAATATTGTGAATAAATGGTTATGAATTTGTGAGTACAAATTTTATTTAATAATTTGAATTGTTTTGTCCTGGTTTGGACAGTTTTGGACGAATTTTTGGACAGTGTTGGATGAGTTTTTAGGAACGATTCTGAAGAGTCAGTTATTGGAAGGAAACGACGTTTAATTAAGGAATGGTTGAGTTGTTTTGAATGGTTGAATGGTTGTTATCGCACACATTTTCGTTCCCATTCAAATTTCGAGTTGCATTATTTCTCGACAAAAGAATACACGATACCAGTTATACCCACCCCTGGGAGATCTTGCTTCCGACTTGAAATGCTAGCTGGCGAATCAAGGCCGAAAAGGAAGTGGGATTTAAAAAAAATCCAACGTTCCACGACAGTATATTATACTATGTCCGTCCCATCAAAATCTCCCTAACGGAAAGCACGATTGAATTTAAATTTTAACTGGATATCCATCTAAGTCAATCACTAAGTCTCTATGTCAATTTTTTCTTGCAAAATCGGAGAAACTTCATTTCGAGTTCTGATTGGTTAAAAAAAATTATTTCAAATTCAAATCAAATGCAATTAAAATTAATCCCAGTAATAAAATATGAAATTAATTATAATAAATGATCCTGTGCAAAAAGAAGTTTCCAGGTCATTTAAATATTAGGAGGTCATGGCGGCCGGTAGGCCGTCTGACTTGCTAGTTAATAAACAAAATAATCTTGTAACAATTTTATGCTACGTAATAGTGTAGGATTAACAAATGGTCACGCAACGGTGAACGGTGAAGATTGTCAGATTGTCAGATGAAGATTGTCATACTTAATCAGTATTTACGATCCCCGATCTACTTGGCATTGCGATAACTCGCCCCGGACAACTGGTCCTGGCAACAACTGGCCCTGGCGACAACTGGCTGTAACGACTACTGTCTCTGGCGACAATTGGCTTTAACGACAATAGGCCTTGGAAAATTGGTCCTAGCGATAACAGGCCCTTAGCCTTAGTTGTAAAGCCGAATATAGTTATACCGGGTGCTGAATGAGTTAGCCGAATATAATATGAATTTAATATGTAAAAACTTATTTGTGCAAATTCCTGCTTCCCTAAATATTTTAGAGAAAAAATGAAAGACACAAAATAATGCAAAAATATAAACTACTAATGATACGAGCATTAGATTTTATCTAGTATAACAAAAACAAAAAGAATATATAAAATTATTTGTTAAGAATGAGGCAATTTATCGCAGGGCAGAGTGGTTCAGGGCCAGCTGTCACCAAGGGTCGCTAGGGTCAATTGTTGCCAGAGCCAATAGTCGTTACGGAGAGTTGTCGCCAGGACCAGTTCTCAGGCGAGTTGTCGTAGAGCCAAGCCACAAATCGTCGACTGCCTTCAAACTATGGGTAAGAATTTGAACCATTTTATTGAAAAACCCAGATAGCTGGAATCGGCAAGTTGTCAGCCGTTGAGAATCAAAATTGCGTTCAAAGAGGAAACATATTGGTTTTCATTCGTGTTAACGATGAAGTTATTAGCTGCCGAGTTCATAGTAAAGTAGTTCAAAGTTGTTGTTTTATAATTTTTTTAAACCTTCTTCCGGACATTAAATATACTGGCCTAATGGTCAAAAAGACGTCACACCGACCAAAAGCCAGTTAAACGTAAGCCGTTTGTACGCAAAACGTTACAACGTGAACATACGGATGTAACAAACGAACTGAACCCGATACCATTTGAACATGAGATGACGAATACGATAGACCGATTTGAACAATTTCTGTTCCAAATATTTGTTAGTGTTTTAGAAGGTCCAAATAATAGAATTGATTGTTCCCAATTAGTTTCGTAGACAGACTGAAACAGAAACGACTATATGGTCGTACAATTACCCGTTTTGACGGTCTTACATCGGAACATCTCGCATCCGTCGTCCGTCATTTAAACGGTAAGTTGAAACGTTCTGGTCTACGTAGAAATACCGTTATTAAAAAAACACCGTATCGTGCAATGTCTGAACGTTACCGTTGACCATCACATTGACTACTAAAATTTAAACATACGTAATCAACTGGCGCTGGTTCCACTAAATTACTGCCACTTACGGAAACGGTCGCGACGAAACGCTGGCAGCAAAAACTCTTAGACCCATCAGAAATAACTATTTTAAGTTTGATAATTTAGAAATATTCTTAATGCTACAGTCTTACTGGAGCCACCATCACTGACTACTGAAATAACTAATAAATAAAATAATGCAGTCTATAGTCCCACCCTGGGCATATAACAGGGTATATTGCCAGCTACCAACCACCAAATTTCAAACTAGACCCTTCTTTTCCTAGACCCGAAATTATCAATGAGTTCGATTATCTAACTTAAATTAGTGATTTTTGATAGACAGATACTATTTGCGTTATCTGCGCAAAGTCGCCAGTATGTGATTTTGCTTGCCACTGTTTTTTCTTGCGACAGACAGAAAAAGTTTGGGTATTGATTGCACATTAAAACTATTTTACTGCCATAATGTACATTAATATTAGATTAAAACTATATAATTGAATGATTATAGTTTGCTACACGAAGATCGATCATGAATGTCATCATGTAAATTTGGAATGCCTGATAAACTGTAACTACTATTACTATAATCATTCAATTACATAGTTTTGATCTAATAATAATGTAAGTTATGACATTAAAGTAATTTTATTATAACTTATAAAAAATTTAAACATTTCACAAATATTATTACATGTGAATAACAAAAACACCGTTACATAAACTATCAAACTAATACTGAACTAAGTTAATGAAGATGTTTGTGAATTCAAAAAACAAATTTGTTAACAAGATTGACATTTTTGTAATAGACAAAGCACTTTGCAAATAACTATTCTGTTTTGTGCGTTAATAAATAACATAATTTCACCAACAAATAATTTAATTTACTCGTTGATGTTCAAATTGTTTAATTTAATTTAAATTTCATTTGGGTTTTCAAAAAAAAAAAAAAATTTACGTGTGGGTTTAAAAAAATCTCGAAATAGCTTCTTTTATTATTGAGCTCTATTTCCTGTTGGTTTTGACATTTCTATTACAGCTGTGCTGCAGCTTTGGTATAAAGCAGTTTTGCCTTTACCCAATATGTGAATATGTATATAGTACTCTACATAATAGTAAATTGTGAACGTAAAACATCGCTACGTAAAAATTTCGTTATTTTATTTCACACTTTTCAATACAAAATAAAACTGTTTGTGTAAGTATACAGAGATTGTAATTTACTATAGAGGAATGTTTTCATTTCCCTAGAGAAAACTTAAAAATTATTAGCAGCGTGGTATTTACCTTTATATTAGGTAGATTTATGACGTTCATCTGTAATTATAATTTTATGAAAGCAAAAATACCAACTTTAATTTTAAAGAATGAAAACAACAATATATCTCGAATAAATTATTACACGCCATGTTTTAAGCTCAGATGTTTTACACCTTCTTTTCACTACAACAAAAGTTGACAAATGGGTTCTCTGTTAAATTTCCACTGTTTTCAAATTCAGTGACAACTGAAAAACTAACAATGAAAGAAGGGTAAACACGGCTTGCTTTACATTTTCTTTACATTTATTAAATTATACATTAGATACCTATCACTTTTATGAAGTACATAAGACAACATTAATTTTAATTTTATTACATAAATAATCTAAGGAAATGTACTATTTCATTTATGCTTTTCTTTAGATTGCTTGTAATTTTAAGGAAAATTTTAATACAATTTATTTTAAGTTACAATTAAACAACTACTGCTATCAGTACCCATCGAACCAATTATTGGCTGGCAGTCTTTAAAATCATTAACCATAACAAGGGTCGACTTACTGCATTTCTTACATGTGGTTAAATTAAGATCACAAGTTTGCTTTACTTTTAAATAGCAATTTTTATAAATACAAAAACTTAATGACCAAATTTGTCATGTATTAAAAGATTTGTAGAAAGCATTATTTAAAAATCTATTACTTTCATTCTTTTCAACTAAGAGACGTTAAAACATTTTAGAGTAACTTTTTATTTTTAAAGTAACTTATAATATCCAGAGCTTTAATAGCTTTATATTTTATTACTCCTACTTATCACTGTTAAAGAAGTTATAGAAAGGGACAAAAAATATTAATTTTAGGTGGAAAGTTAGAAGCCTTCTCCTGTTTACCATTGTTCAGTTACAGTTCTGATATTACAGCACGTAGAAATAATAGAAATTGACATTTGTAAGTTAGACAACCTTACTAATTTACAATTAAGTAATTAAATAAGCACGTCGTAGTTGGTAATAAATATTTGGATAGGTATTAAATAAAATGACAAAAAATAATAAATTAATATTTTAGATCGAACTCAATAAATCAGTTGTGCATTATTAATCGTAATCAGAGGCGCTGAGATACTTATATTAATTGCTGAGAGTTTCTAAAAATTTCTTGGAGTAGTTGTACTACGAAATTCCTAATCGATTAACTCCCAAACTGGTTTAAGCAGCCGTGGGGTCGAAATGTTGAAATATTTCTTAAAGTAAAAGTTACAATTAAATTTTTAAATTTAAAATAATTTAGTCACCGGAAACAGTGAATTTATTAAATATAAATCAATAAATTATTATCTATGTGCAAACTTAAATATTTATAAAGTGGATATTTCCATTCAAAAAGCTTGGTTTATAACATTGCAGTAGGTAATAAAGAAAAACTGTAGAGATAAAATCTCTTTAGGTTAACGTTTTCAAACATAAATTTTTATATATGAAATAAAAAAAACTCCGTTATGTCATCACAAAACAAGCTTCTAGTAGTGTTAGATATTCGTCTATTTGCAAAATGATGATTATCTTAAGAAAGGTTTTTATCGGTGACTGTCAATCAAAATGATTTTGGACATTTGTAAATTTTACATCTCTCTAAAAGCTTTTAAAGTAAACTAGAACCCATAAAATCTTATATAATGTATAGTCTGAACTAAAATTAAGCTGCAGTTACTACATTTGTATGATTTAGATACTGAAATATGTTCACGTTTAACAAAAAAATCTACTTTTTCTAATAAAATACATTTTTTATTGCTATATAAAAATACTTCGTTTTCCGAACAGTATGATATACAACGATTTCGTTTTTCTATCCACTGTATACCATTTGCTTCAAATCGGAAAACGATGAAGATTTTTTCGAACGATTTACTATATTTACGCGATGAAAAATAAAAGCGTTAATGAAACGCCACCGGAAGAGCTCGTGTAAACGTGGTAACAAACTTGAAGTAACATCCGCCTGCACAAAAGTTTTATTTTTTTATAGGAATTATTTATACGTTTCTGTTGATTCTAAATATTGTGCTTTTGTGGAGACTTAACTTATTTGCTGTCCTTGTTATCCAATATACTATTTTTTAAAGTATCTATCTATGTCTCATTGTATAAAGTAATTACTACTATTATTTACAATTTAGTAAATGTGTGAGTAAATAAATGGTTAAAATATTTCGAAAAATTATATCCGTAAAGAATTATTTGATTTTCAATTTTGATACTTAAATTATTCTTTTTAAATGTATATTTCAGTTGTTTCATTGATTAAATGAACAATAAAATGGAACGGTAGTATCACACATTCATTTAAAACAATCTGTACACGTTGAAAGCATGACCACATTTAACCGCTAATAACGGTTCTGAAACAGATTTAATGTTGGCTATTTAAGTGTTGTAAATTAAAGCTCTATAGTAATGAAACGGTATATTAAAATGAAATTGTTGCTATACATTATATACATATCTTAAGTACTTAGTAAATATTTATAAAAATAAATAAAATTTTTAAAAAAATAAACAAACTAAATAATATGTAAACATATATATTAACGTATTAATTATGTTAACGTAAATTGCACAATTCAAATAGTATCTGCTTCAGTCAGAGTAATTACTTGGTTGGGTGGCCACACAGTGACCAATTTTAAAAACACCGCCTGTCGCTGCTTATATATATACCAACCCGCAATTGGTTATTACCAATTGCTCCCCCCCCCAACTTAACATCAACGATAAGAAAACGAACGATGAATGTAAACTATATATAGCTATAGCATTATATTATACCAAAGTACATAGATACTTAGAACAATGTGGTAATCAATTTAGAAAGAATATCAATTCTATCAACAAACATATGTGGTAATACTATGTATGTGTAATCATTTAACAGACATCGTTGTTAATTAATGTAGTTTCCTTTATTATGTTTCAAAACATTTACATTATAATTAATAATATAATCCAAAGAGTCCACAATTGGCATTTATACTACAATTTAATTAAATTATTGATTAAGGTTTGTAGTAGTATAGCAGATATTATATTAATCAGATTATATAGAAACATTTCTGTATATCTCCTTGCACTTCCAAACGTACATTGTGCAACTGTTTTTAAACTTTAACGCTAATTACCATGGCTTTTAACCAAGCTTTTCTATGTAGTTCTAAATAAAAATTTTGACTTTTATAGCTAAAACCACTTACCATTTTAATTTTATTGTTATTACCTTAAAACTCTTACATCCTGCAAGTTGTTATTTATTAAAATACCTATAGCAATTAGTACTGTCTCTATATTATTTATTAACATAGAAGCGATATATTACATACTTAGAATATAAAAAGGTACCTACTATGACATATTTCTTAAGTGCATCTTAAATGTTAAGTTAGAATAACATTCGCCTGGCAGAATGCAATACAAACTTTAGACAGTTTGTTACTAGCATTAAAATTTATTTATTTAAAGTTGGTAGTATATTTAGTAACTTACGAGTTATGATACTAGATCATAATACTACATAGCAAGTCAGGCAGCTTATCGGTCGCCCTGACTTTGGATTAGATAAATTTTACTTTTGTAAGTGCTCTATTAACTCTCTCTCTATTAACTATTAAGTTTTTCTGTTGAGTAATCTTTTGTTTCGGCCACCAAGATCGTCTGATTTTTTCTTTGAGGTTAAGTGATGTAAAACGTAAATGCCAATAACTCCGAAATGATTCCAAAGTTAACGGAAAAAATTAAAAACAGAAACTAATGCCGAAAAGTTTGTTGTTGATATGTTTTATTTCAAATTTAAATTGTTACCTCCAATTGAATCTCTCGTAACAATAGATACTGATTAAAACAATTAATATTACTTTCTCAATTAAAAAACATCTGTAAAGGATAGACTTGCAGAAAGCCCGAAAAAACGTCTTCTCGAAGGCTTTCGAACTCGTGTTTCCTAATTCGGGGAAAAGAGTAGTTTTTTGGACTTTGTTTATTGCTTTGTGCATAATCCTTGATATCAGAGAAAATTATGCCGATGTGGAAAATTGCAGTTTTCCTTTAGTGTGAGTATGTTTTCTTTCGGCCAGTAATTCTATCGTATCATTTGAAGAACTGACCAGATTTTTATTTTATGTTGATAATGGAGGTATCCATTCTGCCTTATCCTATGTCTTTCATCTTGATTTGATGAGCTAACATCAAGATCAAGAGCTAACAAGATGTCTTGTCATCTATTTGCTTTCTCCCTTGCCATGCAATTAATTTTTTCAACCAATTTTTTTTTAGGATAACAGGATAATCAGGATAATAGCCCATTACATCTATATTGATTTTTCTATTTTTTCTATTGGCACTTTTAGCTCTTTCGGTACAAACAATTTTGCACATTGTAAAGTCTAGGTGTAGCTAAAGCTAAAGAAAAATCAATACCAAAAGACTTCAGCTGCTATTATAAAACTGACTCTTACCTACACAAAGCGCAGGTGTAAATTCGGAAGATCTGGGGATATGGAATATCTACCAGTGCACCGTTTTTCTATATTATGAAGGGAGGGAGTAGTTTATACAGCCCAAACATCATTATCACAATGTCATGGTTTGTATCACCCTATTGCAATTGAAGGGGAATGTAGTACGGAAACTGCCTCCACTGGTTTTTGTAGCTATAACTACAATTTTTTATAGCATTTCAAGATCAGCATCAATTTAAAATATCAATTTTTACATATGAATCGGTGAAGTGACCCATTCTGTAGACGGTGTGTGTGCGCTCGACGTAAATATTGATGGAGCTGCGTGTTCGATTGGGCGGAATCACTCGCAATTTATTTCCAGCCTTGAAGCAGCTAACAGCAATTTATGTAATACTTAGCTTTATCCGAATTTAACTTAGAAAGATCCAGTCTTTGCAGATCTGTAATTTTGAAGTTGGAGCCGCTGCAGGGGTGTTTTTAATGAGTGGAGCTTCTCAATGATTCCTTCTTTCAAGATTTTTGGGTTGGATCCGCTTCAGAAATACCATTTTTCTAATTATTCAATAATAATTTAAACAAATTTGGTGTGAAGACATGGTCTGTTCTATATAGATGACCTGCCGCATCAAAACGTGCCGCCGTCGAAACGAACTAGACCCTGAATTAGCAACAGAATTGTATGAAATGCAATTACAGATGCAGGTGAAAAGGACGTTTGCTAACCTGTCACACGTTCTAATAGGGAATAGGAATTTACGGCAAACCGGTTCTGTGCAGCCAGCTAGACGTAGCCTGTTCGACGTAACCAGTCCGGTGGAAAGGCAATTCGACCGAAGAACAATTCGGTCGTAACCTAAACCTGAGTCTCGGCTCAGAGACTTTTTGGTGCAGCCATTGATTATAACTAGAAAAATTTGGTACATACCAACAACATTACATAAATTCTTTTTTTTTATTGTAATACAGGGTGGCGCAAAAGGAACGTTATGGGTTGAATTCCTTATGCCCGTTTTCACCAACATTTATTTAAGAATTCCCTAGCAAAGAATTCTTTACGCTAGGTATTCCCTAAAATAATACTTAGGAAATTTTGCATTTCACCAACAAGAATTTCTTAACGAGATGCTCCCTTGCTAGGTATTCTTTACAGCGGACAAATGAACTAATACGGGTTGTAAATGTCATATTTGAATTTATACACAGTAAAAAAACGTTTTGTTTGAATTTAATAAATAATTTTGTTTGAATAATTTTATTTAATAGAAAGAAATTTTGTTTCGATTTAAACAAAATTATTTCTCTCAAACAAACTGAATTTGTTATTTAAAAAAAAATATTTTTTTTCAAAATTTGTGTAGATTTAAACAAATTTTGTTTAAATTTAATAATTGTTTATTACTTCAAATAAAACATATTTATTTATTTATTTAAAACATATTTATTCCGGTAGCATAAAACCGTAATGCCAGTAATAATTGATTTATGGGCGATACTGATTGATTTCTAAAATAATATTACCCAAAATAATTGTCATAAATAATATGCACATTTTTTATGAATAATAATATATTTATTTATCATTAATAAACTCTAGAGATCCTACTATTAATTTTAAAACCTGCAAAACAGTTTGTTTTCTTAACCGAAATCTTACGACAAATTCCACATTAAAATTTTTGTTTTCATTTTTTTTCAAATTTTTTAAAATTACTTGCCCGTTGTTTAATGATTCTAGGGTATACAACTTTTTCATCTGATGAATTGTCAAATCTCTCTAAACTATCGAAAAATCTAACAACAGCCATGGCGAGAGAAAAATGAGAATAAACACTAATTTATACCTGTAATACAACCGCGAAAGAATCCCTAACACCGGACACCGTCATTTCGGCGATTCTGATTCGGCGACAGTCAATTCGGCGACCCGATATTCGGCTATGCCAGTTTCGGCGATTCCAATTCGGCTCCGACATTTTCGGCGATTCTCATTCGGCGACAGAAAATTCGACTATGTCGATTCGGCGACGGGAGGTATACTTTTAGTTTATTGAATTTATTGAATAATAAATTTTAGTTTATTCAATTTATTCAATAAACTAAACTTTGCGGAATAGCTTATAATTATTATAACATTTATTAAAATTTGTTTCATTGCTTAAAAAGTATGTAAAATTATGTACCTGTATGTATTATGTAAATAAATATTTAATTTAAAAATAAAAAATTATTTTTTTAATATTTTTAATAAATTGTAACACTTAAATAAATTTGCCGTCGCCGAATCAACGTAGTCGAATTTTCTGTCGCCGAATAAGAATCGCCGAAATGCCAGTGCCGAATTGGAATCGCCGAAAGAATATACGTTGCCGAATCGCTTTCGCCGAACTGCGGTCGCCGACGCTAAGGAATCCCTAACACATTAGGGGTCGGTAAATCGGATACCTAAGGTTAGGGATTTCTTAATGCTCTTTAGGAACTTTTAGCGCTTGGTGAAAACCAAATTTGACATAAGAGTTTCTTATCTCAAAGTTGTTTGGTGAAAACGGGCATTAGAACCTTTTTATTTAAGCGATAATTATTACATTTTATTAATTCAAGTTTTAAAATTCTATGTTACAAAATAAAATTTTTTTCTTCTTTTGAATTGTCTTGGCCCCGAAATGGGATAAGGCGAATCGTTCTTGCACCAAATCGTCCCTGCACCAAAAGGGCGGCGTCAGTTAGGGTGTGCTCCAACCTTTCCAAGAAGACGTGTGGGGAAACTTTAGTTTTGAAAGTTTCAACTGCATACTTTCATGCGGAGGTGTCTCTCCATGCATTAGCACTTGCAGGGTAAGTTGTACCTGATCAAGAGAAATCTCTGCAAAATAATCTCGAAACCGTCGGTAATACGATAAAACCTAATGGCCTGTGCAGTGCTAGAAAATTATCCGTATGTATGTTTTTGGCTGGGGATTCTGATTTTGCAGTAGCCTCAGGTTACTCGTTGGTAAAATATTGTGAGAGGAGTTTCCATCTCATCATAGATCTTCATGGTCTAAAATCCACTTACATCTGTTTTTGGTAAGTTTTACTTTTTGAATTCAGAAATATTTTGAGATGTGCTTTTCTGAAAGAATGAAAAGTTCATTTTCAATGAAATCAGCTATGGAACATGCACACTAACTAATAGACTAATACTGAGACTAGTATTAGCATGGGTTTATATTCGAGTCTTGAGACTTTGTGTCTCAAGTGGACATTAGCCTTAATATACACATACAATCGAATAATTGGTTCTAGTTTTTTGTAATATGAGAGTCTCTACGATGGCATACATTTGCAAATTATGAAATTATGTAAATATTCAATTGCCGGTAATATTATGAAATTTTTTTCAGAAATTAATATTTTTATTAAAATAAAACTAAAATTTGATAAATACATGATAAAGACAACGTATGCAATATAAAACCTCTATAGAAAACGATGTGAGTGATTTATATGCGAAAACCATATTGTATTATGACAAAACTAGTGGATGTGGAAAGATTAAAAGCACTGCAAAATGAATGTTATGATGTAATAGCGAAAAAGAGCAAAGATAATCCAAATGCTATTACAGGTTGTATTGGTTAGATGTTAAAGATTTCATCAAATATCCGGCATTGATGTTTCTGTATAAATTGAAACTCAGATTAATATCGAAATATTATAAAGGGATATTAACCACATTTGATGAAATTTACACATGTCATACTAAGGAAAACTATATAATGCAACTTGTGCAGATTAAATTTGAATAAGACATTTTATGCATCAAAGAGCAATATTCCACAATAAAGCACCACTTGAAACTAAGAGCATCGAGAATATGAAGAAATTTCGAAGCGAAATTAATGTTACAAACAAGACTTAATTTCGAGTATCATCTTGAATTGTATATTTGAGTCACAATTTTAATTGTTTTGCATTTTTAATTTTATAATATTACATTATAGTCGAAATTCTCAAAATTATTGTATATTGTAATATACAGTAGCGGTCATGGCAATCGCATCGAGAATTATTTTTTCATATTTTAAAATTAAGACAAACGAGTCAATCTTTAAATTAAATTAAATTAAATTCAGGTTTTCTTTTTTTCAAAATAAAAATTCCTGGTTAAGAAAATTCAAAAATAATTCCACATACAATTTCGGAATTGTATTATATCAAAATAAGTTCAAACTTCTTAATACCCTTAGCAATATATTATACCAATATCAATAATACAATAATATAGTACATAGTTGGAATAATAATTTAAAAAGTGTATTTTTGAATAATTAAAATGTATTTAGGTTCGAAACGACTTGAAAATGTAATTTTACGTTAAATTTGAGCATAAAGCTACAAAAATCAACTGAAAAGTTTATTTCAAGTTTCAAGTATTTGATTCAATTCTATTCATACTATGTCTAGCACATAGTAGCTACCTTCAATAGATTTCAAGTTTGTAATCCTGTTAGCCAATTTAAATAAAGAAGTTTATCTCTTCTACATTTATATGGGTTTGACATATTTAATTGCTCATTGTGTAACCTAAAGGGTGAGGTTTTCTTGTCGTTGAGAGACATGGGTTACATTAAGGGTTGAGATGCGTCTTGCGTTGTGAGAAAATAAGGGTGTTATTATTAAATCGTGATAAGTTAACGATCTGAATATTTATATGCATGTGTTTGATGCATCATTGAGTTTCAGTGAGTTTATGTTGCTTTTGTGTTCTAAAATGCATGAACAAACCGTTGTAAGTTTTTTATCAAGTTTTACAATTTTCAACAGCATATTTTGAAATATAACTGAAAATAATTACATAATTCACTCTTCCGTTAATTTTGATAAAGATGTGGTTTTAACAAAATTTTAACCTAACCTAAAGAAGCAATTAAACTTCAACTATTTACATTCTCGTCGAATCTCTTGAGTATAATAAAACAAATAAATGTTTTAAAAATAATATTAAAATTTATACAGTATTTAATTAATTCTAACCTTGTAGACTTGAACTACTTTTTATCAAGATTAATGCTTTTTTTGTTAAATTTGATTATATATTCAGAGTCCCGTCTTATTAAATATAATATATATGCGGGCAAATGCATAAATCGGCCGCAGGTCACACTTTTTTAAATTACCCAAATAATTCACATTTTTTTTTCTATTTTAATTTTTTTAAATAAGAAAGTCTTACTAAAACAGTTAAATGATTGCTGGGAGAAAATATTAATAAGTGTTTTTTTGAGAAACCTTTCGTTTGAGTAATGCTGGATTTAAATCATATTAATGATAATTAATATTTAGCTTATTGGGTCGTTTGTTAATAATTTTTATTCTTTTGTATTTTTTACAACAAAATTTTTTGTATGGTAATAACTTTAATTTTAGACTTGCATACTGTGTACCTACCTAGTTTGTTACAACAACATAAACATGAGAATCCGATGGATAGGTTCAATTGCAGACGAGTTACAAAGAAGAACCAATTCCAATGTCCAATACTCAAAACTTATTTCAACTTATTCAAAGGTTACTCAAACTTATTCAAGGTTTGTAAAACCGGAGGGCACACCAGTGATAGTATTCAAAAAAAGAAAATGTTATTGAATTTCAAATCAGAAATCTTAGATTTTAGATTTTTGGAAATATTAATAATACCTTCTTTGCGCACAATCTCTGGTGTATTGGACGGTATTCCATACCCCTCAGACCCCCCGGTTTGAAAAACTTGGCTTTGTGTGCGTATTGTGTTAATATTGTATGCGGTTATTGACATTTCATTAAGAATTGTAATTTTAACTCGTAAGTAATCACCGATGCAATTTCCATGACTGCTACTGTATTTTGTTGGCAAGACCCAAAGGCCTTTTATATATGGTCATGTTCACAAATTCTCTATTAAATTTTTGATTTATTTTATAAAATTAATACTAGAATTGTTTTTATATAAATTAATTATTTTGAAATTTGTAAATATTTTTAAATTTTGTGATTTTCCCGCCAACTAGTTAAGGTGGCAATGGTGAGTCGTAGGTATGATTGTGTGTCCTGAAAATTGATGAAATTATGATTTGAATTTGGTATTTTAGAATAAATTGAGTAGTTCTGCGCAAGTAATTTTAATTATTGTGGATATTGAAAATTGTCCAAATTTTTGGACGAACTGGATAATTTTGAGACATGATTTTAGATTGCTTCATCCTTTCAGTTCACTCTTGGGCTATCAGTCTCATTCTCATTCGAGAAAGGTTCGAGCATTAAGACTCCACGGCTGCTTAAGCCGGATTGGGGAATTCCTGTAACCCTGTTTTTAATAGTTGACGGCGGCAATCGTCAACCCAGGGGGACCGCCGGCTTTACGTGCCCTCCGAAGCACGGCGTGCCCTTCGAAGCACATTAATTGATTAATAAATTTAATTGAAGATTTGGTAAGATAAGCTTAAATTGACTGATTTTAAAAAATTTATTGATTTTAAGGTAGTGCTTATAATATTTGGATAATAAATTAAAGGTATCTTCAAGTAGAGTTGATATCATAGCGTGTTCCGGAAGTTAGGTGGTCGATTTACTTTCCCATTTAAGATTGGATTTTTAATTACATTTGAAATTAATTTAATCGCAAATTTGAATTTGGATCAAGTTAGCCGAAACTATAAAGCATTGCATTTCTCTGTAGAAACCTGTCAGAAAATTGGGGACCTTGAAAAAAAAACATTACATTTGTCGCAAGCAACGTGGGGCATTAGTAAATATTTTTGCCATAACTGAATTTTTTTGAACTCACTATTTTGATCCTGAGATTGGCTTTTACTAATTAAAACAGTGATCAAAGTAATGGAAGAAAATATGGAAAATATGATGCTTAATTCAGAAAAAAATAGAAAGTCAAACAAAGAAGAAATAAAAAACTTAATAATAATTACAAACAAAGAAAAAATTTATAAAAATGAAGAAAAATTAAAAAATATAAAAATGGAACTTACAGAAGCAAAATGAAAACGTAAACAAAAAATGCAAGACCGTCTGACGGATTTAATAAGTAACACTTGGAAAGGATCAGGAGATAAAGTAAGAAAAAAAAACAAAATTAGATAAAATAGAGAATAGTTTGATTTGATTTAAATTCAATAAAGAAATCATAGGAAAAGTTGAAGAAGAAAAGAAAAAAACTAAAATTATTCACAAAGAAAAAATTATTAAAAATAAAAATCGAAATCCGAATGAATTATGCAAGTTCCGGTGAAAAAAGTGGCAAAATTATTTTAAAAAATTAGAAATTATGTAAAACTTCAAACAGTGACATTAAAATGTAGAAAAATAAATTAAATGTTAAACGGCAGTAAGTGGATGAAAATCGCTGTTGATGTTAAGAACCCAAGACTTCGAAGACATAAAAAGGAGATGAAAATCAAGATACCTCCGAGGCTACGAACATCGACAACCAAGATGAACCCATGGAAACACGTCTGATAGAAAGATTTTGATTTTAAATTTGGGATAACGATCTATAGATGGTTTTTACCGTAAATAAAAAAAGGAGGGTAATGTTATTCTTCCAAAATTCTCCATTTAATTTTTGATTTATTTTTTTAAAATTAATACAATTTTGTTTTGTATAAATTAATTATTTTGAAATTTGTAAATATTTTGGAATTTACTGGTTTTTCTGTTAACTACTTAAGTGATGAGCGATGAAAACGAGGCTTATTTACAAGATGGCCGTAGGTTTTTTCCCAATTTTTTTTTGTGATTTTGGATTGATTAGAAATATTAGCTGGGATATTGAAGCTTAACTGAAGATTTGGAAGACTAGCTTAAATTGGATGACTTTGAAAATTTAATTGATTTACCGTAATACTTGGATATTAAATTAAATTTTATTTTCTATTTAATAAGCAAAATAAGCAGCGATAGGATGAAAATTGAGTTGTAATATACCGTTACCATCGGTATATTTTGATTTTTATGTAATTAGCCGGGCAAATTAAAAAAATTGTGGTTTTCTGGAGGCATTGTTGGAAAATTTGGAAATTATAAAAAAAAACAATATGGAAGTACGCTTTAGTTTTGCATAAATCTTAAGCTAAAATGAGAGCATAATTTTTCACTGAACCGAACTTTCTTCAAATTAGTATATTTACCTCCTTGATACGTAATATACTATTATATTAGCCTTTTCTACAATCTAATAAACCATAGTTTATTCTAACTTTACTACGCTTATAATAAATCCTGCGAAGCGAATCGGGATAATTGGTGATAGCATATGAATTATTACCGTACATTCTTTTTAAAATACCCCACTTTTCATCAAGATCGTCCAACTTTGAAGATAGAAAGGTTTCAGCTTAGATACTCCGGCGAGAACAGCCTTATAATATGACTGTGTCCACTAGTTTACCTTTCTTAATGATCTACCCGAATAAGTTATCTTTTATATAATATTATCTTGTTATTATCCTTTCAACTAGAAAGAAGCTGTATAGAAGCTTACGAATTAGAAACTTTGCTGCATTATAAAACTAAATATTACACTGAGAAAAAAATTTAATATAGATGCATCGCACAATTAATTTCGAAATAAAACTTAAATTACAAAAAAATATTGGCAATATAATATCATGCAGTACTTTAAAGTATAAAGTAAATTAGCAATACATTTTCTGTGTATACCAAAAAAATATGAAATATTTTAAACATTTTGGTAATAAATTTCACCCCCCTTTTTTTCCCCCAAAACTTAAGTTTCAATTGGCGCTTAATGATTATTGAGTCAAAATGGCATATAAAAACCAATTTAGTAGTATTGGAGTAATTAAAGCACTGGAATTCTGCACAGAGAGAAATATGTGTTACTAATCCACACAATTGTGTAGAAAATTTACACAATTGCGTAGGTACGTTTTTTCGCACAATTGCACATTGCATTTTGCACATATTTCTCTCTGTGTGAACTGGTTGATTAAACATTGTATGCTAACGTAGCGTAGCTCCTATATGATTTGATATCGATGCCATGCTAAGTAATATTAGGGTGTGATTGTGAAGGTGTTTGAGAATTTAAGAAGTCACGCTTGATATAATAATATATAGTCTTAATGTAGCGTCGATCTTGAACTTTCACTACTCTGTGTTATTCTAGCTTTTTATTGACGAGACACGAGTTTAGGATTTCTGAAGTGGACTGCTATTATTTTGAATATTGAAAGTACTCAAATATACTAGCAAATAATGCAAACAATGAGTTTCGCTAGGGAACTATATTTAGCATCATAGCTAAGTGGAGCAAAAAAGCTTATCGGTACAGAGAAAAAGTTCCTTCCTATTCGGGAAATTTAGATAATCATTAGTTTCCGGTAACAAAATTATTTTCAATTTCCATATGAATAAGCATTTGTTGGATATAGTAGCAAGTAATTCACATTCACTACGAAGCCGAATATAATACCGACTCGACGGACGGATTGATTTGTCTGCCCCAAATCTAGTAAGCTGGCTTGAATATGGTGTTTACTTTATGCTATACTTACCTGAATATTATTAAGATAAAATTACTATAAAACATTTTTTCTATAAGATGAGCAAAAAGAAAAATTTTTTTTAGAAAAATTATTTGTTTCTAATTAATGTAGTTATTTAAAAAAAATTAATGGGAAATTGCTTAGATATGATTTTTAAATATTACTTAAACATTATTAGATTAATAATTATTTATTTATATTTTAAAGACATCTTAGAGATCCACTAAACGATATGCCAGACATAGGTATTCTTACATAAAACTGCACATCAATTGAGCAATACGTGCAGATGAAAATCAATAGTTATCTAATACAAAAGTAAATAATTTTTTTTAATGATTTACGTAATTTGCCTAATAGGGCAATTCATATTTAAAAAACATTTTATTTTATAAGTTTAAACTCTTACTGTGCTGTGAAACAGACAAACTTTCTGAGATTATATTAACTATGGTGTGTCATTTCCACAAGTCTTAATTATATTCAAAATTCAAAATTTATATCAAAACAGAACCCGTAATTGTTGCGAAACTTGAACAAAATCAGTGGTTGCTTTAATTAAAAAAAACATTTTTCTTTTAAAAATTGCAATTTGTTTTTTTTTCGTAAAATACTAATATACCCCGTATCCGTTTTTAAGTGGGCATTTTATTAAATTTCTCACTACCTTAACCTAACCCTGGTTAATATTACACAAAGTGTAAATTTTTAAACCAGGTACTACTAAAAAAAGTTCTGACTACTAAAAAATGCAGTATCCGCAGTGAATCTGCAAATGAATTCATTACATTTACTGCATTTTTATAATCAATAAGTTGGCTAAGTGCTAAGCGTTTAAATGGCAAATTAATTATTTTGTGAATTTATTACCTTCAGTTTATAAGCTACTTTTATTTAAAAACGACGGTTTAAAAATACTGGCCTATAAAAAATACAAAATAAGAATATTACAATACACTCTGCCTGAGCTGTCACTCTATAGATTTAAATTTAAATTTGTAAATCTTGAATCTAATTAACGTTTCTAATATTATGTTTTCACTATTTTTGTTATACTTCTGAAGTTTCAGTTAAAAAAAAAATTTTGAAAATAAATTTAAAGCTTTTACGTGCAGTTAAATTTAAACTGCAATTTAAAAATGTATGAGGTTTCTTCATCCAGCACATAAAAATTGTCCTAGATATGTCCAAAAACCATTTATTTATTATGAAAAAGTTGGTTGCAGAAATGACAATTTGAAATAAAAATAATAAAAATTTGAATATTAAAGGAAGGGGAAAGATTAAAAACCAATGAACATTAAAAGCCGGTAGCTTATACAACTTTTAATAAATAATCTAACACTTTCATGAATAGATATTTATTAACAAACCATTTTCGATTCGGCATCGTCAGATCTATTAATAATTAACAACGAAAATACGTTAAACGTTAAAAATAAGTTGAAATATATAAAATTTAATTATAAATTATCTCAAGGGAAATCCTTACATTATACGACAAATGTTTTGAACTTATTAGATTATCGTCAGACAGGCATGTTCAAGAGGCTTAATAAACAAAGCACTAAATTTACAATAAAAAGACTCAAAAAAGTTAAAAAACGATGAAATTTTAAAACACGAAGACAAATTTAATTTAATAAGATTTTGCTTTTTTGTTAAAATGAATGAAAACATTCTAATAATTGAATGATAAAAAATTGAAATAACGAAGATTTTAATATTAAAGGTGTGCGAAGGTTAGAAATGATTGAAAATTGTGATTTTGATTGAAAATAAAATATATTTATTTATTTGTTTGTCATTTCAGAATTCCAAAAACACAAATGAATACGCCGTGAAAACTGGATCACCTTTTATCAATATGTTCTTATTTTTTAATATTGATTTTTTTTTACATTAACATGTAATATCATTAATCACTTAAGTTTTCTTTTGAAAATATCCTGACAATAAATTAAATATTTTTTGCTTTATATGTAATTTTCATTTTACATCATACGGTGTGCTTGTAAGCACAAAAGTTTAGCACACGTTCCTGAATGATTCAAAAAGATGGCTAACCAATTTTTAACCAATGGCGAAATCTTATCTTGAGTCGCCATCTCGAAATACAAATTAAAGTCAAGTGTTTATTGGTCTAGATTTGTTGATGACATTCTGATTTGCTTTGAAATGTTGCAGACAATAATTATGTACAACACGCGAATATTACATTTACAAAGGAAATAATAATTTAAGTGGGTTCACAATTCACAATTGTATCAATAATAAAAACCAACCCAAACTGGGAACAGTTCCAAAGATCGCTTGTATTACATTTTATATTCATTTAACAATAATATTTTTTTAAAAGCTGCTTTTGTTAGCCGTTTTAGATGTATCTAACGATATTTGGTGTTTTCAACAACTGTATAACCTTACTATTTTTAAATGTAAGAATTGCCGAATTTAACAAATAAACTCGATGCGCTAGATTTTACAGTATTTCTTTTCAAAATTGTATTCCGTTAATAATCAAGTTAAATTCAAATAGAAAATCTAGGTATATTGTACAATTATTGTAGAATAGCCGAAGTACTGCCGGGACAAAATTTAACAAGTCAAAATCCCATCAAGCCAACCAAAGACACAGTTTCGTGAACCACAGATTACATACTCCGACTGTCGAGTGAGTAACAACACAACCAAGATGCGCAAGTCCAGGAAACCAACATGTGGTAAGGTACGAATCACGAAAGACGACAGATTGTTAGTCAAAGCGATCAAAGCTGAAGTCGAAGCGGAAACAGCCCCAAACAATCAAACCGAATTTTGTTCGGGTTTGAACCCTAACTTGGGGAATCACCCAAAAGGACCGAAGCCGAAAACACTAAAAAAAACATGGAAGAGTTTATGTCCGAAGCCAGTGACTTGGACGATGAAATCGTTAGCATTGCAAGTTCTTCACCTTCATCCACATCCAAGACATCAGTTTCCGAGGATGAAACCCCAGGCCATACTTCGATCACTGTTCGATCACATATCGAACATTCTCAAGAAGACCAAGAATGGTTTATGCTATTTGTTGGGAAAAGGCGTAAACGTGCCAGACGCACCACCTACTGCAACAATTTATTGTTTAATAATTGTTCGAGCGTCCTATTAGCCCTCTGCTCCGTGCCGGTAATGGAAAGATCGACGCGCCAATGGATATGCCGTGGACATATGCGTGAATTAGGGCAGTTTTGGGTTGAAATTATGAGAACGCGGATGTGAATTTGCAAGTTCAAGTGCAACTGCGCAGCGTTTGTTGTTAAGTAACCGAGTTGAGTTGTTTGAATTCGGAGAGAATTATTTGTGGAATTATCAACGTGACCCGAGACCAGCTACTACAAGTGCCTAATTGGGGGATTTTTGTTTAACCTGTTGCACCATTCGATTAGTCAATATTCCATCTACACGATCAAGAATTTTACCATCCGAGTCATTATTTGCGAGTGTACGAATCGCAAGTTATTGTTTCTTCAGCTTTGCTACCGTCTTCGACGTACACCGAGTGCTAGTGATCATCGTGTGCTGTGTTTTGTTCAGTTTCCGTCAGTTTCAAGCGAAGATTAGCTGTTGTTTTATTTGGTGCAGAAGCAAACTCATTCTTATTTTCGCTTCCAGATGTTTTCGGAAAGATAGATTTCATTACACTACCATTCACTAACGGAGGAGCAACACTGCATCAACTGTTTTAAACCGATTGACCAACTGAAGAATCAATCCGAGATTAACATCAAAAGTGAAACCATGGATTCAGCCACCGCTGAAAAATCCACCAGCCAGATTTCAGCATCCACCCAGGCACGCCCTCAAAGACAATAGAGGGTTCCTCAAATCATCTTGAAGGACACAGCGCGTGGCTAATGCTAATCAAGACACTAAATGATACGAACGTCAAATACAACAGCGTCCACAGTGTCCCGAAAGGCCTCCAGGTAAACCCCACCACCCCGGAGGACTACAGGTAACTTCTAAAGATACTTTAAGCCAACCTGCCCGAAAGCAGCACCTGCTTCTTTATACGCAAGCCCGTTGAAGACGAACACTTAAAACTGGTCATCTGGGATGTCCAAAGACATAGAATATTAAGGTATCCAGATCGGGCAAGCCCCTACCGCTCTTACTGGCAACACTAAATAAGCCACCTCAAGGCAAGGAAATCTTCCGCGTTAAGCAAGTCATTGACATTGAGATGAGAACCGAAACCCTAAACAGAAAGTTTCGAATGAGCCAATGCCATCGTTTCCAGTTATCGTTGCTCAGAAAATTGTCCTCTTTCCAATTCCTTTCCTGTTTATTAGATTTAAACATAAGCGAGTTTTTCTATTTGGTCAAATCATTTTCACATAAATCACTCTCGTAGTGGCTCAATTTTTTTTCAGTTGTAAAGAAGTTAGAAAATTTATCAGTTTACATCCGGGTAACGCCCAAGAAAACATCTGTTTGATCGAATAAAAAGCTTTTTAGAGAAAACAATAAAGTGCTATTCAGGCCCAACATGCTTAGTTCGTTAGGTATTCTTGATTGTAAGCAAAATAAGGAAATTTATTTAAGCAGCCGCGGCACTCGAATTGGCTAACAATATATTTCACAATCTGAAACTAATTTCTGGTATAACCTAAATCTATTCTCATAAAAATACACAGGGTAGTGGTAACAAAGCGAAGTTTTTAAAATCGTTGTTTGTAAAGTTTCATTTGTATTAGGGATTCACATAACAATCCGAATAAATTTTATTTGGAATTGAAAATGGATTTCAAATTCAAAACAACTTTTTATCATAACTTTTTAGGCATCTTACATAAAAATGGCATTTGAATTGTTTTTTTATTATAAATATCAGTAAAATTATAAACTTTCCGTAAGAAACATAACAGTTAACTTGCTTTTAGCTTTTTTGGTTGGAAGATTACTATGAAGTTATAAATTCTTTGAAATGTTTAAAATCCCATATTTTTTTCTGAATATTAACAAAGGGTAGAGTTTAAAATTAAATTTACTTTTAATTTTTTGGTGTTATTTATTGCCTACTTTTGTTATTTTAAAATATATCACAATCTAAGCTCATTTTAGACCAGCTTCGTAGCTTGATTTACAGAATTTTATTCTTTTAAATGTAAGTATAAGCTACGTTATTCTATGATTAATTATTTAATTACGGAAAATTTTATTTTCCTTGTGGAATGTAAAAAAGTTTATAATAAACATTGTTGGAGTTAAATTGCTAAATAAAAATAATTGATGTAAATTGTATGTAAATGAGTCAATTTTTTTTAAAGAGCAACTAACTTTTTAATGTCAAAATTACTGAATAATGTTCAATTTTCTCGAATATTACAAAATTTTATGTTTTAAGCTTTTGTTCAAGATAATTGAGTACTTTTGATATAAAAATTTTTTGTTTTGGACGTTTCACAAAAATAATTGTTTTGTTAAATACTCGTAAATTTCCTATCTTCAACTGCTTTCATTCCACCTCATTTTTCTTAAAACTTCTGCCTGTTATTTCAACATTCTTTAATTATAATTAATTTCGAAATAATAAGTAAAGTGTTTTAAAATAATACATACTAAAATTATTAAATTTTTTATATCGCCTTGAGCCAATCGGGCAGGCTACACCTTTAGTTTTAAAATTTTTTGAAAAGCAGCTAATGGAAAGGATATTCACCAGTGGTGTGCAGTAGCAGGTTCACGAGGGTTTGCGCGAGCTCTTTACTGTTATCAGTTCCTAGCTGGTATGACATAACTCGATAACTATTGGATTTTATATTTTGGTATAGTTTTATTATTTATTCTGATGTATAAAGTTACTTTTTGTTTAAAAAATAAGAAAAAAATTTATAGAAAATATATAAACTATTATTACATTATATAATGTAATTTCGACCTTTTTTCTAAATTCGGCAGTGAACTATACATTTTGACGAAAACTTTATAACATTTTTATTTTCTTTGAAAGAAAATTGAAATTTACATTAAATCCAATGAGGTATACTAGAAAATCTATTAACTTTCTATAAATTTTCATATAACGCCAATTTATTGCTAATTTCTGAAATACCGAGGTAAAAGCAGTGAGTCGATCACAAAATTTGCAAAAAAGTTATTTATAAAATAATAAGGTCAACCAGCTTCAAATCAATAAAAAAAAATTGGAAATTTTAGTAGTTTTTTGATATTTTGACAATGATACGGGTCGACTCCTCCTTCTGGTATGCGAATTTTAACCAAAAGGGTATATTAATCAATTTTAGTTCAATTGGAAAAACCGAAAGCAAATATTACACTCAAACAGACAGACAGATTTCGTTCGTGTTCAGCAAAAAGCATTTGATTTTTGTTTCAAGCAAAATTGGTTCAAAACAAAACGGCTAGTATGAACCACTTCAAAAATGTGGAGAAGAAAATATTCAATGTGAAATAGGATTTTTATTAG
Organism: Cantharis rufa; assembly: GCA_947369205.1. Taxonomy (NCBI): domain Eukaryota; kingdom Metazoa; phylum Arthropoda; class Insecta; order Coleoptera; family Cantharidae; genus Cantharis; species Cantharis rufa. Next base: position 22,109,131 of record OX376309.1, read on the forward strand.
TACTTTTTTAAATCCAACAAAAAACTTTAACAATTCAATAACAGCTTCCGAAACTTTTTGTCGCTTGGTAAAGCAATATGATATATATACCAATATATTTTTCAGTAACATATTATACGAATACATTTGACAATACAAAAAAATTAATTGGCAAAAAATTTACCAAATACAAAAGATTTATTACCCGAATACTCGATGTTTCCGGAAAACTTTAATAAATTTACATTGAAAAATCGAGTTTGAATTAAATTTTTAGTTTGTTAATATTATCATATAATCATACAGGGTATCCCCGCGGTCTATGTACTCTTGGGTGCTTTCTACCTACACCATTTTTCTAAATGCGTTTGATCGTCAAATATACTGTTATATACCCGATTGATCGAATGTGTGTGGTTTTAATTAAGTGAATGTAATTTTCTCAAAAAAATCTATCACAAAATAGGTAACTTTTTGTTTTAAAGTTTGGATGTACCATATTTGGTCTACATCCTAGATTTAGGTATTATAAAGTAGTATAAATGACCTTGGATTTTTACTATTAACTTAGGTTTTGTATTTAATTTTGACTATAAATTCCTGATGATGTGCGAATCCACACAATTCCATTAAATTTAGTTAGATAAGTCATTATTGTTATAATTTATTTGGCCCCCAATGTGGGACCTAAAATAAATTTTAGCAATAACTGTCCAAATTTCGTTACAATTGCCACTTGTTTAATCGTAGAAAAAGTTACACGTGTATATTAGATTTTAAAATGTAATTCAACAGTTTTCGAGTAAATGTAGCCTCAAGCACTCAAACCATTATCTGGGTGCTAAAACTACTTTGTTATAAACTAATTATAATGTGATAGAAAATAATAATTACCATTTTAAATTAACAGATTCACCGCGATCAGAGAGTTTCATTGATCTGTTTGAAAACTGGGTGACGTTTATTATTACTAAGCAGGACCGGCGTTAATCCGATTTTACTATTTGTAACATACATATTAACTATATTGGCACTCAAACTAAAGCAGATATTTTGCCTGGAACACCTCGATTCACGAAAAATAAAATATCCATGTTATAATTTGTATTTACTTCCTTTTGTTAAAGTCAAGATACACAAAGAATAGATTAGAAGCTTTTACTATTGACGAGTAAAAGCTGCTTAACGCTTCCTTATAACCAAATGGGTTTTGCTATAGAGCAGATTCCGCTTGAAAACATCACACTATTATCTCTCTGAAGCAGCATAGTTTCCGAAATTATATTCGTGCATTCGATCATCGGAAAGGAGTAGCCTGCGGCGCTTTTTGAAACTTGATATTAATTTAAAATAATATAGCAGATTGGTTTTATTCGTATTATTTAATCTAATAAAGCTAAATTTGGTAAAATCTAATATATTATGCACTTAGGATTTTCGGGAAATTGTTAAGCAAATAAGCAAAAAAACTCAATGATTGTTTATCTTTTTAAATTCAATCACTGCCTTACCACGATTGGTATATTATATTGAAAACAAAGCTTTTTATATTTTGCGTCTAAAACAAAGTAATTTCGAAATGCAATATTTTGTTTTAAAAGGTTGGTAACTAAATGTCACTGAAAATTAAAACTAACGATAATCACAATAAATAAAATTATAAGCCTATAAGTAGCTGGAAAAAAAATTAATAATAATAAAGAAAATTGTAAACTGCAGGTACAATTTTGTTTATTTAAACTTTTATACGATATCCTAACCTGTAAATTTTTTGTTACCAACTATCACAAGAATACAAAAAATATTCAAATTTACTATTATTAAATAAAACGCACATTTTTAAAATTTTTAGGGCGTATAAAGCGCAAAATAGAAAAAATAGTGTAAGAAACTCGTTATATCGTAAACGGATTGCGTGCGATGAAAACGACGCTTATAAAAGAAGTTTCTTAATACACTATTATTAGTTATTTCTGAAATGACTTACCGAAGTGCAATTTTAGACTACCCAATCTAAAATTTCGGGTTCGATTCCTTGTCGTTCCCAATTGATTTGCGGTTTGTACGCCACGAAGATCTCGGGGGACTTTATAGCGGTACTCTCGCAATGTATATGAGCGGGTAGGTACATGACTGGTAACCTTATATGCTTAAAATTAGGCCTGCCCCACAAGAGAATACTGTGATAGGGTGCTTGGACATGATTTTCCGCATAAGCAAAATTTTATTTTTCAAATTAAGAATTATCTAGTAAATTTGTTATATGAATGAAAGCCGCTTACTGATTGTATTTGTGCTTAACTATCCACAGCTTTGTTTAACAGTTTGTTATCTCCCATGTCATATTTGTTCTCGCTTTTCCAAATAACGATTTGTTTGAAATCGGAATAACTAAAATCCTGATTTAACAAAACAATAAACAAATGCATAGACAAGAACAAATCTAATATTGAGTATCGTAATTTAATATAAATATGTGTTTATTGATCAGTCCTATAAGTTTATCATCCATCTGAATTTTACCTCTACGAATTTTCACTTCGTAAATCAATTTTCATTTTCATTTTCAGTTGTTGAAAATACTATTGTAAAATTAAATTCTAGTCTTGTTTTGATTATGGCGCAGTCAGTCGGATTTTTGTAAATGTAGCACTACATGCACAAGAATTTTAATAATTTCTTAAAACATTTTATAAATTTTATTTCGTGTACGGCATCATAAATTTAAAACAGAATACGTGGCAAGTGTAACTTAAGAAAAAAATTCAAAGCCGAAAAAACTGTATTTAAATTCCGATAAGGAGCATTTCGTTAAAATTAAATAATAATAGGTAAATAATTTCAAAACAATAGAAATGAACTTAAACAATAAGAATTTCAAGTAAATATTACATCAATTAAATAAAGATTAAATATGTAAACCTAAACATCAGAGGAAAATAAATTAAAAAATGAAATTTCCAGTAAATTTGTATGGTATTTAGTAGATATGTATTTGTAAAATTAAAAACTTGGAACTTGGAAGAATTTTAACTTCGAACGATTCTCCTTGTACTTAAACTAACGACTCTTAAAATTGTATTCTGTTTTAAATTATTTCATTTGGGTTAATACTAATACAGCTTAATATAAAAAAAAAATATAATTTTCACTCTACTGATTTGGAAAATAAATATTGCAGTTATATATAACATAGCAATGCTATTTTAAAGCCACTGTCGAGCCCGAGTTAATTCTCCAGGGAAAGTGAAATCAATTTAAATTTATTTCTATTTCAAAAATTTACCTTATTGGAAATGCATTTGCTGTAAAATTACTTTTTAACAAAATGCTACATATTTTATAAAGCTTTAAGAAGAGATATTAGAAATCAAGGACCCCTAAAAGATTCTCTTACCGCAGAGTTTATAAATATTGAAATTATCAAGCATGTAATCAAAAATTTACTGAAACTGACTTACACGATTATTTGTATGAAATGCTGTAATGTTAGCCAACCAAAGGCATTATATTTTACTAAAATAGCCAGTATAGATATTTCTCATTAACATACGATCCGTTAAATTTACACATAAATAATATTTAAAACAAAAGCTCTCACTCACTCATAGTACCGAGTCAAGCCTTTCTGGCGTCCTTGGGCAATTCATTCTTGTGTGCTACCCCTCCCCCTCACAGTGATTTAAAATTCAAAAGTATATGTTTTTTAAACAAATTTTATTTAGACTTTATTGCTAAGAAATAAACATTGGACATTTTTTCAAGAAAATTTTTTTGAAGTGCACTAATAGTCCGTTGTCAAAGCCAAGACGCATTAGGCAGCATTGCGCTTGTAGGCGCCGCCCATCCTCGCTTTTACAGACGGTGCGGCCCTGCTTACTCGTCACGAAATATGTTTCATATCAATGCAATCCGTGAGGATTTGGAGAAAGTAGGAGCCGTGGGGTTTTGGAAATTACCATTTCGGTTAATGTTAGTTTTCGAGAAAACGGAATTTGGAATTTGAAAGCTGGAATGACCACTTTGGTGAAAAAATAAAAAAAAACATATCAGGGATTTAGTGCTCATTTGGTGCTAATTTGTTGCCGCATTTCCAATTTTGTTGCTCCACCTGTTTGCCGGAATCGGCGGAACCTCAGCACGAGATCAAGCTAGCAAAACCACCATTGGTAATTAATGAACGGAGTATTAGAAAAATTACTCGGTGACGGCTTGACCTCTGCAAACGGTTCCGCTTTTCACATATCAAACAAGTAACCGCTCCCCTCTTTTTCGTGTCACTCTCACCCTACATCATTCTTTCTATTATTACAACGCAGTCATTTCCTTATCTGCGTACTCCGACTCTTACAAATAAACATCATTCCTCACTACGGCTTCGCTAACAAAACCGCGGACAGGTTCGAATGATCACACAACCTTTTTTATCCTAACTACCAGTTCCAGTTATTTTTAATTTTATTCTAAATTCTACCCACCCCGTTTCCTCATTCCAAACCTCATCCAAACACCCCTACTTTCATGTTCGGCACAAACCCCACCCCAAGTCCGTAATCCCCTCAATTTTTTCCAAATCACCAGACGAAGGAGATCAGGCAGCTCTGCTGCCCCATGCTCCGATTGGCCAAATTTTCTTTGGCTTTGGCAGATGCAATTGCTATTCTGTCAAGTACACATCATCAGTGAAGAACTAGGAGAATATTTTTTGTGGATTTTAGACAAATTTGCATCTTAATATGAGTTTCGAGTAGCTCTCGAACCTCAGTAGCTCGAGTACCTCTTTCGAGAAGCAAAGGTGAAGGGTTGCGGAGCGTCAGTTTTGACGAAAGCAACCTCTAAAAATAACGGATTCACTCTAAAAACTAGTTTTACGTTTGTCCAAACAAAAACTATGTTCATTAAACACGTACCGGTAACAGAATACCCGTGTAGAAAATGTGGCTTAATCCCTATCTAATATGCATGTAAAATTTTTAAATGCGATTTTCTCGAAAAGGAGGAACCGAGAAGGACAATTTTAATCCAACACTCAAAGGTGATGTTCAAAAAGATTCAAGGAATCCAAAAAAATCCGAAAAAATGCAAATTTTGTTTTGATATATTTTGGTTAACTTTTGACTTATTAAATCAAAAATAATTAATTAATTAAATTAAACATTAAACTGGATTTTTTTGATGTTCGGAAGCCCAGACGGATGAAATATCACAGAAGGCATTGGAGATGTGATTAGAAGAAGATAAACGTTGGAAGCAGAACCAGGAAGTTCAAATAATTACAATATAATATTTAGCATTTTATTAGTCAGAAAGAAAAAGAAGCACCCAGTAGCAGTCATGGAAATTGCATCGCTGATGGGTGCTGGATGTATAGAATATACCTCCAGTACACCAGAGATTGTGCCCAAAAAAGTGTTATTGAACTTATAAGTTTCAAACCGCAAATCTAATTTCTAAAAATCTAAGATTTCTATTTTGAAATTCAATAGCACATTTTCTATTTTTGAAGCCAATCACTAATGTGTTGGGGGGGTATTCCATACCCCCAGACCCCGCGAAAATTTATTTTTATTAACAGAAAATTTATTTTTGGGTTGAGTACATTTTTAGATTTTTCTACTACATAGTTACACTTTCAATATAAAATTGTTTAAACAATGAGATTTAATTAATAGATCATAAAATAAAAACTAATTTGTTTGCATAATTTCCCCTAAAATATACACATTTTTTTAGTCAAACAAAAATTTGTTCAAATTAATAACATAATTAACTAAATGTGAAAACACGCAACTGAAATTTTTGGTTAACCACAATAAAAAATGTTTTATTTAAATTAAACAAAATTTGTTTGCTTTGAAAAAAAAGTTAAAACAAAAATGATTTTTTTGATTTAAAGAAAAACGTTCTGACTGCAGATTTAGAATACTGATTGATGAATTGTAAGTTGATTTTCTTATTTTGATTCGGACGTAACTTGAAAAGAAATAAGTATACTTATTTCTTTTCAAGATATAGAGATATAGAGATATATCTCGATTGAGGTTGATTATTACCTAATGGTAAAATTTTATTTGAAACAATTTTTTAATTAAAATTGTTGATAGTTACATCATAACATCATAATTTTTTAATTTAGTAATATTTAGAAGCGACTGTTGAGCGAATTAAGAGTCTTATGCAAATAATTTATCACCGGCTGATATGACCGGTTGAAATTAAAGCAAAATATGACAATAAACTTAATTTTTGAATTTTGAATATCAAAATTAAATTTCATTTGTCAGGAGAGTGAAGAGTTTTATCCGCGCGGGTTTTTTAATTTGTTAATGTGTGACGACTGAAAAAAGGCTATTTGTGTTAAGGTAAATAATAAATTTAGTGGTAAGTTTTTTGAAAAATGTCAAGGAAAAAAAAAATCTTAAACCGTATAAAAATAAGTAAAATGTAAATAACAAATAAAAACAAAATTAAATTTTCCTGAAATTCCTGTTGATTTGAGTGAAAAAGTTTAAACTTTTTTCTAACAAAATGAAAAGTAAAAGTTATTTATTGAAGAACTGCATCTGAAAACCTCCGATTTTGTAATAATTATAGTTTTCCAGCAATTTTCTGCATGATTTGTTCGTTATTTTGTTCTAATCACTTATGTTTAAATATTTGCACTTCAAGTTTTATACAAATCATTGTACCTACTTGCTGTAAGTACATTTAAGAGATTATGTACAGTTTTCGAGACCATAAACATTGTAGGTTTTCTAATTTACGACAGAAACTATTAAGTTATTAAAAATAAAAGGAAACAAAAACAACAATTTATTTTGGTGAACGTATATTTTATACAAAGTATATTTCAGAGGCGCTGAAAAAAATTTATTAAAAATATAACTTATAGCAATAAATTAGAAAGCTTCGTATCAACATGACATGTAATCTAGCTTTACTAACAATATTTTCTATAATAATAAAACTACTTACGGCAAACTTCGCCAACTTCAAAATAAATAAATTTTTTTTCAAACTTTCAATCACAAGGCTTTAAATTCGTTTAATTAAAAATTATTAAAATATCTTTCGTGTGATTAATATTTTTAGTAAAATTTTATTTTAGTTTTAACAAAAATTCGTTAATATTATAAAGGAAGGTTAAAAAACCTCTATAAAGGATTAAAAAGTAATCCTTTGAAGAATATTATGCAGTCGAATTTCTGAATAATGAAAGCAGATTTCTAACTTCCATAAGCATACCAACGCAAATAACACAAAACAATTTCATGTGACACACAAACTGGGGTTAGCCTACAAACTAATCATTTTACATATTTCTAATCAAATCCATTTTATAAATGAAAAGTTTTAAATAAGATTTTTTATAAGTTGTGTGATCACCGGTTGAGTTACACAGCAGAAATTCCGTGTTTAAATCACGGACTTTGATGTACATGACTTTGATATCCGTGACTTTGATTTTTATTTATCAAAAAAGTACTTTACCCTCCAATCAATAGAAGAAAAATTTTTGATTTCTAATCAGAACCTCACTCCATAATCCTTAAATTCCTTAAATTACAAACTATCAACTCGGTCCAACTTCAGGTTTAATTCATAGTTTTCATTCATTGAGAAACTTATACTTACAGTGTATTTTGTTTGTGAAAATCGGGTACATTTAACGCAGATTTGGAGTATTCTAATAGATAACTTTAATAATATGAATGGAAATTTAATATAACAAACCTAGTGTACTTGTGATTTTCTTCTCGTATGAACTTTTATGTGTATTATTAAGCTAGATTGATTTGAACGTTGCCATCTACAATCTTTACAAATAAACGGTTTTCCTTCGTGTAATTTCCTCCGTGCGAGGTAAGATGCGCTTTACGTACAAATATTTTGTCGCATATATTGAACGAGAACGTTTTTTTACGTGTATAGTATTTTAAATGAGACTTTAAACTCTCCAGTATTACAAATTTTGTCACAAACCTAACATAGGTATGGTTTTTCATGTAAATTGATTTTAAATTACGTGTTGCATTTCCTTTAAGTGAAAATTTAATACCACAAAATTTCAAACGTTGTTTTACTTTGTTAGGCAGAATATTAAAATGTTGTTCCTTGTTGCATAGAGAGATAGACCACACACGTTCGGTAAGCGATGTGAAAATTTTGAAATTATCCTGGAATTTTTGTGAAATTATGGGATTTATAAGAAAATTTTGGTATTATGGAGTTTCACCTAAAAGTCTTTTTAAGAACAATTCTCTGTCGCTCTCATATATTTGTACCGTGGTAGTTTTCCATTAACCGGTAATGACAGTTTGCAAATTTGTTAAAATTCCCTTAAGAATTATGCTGTTTACAGTTACAGATTAGGTGTCATTAGTTCTGAAGTTGAACTCCCCTCGAGCGGTGTTAGTATGCCCTCCAAAGGATCTGGACTTGGGGCTTTGAGTTTACCAGTTCATTTTATCTTGGAAAGTGTTAACTTTTGCTGGTATTCGCGAATGCGGTTTACAAGCTAATTTTTGACAATTGCTAAAAACGAGTTTACCGAGACACGGATACATTTGTCCAGTCAGTTACTGGTTTCTGAAGCAAACTTTTAGGTGATTAATTTTTAATGCAGTTGTTATTGCAAAAAATTAAAATAAATGCGCACTACAAACACAATCGATTTCAGTAAGTTACCGCTTTCGGTACCTTATTTTGGAGAAATAAGTAAAAAACAGAGAAATCATTCATGTTTTCTTTAATTTTATTCAACAAACTAGCAACAACAGAAAAGTTTAACAGCAATATAGATCCATAGGCCCGCACGCCACACTGAGCAACCCACAATCAGTAAGACGTAGAGTACCACCAGTACCAGTACCAGTACCAATTTACATGCTTGTTCCGTAAATAAATGTATTAAATGTATTATTATTATAATATAAAACTGTGGTTGTAATTTATTGAGCAAATAGTATATTAGATATCAAGGGCCCAAAAAGGTTATTAAGATCGGAAGATCCAAAATCTTTTTTGTAAGAATTGCAACATTTTCTTTGTGGTAAATTGTCATTAATAGTGAATTCAAAAGGATTTCTAGAGAAGTTGCGTAGTTACGCTATCGTGTGGAGCATAACTCCACATATTGATGTGTTCATTATTAAAAAATTCTATTTGGTTACTTGAATACTAGCTTTACATATCAGTGACAGTTTTTTTCTGTAACTAATTGTTGCTCGTTTCAGCCCTTAAGATATACATGGTGTCGCCATGACCGTCGAGAACCTTTGAGGTGGTGATAAAGAACACTTTCCTAAGATAAAATTTCAAATAAAATCTTTGTCCGAGTCCAAACCCTTGGGGGGTACCTCTCTTTAAAGCAATTTTCAGAATTTCTGTGAAAACAGTTGGTTTTCCAAAAAAATTTATTTATTTTTATAAGAAGATATTTAGTTAGTTTCAACCTGCATGGTCGTAAAGCCCGTAAAAAGCCTCTTCTCAATGAGAAACAAATAAGAAATCGGCTTTTATGGGCAAAAAATATAAAAATTAGATCATTGACGATTGGGTTATCCAATATATGTCACAGACTACTTGCTATTAATTTAACTGCTTTTTTAACAAAAATACCATATAAGCAATTTCTTTTTAATTGCTTTTAATTTATTACAAAACCAATTTTTTTAAAATTTCTATTACAGTTTTTTGGACAACTTGGGGCAAAGTTCGTGCGAAGAAGAAACGGTAAACCATATAATCCAAAATGCGTTATCTCTACTGTAAAATTTGGGAGCGGTACCGCTATGGTTTGGGGATGCATGACAGCCAGTGGCGTAGGAAAACTTAACGTGTGCAAGGTTTGGATGAATACCGCTGAATATTTCCGGATGATACTCCGGAATACTACTTTCAACAAGATAACGCATCATGCAACAAATCTAAAGAAAGTCTGACTTGGTTGGCAGAAAATAAAATAAGGGTCTTAGATTTACCCCCACCCCCAAGTCACCAGATTTGTCTCCAATTGAACATTTATAGAGAATATTAAAAAAAAATTGCAAATCGTAACACAACCTCAAAAGCTATCTTAAAATCAAAAATATTTGAAGAATGGGAAAAAATTTCGAGAGAAGTATGCTTTAATCTTGTGAAAAATATGCCAAATCTTATAAAAGCGGTTCTTAAAACAAAAGGGGGGTTACGAGATATTAAAAAAACAAATAAAATATTATTTCAAACATAAACATGAATTTTTATTTATTTAAAATATTTTAAATTTGCAGTTATACGGTAAAATATCAAGTGCATTTACTAATGGCCAAGGCGGTATTTTTGTTCATTAATTTAGCTCTCATTAAATTTTAAATTTTATTCTCACGATGATGATTCAAAATAATTATACTAATTTTATTGTTTCTCTAAGTCTATGGTATTTAACCCACGTAAAACAGAAGAGTCGAAAAAGTGATTTATTTATTCAGAAATTTCAACGCGCGTAATGTACGTCGGTTTGTGACGTTTAAATAACGTCGCCTTTATTCAATCTTTCACTATTACAAAAAAAAACATGTTGATACATTTTTAAAATTTTAATTACTTTCAGATAAATACGTGTACAAAAGAAAATAAATTTATACTCTAAAACATGTTTACAGAGGAAAACCATATTATGCTTTTGAATTGGTTTTCTTGTCATATTCTATTGCAATTTCATTAGACGTTCAGTGTATAGAAATTTTCAAACTAAATTTTCTCAAATTTGTCTGGATATCTACTAGCCCTATTATTTCAAAGTACTGATATTTGACTACCTCACCTTCATGTATGAACATTTTGAAAATTTAAAGATGGTAATTTATGTTTGTTAGTTTATTTATTGATGCTTCTATCTCTATATATTATACAAGTATATTTACACAATGTGGATAGCTTTTTCACAAAATAGGGTTTGCACCAAATAAGTCTTGCCTCTAATCGGCTTGCACCAAAGTTGTTAGCAGGGGAGTTATCCAAAATGAGTAATAATAATTATGGAAAATTTTGTTTTAGTTTTAGAAAATATAAAATTATTTTTAAAATTTAATATATAAAATTGGAATATTGAAAACTAAATTTCAAATTAATTTTATAAACATTAGTTAAGACTTTTAGACTCATAAAATATATATATATATGTTTAAGTCGATTTACTAAATCTGAAGAATATATTGTTGTGTTCCAAATACCATATTAATTGTTGATTTATTTTGTGAAATTAATATTTTGTTGTAAAATGATTTATTTTGAAATTCTCGTTTTCCTTTTGAAGAGACGCCTTACTTTTCTTGGCTTTTGGATTTTGTATTTTGGTAAAATTAAAGTTTGATTTTGAGTCAGTAGCAATTTTAGTTTACTTGGAATTTGTTTATCTCATATTCGGATGATTTTGGGATGTTTTTCGATGCGAGTATTTGACCAATTGATTTGGATTAATTTTGGAAATAAAGAAAATTTATTTGGGTAATTTCAGTAATAATGATAGTGATTTGGATAAATTGAATTTGTAAATTTGAAATTAAAAAATCAAAGCTACGTGGAATAGACACGATAACGTTGATCCGGTTAACGCAGTGATTGGCGGTTCCATAAAATTTAAAATTGAATTTTATTGACGATACAGAGATATAATTTTTTCAATAATATGACAATTACTTGAAATTTTTCTAGCTGATAAACTTGTAAAAGTTAGGAAAACTGTAAAATGTGTACTATGCTCTGAACAACATGCGACTTTTTTCAGAAAAAGTTTTATTATGAAATTTAAATAAATCGGTGTTAAAACAGCAACTAGAACAGACAGGCAGGGACTGTTACCATTAGTGCATTAATTTTTGGAGAAGCGGTTAGAAAATAAATTGTGTTTTCTTAATCGCAAATGTCTGTTGCAAATGTTTCTCGTCTTGAAAACTTCTTATTCTATCTTAAGTTGACAACTTCTTGCAATTAAAATGTTTTTAGTATCAGTTTAGTCCAAAAGCAAATTGATTAAAAGTTTCGGTACAGCTTTAATCAGTAGCTGCAGAACTCGAGTGCGTAAAAGTTTTACCGAAAAATTAAAGCAAACAGAAGGAATGAAACAATTTCATTAAAATAGAGAAAAGGAAAAGGTACGAGTAACAAACAATAAATTATTATTATTAATGATTCTTTTAATTCGCAAAGTTACCATACACGAATCGATGGTTTAACCCTAGGACAGAATTTTTTCTCGCGTTTCACGTTTTTGCCTTCACTTTAAAAACTTTTTATGCGATATTGAAAGTGGAACAGGACATGCACCCGGATCCTCGAATAAGTTCTTTGTGCGAATTTATAAAGCTGCAGTTAATGTGTCTGTCTTTAACGGTTACATTAAAAAGCATTTTTTAAATTTTTTATTTCAAAAGAACAATTACGGAATAAAAGCACATAAGGGATTAAAATAATATTACTCATTTAATTTCTAAGTTTGCGATTTATATTATAGAACCTCCGTCACCTAAATAGACAAGGGTAAAAAAAGATATTTACTACGTGTGCATTGAAGAAAATTACTTTACAGAACTTTTGCGTCGTCCTGGTAGTTTATTTTCAACTTATAAAACAAATGCTTTAACTTAACCGATACATTTTTTACAAATCCTATGTGTATACCATACCAAACCAAACAAATAAACCAACCGAATGTATTAAAACATTTTTTACAGAAACTGTGATATCAGGGTTTCTTAGAAAACACGAAATAAAAATATCAATTATCCAAATGTCCAGTGACTTGGTGCCATAATTCGTTGAATTAAAGAACGAAAACTTAACTTCTTAACTTCGCCATTAAAATTTTATGTACGAATGTAACATTCGTTTGATTTTCCCGTATTTTGTTCAATTAATTTATAATTCGAAATTAAAATCATAACTAACTGCCTCGGCTTCATCGATTCAAATAATGGGTTATTTGCTTACTGGGAAAATTTAACCAGCTGTTACCCATTATTGCATCGATGCAACTTACGATTGTATGCTTTGCTCAAATTTTAAGTATCATTTAACCAACACGCTATCCTACCCGATTTGGAATATGTGTCGATTGGGTGACCTAGTTTCTAACCAAAATACTTCCAACGTCGAAGTTGATTTTATAAACTGTGCTTAGTTTGAACTAAAGTGTATAGGACCTAGCCTACGTTTTTAGCTTGATCTACCTTAGTGTGGTCTGACAGATTGACTCGTCTTACCTGAATGTAGTTTTGAAAGGACTAACTAGCTCCGGTCGACAAGAAATTAAAAGCAGGTATGCTTCGTTAGCAAAGTGCGAGTGGCGCCCTCTCGATTACAACTCCCCCCTCCCAATTTTGACTTAGGTTCAGAACTCGTTAACTGGACGTCCCTGAAGATCAGCAATCCACGACTTTGGCAACTGGAGCTAAAATTCCAATTTCGTCCCTTTTAATAGTTAGATATTCTTATAATAATAATTTTTTTTATGTAAAAAACCATAAACCCGCTATGTATTTAGTCGATCCATTTATAATATTCCCTTCTTTAAGATGCATGGGTTAACTGCAAAAGTTTTTAAAAGTAAGTCTACACTTTTTTGCTTATGCCATTAAAACTTGACGTATTTTGCATTGTTTCTTAATTATCATAAAGCTTCTGATTGAAAGAAGAAGTTAAATAAATCTCCTTTTCACGTAAAGAAATGAAATAAATGTGTACATAAAGAAAAATAATTCAGAAGTAATAACAGTAACATCTAACCCCGAGCTCTCCTACAAATACTCTGCACCATTCATTTGTAGTCTAAATCTACAACAAATTACATACACACTGTACCATAATCCGCACTGCAAGTAGATACAATTGACTTTTAAATTCTTTTTTTATTCGCATTTCTTATAGTAATGAGCTTTATTCAAAAATTTTAACCCACTTTTCTTTTTTTTATTTCTAATAAAAAATTTGTACAATATACCACACTCAAATTTTAAACTTGAATTTTAAAACCCCATGTACATAATGCAAAAACCGCTTTGTGAATACTCTCCAAATTACTTTAATGTAAGAGCACTAGAGTTTTTTATTATTTACTCTTGTTAGACTAAAATTGAAATTTATATACATAGAATTTTTCCCACTGGAAAAATTTTTCTCTAAATGAAAATTTTCAATTTTAAACAGGACAATTGCGTAACTCTCTACTTGATATGCGTGGTAATCAAGTTTAGGGTGATTGTGTACTTCAAATTTTAAAAGGAGGTCGATATAAATTTCGAATAAGTGCACATCTTAAGTGATTAACTTAACTAAAATATTAAAACCAAAAATGAACAAATTAATAATAAAATTTTAAATTTCATTTTAAAAAATTAAGAATTTCGATGTAAGAGCTTTTGCAGTAAGCGTTGCTACTTTTTTATCAATATTTAGAGAGAGGTTTTAGATTGGATGAATCACGGATACATTATCGGCTACACATATTACGTAATATTCCAAATTTACTGACCAGTGATGTCATGTATTTTGACCAGTATCAGTTTTTTTCTAAGACGTTTTGTTTAAGAGATACGGTGTTTGCAAGAAAAGTAAAAACAATAAAATCTAAATTTTTTAACATTTTTTCCCTTAATTTAATTTATAACTTGCAATTTGTTGATTCTACACCATAAGGGGTCATAACATAATTTGTAGATAAGCGAATGACCTTTAAAAAAGTTCTAATCCATTAAGCTTAAAAAATCAATAATATCGGAGCTATGGCCGTTTGAAATCACAAATTCAAAAAATTGCTTTAAAGGGAGGTACCCCCCAAGGGTTTTGACTTGGACAAAAATTTTAGATGGAACTTTGTCTTAGAAAAGTGTCCTTTATCACCACCTTAAAGGTTTTCTACGGTCGCGTTTACACCTTGTATGTAAACGGAGAATGCTGGGTTTACTAAAGGGAGATCGAGATCCAAATAATTTTGAAATTATTTTGATGCAAATTGGAATTTTCTCGTACTATTTCTTTTTTATCTGAAGAAAAGTTTGCTTTTGTCAGTAAAAACTACTGTATTACAAAAATGCACATTTTTGTTAATTTATTTATTTTGTTAAACTATAGTCGTTCACTTTCTCGTGTTTTTAATTTTACGCTTTTACATGATGTTGTATTTTTATGATGTGCTGATATGTGCTTTAAAGAAATAACCTGACAACAAAAAAAATGAAAAGTTTAGTAAGTGTAAGCAAAATGCTCATATAGCAACCAATGGAGGGTTTACAACGGTATTCTAAATTAAAAAGTAGAAAATTTAATACTTTTTACAGCAACTTCGTTGCTTCATGACAAAGCCTTTGCTAAATTAATAATAAAACGGTACGCATCTCAAATTGGTCCAGTTTAAAATTGTTTACAAAATAAAACGTCTTGTTAAGAATATCGATTTAAAAATAGAAAATATGAAGATCTAATTAAAAAAGTTGCAAAGTATAATAAATGTTATTCTTTTCATGACAGAAAAATTAATAAAAAGTTCAATAAATTAAAACTTTCTTGACGAAGCATAAAACATACCTTTGAAGGCTAATAAACTCAAAATGAAAGAAGTTTGGGATAAGCAACTGACAACTTGTTATAAATTAGGAGGAAACTGCAAAAAACAATTGTCTGCCAAAATTCTACATGCAATAAAGCCATTTTTTGAATAAAATTCATAAAAATAATTTTAATTTATAATTAAATGTAATTAATTTTAATTACTTCCATTTTCCAAAGTCATACATAGAAATGGAAAGAGAAAAAGCAGCTCAATTGAGCATAGACAACCGGAAAACTTATCTACAATGTTGAAAAGTGAGTTCACTATTGAACTACTATTTTAACTTTGTTAATTTCTATAAAATTTATTAATTTTATGTTGAAGTTTTAATTGGCCTTAACCTCGAAAACTTATTTACCTTTTCCGCTAAGAGATTTATGCCTGTAAAATTAATGGATTTTAAGAATTAGTGCACATTAATGTACTTAAAGGTAATATGTCATTATCTATTAGACATTTCCTGAAAATATTGAAATTTTAAGATTTATGTAAAGGCGGTTCCATAGTTGACCAGGAACGATGTGGTAATTAGAGAACGAATAGCACGCACATAACGATTAATGGTGATTGCTATTGGTGCTTGTTTACAATTCTCGCTGAGCTACCATTCAATTGTAAAGCAGCCTTAACTACCGACAAATTTTATAACCCGTCGGTAAAAGTTCTCTTAAATCTGAAATCTCAACTCACAAAATCATAAAATGTTACCTGTTGTCACTAGTAATTAAATTTTCCTTTTCGTGTTTTATTCTTATTTTTACTGTTCTGTTGTTCGGTGCCTTGCTAATTCTAGGATACGCTTACCTGAAAATAAAAATTTTAATTAGATAGGAAATAATTTACAGATTATGCTAATTTAAGTGTGTAAATACATTTTCATGTTTTTTTTAAATTAAAGAAACTTTTGATTAATTTACTTGAGAAAGCAATATTTTGTGTTTCGTTTTACTCCCAATTGAAAAAATTTGTATTCACTTAATAATTAAACTCCCAAAAAGTTTTCTGATTGAAAAGTGCTTAATTAATTCTAATTCAATTGAAGTCTTGAAGTAAAATCGTTTGCAAAAGCAAAACTTATTAATAATTTAAGTTTAAAAATAAATCGCGCTTCCCAGACACTACAGATTTAACGATGTTCCTCAAAATATTTAACTGCAAAATTTTCTGAACAGCTTACAAACTAAAATTTCAACAACGGAAAATGATAAAACTGTCAATTAAAGTAACGATTATGGATCATAATCAAAATAATCAGTCATTCACTAAATAGAATGACATAGCCAAGATTGTAAGCGGCTGCGTTTGACTTTCGATACCACATTCAAAGGTTTTTTTCGATATCATAAATAATTATTGTATTATTGCGTTAATCGAAAACCCTACATCGCAAGTTTTAACTTCAAGAACACAATGAGAAAATACGTAAGATAAAAATAAACACGAAACTCCGCAAACAAAACAGAAGTGGGTAATTCCCCGAGCTCAGCGCTTTACCAGACTAACCAGGTCATCAGACTAACAGCACTAGTCGCTTTAGGCTAAAGTCTAATCTACTCTAAAAAAAGTAAAATTTTTTTACATGAGATAATTTTATTATTAATACCAACTTTAAAAAAAATTCAAAACTTTAAACCTAGAAATTTTATTGTTTTTAATTTAACTTGATAATTTTTAAAATATATATTCACGAGTATTATTAATTAAATCAATATATTTTATAAAACTGATGTGCCTATATAAATTGAATTCATTTATAGTGAGATTTCCTCTTGTTATATTAACACATTTTAGACGGTTCACTTACTGTATAAATATATACCGGAAACTGGGAAAATTAAGCAATCAAATAATTAAACCATAATATGAAGGGTTACATTTGTGTACAATATAATTGCCCTCGAGTTTAACTGCGAAGTTCAAGTTTATAGTATCACAATAGTTTGGGTGTTTTCATTTCGGACATTTACATCTGCTATTAATAAACACCCTTATTACATTTATAGGTTAGGAGAGTTGAAACTTGAGGCTATATTTAAACCATAAATAACTTGAAGCTTTACATTAGAATTTTTTTAAATATTATAATTCTACAAACTTACTGTATTTGATAATCACGCGGTACCTAAAAATGTTACCTAAATGGATAATTATTTTAGTCGACTAAGATAGTTATTGCTGAGTGCATTTAGGTTGGTAATAAACAAATAAACCAATGAGAAGTTGTTTAGGAACCAAACTAACGTTCTATGTAATATTTATCATTTAATTATGATAATCACACATCAATAAATAAGAGTTGGTAAATTATATAACAAATAATAATACTTCCTACCAAGTGTACACCAGGAACTGCCATAATATGTAAATGTTATTGCTTCAAGCGAAATTATTTACGCGAAATTGGATAATACTGTATTGTTTTATTGCATATTGTATTGTATTAAGGCATACTTAAATTTTACCATAAATATTAAGAAATAATTGTACAATACATTGTAAACTAACTTGTGCTCTGTATACTTCCAATATATAACAAATATTTGTTTAATTTACTAGATTTTTGAAAATAATTTTCCTAGACGAAGAAGGGTTCCTTAATTTTGATACATCCTGTTTGTTATTATTTATGATCGGTTCGTAATCAAACAAAACAGTTATTAAACATAATAATCATGTAGTTGTTGTTGAAGATGTTGCTGATGTTCTTCAAGTGATGTTCAAGAGTATAAATCATTGGAATGTTTGTGTCTCATTACGTAAGTCAAAAGGCATGTGAGCAATTTTATAGATACGATAGGGATGTAAAAAAATTTGGTTCAACGTTTAGACCAGAAGATTTTATTACCGGCAAATGATTGCACGAAATCTAGAATGTATGGTATAGGGCAGGAGTCACAAATGGTTCTTACGTTGAGAGTGCGATAATCGAAACATAATCTAAATTCTTAATTTTGCTTTTCTACAGAGTGCATCGAAGAACACCAATTGATTTTGAATCTTGATTTTGAATCCTTTTTTTTCCATCTGGATACGATTTGCAAGCCCTTATGGTCAGCAAGTCACCGGTTGACCTGATAATGGGTCAAGTCGGTGAGTTGTCTTGGCTACGCATGTTTTCTTTGTTTTACTCGGATTTTTAATAAAATATTAGTAAACCAATTGTAGTGTTTGCTGTTTGTATCTATCGTGTTTATTGCACCTTGTTGATTTTATCTATTCGTCTTGATAATTTCATATGCGTAACATTATCCAATAATCTACCATTGATGCATGTCTCCTTTAAATTTACTTTAAACTTTAAATGTCTTCTGTGTGTAAACTATTAAAAATAAATAAATATAAATTTTATAATATAAACTTTTCGTTGAAAAGTTATAAAGGCCCAGACAAGCAGGCAGACAAATATAAATACAAAAATAACTACACTTTTTTTTAAGCTGCATTTAAAAGCATTTTAATTTAAACTAGTATAAAGGCTATGCTGGAACCAGCCGTAATCAATAATATTTAAGATTTTAATTAACTTTTTTTTATTTATATTCAATCAAATTGTTAATTAAATTTTAATTGTTTATAAATCTTCTAATAATAATTTTAGTTATTTTAACTCACGATTTAATGATCAACTTATTGATTTGTTTTAATTAACCGGTAGATAATTACCATTAATATTCACTTATTTGTATAAAATTACTACGATAGAAGCAATTACATAAATTCCCCATTGTTAATAACATTTTATAATTACACATTAACCCATTAGGTTAAGTATAGTCAATAATTATTGGGGACTAATTTTGTGAAAAGCACATTTTACATTTTAATTGTCGATGTCTTTTGTTAATTCAAGCAACAACTAAGTATATACTAAGAAAAAATTTAGATATTTTGTTATGAGAAAGTTTCTTTTTTTATTTTTGACATGAAATTTTCCCGAAATTTCCTGCTCTGTAACTCAACCAGCGATTACACCAACCTATGCGGTGGTTTATGGGAAAGTTAAAATATTTCTTTAAGGTTAAATTATACAACATTATTAATATACATTCGAAAAGTAAATATTAGAACATCAATTGCTGTTTTGTGAATTTTGAAATTCTTCAAGTGTAAAAGAGAAAGAAGAAAATATATGTTGTCATCTTTATGACATTTCCTTGAAATGGGTAAATAATATTGTGGTAATGCAGAAAATTCTTGCATTCGAACGGGTATCACCGCGAAAGCTCTTGAATATTAAACAATGATTAAGGTATTAAAATGTTCTCATATATAAATTTTCTCGAATAGTTTCTTAATTATACTAAGTTTTATTAGAATGGCCATTGCATAACAATATTATTATAACTTATATACAAATATGTTTCTTGCTAAAACAAGGTATGTAGATGAGAAAGCGTGACACGGCATATGTATGCTTATTAAGGAAGTGGTTATAGGTTAAGCAAGCCTTAAAGTTTGGGTTTAAAATTATTAAACAACTTTACTACTACCTACAACGATTTTAATATACACACACAAACTGTAAAAAAACCTTAAAATATCAAGCAAAAGTAATAATTTTTGAATAAATAAAAAAATTTAAAGTTTGAATAAAATATAAATAGTAAATTTTGTGAATTCAAAAACTAAACAATCGCATAATCAATACAGCTTGAAATATGAGAAATATTCGATTTTAATAATAAAACAAGTTTAATTATTAATAATTAGCCTTATTTTATCATTAAAGTTGCTAATATTTATAGCGCATCTAATTCAAGTTAATATTTAAACTCAATTACTTATATACAGTGTATAAAATTTTTAATTTTTATTTTTTAATAATAGCTATTTAGATTTTTAGAGCAATGCGTCAAATATCAAAAATCAATTTGTGTACATCTAAAAAAAAATCACACACAGGTACACCCTCATTGGTATTGTACCCTTATTGGTACAAACCAATAAAACTCTATTACAAACAAAATTTAAAATCCAGGGAGGGGAGATTTAGTGAAATCTCATTATTAGAAATTTTGATATATTTCAAAAACAAAACTGGTACAAACGAAAATTAGGAAGGTACAAACAAATACAAACGAGGTACAAACGATTTAGACTATTTTGGATAAAAAATTCGAAATGGGGGGGGGGGGGCTGGCAAAATGCCCATTTTAGATATTTTGAAATATCTGAAAAACAAAATGAGTACAAACGAAAATAAGGAAGGTACAAACAGGTACAAATGAGGTACAAACGGTTTAGACTATTTTGGATCCAAACTTTGAAATGGGGGGTTGGGCTAGCGAATTTTACTATTTTAAGAAAATTTTGAATCGTTATATAAAACCTGCAACAAAATTTTTTTTTAAACGGCCGCCATTTTGTCTAAAAAAGTTTACCAAATAAGAATCCGTTGGATTTTTTGTTTCAGATGACCAGAAGGATTGAAACCTTGCACGCCAGGACACTGGCTTTCTTTAACCCCTCATTTGTCAGCTTATAACTTCTTGAATTCTGAATTTTTTTTTTCGTTTAAATATTTATGAATTCTTAAAGTATCCATAAACAAATGATAAAAAAAATGGATAGTAAAAATATTCTTTATTTTATATTTTCAGAGCTCGAAAAAATGCCCGAAATTTAAACTGAATTTGAAAAAATAATTTAATAAAATTATTAATTCTCTTTGTTAATTTTAAAGTTGTATGCATTTAATGAAGGAAGAGATTAACGCAAAAATAAGGTTAAGATTAAAGCAAAACCAAACATTAACGTAGTCAATACAAAAACCACTTTCAGCAGACCTAAAATAACACACTGGTCATGATTGTTTGAGTGAACATTAGCATTGGAATTAAAGATATCTGTTATATTCTCCAAGCAATGTACTAAAAGTTAGACTAGAGAACATTCATTATAGTGCATATTATATTCTGGCATACAAATCATACTTCCACTTCATTCAAAAGCATAGAACTTGAAATGGCTTAAAAGGATAATTATAAAATTCAACTAAATGTTTTTAAACAATTAATAATGAAATTATTCGGTTAAATAAAATATTTAATAATGGGGATAATGGTCAAAAAGCTTTAAAGTAATGAATAAATAAAAGAGTTCATTCAAACCAGATTTCATGTTTATAAATTTTAGAATGTTTCCAAAACAGTTTCCAAAGTTAGCAGTGCCTGTTATTTAAATACGAATTCTATTGTCCTTGTTGATTTGTTTTGTTATTCTTTGTAAGATTTAGTAGGTCCTAACACGCTAAGCTAAATCCTTTTCAAAAAGCGATTTATTTTTACTCTTTATTTACTAATTGCAATAAGCATTCAATTAAAAGATTGGCCAATAGAATATTAAAAAATTTCCCCTTCCTGTTTAAAAATAGTTTTTGCTAAAATTAAAATGTAATTTAGAAATTTTTTTTCTCAATTCACGAAAGTGAACGCAATAAAAGTTTTGCAAATAGCAAATGTCATATAGCAATTTAGAATATTTTAAAAGTCCAAAATATGAAATATGGAATTTCCAAACTTTTTATTATTAATTTTAATTTCTATAAATTACATACTAAAGAATGCTTTCAATTTAAAAGTTTCACTAGTGTAAAACAATTTAAATTACTCGATGATAAAAGTGGCAAAGTTCTGCGATTAAATATGTCCAACATTAACAGGTTCTGATAAAAAAATATAAAAAGTAAGCTTTTTTTAAAGAAAAAAATTTAACGAAATTAACATAATTCCAACCAGGCTGTTTATTTTGCTTAGGGTGATTTTTTTAATTGAAACCGAAATAATTAATGAGAGCGTTTAACAGAATGAAGTGAGTGACCAATGAAATTCAACGGGAACAAGGTAAATGCATTGACTGCAAAAAAGTATTGCAATGGTCAGTCAGTACTCTCGTAATCCTGGTGGATAATTAAATTCGCAACTAGAAAGAGGAAAATACTTAACACGAAAAAAGTTAACAATGCAAATGTAGGTTCATGTTTGTACGATTTTACAAAGCGCTTTTATTAACTAAACAGCAAAAAGGCATCATGGCAAGAAATTGCAAATAAAATGTTAACTGATCATGAATTTATAGTTATACTAAAATATTTACAACATACAAATGTTGTCATAAAATAAGCATAGAATATTATTTTTATTTCTAAACTCGTTAAAATTAGTACTCTAATAAATAGAGTACAGTGTAGGCGTCCTAACCCCAAGAAAGGGAATATTCTCAGGAATGGTACTTTTCCAAGATAATTATTTATAATGTTTGTTATAAGTTAACCCAAATAACGTGTCATTAATAAAGAATAATAATAATAGATAAAAAATAATGACGTTAATTTTACGTCATATAATGTACGAACAAAAATTGACGTAATTATGACGTTACCTGGAATATACTTCTTACAGTCTTTAATCATAGATAAGACAGAGGGAGCTAGCTACTGTTACTTAAATGGCGGTTTTATGTCAAAAAGTTATGTCTGTTGTTACTTTTCCATATCAATAATTTTTAAACTAATACTCTCTCTCTCTCTCTCTCTCTCTCTCTCTCTCTATTAGTTCTCACTAACTTGTACTACATATATATTAAAACACAATAAGTATTCTATGTAAATGTTACATTAGATTAGTAATTGTCAAGTCATATTGAAAAATACAATAAGTTCTAAAAGTGGGAAATTATGTAAATCTATCCACGAAATATCTGTAACAAACTTAAATTCGACTAAAATTATCTGAAATAATTATCTAATAACAAGTTAACAAATGGTTATTAGAGTTTAAAATGTAATATTCTCTGAAATGTTGTTTAATTATTCCAACAAAGAAAAATAATTGGATTGCAACAAAAACTTTTTTTGGATATATTATTATTGTATTTGCTTTTAACTTTTTAGTAATAAGTTTCTGTTAATATTGCGAAAATGTATTTTGTCTCTATAAAATGATTAAATTATTTGATACAAAGAAATTAAAAAAATTCTGAATGTATACTTGACTAGCAATCAATAGATAAACTGTACAAATTAGCTGCTTGCATTTATATTGGTAAACCAATAGAAAGACCCTATAAATTTGTCTATGGACGATAATTTATTATTATCTATCCTTTTTTAATGTATTTATCGCCTAAATTCGTTTTACAAAGATTTTAATTTGTCTACTTTAAGGGATAACTCTAATGTGATATTTTTTAAAAATCGAAAACAATGTTTTTGCTTTAAAAAATTGTTCAACATCTTAAGAATAATTTGTAAAAATTTTATGCCAATTTTCGGAATAGTTCTTTAGTTATACGGCTTTAATTTGGTCAAGATGTAAGCCATAACTAGTTCAATTGTCGGCAACATTTAAATCTGTTGTATACCAACATTTTTACTTAAATTTTATTATTTGTGTTACACTTTCCATTAACAATATCCTGTAAACTCAAGTGTTAACTTAAATTTCATTACTTTTTAAAACTAATTAATTTTCAAAATTCACATTGATTTTTGCTAGCTCACATTAGGGTAACCCCTTAATTTTAGTTTATTAGTAGTTAAGTCTTCAATTTATTTATCAACAATTTTAATTAATAATTGAGTTTCTTAATTGATTTACTTGTTGGAATATCACGCAAAATATAAACCAAGATTTTTTCCTTTATAAATCTGCAATTGTAATTTATTCCTTTGAATGTAAGATCTTGGAATGTTAGGAATTATTTAAATTTTTGCAGAATTATGAAAATAAATGACATAAATCGCGACTGGATATTTATCTTCTTAAGAGTATTTGGAATAAATGTTGCTTTTTAATTTTTATAATTAAAATAATTAAAAAATAAGATTAATAACATAAATAATACCTTAAAGATGTATTTGGGATATATTATTGTATATCCAAGAGATAGCCATTAATGTAGAGAGGCGGTTATTGCGGTAGATTGGTATGATTTTCGAAGAAAATTTAATGAGATTTTTTTTACCAAGCTTCACCTTAATATGCGTTTCATTGTATCCATTTGGGTCAACTTACAAGGTGTGAGTAATAGTTAACCTTAAATAGATTTAAGTACTTCAATGTTACAAGAACAATGTAGTTTAATTACAAAGTGCGAGTTGGGATTGCACCATCATTGTAATGTTGACAATGTTGACAATGTTGACCTTACTTAAATAAGGTGAAATCGCTTCATAAACTTCTTGTCATTCTCTGAAGGACTCACATACATATCTTTCACGGTTTTAGAAAGTTATAGGTTTGAAGAATAAAGGGACAATATTAAAAATTCACAGTGTAACAAATAAAAATACAATTGTCAAGTTGGTGTTGACTGATATCTAATCATCGAGAATCTCTTTCTTTCCGTAACGTACATCTGATTGGTTTGTTCATTTATTACCAACCTAAATGCGTATCGCGATAAAAAGTCCTACCTTGTACTGGCGAAAACCGAACAACCACATCAATCGCGTACCAAAAGATGTTTTTACTTCATTTAATAAATTATGTTGTAATAAAATTTTAATAAGCAAAATATGCCTGCCAGTGAGCACTTGAAATGAAATCTTCTATAAAATTACTTGATATTTTCGTATTTCTGAACAATTCCGGCATAATATAGCATAACATTTCCGTAAAATGTAACAAATTTTGAAGCTACTGATAAGCTACGGGTAGAAAATAATTAGTTGAATGGACTGAATTAAATTCATAAACAATGTCAATGTAAGTAATATTTTATTTCCCCACATAATGAATAATTTAATGTTTACCATCATGTAGAAAAGTAAATATCAAAAGTTTTGCATTTCAAACATTAAATTATAATTATTATGTTAATATTGTCGACATAAAGAGGTTTAATGGAAAAATCAGCATCATTAGCAGAACAAACAAATCCCGAACTTGGTGACGTAGGTAACATTTAGTATTGACTGGTTTCCGAAGTAGTTCATTGTAGTGGTAAGAGTTTACTAAGTATCCGACAATAACTAGGAATTCGTCAGAGCTATGCAACCCTGCCGAAAATAACAAGATATAATTTAAATTTTAATTCAATCGGTCATTTACGTATTAAAGGCACTCGAATCTCACAATCAAATATTTATATTTATAAAATTGATGAAAATAAATTATGTTTAATTTACTTTATTTATTTTTATTTGTCAATTATTTCTGATTAGTCGCACGCGTAAGATTATTGTAGTAAGTTGGTCATTTATTTAAAGTTGGGATATGCGTGCGACTTTTCAAAAAATTATATTTAATTATTTACATTTAAATTGATAACTTATGTCATCAAGTAAGACCTTTATTCAAAGCGAAGTAATTTGCTTTTAGCCATAACTCACCCTGGGTTTGAAACGCTACTATGTAATTAATAAATAAATTATAATATTAAATAATTATTACAATTTAATTAAAATATAAAAAAGCTAATCCAATAACGGTTGTATTAAATTGTTGCTTACCACGCAAGTAAATGCGTTACATCGTTGCTGTAACTATCGTAATTATATTGTAGGTTGCGTATCGTATAGATTTAGCTTTATGGAATTTATTAAAGGGACACTGGCAGAGTTTAGATGAGCGCATTAGGTTAAAGTTAAGCGCTACGCTTTTAAAAGCTATTCTAGCAGATACCACTAAGCTATTTATATCTATTACGGAGGTCTACGATCTCACCTCACTTCTATTCCACAAGATTATATTATATTGCATATCTTTTGCGAACAAAGTAACAAAACTTCTCAAAGCAGCTGTGAAATCAATACCTAACTTTAAAGCCAAGAGGACACCAATTTATTGTTACGCCGCGTCGCTAAGATTTACTTGACATTCAAAATTAATTTTAAAGCAACTTAGCAATTGGTGGCAATCTGCTGACTTTAATACTCCAAGGCAATGAAAAACTTAAACCATAACAATATATTATGATCATTTCATGTTTCCTAAGATTGATATTTCCGGGTAATTTAAAATACCTTTAAAAACGCGATATCACGGTTTCTTGTTTTTCTGCTTCATGAAACCATATCTACGTAATCATTACAGTTTCAATAATTTTAGATTATATAATATATTTTAACAAAATTTAAATTTTTAAAATAATCTGTAAATCTGCCTAACGGATGACTTCAAATAACTGCGAAACACGTGTTCGCGTGGTAAGATTTAGGGTAAGGAATCTAACTTTAATTTTAGATTTTCTTGTATTGAAACTTTTATTACTTTTTCATAACAAAGTTTATTTTGCTTGTTAGTTTAAAGATCTGCCGATTTTTGCCAGCCGATAAGCTGAAAATACCGGAAATAGAATTGGTAGTATGAAAAATTAATTACAGTTTTAAATTTCTTGTCGTAAATTATAATCCAATTTTCGTACATACGTATACATATAATTTGCGGTATCGACATTATAAGTAATTTTACTGAATACTTCAGCACTTCAATTCAATTTACATCAGCTCGTAATTCATTAAAATGCACAGCATGATGTCTTTTACATTCAACCCTTGCTTTAATCAAAGTTATGTTACAATTACAAAAGTCAAATCAGAAGCCGTTTATTGATGATTGCTCTTTTGTATGATATTTTACTTAATTTTAATTAGAATATTTAATCAAATTACAAGCGATTTTTATTGAGTTTTGTTTGAATTGCATGAAATTTTTCATGAACACATTTTACTTAATCTGATTCTTAATTATCGTTTAATATTTCTACAAATATTGAGAGATACAGTAGCGGTCATGGAAATTGCATTGGTAAATTATTCCCGAATTAAAACAATAGATTTCTAACCTATATGTATATGTATATTCTTAATAATAAAGAATAGAAATGGATAATAAGTTAAATTTTTAGTTTGAAACTCAAACTCAAAAATACATTTTTTTAACACAATCACCAAGCTAGGTTTATCAAACCGGGGGGTCTGGCGGGTATACCCTCCAGCATATTAGTGATTATCTTCAAAAAAAGAAAATGTGTTATTGCAAATGATTATTATACCGGCAATCTCTTTTTACCGTAGCTTCGCACGATGCAATTAATTAATTTGTAGTTAAAAAATGTATTGTGGCCAACTCTTTGCAAATCAAGAGAAGTCCTACTTA
This sequence comes from Cantharis rufa, assembly GCA_947369205.1. NCBI lineage: Eukaryota > Metazoa > Arthropoda > Insecta > Coleoptera > Cantharidae > Cantharis > Cantharis rufa. The sequence continues at coordinate 22,136,800 of OX376309.1, forward strand.
AGGTTTACACGTTTCAGTATTTATTTACTTCATTAAATTATATTTAAACACTTGAAATAAATTTAAAAAAAACAGTAAATTTCATAGTAGTTAGAAGCAGTGTTTAAGTTAAGAAGTTTCTTTGAACGAATTAAGAACTGCAAGCTGCGCATTTGAATAAAATACTTAAATGAGACCCATACAAGACGGAGTCTTTGCTATCATTCGACTTAATAATATTAAATTAATGAAAAATATTATACCTATTTCGATTTAATAATAACATTATTATTTTAACTAAATTATTTTAAATAATAATTCACATTTAAAGTATTTTATTCAAAAATATTAATATTAACATATAATATGTAATAAATAATATAATGTAATATGTACAGCATGTACATTATAACCAACTCATTGTGATTCCATTTTTGTATTTTCTTATTTGAATTTTAGAATTTTTTATATATTAATCACAAAATCAGGAGCAACAAGGCTACAAAGCATACCGTGGTAACATCTATTAGTAATTGGAGAAGGAAACTGGATGGGTTGATGATTGCCACCAATCAACTATTAAAAGAGGCTTAACATTGCCTACTCCTGTAAGCAGTCATCTAAATCCTAAAACTTTTCTTTGAACAACAGAAACAGCTTGTTGAACAAGAATGGCTATGAATGTTTCAAGAATCTAATATTTGATAAAGCGACAGGACAGTAGTAAAACCATTCACATAAATTCAATTCAATGATCGCAAAAAAAGTGAAAGTGATAAAGTAATTGAAAAAATAAAAAGGTAAGCAAGTACTGATCCATGGACTGTTATGTGGGGTAATTATTATTGTTCTAGCTTCATTAAGTCGTTTATTTAAAGTTTGGGGCATGTACGTAAAGTGGGAGAATGTGGGTGGGAGAAAAGGGATAAATGATTATCTCCTCCATTTGTCAATAAATTACTCCTTTCCAAATTCTTATCATGTTGCTTTTGAAATATTTGACAAGCATAAACGTGCGAGAACACGATTAACACGTTCAAGAACATTAATGTTGCCAGATCACCACTTGCATAATATCAAAGCTAACTGTTATAAATCAACTTGCTATCAAGATAGAGCGCAAGTTGCTGTCAATAAATTAATTATTGTTTGATAGAAATTCATTCAATAAATTTTTGATGGAATAAATATTAATTTAATATGGTTTGCAATCCCGGAATCTCAGTATTTAACAAAAATTTTGTGAAATAATCCCGAGATTAAAAAAAAATATCACAAGATCCCGAGATTACAATAAAGTCATTGTGCTACTTTATTTAAATAGGATCTCAATTAACAAGGAGTGTGTCAAGAAAAAACAATAGAAAATGTAAAAGTCTTTTAAAAGAATAAGAAAAGTAGTACAAATATGTTTGAAGTGGGCAAAAAGTCATACCAAAATTTTAAAATAATTATTAGTTTTGAACGGCCAGTTTAGAATAACAATAATATAAAATTGATTTATATGCCGCATCGTTGAAGCAAGAAAAAAAGTTTTTCTGAATTTTTCGAAATTTTTTGTCAATCCCAAATCCCGGATAAACTAGAGCATCGGAAAATTCTTTTTCCTCTAAACTGTATTGTTTTGAAGATGTATTTTCCCGGGATTCCAGATTTTAGACAAGCTCTAAAATCTCTAAAATGAACTCCAAAATAAATCAAATTCAACGCATGCGAAATAAATCAGTTTATTCACAAAATCAAAAAATCTCAAACCAATCGCATAAATATTAAAACTTAAAAGAAGCGAAATCGGTCTTCAACCGCTCCTGAAGCCATCTTAGCAGCAAAAAAGACGGTAAAACAAACAATATTTGAAAATACTTATGTTATTAGTGAATTAATAGTGAAAACAGCCTTTTTTCAACCTAAAGAGATTCGTACGAATTAAGTGATTCAGGTTTATTTTCCCGAATGAGAACCCACCTGCAATAAATTTAGCCAGGAATCTTTTGGGATTCGGCGAGAATACAGGGCCACTCGATCAAATTGAAACAGTAAAAGCAGGGGAGCACAACAGATCCATGAGATCACCGTGGATGAAGAGTGGAAATAATAACCTTCTTGCATAATTAAATGAAAACAATAATTACTGAAAATTTAAATGTTTCTATAATATCCATAACTCAAAATAATATAAAATAATATTTTTTATATTTTCTATCTTGGTACTTCGTACAATTTTTAGTATAAAAGAAAACGTGTCATTTTTATATCTCACAAAAGCGTAGAGAAAGGAAGCTATTAAAGTAATTCTTTCACAAGTATGATATATACATATATCAAGGAAAGATAAAGAACCAAAAATGCCAACAATTAATTGTTGGTTGGCAATTTTATTTTATAGCTTTCCAATAGTTGACATCAAGTAAAATTATTTGGTATTTTCATGCATTTTACTGGACCACGATCACCAGTCGTAAAAAAAATATACAAAGTGTTATGGGTAATAAAAAGTTTGATCCAGAATCACAGCATGAAATTGAAAACATTACATTGGATGACACTAAATTATATGGAGTACGCTTAATTATTATAACATAAAATTTGCTTCAAACTTGAACCGTGACTTTATTGACATGGCTAAATGATAAACGATCAGCATATTATATTGTGATAGTATCGTCATGGCATCACGTAAAGTGGGCGAAGTGAAGTACCCACTTCAATCAATGTACTAAGGTCGTTTCGTTTCGCCTTGTTAGTGTATCAAAACTTAACGATGTATTCAAAGAGGTTACAATATAATAATTTCGACTTGATGAAATTCACGTAATATATTACTTCGTTATGCGCTCAATTTAAAAACTTCATCTAATATGAGATCTCGTCATTTAAAACCTAATTTATTCAATTTTCAACTTTTAATTAACAATAAGTAGATTCTTTCCTTCTAAAAACTTGGTTTTATCTCTTCAAGATTGTTAATTGACTTATGTTAGCTTATTTAATTATCATTTTGAAAATAAAAAATTTTTTTTAAAAAATCGGTTTAATCCCTTAATGTCACCAATCTTCACGTGTAAATATTTTAGAGAGAGTTTAAATATACCTAAGTTAATAAAGGATTTATTCCTATCAACTTTGACAAGGATCAGGGCAAATATATTACATAAAAAAGAAAATTTTAATATACCTATATGAATATAGGGTGCTAGAATACAAAATAGAATTTTAACTTACAGTCGACTCTCAAATTTATTTGATTTATGCCAAAGTAAACCAATATATTTTCCCTACAGTAAGATTGTCCTAGTCTCAAGGAGGACGGAGTCGTCCAAAATATAAAAATATACTATGGAAATTCAAAAGTAAAGGTGGGGTGGAAATAATTGCAAAATTGAGAAACGACAAAATAGAGAAGTCAAAAATGGCTATTTATACCATAGCACAATAATATAGGTCGACAGAAATTGGGTCTTTCGTCGAATTAGTATCTCAAAATCTGTTAACACCAAGCTGGAAAAAGAATTTCCAAGGAATTTTTGAAGAATTCTGATGAATTCAGAAAAGTTGACAGCAAATCGTGAATATTTGGATAAAATAATAACAAAAAAAAACCAAAAATCCAAAAAAAATTTGGACCTAAGGGCAGGTCTTTGAAAAAAATTTTTTCAGACTGATAAAAACCTGTATTTAGGTCGAAACTACTTAGTGAATAAAGAAAATCTTTTTGAGTTATTTTTATTGCTTGATTTTATTTTTTCATTTATTGATTTTCCATCAACTTTACTCAATTCAATATTTTGAAACATTTATTTCTTCTGCATCAAAAACCACATTAAAAGAAAATATACTTTTTAATTATTAACCAGATCAAGATGAACCATTAGAATCAAATTTCTTATATAAAATGTAATAACTCCAAGTTTCATTAGTTTTTCCTATTTTTAATTTTTTAATTATTTATTTAAAAATGTACAATACTTCGTTTTATAATTAAAAATAATAATTAATTTTTTAAGTTGGTAACTTAAAATGAACCAATTGGGGCTGCATTACGAAACGAATAACAGGCGGAAAGACATGGATTTATATACATATACATGTTATACGTGTTCCAAAATCAAATTTTTAATTTTTAATTTAAAAAATTTTTTTTGTTGAATTTGAATTTTTGTTTTAATTGTTTTTAAATTTAAATTTTGATTTAGATTTGAAAATGTTGTGAATAAAGTTTTTGAACTTGATGTAAGTGGATTTCATTTGATAATTTGAATTATTCTTGTCTCAAATTCAACAAGTTTTTGAAGATAAAGGATAAAGAAGATAAAAAAGAAAAATAAGTAATTTTGGATTAATAATAATTAATTGGATGGTTTTGGAAAGAGGGAATTTGTTGATTTGAATTAATAAATTTGAAAGTCAAAATTGAAAGAAACTTAAAAGCCAGATGCGGAAGAAGCGCGTGGTAATTATCACGCACATTTAGCCAGCACATTTACGACACAAATATTTTACCAAAAAATTTATTTTATAATTAAAATTGATTTACTGCGAATTTGAAATTAAATTGAATAAATTAATTTGAAAATATAATTGAATAAATAATTGAAAATTTAAAAAGAAATTAAATTGGAGTCTCATATTGAGGAAAATGGGTGGACCGAAGAAAAAATAAGTTTTCTTTTAAAAATTAAATTATTTTATATTTTGAGGCTTCGCGAATTTATTATCGCATGCAATGTGGGGTAAAAATTAACAAAGGACCTACTTTTAGATCCTGAGATTAAAAATAAAAATTTTAGTAAAGAAGTATTTGGCACCCAATAACTCAAGAAACAATAACAAAATGGCTACTAAAGAAAAAGATTATAACGAAGAGTTGACAGAAAGTCTTTTTGAACAAATAAATATCTAATAGGTACGAGATTGTGGCTAAATTTGCAGAAAACGTAAATAAAAGCTTTGATAATATGAACAAGAAATTAAAGAACAAAATTATTGTAGTGGAAAATAATCAAAAAGAAATTAAAAATTTAGATAATGAGAACGTTGTTATACAAAATACAAAAAATTTGGACAAAAACAATTCGGAGGAGATTAAAGATTTGCAGGTAGAAAAGAAAAGAAATTATTATTAATAAAAAAAAGACGAACAACAAGAAATGGAAAATTTGTACGACGACGCTTAGGAAATAATAAAAAATTTCGACAAGATGGAGCTCAAAGTAGAAACGGATGAGAAGCAGAAAAACATCAAAATAATTATGAATGAAATAATGATCAAGAAAATCAGAGATGGACCGGCAATTTTAGTGCAAGGACGAATAATAGTAAAATTAAATAGATACAGCTTAATTATATTTAAGTGTGTGGACTATGATGAATATTATTTTATGGAAAGCCATTTGATGGAAATATCTTTTAATTTAGGATTTTGGACCACAACCTGAAAACTACCGGCTTTTAACCATGGTAGCCCAGCAAAAAAGAGTAGCAAAATGTCGTGTTCCAAAATAAATGTTTTAAATTGTTTTTAAATTTAAATTTAATTGTTTTATAAATATTTTGTAAATTTGAAAATTTTGGACGCGTGGACGAACGCGTTTACGGAAGGTTTCGGTTCAATTTTATAATTTGCGTCTCTGATTGAGATAATTTTAAAAACGTTGTTATAATAAAATGTTTGATTTGAGTGAGTAAGGTTTTCATTTATTTTTAAAAATATTGGTGATAATTTTGCAAGAGAGATGGAATTTGGATGATTTTGGATCTGATAATTCGAGTTAAATTGGTAATTACAAATTTAATGAATTGAGTAATCTCAATTTAATCATTAATTTGGAAGCTAAATTAATTTGGATATAAAAAAATCGAAATTGATTTTGCATTTTTAAATGTTAGTTTGTTAAAAATTAAATTAAAGGCAACATAAAGCGATAAGAGCGCAACGTGTGGATATTAGCGGACCCATTTTGTTTAAAATCAAAAATTTACATCCAGGACGGCGTTGTACAAAATATAAATAATATTTGGATTATTTTCAAAAAATTAGAAAGAAGTCTCATATTCAAAAAAATGGATGGCCTGAAGAAATAATAACATTTTCTTTGGAAATTAAATAGTTTTATATTTTGAGGCATTCGGATCATTGCAATATGTATAATAATAGTATATCATTATGATCCAATGTCATATTCTGTGATATTGGTACAATTTTCTTAAGGAAACAGCGTGATAACTCGGAACCAGAAAATTAAAAATTTTCTCGAAAATTATGATCATTGAGGGAATAAATTAAAACAATAAAGAGCTAGTAGTTAGAATGGTTTCGTTGGTAAATTTAATGCCTAAATACTATACTATACGAGGTCTCTAGTGATTTTGTGTATATGTGACCTGGACTATGAAAAGGTACCTTACGTCGGAAAAATCAATTTTCATTTTTTTGGTGAATTTTATAGAAAAAAAGACGCTCTTTCGAATGGCGCCAACCACAAGTTTATATCTTCATCGCTCACTTCACAAAAAATTAATCTCAAAGTTAAACGTAAAATCATAAAAACATGAAAAATCATCAAAAAAATTATTTTCATTTTTTTAACGTTTCCTATAGAGAAAATGAAGAAAACATACTTTAAATGTTTAAACGCGTTTTACCGGGAAATTAGTTTTCCGACGTTAAGTCCCTTTTCCAGGTCACATATAAATAAAAACTTAAAATTTTAAGAATCATTTGCAAATTTTGGAAAAAATGGAACAAACGAAAATTTTAAATGCGAAGAAATTCTTTCTATATTAGTTTCGATAGAAACTTGATAAATTATTGGCGATGTTGCCATACTACCAGGAGTACAGGTGAAAACAAAATAACTGTAACGGAATTTTTAAGAAAAATCCGTTATAAGATGTTTTTCATATGAAAAATTGAAATTTTAATATTAATTTTTTGTAAATTAATCAATATTTGAAGTTGATACTTTAATCAACGTTAATCAATGTAATCGCTTTATTTTAGTGTTATCTATCATATTTCGTCGCATTTTTTCCAATATCCATAATATCTTCGGGTCTGAGTTATTGTACTCTAGCCGACAATTAGTATTATAAATCAATAAAAAATAAAACCAGTTCATAACAAATTACCATTTTAAGCCTCCCAATGTCCGGAGCAAATTATTTGCAGCGTCAGCGAATATTGTATTTTACAATATTACATCTTCAACGTTTAACATATTGTTGTATTTCAATAATAGATAAATACATAAAACCTGTTATTGATATAACATAATATTTTATTATGGTGAATAATTCGCTCCGGTTTGTAAGACTCTTTATACATTTATTCTAATGCATATCTGCATTTCATTGCGAAGGTAGGTGGTAAGGATATTAAATATTATACAGGTAGGTACATACAATGTCCGATTGTACAATGCGCTCACGATTTCTCACTTACATTAATATTCACGTATTTCTTAACTGTGATGGTTGGCATAATGGAATAAAACATATTGTACTATCCCATTCCGTTGCAGGTGCAGTACATAATATAATAAAATAAATTATTATTCCAGTTTCTTTTAATTAAATGTTAACCTTTGTAAACAAATAAGTATGCCAATGAAATTGTCGGCCGCTCTCTCGCATTTAACTGCTCTCATGATGAATTGACGTCGCCATTTTCAAAACAAACTTTATCAGATTCATTTTCAGTTATAAAATCTGAAAATTTTTAAAACTGTACGGCTTGTTTACAGGGTCTAAGATAACTTGCTGCAACCGACTCGTAGCGGCCGACTCGTAGCGGCCGACTCGTAGCGGCCGACTCGTTGCCGCCGACTCGTTGCCGCCGACTCGTTGCGGCCGACTCGTTGCGGCAGACTCGCCGCGGGTCAACTCGCCGCTAGCCCATTTCTGAGGTTACAGATTAATGACGCAATTAGTTGACAATAAAATTTTTGGGATTATGTTTAGTTTTAATTAAACGTTTTAGTGATTTCTTTGAGCTTTGATACTTAACAAGAAAATTAAAAAGCGTTTAACCGCAAACAAGCGGTCTGCATTTGTGCTTCCAGACTAAACCGAAATCCCTCTGGGAGAGTATATGAGATTTTTCGTTTGAAGATGGCTTGCAAAAACCATAGATCCATATTCTAGAAAATGACTGCAGTTACTAAAGAGATTTACTATCCTTAGGTTGAGTCCAGTCAATAAGTATCAATTGTCGATTAAGTACGCCTTACAAGTTCACCTTAAACAATAAGTTGTAGATTTTAGTGTAAGATTTTTCTCATACATTTAATTAAACGAACGAAGTTAATTTGTGAGTTTTAAGTTCACTTCAAGACCTGCAGTAATAATGATTAACCAAAATATTTCGAGTGCGATTTTTATATTATATTAATTTAAAAGAGTGATGAAATAAAATCTTTGTTGACATCCAGAAACATCTAATGGGGTTTTTTATTACAAATAAAAATTATAGAAATAATATGACAAAGCTGTTTTGCTAGTTAGCAAAAATCAATTTTCAATATGCGTCGATTATCGAAGCATCAGAATCTTTAAATAAACTAATTATAAAATATCTTTGGAAAATGAAAAATATCCGTTCCAAATAAAATTACTAAATAATTTTCGATAAGCTGTCTATGAAAAATAAAACATAATCAAGTGGAAAATTTAAATATCAAGTCATTATTTTCAATATTTTTATCATTTTCCCGTAAAATAAACCTTAGCGATTCCTTTGTTACTTAGTTTTCGGAGCTTTTATTTTTTAGATTTATTCAGCTAATTATACACAAAATACTTTGCTGATTTAGTAATATTCACGAGATAGCTAAAATAAAATTAATACTTTTAAATATAAATGGTTAATTAAAAATGGATATTTTAGCAAACTACACGAAAACACTTAGTGACCTAATTTTAATATTCGATTACTCGGCACAATTTTCAAAACTAGAATATGAATTTTATGAAAGTTTCTTTCGTTGAAGGGTTTTCTCAAGTGCAGTCGACAAAAAATCAAGTATGTGAATAACTTACTTCAAAAATTGTGTTGAGAACAAATGTCGAGAGTAGTGAGATGATTGGAGATACGATAATTGGATGGAAGTTAAATTCCAATCTAGTGTATAGTCAGGTTCAAAATTTTATTATCTTTCTTTTCCGACGAGTAAAATTCACAAAAAGAAAAAAAAGTAATATAAAGAAAATATAGATTTAGTTAGGATCTATCACAATCAGGCGGGTAGGTCGCAGACGTTTAGATTATAATGTATTTATGTATATAAAAAGCTATATGCTTTTTGCAATATTAAAGTTTATATGAAACGAGCAGGATTCATAAAGAAAGTTTTTTTAATTATTTCAAGTAAATCGTTATTTTCAATAAAGAAAACAAATTGCCATTGGGGTTTCTCCCAAGAGAAAATATACATTTGACATTGATATACGTTTGTATCTCTAACTAAATTTAAGCATTCGAGCTCTTATTCAAATTAATCTAAATTTCCATGCTACAGCCCACAGTATGCTAATTCATAATGAGTTTTAATAATGTAAGGTTAACTTAATACATGTAACATAATTCTTAGGTAATTATTAATTACGAAAATTTCAAAACCCTCACCCCTATTAAATTTATCAAGTATCACACCTTAGAAGCCTGGTCCTTGGCAGCCAGTTAAAGTGCTTCTTTGGGGATTAAATCTTTCATCGTGAAAGTACAAATACTGAATTTTTCCGACCGCGTCTCTCTGGTAAGGTACTGACAACACCTTTGAGGTCTTTTTCTACAAATGAAGTCTTTTCAATTGCAGTAGGTCCCCTGCAATTCTGTTTAAAATTTCTAATACATTTTAACGTGTTCGTTAAACTACGACACCAGCTGCAGGCAATCAACCTTAAATAAAATTCATGACAACTTTATCAGGTCCAATAACGTTTTAGAAATGAGATTGTTTATTATGTTGTAAAAATCTCCCTAATAGCTTTATATCGTATTCGAATAATCCGGATTATAGATTTTAGAATTAACTAAATTAATTTAATCTAAAATTTAATTAGATTTAAGTTATAAATATAAATTAAAACGTAGAATAAAATATCGCTTGAGGGGATCATTGAACTTACAGTGTATTTTATTTGTGCAATTTAGTTCTGTGTTAATTTAAATTACACTTCACTTTGCTAAATATAAAGTACGGTTAAATAAATTTTTAAATTTCCAATGTGTTAATGCCACAGGAAGACCGAGCTAAGAAATTCTGTCAAGTTAGGGATTCAAACCTAGATTTTCCTCCGCACTACGACTTCATCCACTGTTGTGGTTAACCTTTAACTTGATAACATTAGGTTGACTATGTAGGTCTTTATTGATCTAGAAATAGTTACGTTAAAAATTTTTTATTTACAGGAACGTACTAAGAATCATAAAAGGAAAAATTATAAATTTTGATGTGAATTACTGAATGAACATAAAACTCCAATAAAATAATTTTCTATAAGAAGGAAATTATACAATAAAGAAAAGTCAAAAACGTTATTTAAAACATAACTATAGATAGATAAAGTACATACAACATTATAGCGGGATATAGCGCGGAAAATAGCAAATCTTTTTAACAAGAAAATGTAAATAAATATATAAATAATAAGGGTGTATTTTATTTACATTACAGTTTACTAAATTAATGTTTGTACAGGCTAAACACATACAATCTTAAATGTAGTCAAACATATAAGCAAATAATTTATTCATAAACTACATACAGTGGCGGCAATCTAAAATGCCCGGTGCATTTTATTTGCAATATACCTGTTACAATCGGCTTAATTTTAAGGGTGGTAATTTTTTGTAAAATACAATGATATACACTATTATGAGGTAACCCTTCTTAACCATTTTGTGTAGAAAATGCATCAGTTTAGTTTAATAAATCTTAGAAATATAAAAAAAATCGTAGATAGAAAGAATTTAACAGAAACTGAAAAACAGAAAATTTTAGTTTTATATGGTGAAAATAGGAGTTTTACCTATATTAGTGAGAAAGTTGGGTATGACAGACATACTGTAAGTAGATTTTTTTTTAAATATGCCATTAGGGCAGTACAAAACCACTTGACAGAGGGAATTCGAAAAGAAAAACAACCAAATCACAAAATCGTAAGCTTTGCAAAATGGCATTGAAAGATCGCTTCAAATCTCGAAGACAATTAAAAAAACAGTTAAAAGATGACCTTGGCGTAAATATTAGCAAAAAAATGTTACGTAATCGTTTAGCTGAATTCAGATTACGCGCTTAGGCTGCTGTCAAGAAACCGCGTTTTTCAAAAAAATCGAAACAAAGACGGTTACAATTTGCCAAAAAATATCAAAATTGGTCGGTATGTGATTGGAAAAGGGTCATCTTCTCAGATGAGTCAAAATTTTTACTCCATGGGTCAGATGGAAAGCAATATGTGCGGCGATTTCAAACCGAGCGCCTATCAGATAAATGCACCATAAAAACAACACGCGGTCGATTTGGAATTATGATATGGGGTTGCTTTTCTCAACGTGGTTTAGGTGAGCTACATATCATAGAAGGGTCTGTAAATGTAAAAAAATACATTAAATTTTAAAACCCAGTTTGGAGCCATCGGTTTTAAATTTATATGCTGAAAACAAAGAATGGTTTTTTCAGCAAGATAATGCACCGTGCCATACCGCGAAAACGGTACATAATATTTTTGTAAATAATTTTTTTTTTTAAAATGTATTAATCAGGCATTGTTGTGAATACATTTAGCTAACAAATGATTGAAAAATATGAAATTGATTCCTTTTTATTTTACACAGGTATCGAATTATTTTGTTAATAACGGTATCTATACAATTGATTGACCTAACTTAAGTCCCGACTTAAACCCCATTGAGAACTTTTGGGCGGTTATGAAGAGGCATGTAGTTGACAATAGTCCTAAAAGTATACCTGAGTTGAAAAAAAGCGATAAAATTTGTTAGGGATAATCGTAAGCGACGATTACTTGCAGCGGTTAGAACAATCAATGCCACGCCGTTTAAAAGATGTAATAAAGGCCCAATGGAGGTTCAACTAAATATGAATAAATTTTTTTATTAACCAATATATTATTAATCAACACTTGACTACATTAATTATCTACTAAATAATTATTTTACTATAAAATTTATATCAAATTCGAGCGCAAAAATATACCTGAAAACAATGCTTTATTTTATAATGAAGTCTTTTGTTAGTTATTTATACTATCTATCATTGAATTTAATAATTTTATATGTATTTATAGTTAGACAATTATATAACATATGAATTAGTTCCATGTTAACAAAATTTGTAAGTAAAAATTAAGAATAACTTAAAATTTTTCAACCGGGCATTTTAGATTGCCGCCACTGTATACTATAGATTTTCTGCTACAACTATATAAAAAACCAAGTATTATTTTACTTCTATTTAAATTAATAACTTAAATAAATAAATTTAAACTATTCCAGCATAAAGTATTGATTAGAGCAATGCACTCAAACCTTTGTAACCTACACAATTAAATACAATTAAAGTGGCATTCATAAAATACTAAATACAATTTTTCAAAAAAAAAACAGGGCACCACATACCTTTTATTTGAAATCGTATTTATTGTATTAGTTAAGAAGGAATGGGACATTTCAGAACAGAACAAGTTTACTTATGTTGTACAATTGAAAATTCAAATTTATTTTACTTGCTTTACGTATTGTTGTTTTGTATTATATTTGCTGCCGAATTAGAATTAGCATTTAATTCTTGCAATGCATATTTTTGCAATCAAAAATTTGTAATCTTTACTTAATTGTACTTTTCGCAAATTCAAAATTTACTACATTTACATACTATCTACGCTAGAAAATGGATAAATACGTATTTTTACGTATAAATACGTAGAAACATATTATTGAATACGTAATTCAAATTAATTTTTAACTTTTATTCCATTAATTTGATATTAACATATTGTTATTATAACATGTAATCCTACACAAAAATTTTCATTTATAGAAAAGCCTTAAAAATTTTTACTTCGATGTAAATCTAAAAATTATACATTAGTAAATTGAAATTATTAATTTAGAGCAATAAAAAAGCTTTTCCCGCAGCAGCAATGACTTTGGGATCTGCGTTTCGCTCTTTGAAATCTTCTATAGTTCAGTCTTGCTGCATTACCCCCTACAAGGGGCAAATGGCAACATTCCCTTCGGACTTATCACCAAGTTCAGGCTTGGAATGATATTACTTACTCCAGTGAAAACAACAAAAGATCCAGCATCTGAAATTTGCTAAAAAATCTGAAAAATGAAAGCATGGAAATTTATTTCAGGAGTGCTGAAATTTATTTCAGATGTAGAAAAACAGGCTGAAGTGTTCTATTATGTGCACATGCTTTGTACATTTTTGTGAGCTCTGAAGAAGAAGACGACTACGATGACGAGAATGGAGACCTGAACATTGCAAAATTATTGGCACAGGAAGTCGAAGAAGACAACGAAGATGAAAACTTGGAGGGGAGGGAAGAAATTTGCAAGAACCTATTGATATAAGTGAGCCTGGATTATCTAGGGCATCGAAACAGAAGAAAATACATCAGTACATAACGAATCTTAGATTAGACCTACTGGGGATACCACATAAAAAAATCGCGCCTTTTATGCCCAATTTCATAAAACTTTTAACAAGTCGTTGAATTTAACTAACCAATAGAAATTAGCTCTCAGTACTGACAAGCCAATAGAAATCATCTGTTAACGGTAACGGCTCGTTAAAAGTTTTATGAAATTTGCCATTGCTCTACCTCATGATAGTGTGGAAATGAGTAAAAAAACGATAGTGCGTATTAAGTGCTCGGTATTTATTGAAATTTAGAGAAAGCATATAGCGATTTTGGAAATTGTAGAAATTTGCTGAGCTTGACTCCGCTGTAACTCGTGAACTATTCATCTGATTGAAAAATATTTTATATAAAAGTTGCAGGATATTTCATGCTCTATAATTTTTCTAATAACTATTTTTGATCTAGGTGGCACTGAAGAGAAGATATTCTTGAAAAACTGGTTTTTTGTACCATTTTTTCAATATGCTCAAGGTCGCAAACTCGGAATATTAATTAGGATACCAAACTGTACAAATCCATCAAATTATAACTTTCCTTGACCTTTTGTAACGGAAGCCCCTTTTTATGTCTCCAGTGATTAGACTAAAAGGTGTTCCTTAAATTTAAGTATACTGGAGAGGCTCTGCCCATTTCACAGCCTTCCGCGGCCCAACCTGCAAGGCCTAATATCAAAAAATCAAGAAAGAAATATACAAAGATACAAAGAAGACAAATTTTCAAATGTAATTTTTATCCAAATCCAAACCCTTGGGGAGTACCTGTCTTTAAGGGGGGAGATGGGTCTGAGATACAAACAAAGAAGCATATTTTTGTGATTTTTTTTTGCAGAGTACCTTATTTATTAACATTTTTAAAATATTTTACATTATTAAGCATTATTTTAAGATAGTAGTGGTGAGAACTGAGTCACATCAAAAATAAAGGTTCCATGCGGTATAATCATTCCGAAATCAAAAAACCAAAAATATTTCTTTAGTACATAAGTTTATCTTAGATTTGAACAAAGAACAAAAAAATTTTTTTTATTTCAATTAAAACTTAGTCTTTAATTAAACAAAAAGAGCAGTTCTTGGCAAAAATCGCAGTTTTTTGATTGCACCTTGAACAAAAGTAAAAAATCAATATTTTGTTAATTCCTTCGTTCATATCCAAAATAAACTTATGTACTATAAAAATATTTTTGGTTTTTTGATTTCAGATGAAGCAACCATGGGTTATCCTGACTACCGCATGGAACCTTTTTTTGATGTGACTCAGTTCTCACCACTACCACTGGCCTATTTTGTAATATGTTTTAACGAAAATTTAGCAGAATTTTCTTAATATAATGCTTAGTAATATAAAATTTTTTTTAAATATTAACAAATAAAGTACTCTGCAAAAAAAATCACAAAAATGTGCTTCTTTGTTTGTACCTCAGACCCATTTCCTCCTTAAAGCAATTTTTTTTATTTCTGATTTTAAACGGCCATAGCACCGATATTATTAATTTTTTTAAGCTTAATAGATTAGAACTTTTTTAAAGATAGGCTATATAGGCTATATATAAGGTTATAACCCCTTATCGTCTAGAATCAACGGATTTCTAGTTATAAATTAAATTAAGAAAAAAAAATGTTACAAAATTCAGGTTTTATTTTTTTTTTGTTTTTCTTGTGAACGAAATTTCTTAGAAATAAACTGATAGAACCGGATAGATAATTGAACGGGCTACAACTTGGGTCAAATAATTTTTTTTTGAAAACCAACCGTTTTCTCAGAAATTCTGAAAATAATGAACAAGGTGTAGGTAAAAGAAAATTAAATTCACAAAATCTATTTTTATAAATTTTCAAAATGGCCTCCCTCATTTTGAGCACACAGGCGTGCTCTACTCAAAAGGCATTGCACGGTATATTATTATTTATAACGGCGCTTTTCTTTCCATTAATTTATATTTTTTTATCTCCACCTTATTCATTGCTTTCAGAATTTCTGTGAAAACCGTTGGTTTTCCAAAAAAATGTATTTGACTAAAGTTGTAGCCCGATAAATTATCTATTCGCTTTGGGCCATTAGGTTTTTTCTAAGACGTTTCGTTTAAGAGATACGGGGATCGCAAGAAAAGTAAAATAAATTAAACCTGAATTTTTTAAATAATTTTTTCCTTAATTTAATTTATAACTCGAAATCCGTTGATTCTAGACAATAAGGGGTTATAACCTAATTTGTAGATAAGCGAATGATCTTTAGAAATGTTTTAAATTATTAAGCTTAAAAAATCAATAATATCGGAGCTATGGTCGTTCGAAATCAGCAATTCAAAAAATTGCTTTAAAGAGAGGTACCCCCAAGGGTTTGGACTTGGACAAATATTTTATTTGAAAATTTGTCTTAGAAAAGTGTCTTTTATCACCACCTCAAAGGTTCTCCACCGTCACGGGGACACCCTGTATATAGGGAAGATTATTATTGCACATGGTAATATTATGTAAAGATATTATGGGACAGGATAATATTCAGTAAGGATATTACTGGACAGGCTATTTAGTCGTAGATCCGTTTTATATGTTTCAGAAAATTCAGTAATTCAATCAAACAATGTTTTTAAAAAAGTGCAAGGGGCATAAATTCGGTGATCTATCATTTTAGATAGATACTCCTGTACTTTGACCAAGACTAGAGTTTTAATAGTATTATTTGAACGAGATGTGTCTCCTTAGTTGGGTCTTTGGCAAATACGATGCCAAATTCTTCACTTACACTTGCATTTCTTATTATTTCAGGCTATGGCAGTGAGAGAATGAAGAGATATAAAAAAGCTAATCAATGTTAGTGTATGTGGAAAATTTGGTAAAACTTGGTATCGTAATAGTCAACGATCTAACCGAGGAGACAAATGTCATTAGAGTCTAGTTTTCGCTGGTGGTATTTCTTTGGTGTTACCAAAATTTTTGGATGGGATAATATAGGTAGTATCTATCTAAAATGATATAGATTACGCGACTGATACCATTTTCACTTTTTTGATTTATCAAAAATACAGTCGCTTGGATTTATTAAAATTTGAATATTTAAAAATTGTTTTTTTAAAAAAGTTTTATAATATAAAATGATTTCCATAGGTCATATGCAGCATAAAAAATTAAAAATTTATAAAGTTAGATTATTATTTATAACCGAAAAAATTATTCATCAAATTTTGATATCTGTATGTGAATTATTGACAGATTTTACGAAAAAGTAATTAATTTTTGCATGTATTCGACAATATTGACATTAATAAATTAAGTGCCACTTGATTAGATTTATATAATGAAGCGCAATATTTGTCAAATTAATAATGTTATGCTAAAACTTCAAAAAATTTCGATATAATCAGTGCCAATTAGGTAATTTTGAACCTAAGCAAACAAATTGTTAAATTCTATGTATGTGTAACTGGAATTTTAATCCAATTAAAAAATTCTCTAATGAAATGTTTATACCTACATTTTTTTATTAATAAAACTGATGGAATATCGTATAACTCAAAGTGGGAGTCGAAATTTATTTTTTTTGCATATTTTATTAAATTAACCGTATAATGTTTACCTTTCATGAATATTAATTAATAAAATATATTTTTCCGCTCATTTAATGTGAAAATATTGCACCCTAAAAAGAAATTAGTAATCAATCTACACTCAAAACTTGGTGTTTTTATGTGAAATGCTAGTACCATAATTTTTATGTATTTACCACCTCAATTATTGTTAAAAAAAACATTTTAATTTTGAATTGGTTAAGAAATTATTATTATTACATACAATATGCATTATAAAACTAATAAAAAATAATTTAAAAAAATTTTACAACACTTTAACTTATAATTTATTCAAATTTTGGATATTTTGAAGTATACAACAATAAAAGCATTTCTTGTTGCGTTTTGATATTAAATCCCTTTTCAAAATTACAATTTTAATTTTTGAATTTTCATTTTATAATAAATATTAAATAATTGACATTCACATTATATGTAACTCTAGATTTAAGTTATAATAAATTTTGCATAATGAAAATATCTTTAGCTTGGCTATTGAAAAGTTTAATATTATCTTGAAATTTCAAATACTAAAATTTTATAAAATACAATTTATGAAAGCTTTGAAAAACTATAAAAATTTTGTCAAGTGCTGACTACGAACAAATTTTTCTCAAATATTACAGCAGGATAATTCATTATGTCGGTGTCATTTTCATACACTCTCAAGCTATCTGTTCTTTTTAAATCTTGATAAAATAAGATTATTTAATTAAGTTAATCAAGTTTTTAATTATTTCTTTATGAATTATGTTCAAAGAATTCACTGGTTTGTTAAATATATTTTTTTCTGAATAAAAACTTTTTGCAAAATATAGAGCAGAGAATATTTTCTTTCTTTACAAAAAAAGTTATATGACAATCATATTTAATTAGCTTTGCCGTTGATATTTTTTAATCTAAGCTAATTTTAAGTAGAAATGTATGTATGTATCAACTGACATCTACCAAATGCAAATTTTTCTTTTATTTTTTTTTAATTAAAATTAAATTGGTGTCCTCGCGATCGATGTACACCAAACCATTAGGGGCTTACCCCCGTTAAAGCAATGCTTTCAATTTCTAATTTAAAATGGCCACAATAATTTTGAAATTATTGATGTTTCAGTTACTTCAGCGCTATTGTGAATATTGTAATAATATTTGGCAATATTTATATTGTATTGTAGTATTTCGTATAAAAATAATGTGAAAACTGTACTGTGATTTAAATTTTAAAACTTCGTAGAGGTCTGCCGATTTTGACTTATAAAATGGGTTAGGTCAAATTTTTATGAAATTCATGGACATTTATAACAATTACACTTCTGCTATCAATATTTATGTTTAGCAAATTTTCTAAAAATTTGTACTCTAATGATGACCATTTCTCTTGTTATTATGTTCCCACTTTTTGTTGTATTTGTGTTTAGGATGTTTTATAGAGTAAAAGCAAGCGAGGTTAAGTACATTTTCGAGATTATTTTAGTTTATCAATAGCAGCTGAGCTACATAAGTTGAATACTCGCCAGTGGCGTCCTTTTTTCATTTTCTGGCCAATGTTCAACCATTTTCCCTTTGCTAATACAAGACGTTTTATATTTGTTTCTAAAAGAAAACTTATTACTCCAGAAATATAACGCCGCAATATCTGGCAATTTTTGGGAGTAATAAATAATTGCGCATAAGTGGATTTTTTGGGAATGTAATAAAAATTCCCAGAGAACTTCTACACATTTTTGGGAGTACCCATCTTTTTAAACATGATTAACTACTGCCTGATTTTTATATTTGTTAAATGTCTAAACATTATTAGTTATGGCAATTATTTTTTCTTTAGTCATTAATTTTTTTTGTTTAATAATTCTTTGTCGTAGTTAATAGTTATCACAAGATCCTTTTGAACGTCATATATTTTTCAAGGTTTTATACCGTACTTCGAGGTGGACGTTACGATTGACTGAGCCGAATCGCGATCATTTGCCAAATCATATATTGCGTAGATCTAGTTTTAGGCAGATCAGAAACTAAAAAAATCTAAAAAATAGAATATATCTGATATTGTGAGAGATCCCCGTTGCAATGAACTGATATAATAGAATTAATTATGAATTTAAATTAATCGTAAAAAAGTCGTTAGCTCACAGCGACTGCTAGAAAGAAATGAGGTGGAGTTGTGGGCAATAGAATAGCTGTAAGCTGTTTGAATAATAAATAATATAAACATAATTAAAAATGCAGAACAATATAATGCCGTATAAATAATATACATTCATATGTGACAAGAACAGTAATAACAATTAATTAATCTTCTTATTCCCCTTATTTTAGAACGAACTTCTCTTATTTATAATTGATTCTGTCCTAATTAATAGTATATATACAGTAGGGAGTATGTAAAGCTATTAATTATTTTGAAAGGTAGAAGTAGATAAATAGTAATTTTAAATCAAAATAGTAAATTATATACATTGTAAAAATGGTATATTTTCTTTATCAAGGAATAGAGTTCAAGAGAGAGAAAAATATCCGACTATTATTGGAAGACACTCCCGAGTAATTGCTGCTTGTCAGCGTAGCCCGAAAGAGAGAAAATTAGATTATTGCGGTCAAGAAATTGCTGCATAACTAGTCTGAGACAGCTCAGAATCCAGCTTACTGATTGGTCTAAAAATCAATCAAAACATTTAAAATAAATTAAAAATATCAGTTTTTAGTTTTTAAATTTGTGCAATCGTATAAAACGTATTAAATAATATTCTAAATATCATTATTATTTTCAAGTCTCAATCTTGGAACATTTTAAAAGTTAAACCCAACATAAAATAAACCACAAATATACATTCACATTTTTGTATGCCTTAAAATAGGCTAAAGAAAATTGTATAAGTGTTTTTGAAGTTTCCTTATTTATTAATAAATTGGATCTGTACAAACTTAAAACTTTTAAATTAGAACTGCTGTTAATTTTGAAATTTTAGTAATTAACAAAGTTGCCAAAGGTATTACGTGAATTAAACAGCGTTTCTGACAACAATTAATTTAATTTTTTATTTATTTCTTTAAATTTATTTATTATTTCCAGCATTCGTATATTTAACTTTTTAAAAACAATCCAATGAGGTACAAAGCTCAAACTTAAAATTATGCTATTTTCCAATTGGTTCTTTTCCAGATTTCGGCTAACTACATATGGTTGTGCATCAATAATAATTATATATCTCTTCTTCTTCATTAGCCTTTCAGTCCACTCCTAGACTTCTCTTTCGAGAAAGATTCGGCTGCTTAAACCGGGTTGGGGAATGCATGTAACTCTGTTTTTAATAGTTGACGGCGGCAATCGTCAATCCAGGGGGACCGCCCGCTTTACGTGTCCTCCGAACCACGGAGACGGTCATACGAAAGTTTTTTACTTTCCGCGGATTCGAATCGAGTACCTTAGAATCAGCAGTCTTTCGGCTAACTTACTAGGCTAATTGTCGTCTCGGTTTAGAGAATATTTCGGTTTAGAAAGGTGCATGCCCCATGGCCCCCTTTGTACCAGCCGCCACTGCATATACATATAAATAAAGATTATATGGACATAAATTGATATATAAATTTTGCAGATCAATTTTCATAAGTTCCAACAATTCGGTAAAATTCATTTGCATACATTTTTACACAATTTCAAGTTTTGCTAATAAAGATAAACTGGTTTTCTGTTCAATTTTAAAGCTAAAATTATTCATTCGGATGCCCAATAGCTATAAAAAATTAACGCCGAATTTTGAGAGAAAATACGGTAAAAGCTTTGATTAATTAGATTATTGTTATTTTAATATCTAAGTAAAATTTTTATTTGGGCTAAACCGACCTTTGCATGAAGTGGGCGAATAAAATTGAATTGTTTCTTAGATTACGAGATACAAGATATTCAAAACGTAATAATAAAAATAATTTGATCTTATAAAATTACTTTTTTAAATATTTTCTTATTTATAAATGTATAAAATATATTAAATTTCGTAAAACTCTGATCTGTGTCTGCGGTGGTAGTGGGTGAAGGGCAGCAGCGGCTCGTCAGAGAAGGCAAGAGAAGTTTAGCCTCCTTTAAAATTCAGGACTATTAAACAATTAAAATTTTGCAAAAAATGAATTTTCGATCTATCACAAAATGAAGACTCCTCCCACAATACATATCCAAAAAGTAATATGATGCAGAATTTTGAGCCATGTTATAGTTTTAAGATTGCACTTTTTTGTTTAATATCGAACGTAGGTTTTTAATGACACAATTGAAAGTCAGCCTCAAATGAAAAATCCACAAGCCGCCACTGGTAATGGGCTTCAGAGTGTTCAAGGTATTTGAATAGGGACATACAAATGTTTTGGTGGAAAATGCAAATAACACTTAAGCAAAGCGGGGAATATATTAGTTGTTATTTTAATGCAATTTAAATTAGTAACTATTAATTTTAAATATACTTTAATATCATAACTTTATAATCATCAAGTTAAAGTTTTCCAAGTTCTATAATATAATGGTTTTCGGATAGAGTGAAGCAAAGTGTGAAATGCATTTTCGGAATAACTATGGAGAATTTACGTGTTTTCACATTACGACGTTTAAAAGACAACTTGATTGTTAGTAATTACAAGTTTAAATGTAAAAGTTAATTAAAGGTACATGTGTTTCATACTACACTGAACTAATAAGTTGTTAACGTATTTTAGAGCAACTGTCAGAATTATACACTGACCGAGTACTTAATTAAAATACAATTTCACTAAAAATAAATGAACTTGTAATTCTGTTAAAAATAAAACCTCATTTTTTTATGTTTTGCAGTTTTTCTGTAATATTGTTTTAAATGTAAAATGTTCTCTAATGAACTAATAGAAATAATAAACCTGTAGTCTAATTAATTTTGTTTTTAAATTCTCACAATTTTCAACATAATCGAGTACAACACTTTTATTTGATTGGTAATACCTTTCGAAAACGATTCAATTTAAAATTTTTTAATTAAAAATAAAAACTCAATAAAGTTCGACGGTATAATACGAGATACTGGCGATTAAAACAATTGCAAATCCCCTTACAAGCAGTAAAACATATAATATGTGGGGTAGGTCGATAACCATTAATATATTAAATAAATTAAAAGCAATACCTCAAAACTAAATACTCGCTAAAAACATATCGCCCCACGTTGGGCGCCACAATTATTTATATGATATTTACATTATACCGAAATAAATAAAGTTATACATGGTTCACACTTAGTTACAATGCAAATATGATGAACTGCTAGTTTTCAACAATGAATTATTGAATGACACGAAGCTATTTTTTATTGAAGTTGGAAAAAGAAAATAATTTTAATTTAGAAAATTTGATTATGTGAGCAATTTTAGTGAGCCACAAAATAGTAAATCATGTAATTTTACCTGGATTTGTTTTATCTCTGCTAAATTAAAAATAATAATATTGTTTGAAACTACTAATTCAGTTAGCCACTTTACTTTGACGTTGTTCAATTCCACTTCTGTTTGTAAACATTTTTTATTTTTCTTTGACGTGTAACCAATTAATTACCTTAGTTGAAACCTAACGTGTAATTGGAAAGCAAATTTTACATTTGAGTAAGATTAAATCTTTCCTTCATAAATTTACGCTTCATTGTTATTGGGATTAAATTCGTTACAAACCTTTTTTAATTAACGATTTTTAATTATGCGATTTTTGCCAGAAAATTTTACTATTATTTAGCGTGTATTAATTAGCAAGTAAATTAAGTTAGATTTGCTATTTTCATAGCGTTGGTATTTTATGGAAATATTTTAATTGACGGCCAATCTAATAACCAGACTAAAACTAATTACCGTTTATTTCAAAATTCTCAAATTATATATTATCGCTTTAGTAGAAATTATTGAGTGCCCATTTAAATTTGCACAAAGAGTTATCAGAAGCTTATTCTCAATCTTTATCGATAACTTTTCGAATAACATAATTAACGCATTTTAATTTTTAAAATTTTTAAAATAGAAAAATTTTAAAATACATCCAATTTTACTAATTATAATGATATGCATGTTTTGGAGTATAAAGCTATCTTTAGCTTTAACAACATCGCGAGGTAGTGAGTTCCATACATTAAAAACCCGATTGTTCAAAAAAAACATTCTCTGGCTCTCGAATGATAATTCTCGTGGACCAGCATGAGCCCGTTTCCGCGTAAGCGCTTATCATCTCTAAACCGCAGCAGGTAACTAAGGTCAACAGAGAACAAATTGTGAGCCAAACGATAGACAATGATTAGATCACCAAAAACAAGTCGATCGCATTCACTTGAAAGCTCAAAACTGTTAAGGCGATCCAGATAAGCCGGACGTTGCCTGCCATATGGCAATCTAGTAGTAGCACGCTGCACAGATTCCACTCGAATGAAATCTCTAGCCCAAGTCGGACACCAAACGCCAAAGCCATCTTCCAAGACAATTCGTATTTATCTCTGTCTTATACAGAATGCAACTGGTTCGCACATTCAAATTACTAAAAATTCTCTTAAACAGATGCAATACGTATTTGGCTTTGTTACACCTGACCGTAATATTGTCGGACGTAATATTGTCGTAATATTGCCCAAGGCAAATTTTTTTTAAATTTTAAAAATGGTAAACTGGGCCAAAAGCAAAAATTATTGAATGAAAAATTGTAGTGTGGGGTTTGAAAATCAAAAACCGATGTACGTCAGCGTATCGTTACTCGTTATTCGATATCGAATTTACGAGTATATGAATTTTATTCTTATTTTTATTTTTTGCTAAGTCTTTGTCAAATTCAAGTTTTGACAAAGACAACCATGGCAATACACGGATCCACCATAAAAAATAGTTCTACGGTTTTTAAATGCCAACAAATTTCTGACACTTTTACAAACGCAAAACTTGTTTTTAGAGTGGATTCCCTTCGCACCCCGCACTTTCAGATCCGCCCTGAAACGAGTTTGACCATTTTCGAGTTCCACCTTTGGCGAGTTCTTTCGGCCTTAGGGGATATTTTGAATGGGTCCAGTCTTTGTCAAATTCGACTCGATTCTAGGACAATTCATCGGTCCCGTTGGGACGCAATTTACCCGTACCCTCGACCGTGGGACGCAATTTGCCATCTCCCGGATTTCCATATATCTTGGTATCATCGGCATACTACGAAAACCAGCTGAGCAGGGAACACCACAGATCGCACGTGTAAATTAAAAACAGCAATGGATCACTGAACCCTGTGACTCTAAACTTGACTCTGACACTCTGACTCTAAACTTGCGGCCCGAAAGATAACTCGCTATCCACGAATTCCAGCACACTCAAGCTTACAAACTAGACGTCCACCCGGTACCCGGTCAAATGCCTTTGAAAAATCAAGGTAAATCACATCGGTCGGCAGTTTCTCGTCCAAGGACCTAGTCCAATTATTCAGACATGTCAGCAGGTTAGAGGTAGTAGATCGACCGGGAAGGAATCCATGTTGCTGATCGGGTATGACTTTATGCTGAAGCAAGAATGGTACCATGGTACCATTGGATGGTACAATAACACTTTCCATTACCTTAACCTCCACAGGAGTCAAACTAATCTGTCGATAATTTTCAGGATTAAACTT